>BSBN01000334.1:11642500-12297500 GCA_027924645.1 Cunninghamia lanceolata | reverse complement strand
TTCTACTCTTTTGGCTCTGCTTAGGCCAAGGTGGGTGTTCCTAGAGATCTTGCAAGATACATAAACTAGACTGGCCTCATGACTTTGCCATTCCCTGTGCATAAGGATCCTCATACTTGGCATTTTGGTCTTTTTAGACCACAAATCTCTAAACAAAGCAAATTACTTATCCAATTACAATGCATCTCAAAATGTAAAACTTGGCTAAAATCCCCAAATGTAAACCCATTCATAGTTCATACTTCATGTGCACCCTAAGAACCCAAAAAATGCAAACTTCAAAAGATGTGCAAACAAGTGCAAGCTCTCATAAGTATGTGTGAGAGTCAATCTAATGAATCTTCTGAAAACTGCTCAAAGGTCTCCAATCCACTGCCAAACTGTGACTGAAGAAGAGGAGGATGAAGAACAATCTCTGAAGATTATGATGGTGATACAACTCCATCCAAGCTATCATCAAATAGAAGACAAATGTCCTCAATGTGGTCCTCCAAATCTATAATGTGGGACTCTACAAACAACAATGATATATCTGGTAGAAATATGTCCTAATGAGCTATCTCTAGAAGACTTGCTGCAAAGAATCACTGGAAGCTCTCTGTGAAGCAACCCTGGACTCAAATGTAGCAACAAGGGATGAAGATGTGATCTTGATAAAAGAAGCAGCATGAGAAGTCTCTGTGTCATCTAACCAAGCAAGACTTCTCAAATATGCAAGCTCCTCTACTATATCATCATCAAAGGGTATGTGATCTGCATCATCAAGGGGTATGAGGCAATCTGTAGTAGGATCATCTGGAAAGGGTGAGACATGAGGGTCTCCATACAACTCTCAAATGCATGTCCAAAGTGTGCATGTACACTAAAGGTCCGAAAGAGCACACAAAGTGTCATCATTAACACTGGAACCAATCAATCCTACAACATTATCAATATAACTTCCCCATGCATATTTCCTCCCAGGTGTATCTAGTTTAAATAGGAGTCCATAAAGATAAGGCAAAAGATTAAGCCACTTGAGATGTGTCAAGATGCCCTTTCGCCAAGGCTCATAATTATCCTTACCCAATGTTACCACAGAAGGACGAATAGCAAAACCCATGTTATCTCCTCAAATAAATCAGATCAGAGATCAATAATCTAAATATGAATTAACGCTGATAAATGAAGCCCAACAAAACAAACAAAACTTCTCCAGGTGCCAAAATGTCTATAAAACCAACAAATTGAATAAAAGATACTTGGGGTTGAATCTAGAAAAAGTGCATGGATGGTTGTGTAGAGCTTATCAATACCTTTCCAACGTCGCAAGAATCACGAAAATTGAAGATCGCGGCAAAAAGTTACGAGCTTGGAAGCCAAAACAATGATATGGACTTCAAACAGCAATTAAATGCACCATCAACAAAATCTGGAAAAAATACTTGCACCACGAGATTTTGCTCGGAACTAGCTTTCCAACGCCTATTTGTTTGCAAAAATCTGACTCCATTTGCCCAAGTCATGGCAAAAACAAAAAAAACCCTTGAAGTACATATTAGGGCAAAAAATGGCCCCCTACTGCTAAATGTGGTGGAACTGTCGCCAAATGTGGTGGTCCGCCAAAAATATAATCTTACCAGATAAATTAAGCCCCTACTAAACTGAAGATCTCTGCTAGATTTAGCAAAAGGGCCAAATATAGCAGATTTGCTGCTAGTTTTCACTAAATGTGGCAATGTTGGCACAAAGGCCAAAAAAACAGATCACAATACAAAGAAGGTTTTGATTTTTTTTAATGAAAAATAAATAAATAAATTATAGAGGTGTGTGGGTGGCGGAGCCACCCCACACAGCCCCTAAAGGGGTTTCGTGGCCCCTAAAAGGAGTCCGTGGGCCCCTTAGGGACCACAGCCCCAAGAAGGAGCGCGAGGCCCAAAGAATGCCCGTAGGGACGTACCCTACGCAAGCCGCAGGTACCTCAATAATAATCCTCAATAATAAATTTTTTAACTTTTTAAAATCTTTTCAACTCTATAATTTTTTTTAAAACTACAATGTTTTTTTCCAAAAAAAAATTACAATAATAAAACTTGCACAATTTTTTAAAAAGCAAGAAAAAAAAAATTTAAAAACACCTCGTACTGCTTGCTAGGGAGGTCGTACGGCTTCCCTAGCAAAAAAAAAGTTGCACCAAATGATCCTGAGGCCAATTTCGACGATTTGACATCCATTTTAAGGTTTTTGGACCTTCTGAACGCGACAGCAAGGTCGGATTTGGCCCAAAGCGCTCCAAAAAATAGCTTTCCTCTAGATTCCGAAAAAAAAGCACCCACTGAAACCCTTGCAGATCTGGCCTCTGAAGCTCAAATTAAGCCAAATAAAAAGCTAATCTAACTATTTCAACTGCTCTGAATCTAACGTAAGGCTCTGTTTTACACAGAAATGCACCATACAAACAACTCTTGCTTGATTTTTCTCCGAATCTGAGAAGGGGTTTTGCAGATCTGGAGCTCTCACACCATGTGAGAGTTACTGATAGACTCAAGCCACCAAGATCACCTGCAAAACCAAGGATTTATCTTCTACAAAAGAAAAAAGCAAAGATGATGAATTTGCACAATATTAGATGTAATAATGAAATTGGATTAATAAATTACATATGACAACTTGCTTTTATAATAGCAAGATAAGAAAACCCTAGGTGACTTAAAAAATCCCTAAGTTAATAAAGTGTAATTAATTATTTAATTACACCAACAGTATGAACTATGAATGGGTTTACATTTTAGGATATTAACCAAGTTCTACATTTTGAGATGCATTGTAATTGGATAAGTAATCTGCTTTGTTTAGAGATTTTGTGGTATAAAAAGGCCAATAAGCCAAGTACGAAGGATATTTAGTGACAACCCTTTGGAGGATCCTTATGCACAGGGAATGGCGAAGTCATGAGGCCAGTTTAGAAATGCTAACCTTGCCAAACATTCTTTAACAATCCATAAATGAACAAAAAAATCCATATGATACTAATGGAAAGCTTTTACAACTATTGTGACAGAGGACTAACCAGAATATCAACAAGATCGCAAACATAGCTCTAAAAATTTGTAAATTCCGCTGAAATTTCCTGACAGATACAGAAACATTCAAATCATGGAGAGGATTTACAGTTGCAAGCACCTTCTCCAGATTCACAAAACAATTACCCAAACAAGTCATTAGACTCGAATGTAAAGTTTGACACCAAAAAACAATTACAGGCCAAAGGACACATTTTACAGATTTGGCCAAGAGATCTTTTGTTAGGACAAAGACCAACCTCTTTACCTCAGAAAAAATCTGCATATATAACCAATATTTTTGCCCTAGATTCTCCACACAAGTGACATTCACATTTGCACTGTTGCCCTAGCTCTGCAACAAGAAAAAGGATCAAATCTACCTTTCCTGCTTCTCGTTATGCTGAAACTGCATAACAGAAAATACTGCTGCCTCATTTGGGTTCCAAAAAGATCCGATTTGGCTCTAAAACTAAGCAACAAAATAAAAAATCCCAGGTGCCCAATACTCAACCTCAACAAACTTTCCCACACAAAATTACCCAGCTCCAAAATGAACACACAATCTAAAATATTCTCATGCACACATTCTATTCTAAGAAGATTATTTTCCTGCACACCGCTTTTACTCTCCAGCATATAAGAGTATTTACTTGCAGTTACCCACTTCCAAAATATAACAAAGCACACCAAATATTTACTTTGGCAAATATGTTTTTCTGTGCAAATATTTCACTCCAACGTTCACACTTTTAACATACAGCTCCAAAAGGTAAATGAATAAATTTTACACATGGATCAAGCTCCAATGCAAAATGTCATAAATTTGCCATGTGACAAACTATCATTTACATCATTCATGTAAATATTTACAGGCACCTATATCCACCTTGCAACCTATGCAAATTTTGTGTGGGCTAAAAGGTATCTACATACATTCTTATTGAACCTTTACCACTCTTAAACACTAAAATTTACCAATTCACCCTTAGACTAACCACCCAAACCAACTATAATACCACAGCCAGCCACATTACTATGTTCGCAATTTATAATAATATGCCTAGGTCATGAAATCTCATCTTACACCATGGCCCACCACACCTATCAGCATGTGGTGATTGAAAAAATCAGAAAGGTATGCCCATTTAGTCAATATGAACCAAACGACAGTGTGCTTTCAGAAAAGCCCTTTCGATTACTCTTAGTCTTAGTAATGCTCCACCCTTTGCCATTATCAATGGCCAGGATAAATTCACACTTGAAATCAACTGCTGGCGTCAGTTTGATCTGGCACTCTTGAGTCTTCAATAATACTTTTAAACCTTATGAGAGCCATAGACCTCACATTGATTTATCTTAATCAATGGTTGCCGCTTATCCTAGATTCCCTTCTTCAACATAAAGCTCCGTTGACATTATTAGAAGAGAATATTCATAATAAACCCTATTCCAATATTTCTTCTGCAATTTCAATTCTCTGTTCTTTGCTGTAGCAACGAAAAACCTTTCCCTCAATAGCAACTAGCACTTGTGTGCTTTGATTTGGCTTGTGTATGTCACATTCAAGAGTTATGGCCATAACTTTGTAGCTGTTGTCACAAGTTACAATACAAACATTGACACAAGCATTCTGATACAAATTCACAGCTTGTTTTACATCAGGTCTACATGGATCCTTTATCCCAACTATAACCATAAGTGTTAGATTGTTTTCAGGAACTTCCCGTTCATATTACAAGTGTATCCATGTAAGCTTTCTATGCTTTGTCTTTATCTGATAGAACTCCTTAAACTCCTCTACACATCTTACTATTTCAGCAGGCAGATTAAGATCAAAATGACTTATAACTTGGCCAAAACCCAGTTGTCAGAACTCTCACAGTCAAGTCTATTCCAGGATGTGTGTGAGAATTTTCATTAAGATAATCCTCAAAATGCCCCTGGTTCTCCTTTGCTATTGTTAAATCTGTAACCATGCCCTCCATTTTAGAAGTAAACTGGCTGCCACGTTGTTGCTTCAATTTCGTCAATATGCTTCTTTCATGATCATCATTTGTACTTTTATCAAACAGCAGTCTATGTGCAAGCTTCTTCCTGTAAAATTCTGTAGTGGAGTTTCTTGCCCATTATCCTCTCATTTCTTCACCATTAAAACACCCCACTCAAACCAATCTTGCAAAGGACAGTGCACATGCACTCCCAGCCCATGGGAATGAATCCACATCTTACACAATTTAATTATTCAAGCTTCTTTGTAAAATGGTTCAAACAAATTTTGCACAGCTCATGCATCTGCACTTCAAGGTTGCCTACATACACACCAAACTTTGCAGCCATGCATCCTGTTCATAGAAATGCACTCCAGCTCAAGGGCTCTACACTTATCTGTTTGAATTTCCTTCAGTGAACGCCATTTATTAAAATGGTTCAAACAACTCTTGTATGGGATGATTCAAATGCACTCCCTGCCCGTGCAAAGATTGCATTTGAAACTCTCAGAAATGAATTTACAGTTCACACTGTTCAGTTAGTTAAGCTCTCTTGGAAAATGTCATGTTATCATATAATGGTTAGCCACTACATACATCATATGGTACCTTGCCATAAGACCACACTGGCTCCCAATTAGAGACTATGGGCAGAAGGAAAATCATGGAATGCAGAAGAGGATAATCTGCCCAAACCTGCAATGCACAAAATACTTCCCAGTCCCACAGATAAAAATGTGTACAAAGTTGCTTTTCCATAATAATTTATAATGGGCCCACCACTACTCCATAAGACACCACTTTAAAATTACTTCGGTGAATCAATAGTTGCAGGCTGTGGCTTAAATCAAAGCAGAGCGCAGCTATCAACTCACCACAATCAATCATAAGCAACCACGTAGCTCATGTTTATCATATCTGCATTCCTATAATATGACCATAAAATAAAAACTAAAACACAAACTTTACAAGCCCCACACTTCATCCCTCATTCTTATAAATGAACAAGAAAACGGAAAAAAAACACATGATAAAAATTTAAATTTTACCTCCGTACTCAAAAATATGGCCAAGTTTGCATTTATTTAAGCACATAAGCAAATATATGTTTGCAACACCCCTTCCAAGATATTAGGAAAACCCCTCCAATATGCTACCCATGGAAATGGAATCAAAAGGGCAAATTGAAATTCGGGGAGAAGGACTATGGTGTTTATGCCAAAAAAACAAGAACTATTGCAAACTTTCAACAAGGCAAATATTGTGCCAACACCTCCGCTAAGGGGTCACACGTTAGAGAAATTCAACATTTCTTGGGAACCACCAGCAAAACTTGGTGGAAATTAAACACGGATGGTGCTCCTACAAGCAATTCAGGTGTTGCCAGCACTAGGGTGCTCTGTTGGAATGCAGTGGGAGATCTGACCTTCAGCTATTGTTGGGGTCTTAATAATGCGTCAAAAAATACTACTAAAGCTCTTGCGATTTGGAAAAGGCTATCACTAGCTATCCAGTTTAATTTTCAAGAGGTCCTGGTGTTGGTTCCCCAATTTGTATCTCACTGGTCTCTAAAGATTTATCAGATCTTATGGTTAAGACTAATGGAAGACTAACCAACGAATGGGAGATAGGTTATACAATGCTCTCCCTTGCACTTTAGGCTCTGCAAAGCCTAGGTGGGTTCCCCTCTAGAACACCACTCGGAAATGATAAGCAATCTCATACTGTAGTGCCAAGCAGATATAAATTCTCACATAATGACAAGGAAAATCAAAGATTTAAACACCCATATGACTCATTCCTTGTAATCTTTAAGACCCGATGTAAATAACACAAATAATTACAGATAAATTATTGTGGGATTGAGATTTGTCATTTTAGAATATTTTGTGGTTGGTGGATATTCAAAGTCGGACCGGTGCCTATTTAGGGAGCACAGAGTCAATATATTGTGCAATGCTTCATCCTAACATCAAATACGTCTGATGGTCAATTAAACTTTAATGGATATTACTGCCTTGGTAATAATATTGACCTACTTATGGCTGATACATGTCATACTTAGTGATCCATTCATATTGTAAACAACCTTACTATTTTCTGTGAAAGTTTTACCCTATTCCTTAAATAGAAACTAACACGAAAAACAATTCATAGCAGCAAATGTGTATGAAGAAATTAGTAATCCTTGATTATTTATTCAAAGATACGTTGACAACACAAAATGGAGACAAACAGCACAATATTGCATGTTTTCCATATAAGCTCAATCAGAGAAGACTTACACAGATAATATGAATAAGTTCTTCCTAATACAAACTACAGAAACTCTAACATCTCGTATTATTTTTCCAAACCTTTTACAAGTGAAGCACATCCCTTTTATAGAAGAAGGGAGCATTACAAACTCGCCGATGAGTGACACATGTTACTCTTACACTTGCCTCAAATGGACCCGCATAACAAAACAGTTGCAAGTTGCAACAGCTTGAGAATTGCTTGATGATGGTTGAAAGAAACCTCTGAACATACCCATTACAGCAGCACTTGATACCTTCAATCTGGAACCAGCAACACCGCACACACACCATCACAATTTGTATTCGACCAATTCCTTCGCCGTTTGTAGAATGAAACCGTAAGCTTCAAATACAATCGTTGTTACAATTCGATTCTGACATCTTCAGCCTTGAATGCCCAAACGAGCCAAGCTCTACATGGCGTGTCGTGAACTGCAAGTGCCTTTGAATATCAGTTGTCGATTCTGGAATAACCCAAACCAACGAATAGTGCTTACTAAAGCCTTCGGCGCAAGTAACCTTAAAAATGCCTTGTGCATCTTCGAGATATAAACACCAATGAGAGGTTGTGCTGGAGGCAAGCCCTTGCGCCATAATTGGAAAACTCGACTCGCCAAGCCCAAAATTGCGAGTCAAAAAAAACTCACCGAAAACTCGGAGAAAACTCGGGAACTTAAAAAAATTGCTAAAATTTCATTAGAAACACATTCTTTTTGCAAAATTTCGATGACAAGATGAATCCAATGAGACCATAAATGAGTACAAAAGTGTTTTCTATTAAATTTGATTGGACTTTAATGCAAAATGATTACAAAATCGTATTCTCATGCGGAATCATGATGGCTGAAAGCCCGATAGTCCTAATACAAATTACAATAGATAGATAAAAATGAAAATAGTAAAACTAGAGGCCGATAAGGGCATGGTTCAGTGGTAAGTTGCACGGTTGTTGTGCAGCCCCCAAGGTTCAAACCCCCGCAAGGCCAACGAGCTCGCAGGTCATGCATGCCTTTGCTGGGTTGTCGTGCTCGTAGGCTAAGTGTGCCTTCGTTGGGTTGGCATGCTCGCAGGATGTGGACCTTCGTTGGGCCAACGAGCTCGCGGGTTTGACCAAAGGGTGATAATGCCCATTGGGAACGGAGACCCCCCAATTGTGGTCTCAGGGGATAAAGTCGATGGGAAGAGATCCCCCATAAGGGTCTCTCTGGGCCCGGACCAGGCTCAAAACCCAGGTATCCCCCAACAAAAAAAAAAAGTAAAACTAGAGGTAAATACTAAATTCAACATTTTACACCTTCCTCTTCCCTAATTTAGTCAAAGCTAGGGAAGAGATAGATGCTCTAGTCCTACAAGTACGCGGTGCCGGTGGCTCCTCGATTGGCATGGAAGGTTGTGCTGAGGCTCGACCACCATCTTAGAAATATCTGGCTCTAGCATTGACTCCTCATCATCCTCATGAATGTCCTCCCAACCCTACATCTCTAGTTGCACCCACATCCTCCATTGCCTGTCTCTCAAAATCAAGAATCTCGTCCATAGTAAGCAATGGAGGCTACTCATCCTGCCTTGTCCAATCACTGTAAGGATCTATCTCATCCAATCAATAGGATCCAGTGATTTGGTCCTCTACTCTTTTGTGTGCAACCGATGTGTCATATTGGGATTCCTATTTTCCATGCCTCAAAATTGCAAAATCATGTCCAAATTCCACAACATTTTATGAAGGGGGTCCTTGTTCTTTCACCCTGATGCATGTTCTTGAAACCCTGAATTTGGCTAAGTCTGAAACCCTAAACCCTAAAAAATTGGTTAAGTCTGAGATTTGATGGATCTTCCAAAATCTAGAATCTACATGTTAAATCCCATGGATCCAGAACCTATCTCAAACATCCTGACAATATATTTCAAAATATTTCAAGTATATACAAACTTATACTTAAATATATTTTGAAATATACTGTCACCTAGGGAATTGCAAATTCTGGGCGAGTTTTTGGCGAGTACCGACGAGTTTTCGACAGAGACTCCCCTGAAAACTCAGCGAGTAAAAGTCGAAAAAACTCGTTTTCAAAAAAAAAACTCTTGGTTTTTTTAAGACTCGTCGAGTTTTCGGCGAGTCTGCCAACTATGCCTTGTGCTACAAAAGAGATGGTGCCACATGGCACAAATCAGAACAACTTTGCCAACATCCAGAAGGATACGGGAGTACATCCATAACCAATGAGGATGCATCAATTATCAGCAGGAATGTACTTTCGACGGGGCCCATTCAGGGCTGAAGCAACTTCCAGTGACACGTGCTGGCAGAGCGCATTGACATAGTCTCGAGATTTGAAACGCTGATAAGAAGCTGCGCTAGGAGCAAGTCCTTGCATTGGGGCAAAAGGATACCACATGGCAGAACAAGATAAGCCAATATCAACAAGCAGATGCGAAAGGATCCAACAAGGATAAAAGATAAGTGGGGTCCACCGGTATTTGGGACAACCTTCAAGGTACACATGTCAACATAGTGCATCGACGTAGATTTAAGCATATGGGTTCGAAGCGAGGCTACGCTAGACCAATCATCCTACAATGACATTAGATTTAACACTCTAAAAAAAAGCAAGGGGCTACAAACACTTACATAAAGCTATAACTCTAGGCAGTAATCCGAATGAAAAGGCTGGTAACACAACGACAAGGAAGGCCTTTGCTAAAAGACTTAAGTGATAACAATTGGCTACACAAGTCACTGACGAGTTAAACATTTGAGCCAACAAATTTTGAAGGTTAGAAACCATGGGGCTTTTGGTCGTAGGAAAACATTGCAGGGCAAGAACACCAAAACCTTAAATTTTGCAAGTCCTAACACATGGTGAGACTTACTCCCAACTCTTGGTCTCAGCCCTTAATTCAAAAGCCATCATCTGGAATTGAAGGCTAAAGCATATTATTGGTGAAATTTGTAACCTCCTAAAAGAGTTCTAGGATTAAAGAATTTGACACACTCAACACAAAAGTAAAAAAGGTAGTTGTAAGTCCTGCTAAACCAAGCCACATTCCTCAAGCTGCCTGAGAATGGATTGCCAAAGACATGGAACTTCTTCATTTTAAGCTTGCCTCTCAACTATACTATAGAGAAAGAATGCAAAGGATAAACAGAATAAGAAAGGCACCAATTCTAACCACCATCCTCGGAATAAGGAAGGTCAAGAGCTTCTGGATTCAACTGTGTATGTTTTTTGGATACAAAAAACATACACAGTTGAATCCAGAAGCTCTTTACTCATAAGGAAGGTCATTGACAATTCTGTTAAACAAGCCACGTTCCTCAAGGTTGCATGAGAATGGATTGTCGAAGACATTGAACTTCCTCATTTCAAGCTCAGAGTCTCTCGACTACTATAGATAAAGAATGCAAAGGATAAACAGAATAAGGAAGGCACCAATTCTAACCACCACCCTCACAATCTTGTGAAGATAATGATAGAAGTATAAATTTTATTAATTAAAAAGGTGCCCACCCAACCTCCTTCCCTATGCTCTGTCATTTAAAGCAGCAAATAATAATAAAACCAGTCATCATTACTATGATGGGCAAAACTCAATTTGAAGAAAGCAGAGATTTAATAGTGTGTTTTATCATTTTATACACATGTGAGGTATCAAATGTTCTCATGCTTTGAAGTGGAATTTCTTAACACTTCATACTGCTTTATCTCTCTGTTCTTCATCTAGTGGTTTGTTCTGTTCTAAGTCCTCTTGGTCTCTCCTTGGTTCTTGGCTCTGCTCTCCATTTTGGCCTTTGCTGCAGTTTATGTCAAGAACATTTCAGAGATTTTGCCCATAGAGTGTATCTACAAACAGCAGCTATCCTTGAGGAACATAAGACCTCTGCAAAGCAAGCTTCTTTTTAACTTCCTTCAGCCTACCGGTTCCTTGGTTTAGGTGTGCAAATTTAATCATATGCTTTTTTCTGTTTTCCTAATAGCTCCATTGTGGGGTGTGTTGTTTTATTTGTTTTCTGCCTGCCTCTCTTTCTGGTCTTCTGTAGGACCTCCGTGGAAGGCTAACTCTTCATCCACCACCAATAACTCCAAGAAAACAATTGCCAAGGCCGCTGTGGAGCCCTTCAGAAACACCGGTTCAAACAATCTCAAGATGTCTAGCAAACGCCACCACTTTCCATTTAGTTTGCCAAACACCACAATGCCATTTCAACCTCTTGTAGCCAGGTCTTACAAAATATGGAGTACCTAGGGGCTAGCTAAAGATACTAAGAGTTTGGTAGCTTCCAAAACCACCCCCGTCCTCATTACCTTCAGATCCTCTTGTCTCCATTCCAAACATTCTTTGTTTAAACAATGGCTTGACCATCACAAAATTCAACCAAGCTTGAATCGCTGGCTCATTAAGGAACAACTGGCTTAATGTGAGAGAATCCATCTCAGATGAGGTTAAGCATCTAGCTAAGGATTTGGCTATTAGTATTATTAAGGTCACCTAACCTCCTCTATATTCAAGAAGCAATCTCTGGCTGGGGATATGTCCATGGAAGATTCCCCTTAGTCTCTCAAAACCCTTGTTCAGCTCTAGAATTAGAAGATCTGAAACTTTTGGTTTTGCGGCAGCTTACTGATCTCCCGAAAGCAGTCCATCAGAGGCCAAGAAATTCCTCCCTATTTCAAAGATCCAATCCCACTCAAGGAGACCCCAGATTCGGAAGATTTCAATCAAGATGTCATCACCTCAACAGAGCAGATCTTCATACATCTATATGACATATGTACCATTTGCACCTTAGACTTGCTGCCTACACATTCATGGAGAAAGGTTCAAGTACAAGATTCATGGCTGGCTGCAGGCACCGGGAAGAAACCTTTGATTAGTATTAAGAAACAAGATGTAAAAAGAGGGGTTCACCCAAAGCCCAGAAATCAGTATTTTACTTAATTACTTTGTCTGTTTGCGGATCTGTTTATTTTGATCTTTGAACACACAAAGTTCACCACGTAATCTTACATTTTAAAACTTGGTTTATCAGTTTTATTTGGTATTTATAGTCTGTTAATCTGCATGAGCATATGGTTATTTCTGATACTAAAAGTAAAAACTATGCTTATCATTTTGGTTCTAACTTCTATGGCTCTTTATTGGACAAGTGGAGTCCCCCTACGGGCCACTTGTTTTTTACAATGTATCCATAGTTTCTTCTCTGCTTAGAACTGAAAGTCTGATATCCTAGTTAGCAGAATGATCTAAAACTGGTCTGTATTTCTCTTTTGCTAATATATTAGTCTATCTTTTTCCCCTTGTCAAAAGAAAAGTATAAATATTATTAATTTTCTTTTAAATCTGAAAACCAGAAACACCCTTTAATAATTCATCAAGAAAGACTAATCAAAGAAAGCAAACTCAACAATGCACTGTAAACCAAAATGCAAACATATTCCTCTTGTAAAAAGAACTACAATACCTATTTGCTACCCAAAAGTTACAAGACACACTCACCATTGCAACATGCCAATCTAGTATTTACCAAACACAAACAGAGTAAGATTAGCTTCCTTCTGAACATTGCATGGTTACTTATTAGGTTCTCGACCTGATAACCTCAAAAGTAAAATATCAATAATGCTTAGAAAAATGCAGACGAAATGTTACCTGTTGTTTGAAATCGGAGTTTATGTGATAATCATGAGCATGACCATATATTCTCCGACATCTGGCCACAAGTGATGTTTCGCCGCCAGCTACCCTATTCACATAAAATGACTGTCACAGGTTACCTTCAGTTCTCATTGCTTAACGAAGAGAACTGGTTACCAGCTATGTAGCATGCCACTAATAATGCCACAGATTCGTTTAAAACAGTGCCTTCAAAATCAAATAATAAATAAACAACATCATGAAGGAACTGTGATGTTTATGACAGCTTAAGATAATGCACATGAGACAGCTAAACTCATTCTATATACAAACAAACAAACAAATTAGTTTCTTTTTCTTTTTTCTAAAAGATGATAATGTGAACTTGAGTACAACTACCGTGGGCAATCGGAGTGAAGGAATGCCCCCTAGAGGAAATGAGACAGCTAAACTCATTCTATATACAAACAAACAAACAAATTTCATTCTTTTTCTTTTTTTCTAAAAGATGATAATGTGAACTTGAGTACAACTACCGTGGGCAATCGGAGTGAAGGAATGTCCCCTAGAGGAAATGAGTCCGAAGATGTATTGCTGAACTGAGAAGGAATACCATTCGAGGGGGAAAGTGTCCTTGGAGTTACCACAGGACTAGTTCCTGGCAAGCTTCCATTTTCCAGCCGAGTTAAAGGTTCTGCATTCATTTCACATACTTTTCTGATCTTTCTCTCTTGAACCTATTCCACAAAAGAATAATAATAAATCCACAAGATAATAAATTTAGTGCAGGCTCTGCTAATTAAATTTGATTAAAGCAGGCTATCTAGAATTTTGACTCCAATTATAAAAAATCAATCCAGATCAACATTAATTATTCAAAAATAAACAAAACTTAAAGTTGAATAGATCCATTTTGCAGCGCTGAACTTGTGCATTTGAGATCAACCCAAAAAGTCTCTTTTAGGGTTGAAGTTCACTCTGACATTTTGTTATTATTGAGTTTATTATCAAGTCCCACTGACCTACTTTGGTCATTCATGTACATTAATATAATGCATTTATTTCTTTCTATTTCTCTAAAACAAACAAAATAGCATGGAAGCACCTGAACTCTAATATAAAGTATTGAGTACCTTCCATAGCTTGATGGTTTTGTCATTTGTTGAAAGAAGAAACAAAGCACCATTGACAGTTGGACACCACCTGATCTTATTGATTTTCTCTTCTATTTCCAAACTCTTCAGATAGTCAAACTGTCACAGACACACAAACCATCAGCTAACATTTGCAGACCAATCACAAAAATTTCTATATTTGTTTCCAATATGTTCATAATGCTAATAAATCAATACATATCCAATATTTACCTCAGGTTCATGGCTCTGAAATTCAGTCTTGTATCTATATTCAGGATGCTTAGGCACGGGGTAATCTAGCCTTTCAAGCTCACTCTGAGATTGCAGCTACAATACATTCAATAATAGAAATATAATTATACTCCTCTAGAAAGATTTCTAACAACATGAATTACCAAGTAAACAATATATTGGAGAAACAACAAAGCAATTTATTTGTAAAAAGGATTAAACTTCTAAAACCAAAAAAATACCATTAAAATCACTTTTTACAATGAAAAAATGCAAAAGTCAAAGTGATAAGAAAAACTTCAATACAAGTGTGCCCTCATTAAGCTTACATCTTTGCCATCTGTCCTTTCAAAAAGTACAACACGACCGCCACGATCTCCCGTAGCCAAATGCTCACCACTCTCATCAAACTCAATTGCCGAGATAATATCAACTGTTAAAAACATGTATATGGAATCCATCCTATCAGAAACATCATAGCTCATGACATAGCCAACAAATTTATGGATTAAACAAAAAGTCTCTAGTTACTCATAATTTAGACCAAAGCAGCAATTCCAGAAAGAAGAAACACAGCTCCAAACACACAAAGTGGAGAAATAGATGAAGACATCTTAGATATCTTACTTTACAACTAATGTTCTTGGAATGCTTGCCTGTAAATATTGGAAATTAGTTGCTACATTAATACTGCCAAATTCTAGTGTAGTTAAGTTCTTTTCTTTTTTTTATTTTTCTGTGTGTTTGTTTTTTTTAATGTGTGTGCGAGGACGCAAGTGGTGCTTCAATCCTTCAGATACAAAAGTAAGTTTAAAGCACAAATCTATGGACTGATGTCTTAGTTCCTTCCTCTCTCTAGAAACAACAAGAGTCAGTTATTTCAAATGTGACATGTAATTCAACTGCAGGTTATATGCAATATACTATTTGATCAAGACCTTTTAACTCCAAAGAAGAATCAACATATGACTACTTTCCTTTGTTACACTTTATTAGATCCCACAACTAATAATTAATAAATGAACAAATGTTAGAAGGTTCGATTCTTTTACTTGACACAAAAGTTCCAACCACTCCTATTAAGGCACCACAGCTTCTCAAATATACTACAAAAAATCAACAGAAATTGGATGTGGAATTGATTTTAGTTTTTATCAGAAGGGATTGGGACTTTATTTATGTGGAATCTAACAAAATTCATCAGCATTACAGTTTATTCTCCATGCCCTTCACTATTTTGTCAGCAATAATGTTACCAAACATCTTTGGTCAATTCCATCTTGAAAATAATGTGTTCAAAATTCACAATGAAATCTAACACAACAAATAGAAACTGAGAAACACACTCAAATTTGAAGAGTTATTCCTCATGTAAGCAATAATAATAACCATCTTTGTTTTGAATATTGAAAACCAGCCAGTTGTAGAACACTAATATTAGTCCTTCACTTAAAGAATATATCAACAGAATTCAAGCATAAATCAATATCAACAGAATTCAAGCATAAATCAAAGTTTCAAACCTGATATGGTATCAAGTAAGGGTCAGAAAACAGAAGTCTTTGAAACTTTGCCTAAACAAGCTTTACAACTGAATTTTCAATTTACTGATTAGCAACAGACCATTTTCAGCATTATCATTGTATGTGACATTGAATTTCTCAGAAGTGGTACGTGTTTCACTTGTCAAGAATCTATCGATTCATCAGATTTAGTGCCTTAACTATTTTTTGAGACAATTCATTTTGGTCATGCTCAACATGACAAAATGTGTTCAAAATGACAAAATGTGTTCAAATCTAATAGGAAGGCTGACCCAACAACTATAAAAAGTAAACTCAATTTTGAGGATTATTCGTCATGTAAACTTTGAAGGATACCAACAACTATATTTATTTCACAGATTGAAAGGCTCTTGGTTTTAGAACAATTAACATCATTACTCTACTTAGAAAGTAATCTGGATTCTGGACAAACCCAAGCATGAATCTAACCTGATATGGTACAATTTGACGTTCTAAAGACAAACAACTTGAACCTTTGTCTGGACAAACTTAATATCTGAGAGGATAAAAATTGTAACCTGGCAAGTTTGAGCAATATCATTCGATTGGTGCAAAGAGAACTTGCCCCGCATATCAAATGAAGCATTATACAAGACGAAGACAACACTTTTCATTTCAGCCTAGATGCCCGAAAAAAAAAAATTTAAATGTGTTTTTGTGAGCAGATTCACCCTGGATTTGTTTGTATTTGGCTGGATTCACCCGGATTCGTCCAGGACAAACCCACAGTGACTCTGCCACCCCGGACGATTCCACAGCCACACCGAACTGGATCCCAAACCAGGTTCAGATCAGACTCACATCCAGGGCCTCCGGCTGATTAACCAGTAACTTAGATATAAAGCATAATGATAGAACTGATGCCAATACAAGAAAGTTTCAAACACAAGCGTCTACCCATCGATCACAAAGAGAGAATAGAAAAAATTTCATCACCGTCATGATTTTTGGGCAAAATAGCATGCAGAAATTCAATTCATCACACTGTAGCAGAACCACTGTATTATGGCAAAACGCACCATAAGATGAGAATTTTTAATTTTTATTGTATAGTGTATAACATAAAGCATAAACTGATGCCACTACAAGAAAGTTTCAAACACAAGCATTTAGCTATTTATGTTGCACATAACCCAAAAACATGTGTTGCTTAAAGGAACTTTAACACTGGTAACAATGAGGGGATATAAGAGAAATCAATCTCAATCATGATTTTGATCAAAATGATATGCGAAAACTCAGTTCGAAGAAACATAACAGAGCTGCTGTAGCATGGGGAAAGGCACAATAAGATGAAACTTTTTTCTTGTCTAACATACAATATAAGGTTACAAGTAGTGCAGGTGTGAGTATAGCTGCATTACAAGCCAGTGCAGCAGGGCACCCATATTTGGATGCAGAGGCTCCAGAGTAAGAGGATTGACAAGGATGGATTTATTCCAAGTTTGACCATCCCATCAAAACCTAAGGGATTCAAATTTGAAAGTCCTTTGATCCAGAAAGTGGGTTCCATATGCATGCTGGATAAGTGAGGACCTAAAATTTCACCAATACCTTGTACTGTTTATACAATTTTCAATAATACGAGAGAACTTAATTCCTAAAATTAAAATACATGTACATTGACTTCAAAAAATTTGAAAAATGAACTTAACCTCAATGAATAAATCCACAAACAGAATGATAAAATCAAATCTGGTACAACCATGTGGAGTTCTGTAAGAACCCTCCATGCATTGTATAAATGGATTGCATTGCATCTTCTTCGAGACCTTCAATCACTACTCAGAAAGGACCTTTGAAGTACCCAATAATCTCATTTCAAGGCAGACCTAAGTGAATAAGATTATAAAACCAATAGTCAAGGGATATGCAAGACCACAAAATGTCCCCATTTGCAATTTTTGATATCACATTTCCTAGAGTAGGTGCATTTTTGCATTTCCTAAGATAGGTGTATTTTTGCATTTCCTAAACATTTCCCTTGATAAATAATGTGTGTTTCAGATTTGCACAGGCATCAAGAGCCAATTCTATCACAAATCACGCCTTCAGAAAACCCAAAAACAATTGGAGACAGCAGTTGCACCTCTGGAAGAAGAATGCAGTACATTGTTATACTTCAATAATCCAATTGTTGGCTAGCCATAACATGAAAAAAGCAATGAAAAAGGAGAAAGGAAGACACATGGAAAAAATTATACCGATCCTGCAACTGTACGGATCAAGCCTCCAAAGGCCATTGTTTGGATCAAAAGACAGCCCACAACCAACCTGGGCTCTGCATTAGGCTTGCATAACTCAAGACCACCAAAAAAACATGGTACATCCTAAAGGGCAGAGCAACCCTAAAATCCAACAACTATTTTCACCAAATTCAAAGAGCCTATTTATAGAACATTAGATCATAAAACAATTATGCTAAAAACAATATAATTGTTTCAATACACCAAAAAATCAACAAAATACTAAATAGTAAACAGACACATCAAGGATGGGAGCTAACTTCTTGAAAATGGAACTAATGAACACAATGTCAAAAAACCTGATTTCAAAACTCCCAATTTGAACGGTAAAGTTAAAAACTAACTCACACCGGCCTATATATCTGAAAATTTGGCATGAACAATTTCTCAGTGAGTTTGATAGGAGTATACAAGGTGAATTCCTCAGTATGAGCTCAAGTCATAATGCATCGGGGCTTTTACAGCATAACTCCAGGTCGAAATCTCAAAGAGACACGATAAAGTATAGAAATTTATAAAAGACCTCATCCAACTTGCTATCGGCACCAGACTTTGACAGAAGAGATACCCTTTAACCTAGGCATCTAAGACGAACGTTAAAGCCACAAGGAGAGTTTTCAGTTAACCGATTCTAAAATGTTTAGAAATCAAAAAACGGTGAATTCCTCCAAGAACATTGGAAAATTTAGCCCGGCAATGTCAGGATTTGCAGATGAGATACTCTTTGGTCGTGGCATCTAAGCACAAAACTACCCTAGAAAAAAAAAATCACCAAAATAAAATCTAAACACAAAATACATAACCAAAAAAAGGCGAATTCTTCTCAGAACATCGATTGTTACAAAGCGTGGTACAGTTTAATAAGCTTTACTTCAATTTTAACCCTCACAACCCCAATTCGGCCAGAATATCTACCAAAGTAAAATCAAAACAAAAAAAGGGAGAACAATGAGTAAGAAATAGTTAATTACCCTCTTGCACCTCTTCTCCGGCCGCCCGTTCACCAAAAACCTGCGAGAACTTCCACTCCAAGGAAGCTCCTCCTTCCTCGCCCGAGATCATTTTACCTTCTCCTACTGCACTTAAAAAATGAATATTTTCTGCAGCCCCCGGTCACATGATCGTGAATTTTTGCCTCTTCATTCTGTGGCTTCGTCGATCATAAGCCCCTCGGCGGGACCATGTCCCTCAGAGCCTCAGGAGAGACCAACAGAAAAAAAAAGTCGAAGAAAGGACCCAAAAAAAAAAAATGCACAGCGGGCAAAGAAATGGGGAAAATTTTACATATCAAAGGACGATTTTGGCTGGCTGCCCGCAGAGCAGCCGGGCAGCTTTGTATCTTTCTATTTATCGGGCGATGCAAAAGTGGACCAAGAATTTCTACTCATATAAACTGGAGCGCAGTGGCCTGCATCTTTCTTTTCTCAATGTTTTTTCAGATGAGAACTAGAAAAAACTGTGCCCTCTGCTCCTTTTTTAGTTTTACCTTGTTTTGGAAATAAATATAAAGCCTGATGGAAATGAGATAATGGACTCTGTTATTTTCATGGGAACACAATTCCTGAGGTAAATGATTTTTTTAATTGAAAAGGAAATTATTTTTTAATTGGAAAGTGAGTGATTTTTAATTTTTTTATCCAAATTGTTTTGAAGTTAAATTTAGTAGTTATATTGAAGAGTTGTAGTTTAATGGGTGAGGATGATGATACGTTTCTTGATTACGCTATCCACAAATATTTAAATTTTTTGAAAGAATTTATGGGTGACTTTGATGGGCAGATTCCTCCTAATCATGGGAGAGAGGGCTTTTGGTTTATATGTGTGCTTAGTCATCATGTTGTAATCCGCATCGAAAGGATGTCCACTATAGCTCAAATCCTCTAGAAGTATGATTGGGCCAAGGTCGACTTTTAGGTGACTTTAATAGACTAGTTCCTCCAACTCGTGAAAGCTTGGCTAAAGGGCAACTTTTGGTTTATGGTTCAAATTCCTTTAAGGTACAAATAAGCTTAGCTTGACCTATTAGTGACTTTGATAGACCGATAACCCCTACTCATGGCAATTTAGCTAAAAGATAACTTTTGGTTTAGATGTATGCTTACTCACCATGTTGTAATCTACTTTAAAAAGGACATCCACCAAGGTTCAAATCCTATGAAATTACGATCAGACTAAGTTCGACCGCTAGGCAACTTTGACACACTGGTTCCCTTACTCATGAAAAGTTTAGTTGAAGGACAACTTTTGGTTTAGATGTATGTTTACTCATCATATTGTAATTAACTTAAAAAAGGGTATCCACCAAAATTCAAATCATTAAATTACTTATCATATTGTAATTCACTTAAAAAAAGGGTATCCACCAAAACTCAAATCATTAAAAGATATGAGTATGCAAGTTTGATTTTTGGGTGACTTTGACGCACTAGTTCATCCTATTGGTAATAACTTAACCAAAAGATAACTTCTTATTTGGATGTATACTTACTCATCATATTGTAATCCTCTTAAAAAGCAAAAACACCACCAATATGTAATCCAATTATTTTCATTTTTTTTAAATTAGTTACTATCACCCACAACTTATGATAAAAATTTATTCATGTAATCCAATTATTTTGATTAAAAAAAAAATAGTAGCTATCACCAACCACTTATGATGAGGGATTTTTTTAATTTCAAATATTTAATACATATTTTTTAATAGTGTTAAACATTTTGGGTGCAAGTTCGTAGGTTGTAGTGGTCGATAGTTTTCCATTATAGGAAAAAATTATACTTTCCTCTATTGTAGGTTACTTGGTTATGTGGTCGATGTGCCCTTGTTTATTGCATATATTAATGCTTGTTTGAATAGGATTTTTCGAAGTGCAACATTAAAAGAAACGATTAAATGTTTTAATTAGACACGTAAAGGGTTTTCGTTTTTTAAAACTCTTTTTTGGGGGTGTGGCAATAAAAGTAAACGATTTTTTTTAAAATTAGAAATTTAAAGATTTTTTTTTTTTTAGTTAAGTTCTTATGATGAATTTAAATAGAGTTATGAAGATTTAATAGTTTTAAATTAGTTAAGTAGTTTTTGATTTATTGGTGATGTTGAATGGTTTACAAAAAGTTTGTTAGAAATTAAGTATTGTTTAATGTAAGACTAATATTATAGGGAATGAGGTTGGGTCAATTAATGGGTCTTGATTGCAATCGAGATAGTATTAAAGATTCTACATTGTCATAACAAGACCTAATTGTGCTCATCAACACCACGAAGTCTCTATTTGCAAGCACATACAAAAGCAAACATTTTTCTGTAGGTACTAAAGTTTTGAAGATGCAGAGGTTGAGGTTGCACAAAAAGATCAAGGCCACCCTCTAAAAGGTCAAGCTCGCCCTCAAGAGGATCAAGGTTGCCTTCACAATGTCAATTTGAGTCTACACATTTTTAATTTTCATGAAATGTATTCGTCATAACCTTCTATTTCCAAATTTTGTCTCTATGATATTCTAAATTGACTCACCATAAAAATGATGGCATGGACTCAGAACAGCGCACGTGTGTTGCACCCTTACTAATGGCATGGATCAAATCACTCTTGCTCTTCTAGGAAAAGCCACCTAAGCATGGGAGAATCTAACTAATCACTCCCTTCATGTGGAAGGAGGGTCTTGCGAATGAAAATGGTATGATTGTTCAAAATAGGAATCGCATCACTTTCACCCACCTCTCAAAGGAGTATCTAGTGACAAACTCTGGTGTTGATTTACATGGTTGAATGTAGAATGGTTGGCATTTGACTTGTTGATGCATTTAAACATTCTCTTTGCAATGCTCTTGTTGTGATTCCAACATTAATAAGTTAGATGAGCTCGTATAAGAAAATGAGTCTCCTTATGTGAGACTCTTCTCTTATTCATATTTGCTTGTTTTCTTCTCATATTAGCCTAAGAATGGGCACATTCTCTTGAATTCATCCAAAATTATTTCAACCTAGTCTTCCTTGATCCCTGGACACATTTGGCATGAAAGGCCAAGTGAGAGATAGGAGACTAAGAGAGTGGTTTGATGTGCTTACTTACTTGCTTATTTTGTTGAAGTTGTGATGTTTGCTTCATTTGGCATTTGTTGGGTGCACCTCATAATGGAATGGAGGGAATCTTTCTTCTTGTTTTACGTGTTTTAAAAAGTTGAAAGATTGTAACTAAGAAAGCTAATCTACATGCAGAAAAGAATCTATCCTACTTCTTTTTCCCTTTTTCTAAAATGATTGAGTTAATTACCTAAATGCAACTAATTATTTCTATGACTTTTGCATGCAATTTATACTATGTTTTTGGAGTTTTTTAATTTTCGAGAAAAGCTTTAAAAGTAATCTCTAACCTATTTCAAGAAAGTAATCTAAATCTAATTCTACCTAAGAAAGTAACAATGAATTTAAGCTAAACTAAGAAACAATAACAAAGTGTTATATTCCTTAGGTGAATTGAAGTGATCTAATTACTAAAACAAACAAAACTTTCAAATGAAAAAGCTTTTGAAATTAAATGACCTTGAAGAAGCTATTGAAGATTTTTTACAATAGTTGTGATTGTGGTCCTTAGAGGATCCAACTTTTATTAGTAGTTCTTCTCCTCTTCAGCCTTGGGGTACTCCACTTTATGGAAAGGGAAGATTGGGATTGACTTCAGAGGAAGTAAAATGAGCTTCACGCGTTATGTGGATGAGGCTAGAGCCTAGATATGAATATTCAAGATTGGGCTTATAGCGAGGTGTGCAATCTTCTAAAGGTGATACAACTCGTGGAGGTAGGGATACATAGCTGCTAGCAAAGACTTGTAGACACAACCTAACAATCCTTTTATCCTATGACAACAAAGCTTGAGATTTCTCTAGTTTTGGAAAGCTTCTATGAATTTTATGCTTGTGTGTTTTGGAATGAAAGCTTGAGAGGTTTATATAGGAAGAGAGGAGAGGCTAACAAAGGAAAAATCAAGTCAAAGATGGAATGAAAGCTTAGCTTTAAAGAAGGGAAGAAATCATACTATTATTAATTGAAAAAGCCACAGCTCAAAAGGGAAACTAGAAAAAATAAGCAACTCTGAATGAATCATGCACGTGCCAACTTGCAACATGGTCATCTGTGTTGGGTTGTGGGTTGCCCCTCTTATAAGGGTATTTCACCCAAGTGACCTTGCAAACTAACATGGGTCACTCAGGTGACCCTAAGGTCTCCCGGGCACCCCAGTAACTCAAAATAAACATTAGGACATTTAGAAAACAAAATGGTTTAGTAAGCTAAGAAGATGGAAAATAAGGATGAAGTACACTTAATGGATGGTACTAGGATACTCGGAGGACTCCTATTAAGATGGAAAAGGCTATGAGGAAAAATGAGCACACCACGTGGGTTGTGAGCTGGACTGTCAAATCATTGGCAGGTGTGTATGTTGACCCATGCAAATTTGGGTGCTTACATATTGCCCTCTTGATGCATTCACGGATGGAGGGTCTAATAAAGGAATGTAAGGCCACAATTGTTTGATTAATAACTAAGATTCACAAATGGATAGTCACCGCAATGGCCCTCCTACATCACTGTCATGCAATGATAATTCAAGTACAATTACATTACTAACTCAACCTTACTACAATGGCACCCACTATATGTCGCAATGTCAATCTCCTACCGCAATGTCCACTTCCCTCAAGATTTCACTCCACATCATACTCCTATTCCCTCACTCGACCTCTTAGACAACTTTTAGTAGGACAACCACACTAAAAATTTATGTCCTTTTTCTCCTTCCAAGACTTCCCTCTACAATCTCTAACTTGATTTCAAAAAAAATGTAAAAGATAGGGTTTGAAAAAATGAAAACAAAATAATGGATAGACAAGTCTGCAAGACAAACTATGCTCAAGTTGGTCACATAGAGTTGCATACCATCATCAAACAACCAGTGACATGAAGCACATTACAAACTCGTCAATTATCAACCAGTTCTAAATGCACCTAGGATTAAGAGCCAACTCTATGATTAGTTCCAATACTTCACTTTGGAAATTTTGATGAAAATCAATTAACCCACAATGTAATGATTAGTTAAGAAACCCTACCATTAACATTATAGATGCATGATTGTAAGAAATGTGAGAATTAGAAGTGAATGCATAAAAACACTATATTACACATGCATAAATTACACATTAACTCTCAAATCTCATTGCAAAAGATATATTTATTAAACACTTAAAATCTCACCATGCATTCCAAAATTTAGAAAAGAAAACAAACCATATCAATGCTCAAATTGGAGGTCTTCAAAATTGAGGAACTTGAATTGAATTGAAAAATGGCATATGTTCAGTATAGCTTTCAAATTTCATAAGTCCCGTAGAAATTTGACCTAGGGTAAGACATAAAAGTAACTTGCGAAAAAGGACAAGGGGGATTGGATACATAAGACAAGTTCCCTGACATATCCTACATCAGAATGAAATTCTACAAACCAACGACTCAAAGACTTTCAACATTAAAGCAACTTCATAGAAAAATTGAAAAGGACATGGCATAAAACAAGTAAAAGATCCATATCTGGTTCCAAGTCAAGATTTTGCAAACCTTCACGCAAGCCATTTTAATAATTATAACAATGAAAAGGACTCTACAAAAAAATAAGTGAATAGGACAAATGACCAAGAAACATGACATCCACTAGCAAGTCAAAAGTTTGCAATTTTACAAAAAGATAAGAAACTCAAGATTCTACAAAGAAAAATGCACTCAACCTTTTGCAATAGTTGAAGAACTTAATGAATTAACCTATAGCCATTCAAAACTCAAAATACACTTCACTCCAACAAAAATAGAAGGAAAAATAGACTAAACAAAAATTAAACCTGAGTGAAAACAAAAAAGGGATGGGGTCCCCACTTTGCAAAACCAAGGAGGGGCATGTATGGAAGGCATCTAGTGGGAAAATGCTCCTAAGCATTTTGGGATACATGAATGCTTCAAGAACCCAACATCTCCAATTCCAATTCACCAAAACAAATAGAAGAAGACATGCACCATCAAAGAAAGAAGGCATCATAAGGCACATATCAATGACTAATGAGATCCCATAGTGTGTGTAGATGATTCATACCCTTCAAGAGTGTAACTTAGATCAGAATGAGGTCAAATTCACAACAAGCTACATGATTTTAACTACTTCTTTAACTAATCAATGATCCATTAGATTACATTGTGTAATCAAGTGGACATGATTAGGCATGGCCTAGGCATTACTCTTTGGCCAGCCAAGCATCCATAGCCCTGACAAAGTTACATCTAACTCCACTCAAAGTAGAGATCTACTACCAACCAGGCATCCATAGCCCTGATAGAGGTTACTTGAATCGCCTAAATAGTTGAGTTCTTCTAGTATTTCTTTTCCTCTTTCATTTTTTTAATTTAATTTTTGCTTTTCTTTTGTTAGATCTCTCTCTCTCTCTTTCTCTTGAATATTCTTTGTAAACCCATTCATGAATCTATCTCAACTCATAGGTAATGAAGCTTGTTTCTAGGTTGGGAATCATAGTGGCCATCATATAAGAAAGTAACCTTTAGATTTTCATTGAAATGAACCCATGACACTTGATCCTACCCAACTCAAGAATACTTAAGGTGTGTGTAGAGTGTTAGATTTCAAGAACTCCCTCCTTGAATCTCATAATACTTTAGTCCTTAACAAAAACCAACATTCCTAAACTCAAGATAAATGAATATGAAATTAAAGGCACCAAGTTAATGACTAACCCAAATATCAGAAAATACCAACAATAGAATTACATTCAAACCACCTCTTGCACCACCTTGAGGCATGCCCAACCCTAGCTAAAAGAGAAGGACCACCCTTAGGGGAATCTACCTCACACACTAAAGATAAGCAAACCCAAACTTAAAACAAATGTGAAAAAAACACCCAAAAATAGTATTGTCAAGACAAATGCTACATTACCAAGGCCCGATCAATAAGTAAAAAGAAACCAAAAGAGGACCATATAATCAAAATAGACCCTAAACAAGCAAAGTAAACAATAGATTGATAAAAATTGACTGAGAACTGAGACCAAACAAACTGAAAACTAAACTAAAACAACAAACTAATAACTAAAAACTAACCAACTAGTAAACAAAAGCATGCAAAAACAACAACTAACTAACCAAACCCAAAGCAAAACTAAACAAAGACTAATTAACACTATGCACAAAGGCTTAGGACATCAGGTATCAACACTTTCTCTTGATTTAAAACTCTCTCTTTATTTATTTCTTATTATGTGTAATAGTAATAGGCTATTAGTGAAGGTCCTAAGTCTAGAAAATTCATCTTTATACTCTGAAAGGTAAAATCTAAACAATTTAAGCTCAAATTCAGAATACTAATCATGTAAAATAAGTAATTGAGGCAGCTCATCATAACCATGATTGATCCAAATACATGTTTTCTCTCCCCAATTATTATAATCATGTTGATAAAACATTAAATCTTAACAAAAAAAGGAAAGAGACAACCTGCTTTGACATCTCATCATTTAGAAGTGCACCCTCATATATTGTCTCCCTTTCAGGAGATCTCACTTCATGGTGAAACTCTCCTTATACTTCTAGGACATGTAGTTCATGTGAAATATCTTCATGTAGCAAGGCATCCCACCATTGTTCATCTGTGGAACTATGAGCAAAATAAGCATCATCAGTTAGATCATAATTATTCAAGCTAAACAAGTCATTTTTATATGTATCAAAAGAATCATAATTGGTAAAACATGATACACAAGAATCTTCTCGAGTCAAATTAATAAAATGTGAAAATTTATCATCACTAAAATCATATGTACACTTTCCTAATTTCTCTTTTTTCTCATGTTGAAGTGGTTTGTAGTCCTGAATAACAACAACATGTTATATCAAGCCTTCCCTTGCCTCTTCTAGTTGAATGGGATCATGAGTTTTCTGCTATAGTGTAGAAGGTCAATTTGATCAATATGATCAACTGAATCATCATTCAATTCATTCTCTTCACTACTATAGGCCTAATACAGTTGATCATCAAGAAGGACTAGGCTGTAATAGTCATTTGTTTGCTAAATTTCCTCTAAAAAATTGGTTTGAGACCTATTTTCCTGATTTGTACTATAAGAATCTTCTGTTATCCTTAAGTTTGATTTATTCTTAAATTTTTGGTTGTAGTATAATTTCCATCTTAGGCTTATCTTCATCATAGAGGTGAGCTAAGGTGCCTTCATCAAAGTGGTCCAACACATATGTGATCACCATTTTCTTGGAGACTCTCATCTTCAATCTAGTTTTGCATCATGTTGTCATCCTCATTAAAGTATCTAGATGTATTATTATTAAATCTATTCCCATGATTGGCATGGGTATGATATAATTGATCATTAGGAAGTAGTGATTTGTTACAATCTTGAATCTAATCATTTACCCCTAAGACATCAAATTGCCACTCATCACTATAATTTGTGGTGAACTCCTCCTTTGTTGTCCCAAATTCTTGCTCACTTACTAGGTTGATATCTTCTTGTTCCACCATGAAAGCAAACTTGCCCAGTGGTTGCTTACTCTTCATTCTTGACTTAGTAACATCAAAAAACCAAGACAAAGTGTTCCCAACAAATCCATGATCAACATTAGCCCAAGAATCAACCATTTCATACACCCTTTCCTATTGAATTCCATCTACTTGTGGGCTATTAGACATGTTAAATTCATCATCCAAATTATGGAAACATAAGAGGTTAGCATCCATCATGTCTTCTTAATCTAAATCATCAAGGATTCCTAAATGTAAAGTGTCATCATTGTTTTCATCATCATGGTGAGAGGAAAAATTTATCATTGGACTAATTTGACTAAGAAAACCATCTTCCTCCTCTATTTTAGCAAAAACGTATGAAGCACTTACCTTGTTCTCATCATTAGAAATTAGTATGTCATCATTACCAATACTTCCCTCACTATCGAGCATGAACGATAAATAGCATTTTCAACTTCCATAATAGTAGCACCTTCAACTTATTTGTTAAGATAGTCATCATGTGACTTATTCATCATGCATTTAACTTCATCGTCTCTTGCATTTCAATAATTAACTTGAGAAAATTCAATCTCACCCATGTGTTGATCACCTTGTTGACCTTGGATGACAAATAATGACTAATTTGGAAGGCTTTCATACTTGTCTTCATGAGCTAATCCAATTGGTTTATCTCCTTTAGTGTTGAAATTAGGATCATCATGCAATGGAAACATGCCAAATTTGTCTTCATTGCTATCCTCGTAGGGCTGGGCACTCAAGAGAAGCTTATCCTCACTTGCTTGCATACTAGGCACCACTTCAACCTCATCATGGACATATGTACCAACTTGTGCCTCATCTTTTAGTCTGATGTTGACCATACAATTTTTTAATAAATGCTTAAATATTTTCTTGGTCAACCTCTAAGATGGATACCTCTTCAATAGTAATAAGACAATTCAAGTACAAATCCATCTTTGTGAGGAAACTTGAACAATCAACCTCATAATGTTCAACTATAAGATGTATTCTACATCCATATGGCAAAGTGGCATAAGATAGTGAATTGCCTGCATCTAATAACCTTTTGCCCACACTATCTCTTGTAGATGTTATATCAAATTCATCACTTGACTATGCAAACACTTATCTCCAGGGAAGTCACTAGGTGCATCTGATGGAAGTGTAAAGGATTCTTTGTATACCTATTCTTCATGGTAGTGATCTATAAATATTTCCTTATCCCAGCTTTGATCTTCCTCAACATACATATCTTCAACTGTATTGCTTTTTCTTCCCTTGTGGTATCTTCTTCTTTTCTAAAAGGACTACCCATTTGAACTAATTGATCAACACCTACTTGATCTAAAGAATCATCATCATTAGACTTTTTAGGTACCAAATTTGCAGGTCCAAAACCCTAGAGTGTTTCCTAACCTTCTAGGCCAAGGGTGTCATCAAGGAGACAAGAAAGAGGCTCATCAACATGTTGAGGATGATTAAATGTTGGTTGATAAGAGTGGGTAATCTCCTCTTCTATTCAAGCTTAGCCAAACTTAGGAAGGTGTTCCTAGAGGTATCCCTCAACAGGGATTAATTACAACATAAAATGCAAGAAGTGATAACACAATAGTAGTACCCAGATGGTAAATTTGACCCCAAAGGTTTTCAGTGACTCAAAAGCTAACCCACTACACTAGATAACCTCTTGTTAAGCTGATAATGACATCTTTGAAACAAGACAACATGTATAGGTATGCACATTTGGTTCAATAAGACTAGAACTTGATTGGTTTGCATGTAGAACCAAAAAATGCATACAGATTAAAACTTGTTTCTACTTCACAGTTGAAATATATTGTTCATTTAAAAAGTGGGTGGGTGATCAATAATTTCTAGACTGATGCCTATTCAATAGGTTGCAGAGTCAGGTTCACCAAAGGCAAATAATAACATAGAAATATATGAGGGCCTCTCTGAATATTCAGATGCATTAAAATGTGATGACCAGTAATGAATATACTTAGTAATCCCTTATTACAAACATCCATCCATATGTAACTCAAAAATGATCACCACCAAGTATGTAGTATTTCAAATTTGCCACATTCATAAAATTTGTTGTTACAATCATACCATAAAACATGGCAAAGGGAAACCCTAACTTTGACTTAGGGATTTCCCTGAAGAAATGCATATAACAATGGATAAGTTTAGGAGTGATATCAATTATACCTTCTAATCTTCATACATTTCACCTTATTGCACCTTGAAGAACTAGACCTGGTATTGTTTGAAACCTATAGAAATCTTTGCACCTTCATTACCTAGAAAATATGAGAATGACCAACCCTTGAAATGTTAAAAGAACTTCTATTTATATCATGTTGGTGTGTTCCCTAATCTGCGAGCAAGAAACTACTAAGCACTTGGAACTTTGAATTCACCAACTGCCATGAATGTTGGAGAGAAGAGAAATTATGAAATCTATGATTCTCGCCAACCATGATGTGATAACTACATGTGGAATCATGTCCAAGGAAGATTGGATGCAGCTAGATGAGAAAATGGACTTTGAAGAGTTGTAGGGGTTGAATCAAACCAATAATGGTAGATCCAAAAGTTGATGAGATGTCCCTGTTATGTTTGAAAATGTCCCCTTGGGGGCTTTTCCTTCTTAAGGCTTAGCTCTCGGGTCTTGTTTATGCATTTAGAGCATCTTGCATGTTAATCTGACATCCCGATGAGAAAACCCTAAAGTTTCATTGCAAATGGGATCTTGGGGGTGCACTTGACATAAGTCCTGTCTGAAATAGGGGGGAGGACTTGAGCGCCCGCGCCCTAGTCCTGCCCCATTTTAGGTCAGGACCAATTTTGGATTGTCGATTTATGACCGTTATTTAGGTCCTATACCGACACGATAAGTTTTAATTACGAAATTCTTAGCGGGAATGTTTGTAGTTGCATATATAAGCATGATTAGGTTATCATTTGTAAACTAGAGAAAAACTAGATGGAATTTTTGATTCAAGAACTTTTGTGAAAGTGATTCAAGGCATTCATAGTGTTGCAGAGTAGAATTTGTGTTGTTATTGTGTTTGTATTTGTAGATTTGGCATCCATCTCCTCATGGCATGAAGAGCATTTTCCTTCCATGAGATCTTCACTACAAGGTGATATCAATTGTGTTTTCAATAATTTATCATTTGGATTTTTGTCTCTATCCTGTAGGGATACACACTCTTTATCTGACAACGGTGTTCGAAAGACTTGAATGTCTCTCTAGGGTTTGACTGAGGCAAGCCTCTAAACACCACAACCCCCCAACCCATTTTTTCGTGATTGCAGGTTACAAGTTGTAGAAGCAAAAAAAGCAGAGTTGCAGGAGAGTAGTGCAGACGATCGAAATTGCAGATTAGAAGAGAAAATAGAGACCTAGACTCAGGCACCTGCTCATTAGTCCTCTGAATCCCACAACAGCAAAATCTTCGAAACAACAGGAACAGGTTGCAGACAAGATTCCCAAATTCTGACAAAAGTTATGACACTGGACTAGGGCACCCACTCATTAGTCCCTGACTTTTCCATTTTATGAACTTTGAAATTTGGTACGCATTTGATTGTCATTTGATATCTCTGAGTGCGAGTATTTTATGTAATTTGTTTGTTTGCTTCTAAATTTGCATAATTAGGGTTTTGAGCATAAGTGGACTTAATTGAATAACAAAATCACACAATTCCAATTTTCTCCTATATTCTGAGTGATCAAAGGCCTGTAGTAGACTTCCTACTCGGCTGAAGTCCTTGAATGTTTAGAGGTGAAAGGAGGATTCATACAAACTAGCAAAATCAACCCTAAACATAAACAAATCCTCTTCATCATTTTTCACCTTAAATAGTCCCATCGCGTTTATTGTACTCTGTTAGGATTTCAAGTTTTCTGGGGACACGTGAACCTATGGATGTAGGGACCAGGGATCAAGTGCAAAGGACCCAAGGGGATCCAGAAACACATGAGGAAATAGGGGGAAAGTAAAGGAGTAGGAACCAAGAGTTGGGAGGGATTAAGAATTGAAAAGGGGAATGGCGAAAGTCCAGGGTTCGAGAAGGATTAGGGATCAAAGAAAAAGAGCAATTGGGGAACGAGAATAGGATTGGGATCGAGACCGAGGTTCCAAGGGAACTTGTAACCTTAGGACCAAAGGGCAAAGGGAGCAGGAAACCAGGGAACCAAGGGATGCAGGGACAAAGTTCCAAGGTCCCAAGAAGGGACACTGAGTTTCAAGGAAACTTGGAACTATGAAAGCAAGAGGAAAGCATGGGGAACTAGGAATGTGAAGAACTTGGGGACATGAGGACAAGGTTCCAAGGTGCAAAGGACCTTTGGGAACCTGAAAACCTGTAGGCCAAATGAACACGAGCCGAGATCTGGGACCTAGGAGGAACCAAGGACCAAAGGACAAAAGGGCCCTAGGTTAGGAAATCCTTAGTTCTGGAACATCCCTCTGTCTCTACAAAACCTGAAAACCCAAAAGGCCCAAAAATGCCAAGGAAGAGCCAAACTTAGATTTTATTTGGATTTTTGGTAACTTTAGGACACAACTAAGGCACGGGGTAGGGACAAAACAACAATGTAGCACATGACTAAGGATTTTTTTGTAAATTTTCAAGCAAGTATGGTGTTGGAAAACTATGGTCCCAATAGTGGCTCTAGTTGGGGATGTGTGCCTTACAAGTACAATGATAATCTAGAAGAATCTCTAGGGGAAAAATATAAAAAAGGGAAAAGGGAAAAACATGAATGTATTTACATAAGGAAAAACACAAAGGAGGAAATATACAAGAGAAAAGAGCATCTCATTACTTATGCAAAGTAATGCTTCAAATGCTAACCATGAACTAGCAAATCCATGGACTTTCCACTCAAATTTTTGAGATGATACACATTATGATCATACTCAATGGAAACTTCATATGGTCCCAACCATAAAGGATCTAACTTCTTGTGATTTCCTTTGTCTTCTAACCTAGTGTTACACATGAGAACCAAATCTCTAGCATTGAAGTTTCTTTCAAGTGCCCTCCTATCAAAAAGATGCTTGGTTGCTTGCCTCTGAGACAAGATCTTGTCAAACATGGATCTCCTACTCTCATCCAACTCTGTCAGTTCTAATATTCTTTGAGAGATTGTGCCATCTTCTCCTTCAATATCATGCAACAACTGATAGACATGTAGTTCCAAGCTAAGTGGAATTTTGACCTTTAATCCCTATACAAGCTCAAATGGACTCTTACTAGTAGCATGTTTATAAGTTATTCTACTAGCACTTGCAGCCATAGGAGGTTCAAGGAATACACTGATACGAACAACTGACAAGTTTAGAAAATTTTTCGGTGTGGATTTTTTTAGGGCATGAGACAATTCCGAGCACTATAATGCTCATATATAAAAGCCTATCGGCTAATGAGCCCAAATTACATATTTCAACTTGTCATCCCACCTTTTCTTATTTACATCTAGGGTCCTTTTTATGATCTTCATGAGGCTCTTATTGTCCATTACTCTGTGGATGATAAGGAGATGAATGTATCAAATTAATCTTGTACTTAGAACACATATTCAATATGTCTTGGAATCTAAAACACATGGTGTAGACACCTGAAAATGGCATGTCCTCACACCATAATTTTCTACCATCTCCCTAACATCACCTATCATGCTAACTTATTCCCTTCCTCCAAATTTATTAAATAAATAAATTTTATTTAATTAATTTATCACAATTCTCATTGTAACCTACCCAAAATTAATTAAATAAATAATTAAATTTTATTTAATTAATTATCCCCCATTACCATTATATTAAATTAATTAAATAAAGACCATTTATTTAATTAATTCACCTATCCCATGACCAAATCTTAGTGAAACCCATAAAATTATGCAAAGCAATAACATAAAGATAAACAATGCAAATATACCTTCAAACCTTGCACAAAATTGGACTTCTAATAAGATGGAATGGAGTGCACCCAAGCTCCATTGATTTGTGGGTTGCTCACACAACCAGCATAACCTTGATAGAAAATGATATGAGATAAAGTAAAATAAGTAGATATGCGTGCGTATGGAGATTTCATGAGAGAGTGGGAGGGTTTGAAAATGAAATAGAAGTTTAATTTATAGATAGAGAGGGAATCAAATGGATGGCCAAGATTAGAAAGGTGAGGGACAAGGTGGACATATAGGATTGAAAGTCAATTTTAGTGCTTATGATGCACCATAAATGAGGATGATAAGTGACTAAAATAAGGATGGGAGTGGGAATAAATAGGATTTTTAATTGATTTTGGAGAGGAGGTGCTTATGACACACAATTAATGAGTTTAAAAATAGGGATGTGAGTGGGATAAATAATTTAAATAATAAAATTATTTAAATTATGAGAGACATGTGGAACTTAAATAAATGTTTAATTTATAATTTAAATTGGAAGATGGAGGAAAATAGGATTAAATAAATAAGATTTATTTAATTTGGTGCAAAAGGAGGATAAATGGATAAAAGGGATTAGTTAAATAAATATAATTTATTTAACTAATGGGAATGATGGAAGGAGTCATGAAAGGGGACCTAGGACAAGGTGTCGCTAAGTGTCGCAAGAGGATGCAAGGGTATGTCAAAAGACAATGTTGTAAGACATGGTCAAATTTAGGTGTGTACATTTTGCCCCTCTTCTAGATGATGTTGTGACTAAGAGAAGTAACATCATTTCAAAGAAGAAAAGGTATGGATGAAGGATAAGGATGCCCCGACCACTTGAAGGAGTGACAAGGAGGAATGATGTAAGGATGGGATGCCCCCTCAAGAGGATAGGTGGGTTAGGAGAACATGGGTATGTCCTTGAAATGGATGAAAGGGGTGGATAAGAGAAAGGATAAAAAAGGCTAAGGGTTAGGAATGGATAGTTAAGTTGAAGGAGATAGGTGAAAAAGATATTGGATAAATATAGATTGGAAATGGATAAGTTATAGTCATAATGGATATAGTGGATAGAGAAGAGATGGTTGTGCTAGTATAATGTGTAGAGTAACCCTAGTTTGATATAACAAGATGATATTATGCACCAAGGTATAAGGGACCGAGGAAACTTTGTATCCTTTGCACGGAATTGACACTGCAAACAAAAGGAGTATCCTTATACACAACATAATACAACCTTGTCTAGACACAAGATATGAATATTAGTTGTAGTGATAAGAATACCTAATAGACACGTAAAACGTTGTGCCCCATTCTCTTCTAATTGTGATGCACCAAGATATAAATGGATCTAGGTGGCTTTGATAAAGCAAAAGAAGGAGATAGAAAAGATAAAAACAAAAGACCAAATGATGACACAAGTCACACAACCATTGTATCTCTTGCCAAAAAGTTTAGGTGATGTTTGGATAGGTGCTTGATGACGGGAACAATATATCCCTAAATGAGGTTGGATGATGATTGTTTGAGATCAAATGATGTGGCAATTGATAAAGTGACTGGATAGGTGATTTTGGTTAAGGTACAGTGTGTTGTATATCTTCTTAATTCAAAAATAAACAAGCTATTGCCCCTGTCAAGCTGTAAACCAATGATCGATCGATTGATTAAGATAGTGTTGTAATTATGGGGAACACTATATCCCTAGATCCACACAAGGATGTGGGAACGATATATCCCATTGATGATGATGAATGATTGATTGATTGGGTTAACAACAAGATTAGGATCAAGACCAAGGATGTGATGGATTATTTTGCTAGATTACTTTGACTAGATTGGTATGGATTAAGGGTGACTTGCATTTGGATTTATTACTCGAATTTTTTGGGATATTTTTTTTTAGAAATGTTGTAATTTTTTGGTATTTTTAAATGTTTTGATTTTTTTAAAATTTTTTGAAATGTTTTGATTTTTTTGGATTTTTGAAATGTTTTAATTTTTTTGGATTTTTGGAAATGTTTTGATTTTTTTGGATTTTTGGAAAGTTTTGATTTTTTTAATTTTTGGAAATGTTTTGGGATGACATTGGATTGTCTTTTGGATAGCCTAGATGCTAGATACCAATGACAAGGGAAGTCAAGGATGAAAGAAGGATTGGATAGATGGATAAGAGGATTATGGATGGAAGGATAGGAAGGATGGAGGATAAATAATGGATGGAGGAAGGGGTTTTAGGATGTGATCTCCAAGGACTATGTGGCATAGGAATAACATGCCCCATTTAAGGTATTAGACTCAGGATTTTACATGATAACGCTTGTAACAATGAGGTGATAGGATTGGATAGAAAGGATGAGGTAGATCAAGAGATGTCCAAAGTATTTTTTAACATTCTATCCCTATCTTTATTAAGATCGAAGGAGGAAGGGAAGATGGGTATGGGGATAGGTAAATAACATAGGCAAGTATGAGGATATGATGGATGAAGATGGTAGGATAGGAGGAAAATAATAGGATGGGATAGATGAAACAACATGCCCCCAAGCGTAAGACACATAGAAAATGAATCTACACATGACACCTATTTGCCAGGTTTTCATCATGGTACTTATCCATGGCACCACCAAGGTGGTTTTCACCATTGGATGAAGGGATTTCTCTTTACTATTTTGATTTTTGATTTTTTAATTTTTGGATGGGATAGGGGAATATGGATAGGAGTAATCTGGAAGAGGATGGGGACTCAAGTGTCTAGTTCCATGAAAGGTGATAATGTCCCATTATAGAGGGATGTCACATATGGATCATGTCAAGCATTGTTTTGCACATGGATGTTGGTAGAGGATTGCATGAGAGGGAGGTGGAGTAGGATAGATAGTGAATTGTGCAGGGAAGAATAGTGGATTATGATGTGGATTATGGATGGAATGATTATCCAAAAGCATGGACCATAGGTATATGATGGGGGAAATATGCAGGATAGTAGATAGAAGATGGGGAGATGGAGGTATGTGGGAATGTTGTGGAATGGAAAGGAACCAAGACCAATGGTTGCACACATCGAATTGGATTTTGAAGCTTTTGAATGGAAGGAGGAGTTGGGAGTAATGGATATGTTTTCTTAGGGGATGGTCAATTTAGTAATTTTGGGACCCAAATGGTCTTAGGAATTGTAGGATTTTGTGATAGGGAATGAGTTTTTTGGGATTTTTGAATTGTGGATGCTTTATTTAGATTAAGTGTTTTCTTCTTGGGGACCCACACCATTTTTGTTTTTTCTTTTTCTTTTTCTTTTTGAGGTGTCATATTTTGCTTGGATGTTAGAGGTTGATGCCTTGTGGCATGATCATTCTTATGCTTTAATGGAATTTTTTCTTTATATGGGGAAGCATCCAAATTTCTATTTTTGAATCCCATGGGGGTTGTGATAGCTTCATGTTTGGTCAATGTGTGCATTCGTTGATCATGAGTAGGAATTTTAGGGGATTTAGGGTAGTAAGATGTGTGGATGGATGGATTAGTGGACTTGTGGATAAAGGGATGAGGGGATTTAAGGATGGAGATATTAGAGGTTACAAGGAGTGGAGGAAGAGTGGATGGAGGAAAGTGTATGGTCACATGCTTTTGGGATTTGTATGATGATGGAGGAGGAATAACAAAATATGTTTTAGTGGTGCAGTGTGGTTTATGATGGAAAGAAGTGGATTTAGAATAGATGGAGGTGGCACCAACATCTTTGGATTAATTTACTTGGGGTGTATAACCAAGGCCATACGATCATGGATGGACTTTGACATGGATGGGCTCCAAGATACCTTGTTCATGAAGGCCTAATCCTTTGCCTTGATAATTCATGTTTTGGAGCATATGATGTGCAATGGGATGTTTATTATTAGGACACAAGACACGAGTCCATTATTAGATGGGGAGGGTGGAGTGGTGGATAGAAGTTGTTTATCTCCTACAAGAGAGCCACCACAAATGAAGGTGTTGGATCCAAGAGGATAGGATGATGGATTTGGAATGGGATCAATAGAGGATGGTGAAGGATTATGAGGATCTTGATCAACATTATGCTCAGTAAGAAGTTGATTGTCTATATTTTCTCGGGGACCAAGTGTCTCATCATGGAAAGTGGATATTGTGGGATGATGGATAAGTGTAGTGGAAGGTTATTGATCATGGATGGTGGTTGTTTGGGAAATTGGATCCTTATCTTGATCATATAGAGGATTATCATGGATAATTAAATATTGGGCTTGGATAGGATGAACTTGGATTGCCTGCTCATCGGTAGGATCTTGATTGTAGATAATATCTTGATCATAGAAAAGATATAGGTTATGGATAAGTTGATCATATGATGGAATAGAATCGGGGATGGGATTAGATAGGATGTTTAGATCTTGATTAGGGTGAGGGGTTGGTGTTTCCACATGCTTTAGACTAGACTCTTGACATAGGTCTTGGTTTTATTGAATGGGAGTGGGAGACTCCTGGATAGGCTTGATAGGCTCTAGATGATTAACAACATGAGTGTATAATTGATCTTGACTTGTGCTTATGGTGGGAGGCTCTTCAAAAGGCTTGATGGTTGTGGACTACATGATGTGTTTGGAGGAATAGACATATTGCTTGAAGGTTCTTGAATAGGTTCAAGGATAGGCATTTGATTACATGGAGGTGGTTGATTCCTTGATGATAGCTATTGGATCACATCCTTCACAAGTGTATGGGTAGATGGACAATATAATGGGTGGACAATAATGGTGGATGGTGTTGTAGGCTTAAGATTAGGATTAGGTGGAGGAATAATGGGATTGGATCAAGTACGTTTATGATTAGGATTTGATGGAGGGATAATGGGATTGGATGGATTGGATTGGCATGGTGATGGGGGTGACACATGGGATTGGGATGATTTGGCATGCTTACCCATTCTATGTTTGAAAAGCTTGTGGGTAATTCAGATAAATATGATATAATTGGTTGTCCTATGACCTTTGATCCTATGGTATTCACAATATCCACTATCATTGTACCAATAGAAGTTAACGACATTTGGGTCATATGGTTGTGTCTTGGGAAGCTCAATTAATTGTGCTTGGAGCTATTTTTGTAACAATATCTTGATGGGATCCTTTGGTGGTGGGTTGGAGGAACATGGGGATGAAGGTAATGAAGGGCTTGATGGATTGGAAGATTGATGGATCAATGGACTAGGATTGGGATTACATGGTGGTGTTGGGATAGGACTAGTAGGCTCTTGGGTTGACATGTGATTGGATGATGATGGAGAGTACTCATAGGATGCATAAGCTAGAATGGTGTTCCCCTTGTCAAAGGTAGCATGAGGACTTAAGGACACTTGATCTTGGTGCAAAGGGTAACTTGGACTTGCATGTTCTTGTTGTGAAGGAACTTGATAGTCTTGTAGGTAGATTTGGGAATGAGGTGTAATGCTGGAATAAATAGTTGGATGACCTTGAGGTATGGATAGATGTGGATATTGGTTGATATTAGAAGAAGTGGGATAGGTTGAGGTAGGATTAGCTTGATATGTGGTTGGACTGGGTTGATATGAAGTTGATGAGGATGGCATATGGGATTGTGGTTGTGTTTGTTGAAATGATAAAGGTTGTAGTTATGTTCAGTTTTCTTGGGTGGCTAAGAGTTGTTGAATAAAGGCTTGTTGTTATTGTTGTTGGATGAGGGATTCTTGTTGTTGGTCTAGGAGTTGTTGAAGTTGTGAGATAGTGGGATTTGGTATGTATGAAGATGAAGCATGGTTAGGAATTTGGACTTGTGAGATTTGAGGTAAGGTGAATGTTGGATAAGTTGGATTGGTTGTTGATGGGAGGTAGGGATGATGGTTTAGGAGTGACTAGATACTTTCCAAATAATATTTTGAGTTCGTCAAATATTCTGTGGAAGCCATAAGGATCTTCAAGTGCCATATGGATGATTAGGGTAAAATGGATTGGATTGGATGAAAAAGACAATTGAGATAGGATAATTAGATGGGTGATTATGATGCAAGGGAATGATTAGGATAGATGCTAGATTTGGTTGGAAGATTATTTTTTTTGGATTTTTGAAGATATTTTGTTTTTTATTTTTATTTTAAGATTTTGGTAAGAAAAATAGACACAAAAAGATAATGGCTGACTTGACTGGACAAGGAAGTTGGTGCGAATTACTTCATGGCTAAAGTGGTTTTTACTAGTATTACACAAGGAAAACATGCCAAGCACATGAATAAACCTAGAATTATTCAAGTAGGACTGTCATATCCCATGGACTCACTCAGGTGCGACTTCAATCTCCACTATTAGATAATGGTGATTTCCACCCCCTTGATACCATTTACCATTGTTTGGATAGATAGGGAATGCAAGGTCATGGACCACCTTACATCCCTTACCTTGGAGATTAAATTCTTACCCAAAGTTTATTCCATCTCAAACAATGGAGGTAATAGTGTGAGCTCTTCTCCCCCTACTGTAGCAATGCACCATAGGATATGATAGCTGAAGGGTCTTAACTAGGCTTTTATGAGCTTCTAGGGGAGTCCTCCAAATACATAAGTTATGATGAGGTCCAAATATGTGAACACTAGCCCGTTGAAGGGATTTGGCATAAGTGATTAAGCAAACACCACTTCACCTTGTGTCCATAATCACCTGAGGCCCCAAGGTTGTCCCAATGACTATGTAGCTAGATTGAGGTATAACTTTCACTCTCCCCCCTTTGATATACCCAGTCAAAACAAGTGGTTGAAGTCATCCCTATGGGTGATGAAATCCCCTAGTAGGCCTCCTAAAGGGAAGGAACACTATTCACTTTTGATCCCCAAGCTCACACAAAGAGCAAGGTGAGAGCATACGTGAGATAATGCCCTTGGGATTGAACAAATAAACAAAGGGATAATGAAGGGGTTTTTGATCTCCAAGATCACCAAAAGGTGTGAGAAGAGAGCATACACCCTTTTCAAAATCTGAAGACAAAACAAACAATGTTTAATTACTATCCCCATAGATTAAACTAAGTGCCTAGATTAGTGATAAAATGATTTCTTTGACATGTGAATCTGCATCAACTTGTTAGTAGTTTCAATGATTCGATCTTTGACATGCGAAGGCTACAAAACAAGTATGTTAGATTGAAAAATATAATCTTGGTTTTGCTACAAGAAAATGTATTAGAAATGATAATGAAACCCTTGCAAAATAAGAAAATAATGTTATAATGCAGCCATAAAAAGATATGCTCATCACAAGATTGTAATTTCAGATACATTTTTTTACATAATCGACATAGATATGATTATTTTGAAACTTTTTTGACCTAAAAAAAAAAACACAAAAAAGAGACCCCTACTACTTTTCTGAGACCTTTCTAGAAATATAAAAATGTCTAAAAAATTCCCTAACTTGTGCCCAGTAATGCAAATTTATGAGAAACCTACAGTTGACAAAGATCTGATTATTTTGTACCATATTTGACCTCAAAATTAAAACTGTAAAAAGCAGAACCCCATTAGAATTTCAAGAGATTTCCAGAAATGTAAAAGTTTCAAAAAAATTCACTAATTTGTGCACATAAATGTAGATTTATGAAAAAACATAAAATCATTATAACTCATGCAAAAATGATGATAAAAATGTTATTTTTTTGCCATAGCTTCCTTAGATTATCCAAAAAGTTCTATTAAAATCTTGTATAAAAATTATAGCCATTTGTAATATATGATGAAAACTTTAAAAACCTAGGGTTTTGTCCAAAAAATGCATAAACCTACAACAACAAGTTAACAAAACCTTCAAAAAGCAAGCTAGATCAAGGGATGTGAGTTAATAATAGATAACTGAGTGTGCCAAAATGAAACCTAAAAAATCATGCAAAGCAATAACATAAAGATAAACAATGCAAAGATACCTTCAATCCTTGCATAAATTCATACTTCTAATAAGATGAAATGGAGTGCACCCAAGTTCCATTGGTTTGTCTTGTGGATGATTTGTGGGTTGCTCACACAACCAGCATAACCTTGATATAAAATGATATGAGATAAAGTAAAATAAGTAGATGTTTGGGTTAAAAAGGGGGGAAAAGTTTTGGTTTAGGTTTCAAAGGCAAATCCTCCCTTCTCACCAAACATTCAAGGGCATATCAACCAAGTTGAATCTCCACTAAGTGAGAGCAATCACCTACAGGTTGGGCTGCCACTTAGAATGATTGCGGAAGCTCACATGTATCAAACAATATCTCAATTTAATGCTCAATTACCCTTAAAACCCTAAATAAGCAAAACGGTAAGCAAATTGATGAATTACAACAAATCCTTTCAGACTAAGGAGAAGGACAAAGATTGTTAACTCACTATTTTTCAAAGTTTAAAATACAGAATAGTCAGGGACACTGGGACTAGCGCCCTAGTCCAAGGTACAGTTTTCATCACGCCGACATTAATCTACACTGTATCTTTCATTTTTGCCCCAGAGAAAGTGGAGGACATAGGGACTAGCGCCCTTGTCCTGAAATGTTCACCTTTGTGCTCTTTCCATCAGATCCTGAATCCTTGTTGTCTACAACCTCCTTTCTGCAACTCCACTCCATGAAACTCGGTACCTATAACCTGCAATCACAAATGAGTGTGGGAGAGGGTCGTGGTGTTTAGAGGCTTGCCTCGGTCAAGCCTCAGAGAGACATTCAAGTCTTCTGAACACCATTGTCAGATAAGAGTGCGTATCCTTGCGGGATAGGGGCAAAATCTAAATGATGAATGATTGAAAACACAATAGATATCACCTTGAAGTCTAGATCTCATGGAAGGAAGATGCTCTTCATGCCATGAGGAGATGGAGTCAAATTTGCAATCACAAACACCATAACAACAAAATACTGCTCTACAACACAATGAATGCCTTGAATCACTTGTGCATAAAGTCACAAGTTCACAATGTCCATCTCTAGTTTACAAATGAAACACTAATCATGTTTATATATGCAACTACAAAGATTCCCACTAAGAATTTTGTAATTGAAACTTTAGATGTCGGCATAGGATCTAAATAATGGTCATAAAACTGACATTTGAATTTAGGGTAGACCCAAAATAGGGTTGGACTAGGGCGCTAGCACCTAAGTCCACCCTCCCATTTTTGTTCAGGGATCATCAAAATAGCACCCCTTAGGTCCTATTTTCCATAATACTTAGGGTTTTCTCATTGGGAGTCAAAATTAACATGCAAGATACTCTAAATGCATTCTAAGGACTCGGGAGCTAAACCTTAAGAGGGAAAAATCCCCAAGGGGACATTTTCTGACATAACATTTAGCCCCCACTTTAATATATGTATAAATGTAAGGCCAATACATGCATTAAAATAAGGTCAACAAACACAACAAACATGCCAAGCATGGTGAAGACACGCCAAACACATTGAAGATAGTAACAGGAACACAAAACATGAAGAAGATAGTTACACTCACTCAAAACATGGAGAAGACAACATTAAAGACATGCAAAAGACAACAAATATAGTGAATGCAGTGATTATTTCTTTTTTATTTTCTCATATATGAATGCAAATGCAAGTACAAGGAGAGTAAACACACAACCCAAATGCAGGAGGAGCTCATCACCACCATTCTTGAAACTGCATAAGGGGCAATAGACACACCAAACAAATCTCAGAGTGTAGGAGGAGCTCATCACCACTAGTCTTGAAACTACACTTGAGAACAAACACACCATACAAATCCCAAAGCATAGGAGGAGCTCATCACCACCGGTCTTGAAACTATGCTTGGGAACAAACACGCCACACACACACATGGAAGACATGGAGAAAACATGACAAACATGCGATGGAAGAAACCTATTGCTAGGTTCGCAGCCATCTCAAGCACATTACAAGCACACACCGATGATTGGGCTTCGCCACAACAATCATCGAAGACACGCTTAAGGGTTAGGATAGTCTCAGATCCGCTCCCCGCCTACTCAGAGGACTTTTTAGAAAATGATAGGATGTGCAATCTCCTTAAGAAATACACCATCCTTGCCTCCACAGAGGGCTTAAGATAGAAAGGATATGCACAATATCCCAACTCTGTAGAGGGCTTAAGTGATTGTAGTAGATTTCAAGTTTTACAAACACACTTTGCTAGCATCTAAATCATGTGATGATATCAAGTATATTAAGGTAGGAAGAAAACACACAAGGGAACATGAGCTCTCGCAAAGCCCATGCCCCCTGGAGGTGACATGTACTTTACGATCACCAAATGTTCCCACAAACACACAATTTCCTACAAGAAAAGGTGTTAGCATCCATATAATCATGATAAACAACAATGCAAGGCTAGATCCAAGATAGACAAAGTGCACAAAGCAACAATATTATTATGATTTGTAAGTGCGATAAGACAACATCAAGATATCACACAGAGTGATTCTACTAGCCAAGTGTCAGATAATGTACAACAACCCCATCGTCATGCATGGACTAGGTCCATTTTTTGATTTCTCGCCGAAGGGATACTAGGTTTGTATCAGTATAATATGTTTGTCATCATCCACCAGCTAGATAGAACCACTAGATGAAGGTAAACAATAAATCAAGAGAGGAGAAACAAGTGCCTTAGGGACAGTCACGTAGGAGGGTGCCCCCAAGTCACCAACTGCAACGTTATGTCCATAAGAAACAACACACAACAATGAAAATAGAGGAGAGGCAATATAGAAGAATGATGATACAAATAGAAGAAGGGTCACAACATAAGCAGTCTCCTAGTATCCTTGACCTTACAAGAGTCTCAAGGGTCATACTAGGAGGCTTAAACAACACATAGCACATCATGGGGGAAACACAACACAGAGGTAAAGGGTTAGAAATACTTACCTGCAGGGACAACTAAGCTAACGGTCATCCTTGATCTTGATCTTTACTTTGATGGTTAAAGCTTTATCTTTTCTTCTCTTTTCCACATTTACATGAGCTTGTGGGGGGACAATTGTAGGATTTGTCAATGGAAAGGTATCTATCAATGATGGTGTGGAAGGAATCTCATGGTTTTCTATTTTAATTAAATGATTTAATGCAGGAGCTTCAATAATACACATTCCAGTTGAGTGAGGTTGTTGAGGAACTCGAAAAGTGCCACCCATTTCAGTCCATATATAGGGTGTTGGAATACCTTGGTTTTGAGGAACAGTTTGGTCTTCAATATTGTGTGAGTTTTCATTGTTTTCCAAGGTATGCACGAGTTCAGGTAAAGGTACATGATCTGTTTCTTTGTTCAAGATGTAGTTAAGAAGTTCTTGAACATTAGTTGGTAAATTTTTAGTTTCAGCAGGTTGAAGCAAATGTTCACAAAGGGAGTCTACATCATCTAATGTTTCATCCTAGCTAGGGAGAATAGGAAGAGATGGTAGAGTAGTGTTAAGGAATGTGTCAATAATGTCTTCTTCTTGTGCCAAAGTATCCTCACCAAGTGAGGTTATGTTGGGGCAAGTCTCTTTAGTTGATGAATCTCCTAGGGCTATATCAGTCTCATAGGTCTCAGAAATAATGTCCATTATGTCGTCATGAAACAAAGGGAGAGAGGGAATGATATTTTCACTACTACTTTCCCCATGTTTATTTTTAGAAATAAAATTAGTGAGATTCTCTAAGATTGATGGGAACACACCCACAATAGTGAGGAAGCTTTCAAAATAGGCTATTGTTTGAAAAATGTCACATGTAGTACTTATAGAGATGTCAATACCATAGATGTATGCTATTTGGTGCAAGACTTGAGGATGTTTATCAGTGAATTTGCAAAAGTTATCAAAATTTATAATTTACTCAATTAGATCTTCCAAAGATGAATGATGAGAAGAATCCATGGTATATGAATGCAAAACTATGTATGAATATTGTTGGGATAAGGTGCCATTAACCTTGTAAATCCCAATATTGTATTATTCCATTTATTATTTGTAATTACCCATAAGGGATGTACAAGTTTCACCGGCAGTGATAAAAATTATTTACTATCCACGGTAATTACGGAGTTATTACATGGTAAGTCCCGAAGTTATTGGCGGTAGTTATGGGATGTTATTTACTATGGTAAATGGTAATTGGTCAAAGTGGGGTGCACATGTGGAGGAATAATCTATTTTTAGTGTTATGACGCATGTCATAGATGCTGTAAGAGGGGGTAAGAGATTCTATGACAACTGTAAGTTGTCATAAAAATCTATGACATTAATAATAGCATATGACGCTTCATAAGATGCTGTAAGTGGCTATTTTTGGCCCCAAGGCATTCAAGCTTGCATGGGCACATTTTCCCAAGTGTAGGATGCATGTATGACAACATTTATGACCCTGTAAGAGCCTATTCTTGGCCATGGACGCCCAAGGTTGTATTGTTGACTCTTGACAAGTGTTATGGGCTTGTAAGAAGTCATTTAATGTCTTGAGGTTGTGTAAATTCTATAAAAACCATAGCATAGTAGATGAGGTGCATATAACAGTTTACAGGTACCCAGGTTCTGTCGGAGTGAAGGTTGAAGGACAGAGGAAGTGAATGCATTTGTAATATCCTTTTGTGAAGATAATACAACTTGGCCTCTTTTCTTGGTGGAGTTTTTTACCCGCAAAGGTTTTCTCCATGTTAAACACTTGTGTTATGTGCTTCATTCTGCTTCTGGTATATTTATGTATTGTGGGTTTATGTTTTGATTACAATCTCCATTAATAACACACAGTTAAAGTTTGCTGAAATTTATCTCGAATCAGATTTCCATTGAAGTAGTGTTGCTTTCATTTGTAACATTTGGTATCAGAGCCTAGCCAGCTTTGACTCTTGGGTGGTAGTGTGGAAGCTGTAGCTGCAGTGGGAGATTTGGTTGCATTTGTTTTGTAGATCTTGTGTTGTTATTATGGTTGCATCCACCATTGCATCAACCTCTCCATTGGACATTGAGAAGTTCAACGAAACAAGGTATGAGTTGTGGAAGCTGAAAATGGAAGATTTGTTGGAAGAAAGAAACTAATGGTTGGCTGTCCAAAAAGAGAAGAAACCTGACGATGTCTCTCAAGATGAGTGGGATAGACTGGATAAGAAGGCACACGGAACCATCCGGTTGTGTCTTTCAGACTCTGTCCCGTTGAATGTCGCAAAGGAAGAGACTGCATACAAGTTGTGGAAATGGTTGGGTGAGATCAATCAAGCCAAGAGTATGGTAAATAAACTTTATTTAAAAAGAAAATTGTTTTCCATGAAAATGCGAGAAGGTGAATTAGTTGTAGAGCATTTAAATTCTTTTTATTTGTTAGTGAGTCAGCTTGATTTAGTAGATGTTGAGGTTAGTGAGGAAGATAAATGTATCTTACTTCTTTGTTCTTTACCTGAGTCTTGGGAGAATGTTATCCTTTCTATCACTGCTAACCTTGCGGATCCGAAGTTGGATGCTCTTGTTTCAATGCTACTGTCACAGGAACTGAGGAAGAAGAGTTCGGATAGTTCAGGGGATGCTCTTAGTGTCAGGGGAAGGTCTAAAGAAAGGGGATCTAAAGGAGATCAGAAAGGGGCTAAGGACAAGTCCAAGGGTCAGTCTAAGACTCATGGTAAAAAGAACAAAGTTAAGTGTTGGAACTGTGGTAAAAGGGGACATGTGAAGAAGGAGTGCAGAAACCCCAAGAAACAGTGGGAGAGTGCTTCGGATAAGTCCTCGAATGTAGGTGAAGAAGTTTTACTTTTTGCATGTAATATTGTTTCTAATGATCACTAGTTGGTTGACTTAGGATGCTCGTTTCATATGACTCTGAATAAGGAATGGTTCTCCTCATATGAAGAATATGATGGAGGTAATATCTCCCTTGGTGACAACTCTACATATTCGATTGTCAGGAAAAGAAAGGTATTGTTGTGTTTCAGTGATGGGAGGATTAAAACCCTCCCTAGTGTTTTGCACGTTCCTAAATTAGCTAGAAATCTGATATCAGTTTCGAAGTTGAATGATTTGGGAATGCATGTGACATTTGACAAGCATGGATGTAGATTAGTGAGAGGGAACTTGGTGGTAGCGAAGGGGAAGAGATTCAGAAGCCTATTCAAGCTTGAAGCCACTACAGTTTATAATGCCTCCTATGTATCTGAGGCTTCTGAAAACACTTGTATGTTGTGGCACCGTAGATTAGGCCACACAAGCAATAATGTATTAAAAACTATTAAGAATAAAAATTTGTTGGATGGTTTCTCCTATTCTGATGAGGACTTTGATATCTGTGAGCATTGTGTGTTTGGCAAACAAAATAGAAAGTCATTTCCTTCAGGAAGCAATAGAGCAAAAGAGAAGTTAGAAATTATTCATACGGATGTGTTTGGACCTGTGGATAATGAATCTATCAGAAAATCTCATTATTTTGTAACCTTCATTGATGATGTATCCAGATTTACATGGATTTATTTTATGAAACATAAATCTAAAGTTTTCACTAAGTTTAAGGAATTCAAAGTCTTAGTAGAGAACCAATCAGGTTTAAAGATAAAAATATTAAGATCTGACAATGGAGGGGAATATTGCTCTAAGGAATTTGATGAGTTTTGCAAGCATGCAGGTATAATCAGACAAAAGACAACTCCATATACACTACAACAGAATATTGTTGCAAAAAGGATGAACCGAACAATTATGGAAAGGGCCAGAAGTATGCTTAGTGATGCACAGTTGGATAAATGCTTTTGGGTAGAGGCTGTGTGTACTACTTGCTACTTAATAAATAGATCTCCTTGTAAGGCTCTTGATTCGACACCTTATGAAGTGTGGACAGGTAAGAAACCTTCTGTTTCATATTTAAGGGTTTTTGGCTATGAGAATTTTGTTCATGTGCCTAAGGAAAAGCGATCTAAGTTGGATCCAAAGGCTGAAAAGTGTACATTCATTGGATATGGTGATAATGTCAAAGGTTATAAGCTTTGGAATCCACTAACCCGTAGGATTATCTTTTCTAGAGATGTTATTTTCAGGGAACTTAGAGCTATTTCTAAACCTAAGTAGCCAAAAGAAAAAGATGAAAAGGTAAAGAAAGTGCACTTTGACCTTAGGAAGAATAGAATGATGGATTGGGGGGTGAAGAAGAAGAAGAAAATTCGAGTAGTTCTGATGAAGATGAATCTGTTGTGACAGAAGTTGGTACAAATGATCATGCAGAAGAACAAGTAGAGTCTCTTACTCCACCCTTGAGGAGATCCACAAGACAACTAAATCCAGTTGACAGGTATAGCCCACCAGATTTCTATTGTGTACATGCTTTATTGAGTACTAATGATGAACCTAGATCCTACAGGGAAGCTATTTCTGTAGATGATAGTGAGTCTTGGCAGCTAGCCATGTAGGAGGAGATGATGGCTTTGGACTCTAATAACACCTGGGATCTTGTTCATTTGCCCAAAGGAAGAAAGGCCATAGGATGTAAGTGGGTCTTCAAGAAGAAGTTTGGAGCAAACGGGTCATTGGAGAAGTACAAGGCTAGACTGGTAGCCAAGGGCTACTCTTAGAGAGAGGGAGTTGATTTTGGTGAGATATTCTCTCCTGTTGCTAAATTGACTTCTATTAGATTTCACTTATCCATTACTGCAGCTTATGATTGGCAGATTGAACAAATGGATGTTAAGACTGCGTTCTTGCATGGAGATCTTGAAGAAGAAATTTATATGCAACAACCTACAGGTTTTGAGGTAAAAGGAAAAGAACATTGGATTTGCAGGTTAAAGAGGTCTCTTTATGGTCTGAAATAACCCCCCAGAATGTGGTATCAAAAGGTTGATTCATTTGTTTTGAAATTAGGTTTTGTTAGAAGCGAGGAGGATCATTGTGGTTACATTCATTGTGTTGATGATTCTATACTGGTTATTACTTTGTATGTTGATGACATGTTGTTTTTCAGTAATACTAAGGGTTTGGTCAATGAGCTTAAAGTCCAACTTTCAGGTGCATTTGAGATGAAGGATCTTGGTGCTACAAGGTATATTTTGGGAATGGAGATAAGGAGGGACATAGTTAACAGAAAGCTTTGGTTGTCACAAAGTAAGTATGTGAATACTATTTTGTAGAGGTTTAGTTTGCAGGACTGTAACCCAGTTAGAGTTCCTTTACCCATTGGTACTAAGCTTTCACTAGATATGTGTCCAAAGACCAAGGATGATCATGAGGATATGTCTAATGTGCCATATGCTAGTGCTGTAGGGAGTTTGATGTATGCAATGGTTTACACTAGACCAGATATTGCCCAAGCAGTGAGAGTTTTGAGTAGATTTATGTCTAACCCTGGTAGATAGCATTGGAACTATGCGAAGAGGGTGTTTAAATGTCTTGCAGGTACTCCTGATCATTGTTTGGTTTATTCTAGTACTGCTAGTGCTGATAAATCTTTGGACATACAGGGTTTTGTTGATGCAGATTGGGCAGGTGACTTGGATAGTCGAAGGTCCACTAGTGGCTATGTGTTTACTTTGTTTGGAGCTGCAATGAGTTGGATGAGTAAGAGGCAGCCCACAGTTGCTTTGTCCACCATAGAAGCAGAGTATATGGCTACAACTCATGTCTCTAAGGAGGTAGTTTGGTTGAGGAGACTGTGTACAGGTATTGGTTTTGATTGCAGGAATATTTAGATTGTTTGTGATAGCCAGAGTGCTATTTGTTTGGCTAAGAATCCCATGTATCATGCTCGAACTAAGTATGTTGATGTTTAGTATCACTTTGTTTGAGAGTTGGTTGCAAATGGAGAGATTGAGTTGAAGAAGATAGACATTCAGGAGAATGTTGTAGATTCATTGACCAAACCTATGAGCACAGAGAAGTTCGTGTGGTGCAGAGAGGCCATGGGCCTTGTTTCTAGTCCCTGATTATTTTTTATTTGATTTCCTATGGGTTGATTTACAATATATAATGTCAAGTGGGAGAATGTTGGGATAAGGTGCCATTAACCTTGTAAATCCCAATATTGTATTATTCCATTTATTATTTGTAATTACCCATAAGGGATGTACAAGTTTCACCGGTAGTGGTAAAAATTATTTACTGTCCACGGTAATTACGGAGTTACTGCATGGTAAGTCCCAGAGTTACTGGCGGTAGTTATGGGATGTTATTTACTATGGTAAATGGTAATTGGTCAAAGTGGGGTGCACATGTGGAGGAATAATCTATTTTTAGTGTTATGACGCATGTCATAGATGCTGTAAGAGGGTGTAAGAGATTCTATGACAACTGTAAGTTGTCATAAGAATCTATGACACTAATAATAGCATATGATGCATCATAAGATGCTGTAAGTGGCTATTTTTGGCCCCAAGGCGTTCAAGCTTGCATGGGCACATTTTCCCAAGTGTAGGATGCATGTATGACAGCATTTATGACCCCGTAAGAGCCTATTCTTGGCCATGGACGCCCAAGGTTGTATTGTTGACTCTTGACAAGTGTTATGGGCTTGTAAGAAGTCATTTAATGTCTTGAGGTTGTGTAAATTCTATAAAAACCATAGCATAGTAGATGAGGTGCATATAACAGTTTACAGGTACCCAGGTTCTGCCGGAGTGAAGGTTGAAGGACAGAGGAAGTGAATGTATTTGTAATCTCCTTTTGTGAAGATAATACAACTTTGCCTCTTTTCTTGGTGGAGTTTTTTACCCGCAAGGGTTTTCTCCACATTAAACACTTGTGTTATGTGGTTCATTATGCTTCTGGTATATTTATGTATTGTGGGTTTATGTTTTGATTACAATCTCCATTAATAACACACAATTAAAGTTTGCTAAAATTTATCTCGAATCAGATTTCCATTGAAGTAGTATTGCTTTCATTTCTAATAAATATGACCTAAAAATGCTTGATTTTTCAACTTTTTTCAATGCAAATGAATGAAAGAAGAGGTTTCATGAGGGATAGAAAATAATATGTCTAATAATAGCCTAATAGTGCAACAATATCCTTCACAACATGCCTTTGATGCAAGTCTAGACTGATGACAAGTCAAGACCTAGTGAAAATACACCTAAAATATGCAAATTTCCATCAATTTTCAATGTAAATGCCTAAAGAAAGGGTGTTGTAAGGAATTTTAGGAGGTACATAAGATTATAACCCTGATATCAGTCAAATAATGCAACAAAATCTATCACAACATGCCTATAGTGCAAATCTAGAGAGACGATAAGGCCAAATCTAATGAAAATGCAAGGTTTTCAAACCCTAGACATGAAATTTTGCAAGAAAGCCACTATGATTCAACACGACAATTAGAAATCAGTCCTAAAGGGTATAAAAATCTAAAACAAGATTTTAACTACAAACCCTAGCTAATGCAAAACTAGGTTTATATGAAAAATGCACAATTTCAAGCAATTTTTATCAAATTAAGCATGAAAATGCAATGCAAATGAATAATTAAATGATGAATTTCTATTATTTAAATCAGATCTAATGAAAATGATAGAAATTTATTGAAATTAAATGCTAGTTAATTCAAATTATGCTAACATGCAAGCCTAAGATGCCAATTTTTTCAAATTTTTCATTTATTTGTAATTTTTTGAATGCAATAGAATGAATGAATGCAAATCCTAAACCCTAAACCCTACACTTCATCAGCTCTACCAAGAAGTCCCTGCACTACAGCATATCCCGCCTCCTAGAATCTGTTGGAGAAACCCTAGGAAACTAGGCTCTTTTCTCCTTCGCAGTAGGTTCTCCTCTCAGTCTCAGTGATCCCATCCTCTTCTGGTTTCATTCTTTTTACTTTTCTGGTGACGGTTTCTTTATTTTCATTACTATTGTTGGATGACTGAATTCTCTGATTCCTGTTACCATTGCAGTGATCATTCTCTGATCTCCTTTACCATTGTGGTATCTGTTGTTGTAACCGATATCCATTCTCTATTACCGTTATAGTAACCGTTACCAAAACTTTTGGATGGGTCCCCCCTTATAATTTTATCATTTTCTAATATTTAAATAATTTTAATATTTTAATATATTAATATTTTTAATTTTCTAAAAATATCTAATAGGTACTAAATTTACTTTTTAAAGTAACTTTACCTATTTTTTATTTTTAAATTTTTTTTAATATTTTAATAGATTAATTATTTTAAAATTTTAAAAATTTAAAAGAGGACCACCCCTTATTTGCGCGACCTCCTTTACTTAAGGAAACCGTTCCACTTAATTAAGTGGGCGGTTTCTTTGGTTAAGGGAGCGCACCCTTTCATTATGAAGGGTCGCCTCCCCTCTCTTTAACCACCCGGGGGGTATGAGGCATTATAAATAGCCCTCTCCACTTTTGATTTTTCACAATTGCAAATCCATTCCACCCCAACTGATGAGGGGTTTGTTCCCCAAAACTAGTTTTGGAAATTGTGGTTTTTTCAATTTGTGATTTTTCAAAAGTTTTTGGAGCTTTTTCTAGCTATTCAAGCATTTTGCTTCAGGTATTTTTATTGTAATTTTCTTTTTGTCTGTTAATTTTTTCATCTGTAGTAAGCTTCCAATGAATATTTAAATTTTTACAACTCTAGATTTTTTGGGATATTTTTCATGATGGCCAACTCAGATAAATTTGTACCTTGTTTGATTCTTCCGCCATGGAAAACGCTACTTCGAGTTCTTTAGATTTAGCGTTAAACCAGGAAGGTCTCATCAAGTCAGACTTTGATAGAAAGAGACATAGAGTCGATGAGGTTCTGTTTGGGCACGAGCTTGTGCTTAGGGAGGCTGTCACCCGAAAGGTGACCCCTCCCCCATCTAGTCCTGATACCTCTAAGAATCATGTTGATTCTTTCCACAACTTTATGTTGCAACAAAAAAAGTTTTTAGATCAACTTATTTCTAAACATAATGCTTTTTTTGAACAATGTACTCTTGTTCATAATGAGTTTTTTGAAAATCTTACTAAGGCTCATAATGAGGCTCTTTCATTTAAATTCAATGTTGAAGCCAAGTTGTTAGCCAAAGCTCATAATGTTGAGGCACAATTGAATGCCAAATATCATGAGTCTACCCGACTGGCTGATTCTCATGTTGAGGAGGCCATCTCTAAGATTCAAGCTGCTCTTAATTCTCGCCCTTCTTCTTCTGAAGAGTTTTCTACCTTTGTTGCTATGTTCCAACAGTTCACAAAGAATTCCTCTCAATGTCATGATGCCTTGGAGGCTCGTATCGATGCTCTCCTTTCTTCTCATCCTCCCATTTCAAAAATCCTTGTTACTTCAAACATGCCTGACAATGGTTCTCCTCTTCCTCCCGACAATTCTTCTTAGAAATTCCCTGACCAAATTTGCTCTTTGATTAAAAAGGCATTTTCTAAGTATAAACGCCTTCACATTGATGCCGATAGGTCTAAGGAATTTCTATGGAAATTAGAAGTCTTTAAGTCTTCTGGTTCACTTCCTAAGAATTTATAAGTTAAGCCGCCTAAGATCACTATTAATGATCCTGAAGGGAATTCTATTTTGGTTTCAAAATTGGATTCCATTCAAGATGACGCTAACCGTAAATTCCTCGAAGCCTATATTGAGGGCATTTCTAAAGCCTCTCTTAACCACGAAGCGAAGATTTGTGAGATTGTCATTAACTTTGATTCATCCCTTAATGGTGCTTGTGTAGCCCTTCAGTCTCTACCCCTTCTTCGCCAATTTGCTGTCACTTCTGATAAGTGGCAATCAAAGGCTACTAAGGAATTCCAGTCCATCTTCAACCTATTTTTGATTGACTATGCCCTAAAGAAATTTGCCAAAGACCAGGCCAAATCCGTGTGACAATAGTCCAGGGATGAGGCAATGGTTGAAGCAGATCAACTCCTTGTCGATCAATCTGTTGCAAACCTGGTTAACGAGAAACTGAATCAAAGGCTTGGTATTCTTACTATGGAACTCTCTCAACTTAAATCTCATTTAGGTTGTCTTGTTCCTAGTACCTCCTCGGTTCCCAAGAAAAAGAAGAAGAATAAGAAGAAAAATAAGAAGAATCAGAGTCATCCCATCGAGAATTCTACCTCTTCTCCTCCAAGAAATGGGGAGCCTCCAGCCGAGAGGATTGTCATCTCGACTACCTCTGGACCATTGCCCACTACTCCAAGTTCTTCCCCCCCAAAGAAGAAGAAGAAGAATGCGCCATCTGCAGCTCCTTCTTCCTCATCCAAAGGCATAAATAAGAGCATAAACAATGGTCGTGGTCAAAATTCTTCGAGAGACAGTGGCAGAAACTATGACAAAAGTCGACACAACACTTGCGTCACTTTTGCTGCCCCTATTTTTACCTAAATCTTTGGGGTCCTACTTTAGACCGAGCCTTTATGGCTTCCTTGTTCTTCTCTAAAAAGACTCCTTCGGCTGTGGACAAAAGAATCTTCAACTCTACTATCCATAATCGTTCCTTTAGGAGTCTTTCTTATGATGAAAGGAAGCTTCTCGGTCTGGGGATTAAATTTATTCCCAGCCCTCCCCCATGTCTGTCTCTAACATTCACAATGAGTTTAGAGCTTTCACTAGGCTTCTCCGTCTTCAAGCCTATTTTAGTCCCGAAGCTGATCCTAGCCCTTACGAACCCTCTTCTGCTACTTCTCCTATTTTTATGGATGAGACTAACTATCAACTCGAGGAGATCATTCGGAAGGGTGAACTCATTTTGAAGAATCGTATTGCTTCTTGCTGCTTCACTCTGTGCCCTTTACTTCCTACTAAACTCCTCAAAAGTTTAAAGGATTTAAAGAAGGAGCATTCCATCATTATCAAACCTGCAGATAAAAACCTTGGGCTTGTTGTTTTGGACACCTCGTGGTACAGAAATAAAGGTCTTAGACATCTTTCTGATTCTTCTGTGTATGTCCATGTCGACTTTGTCCCTTGTAAACTCATTTAGAGTAGACTCACATTTATCATTGAGAAATATAATTCTTTTTTAGATCCTGTTTCCAAGTTCTTAAGGTAGCATCCTATTACATCTTCTAGAACCTACGCTTTCTATCTCCTTCCTAAGCTTCATAAGCCCATGGTTGTTGGTAGACCTATTTGTAGCTATTCTGGTTACATGTTAGAACGTGCCTCTAAGCTTCTTCATTTTATCCTGTTTTTAATTCTCTTGAAACAAAAGTTTCATCTTCCTGATTCCCTCACTCTACACCGTGATCGCGGTAATGTTGGGTTTTTTCCAACTGATAGTTCCTAAGTCTCCCTACAAGGTAGCCACCACTCATCAATAGGATCCTTAGGTATGGGACCAATAGTATAGGAGACAGACTCTAAATGTCTCTTCTCCTTCTTCAGGTTCTGCAAAACCTAGGGGGTATTCCCTATTCAATACCCATGGGTTAAATATCTAAGTTTGCTGGGATATTGACACAAAGCAGATAAATCCTCTCTTATTCAGGCAAAAGTTGTAAGATATATGTAAAGGGGCTATCTTTGATCTATATTTCAGGTGTGGACCAGAGGATTTGAAACCTAAAACTACTCCTAAAATCTGAAAGGTTTGTAAATAATATTTCATATTGTTTTATGTTTGGCTGCAAGATTAGGGTTTTGGTTCATAAACTTAGCACAATGTCGGGTTGATGCTTATCTCAGGGCATGGAGTCAAATAGACATATATATGTGAATGATTCTCATAAAATTAAACCAATAATCAAGTTTCAAGGGGTTTAGCTAGTATTTGCCTTACAAACACTACCCAAGATAGAGTATTCAGTTAACTCTATTTACAAACATCCCTATTGCAATATATTTTTCCCCATACTTAACCCAAAACATTTAATCTATTCCTTAAACAAAAGTAGAAGATTAAGCATGCAACATAGTAAATCTATATTCCAGAATCTCAAACAACCCTTAGTTATCTTGATTCAGAAGAAGAATACACACAACTTGGAGACATATAACAGAATACATGCAAAAAGCATTACTCATTTAAATCAACATGAAATTGACAAAATCTATGCAAAAATACATTCAACTTATAACTCATAAACTTACAAGACAAGAGATGAAGCAGAACATAAGAACTTGTATCTTATTTACTCCTCAAAATTCCAAAATCATCAACAACGACAAAATATGAGTAACACAATTCTTTTATAGACTAAGAATGTGTACTTAGCATTAATTACAACATCCCTTCAGAGAGTGCCATGATAGAATGCACCACTCATATGGCGTTGAGAAATTAATACATTGGAGAGAAGAAGAAGAGGAGGTAGATAAACTTGTAAGTCGTGCAGTCGCTTGGAGAAGACCTGCTACATAAATTCTGGGCAGGTGGTAGTTGGTCTTTCCATTCAATCATGCAACCCATACTTATTTGTCCATTTGATATATGTCCCTTTAGATGGTTAGAGGAATGAGATAATCTCTACAATCTTTCCATTATGACTAACATATGTGGCGTCCAATATAGTCTTCACTTCTTTACAAAATATTTCAAAATTGATTTCAACAATATGCAGCTTGTCAAGTACTAGGCTCAAAATCTTCATAGTAGGGTCATCCTCAGTACAGCAAGTGGGAATTAATCTGATGGCATTATTTTCAATATCTTCCTTCCACTTGTCCAAGTCTTTTATTTGTCTACCACCCTCCAAAATATTTGGCAACCACCTTGTATCCATTGTTTCTATTGCCTGTGTCTTCTCTACCAAAACCTTATCGAATCTTAATTGAAAGTTGGCAACATCTTCAAAATGTTTCAACATATCTGCCACCAGTTTTAGCTCAGGAGGTGCATTTGTATCAAATCTAGAACACCTAAGAAGATCTTTGACTTCTACGGTTCTTGGCAACCATCTACCCTGAATAACTGAGAGTCTTTCTTTGTCTGATTGATGTTTTCCATAGGCCATCTTCAGTTGTGAGTAGGACCTCCATGTCTCTTCTACTCTTTCCAAGACCTTGGTCACACTATGATGCACCAAGTTTTTTACCATCTCTTTTACTATATTCTCCTTTTCTTCTTTCAATTTTTTCACCTCCTCCTTCAGCTCCCTGATTTCTGTCAGTAGAGGCTCTGTATAACCTGGGAAAGATTCTGCTGTTGGAATTACTGGTGGGGGAGCTGAAGAACTAGTCCCTAAAGATAATTGTTGCTTCAATCTATTTATTTCTACAACTGCCTAGGCATAATTGAGTTGCAACTCATTGTGATCCATTTGCAATTTATTTGTGACCGCTTCTGCAAACTATGCAGTGTGGACATTTAATCTTGCAGCTTGGGGGGCATGGGTGTCAAATACCCTTTTTATTATCACATCTCCTACTAATTCCCCCAATTCAACCCTAGGCTTGTTATTACTTGGGGCTAGAACCCATATAGCCAATGTTTCGAACCTAGGGTTAAAGGTAGCACCAAAGAGAGTCTTTTCTATCTGCTCACATGTTATGTCTGAGTCTTCTCTGGTAATTGTGTCAAATGCAATGGCATCTGACAAGGTCCAATGAGGAAGAAGTAAAATGTTGCTCTTTGCAACCAATGCCCTCCCCTCCTCCAGAGTCATTACACTAATGGAATGATTTACTTCTTTTAACCCTTTGAGTAATGGCATCATATTCAGTAGGGTCTGCTCTAGATTTAATACCTTCAATCCTCTTTTGAAACTCTTCACTTCTTACCTTAAAAACATAACTCCTGAATTCAGGAGTATTGACAAATTCATCATCCTCTAAAAATTTGTTGCAAGCCATTATCCTAACATCTTCAATGTCCACATTTGGGATCCTCATTGTTCTTATTGCCCTATTTTCAGGGGATGAGTAGGGCCTCATTCTATCAGGTGAATTCACCTAAGGGGCAATTTCTTGTACATGTTCTTCTCCCCCTTCTAAATCTACTACCTCAATCTCCTCGGGGTTTTCTAAATCAATAATTTTTGCTTTTTTAGTAGGGGAGGGGCCAATTGATTCCCTTTTGACAACATATCCTCTGCTAGAGCTACCAGGCTCATATGTGGGTACTTACTCTCTTGTAGGGGTAGAACCAATCAACTGTTTTGCATTGTCCAACATGTTCTCAATTCTTTGAATTGGATCTTGTACTTATGTAAATGCACCCTGATATGCATAATTTATGCTTTTCTTCATCTTCTCACTTGTCATAATAGTGTCCCACTTAATCCTTAAGTGATGGACATCATCCATTGTAAAACAATTCCTGGCAATATCATCACTGTAGTCAACCTGGTGAGAATATCTGGGCCTTCCCTTATTGACCCTCACCTTGTTGATGAAGCCCTCAGGGTCAAAATGCCTTGGATGTTCCAAATATATCCCAAAACATTACATAACTGAATAAATTTGATTAAGAGCACTTTTATCAGCTATTAAAAAATCACTAAATCTGAGGGAAGAAGGAAAGAATGAGTCCTTCTTGTTCCTCCTCAGGTGCTCCTTGTTAGAATCATTCAATTGCCTAATGATTTCTAAAAATGCCACTCTTTTAGGCACATATTTTGGCAAGATATGAGGTGGGGTCTCACATCCATATACCCTAATGCAAGTAGTGTTCTCATGAAAGAACCAATCACCCCAATTATGATCAATTCCTAAGTGAGGAGTCCTTTCTAAAGGCCTTAAAAAATCTAGCACATCAGGATGCAGCCTTTCACCTTTTGGTTCCAAAAATCCAAGGACTCTCCTCACAAAATACTCTTCAAAAATGACATAATCTATTGTAGTGCAATGCATGTCAATCATGCAAGTCCATAGTTGTATTGGCAACATGTTCCCTTGGGCATCTGCCATCTTAACACGCAAATTTTGGTGCCACAACCCAAATAAAACAAATAAAAGCATGTGGCATAACATGGAGTATCATGTGAATTCAACATGGACATCCGACTTAGATAGATTGCTCTTGATATCCAACATCTACTTGTGCATCATGTCAGCAATATAAGTTGCAGAATCATATGGCTCTTTGACCTCTTGATTCTGAATGTCGACTACCATCATCATTAAAGAAATGGGCATTCTGTCTGAAGCGTCCCTGCCCAATACTTGGCATAAACTGTTATAGGTCCTAACAAAGTAGTCCATGAACATGTTGCAATGAAAGGGCTCCTGTTCATTGGCCAAAATCTTCACCAGTTTACCATCTACACCTCTTGGCATGTGCTTGGCTAGGTTGTAATCCCTATAAGTACATTTCACAGTCTAATATTTCTTCTTCAACGCAGCAAGGTCAATTGGCTTGCTGGCTGCAGGGTCTAAATTGAATGCAGTAGCAATGAATCCTTTGGTGAGCTTGATAATTTTTGAACCATTTCAAGCTACGACCGTCCTTATAGCAGGATCATACCTTAATGCTATTGCCCTAACTAGATTAGGGTTAGGGAAGACATTGGAATAGATAAGCTTGACCAGATCAAAATTTTAGGCATGACAAATAGGGGCCTTATAATCCATTCTCCTATGCCAGTGCTCGAACATGATCCAACCAGGAACTGACAGTATGGCATCTCGATAGTTGTAACAATAATCAAGGAATTTATCCTTGGGTCCACCTAGACCATATAGTTTCAAGGCTCCTCTGGCAGAACCAGGAAGCTAGACCATGAGGTCCTCATCTAAGTTGCGCTTAGAAGTGGAGGGCTGACTAGCCTGACTCATTTTGTAGACTGATCTTAGTAAGCTAGGGTTTCTTTCACAAGCAGATATTTTTCTCCTTAATTAAGCAGTCAACTAAAAAATATACCAGGCACAAGAATATAGAGTGAACTTACTGGTTAACGCTCGCAGGAATTTGAATTCTATTCTTTGCTTGTTTGCGAGCTCTTTATGCGCCTGAAAATTGCGTGTACTTTAAGGAATGATGTACACAGCCCTAACTTTTTTCCTCATAAGCTTCGTAGCCTAGCTTCTGATGCATTATTAGAGGTAGCCTCAGCTTTACTCCTCATTCATGCTACAGTGCCCCTCCAACATTCATTGAAAAAATTTAAACCTACGCCGTTGATTAGAATTCCTTACTGCAAGATCCATGGCTATCATTTACCCGCGAGATTTGAAAATCTTGGTCATCATGTTTGAAAAGTCTTTGACCAATTAGGATAGGCCATATCAGCTATACTCTCTTTGTAGCCAGAGATGGCCCACCACTTACCTACCATGTGCGGGTGCCATTAAGCCCCCATGTGCCCACCTTTCATTTGCTTTTTACTTCTTTAATAAGAAAACACCACGTGTCACTATCTCGCGACCGTGCATCAGAGATTCCCTCCTACAAGATACCCATGTGATGGAGCACAATCCTTGGATTAAAGTTCTCCTGCAGACCACATTTATTCCAACATCTGGCAACAAATGGTTGGCTAGTGCAAGATTCCTAATGGAATAGGATGTAAGCATAGATTCTTGGACATGTGTCATCCTATCGTAGCCGTGCAATAGGGTGGTGACGTTATTAATGATACACTGCGATGCTACAATATTCACTTTATTAAACTTTAAGGCTTATAGGAAGACTTAGGACATTTGATTTAATTTTCACAGGCCACAGAAAGTAATTCCTAGAACACGGGGCCTGTCACCTTACAGGTGCATAGACTTAAGGTTATAACTTAAGGGATCAGAATCTTACTGCAGACGGTCAACACAAATTTAGAAAATAAAGCACATGACCTAAGGGGTTAAGATGAAAAGGATTTTTAAGGGTAAACACCTATATCATTACAAACCTAAAACTCTAAACCCTAAGGGGTACGACCATTGGCTATGACTGGGGACATGTAAACGCAAGGTTGTAGCAAGAACCACACAACTTTAGGGCAGACCAGACTAAAACAGAGACAAGACCAACTGTACAAAATATACATAATTTACAAACTATATACATCTATTTTGCATTGTGCACAGAGATACATTCATTCATGAGAAATAGGGATTAAGGAATTGACCGTGCACGAGTAATTCCTGCAATTCACCATTAAGAGCCCGGAGAAAATAAGATTCCTCTCCATGAGTATTACTTATTAGGTATGTTCTCATCCATAAGGGCTCAAATTTACCATGTTTGCCCTTATCTTGAATTCTTGCATTCCATAAAAGGACTAAATCATTAACCTGAAATTTTCTTTCTGTAGTCCTTTTATCAAACAAATATTTCACCTTTTGCTATTTCTTGAGATTAGTCTTATGTGCTTCTCTCCTAGTCTCATCCAGTGTAATCAAATGGTTTATCCTTTCATTCATTGGATCTTCTATTTCTTCATCGTTCTCCTGTATGAATTTGTAAACTGGCAAGAGATTGTTTACTAGCAACTTGGTCTTTGTGCCATATACTAACTCAAAAGGTGACTTCCCAATTGCCTTCTTTACTGTCACCCTATCAGCCTATAGTGCTAACTTTAACTTTGAATCCTGTGCCCTTTTATTCTTATCAATTATCCTTTTGATGATCTTCATAAGACTTTTATTACTGGATTCTGCTTGACCGTTCCCATGTGGATGATATGGAGATGCATGGGATAAATTGATAGTTATTGCAAAAGTCAACAAATTCACTAGACCTGAAGCACATGGCATTGTCTGTAACCAATTTTACTAGCACTCCAAATCTTATTATAATGTGCTCTAAAATGAAATCAAGCACTACTTTTCTTGTAGCCTTCTTAGTTGGGATGGCTTCAATCCATTTAGTAAAATAATCAGTAGCAACCAAAATCCAATTATGTCCTCCACTTGATTTCTTTGTAATTTCCCCTATAAAATCAATTCCCCATTGCTGGAATGGAGCCTCCACTTTTACAATTCTAAGGGGAAATGCACCTTCATACTTGAGCTTTCCATAAAATCTTTGACAGGGATCACATTTCCTTACCATCTTTTGTGCATCAGAGAAGAGTGTTGGCCACCAATATCCTGCCCTAAGGATTTTGTGAGCAGTTGTCTTAGCAGTATAGTGTCCACCACATATTCCCTTATGCATATCATTAAGAATGTTCTTAGCTTGAAGTTCATCCACACATTCATAAGGATTCTTCCAATACAATTCTCCTTGAATAATAACGTATTTGATAGCGTGCAACTTCATTGTTCTCTTTTGACTATCATTCAGATGGGTTGGACAATTTAAATTTTGCAAATAGTGGACAATATCCCTATACCATTCTAACTCTGACATGTTAACAAATCCATCCTGAGTTATATTAACTTGGCATGATTCCAAATTTGACTGTTCCATCAACTTAGCCAAACCTTGTCCCCTTACCAATTTAGTAATCTGTATTTCAATGTTGAACTCCTGTAATTTATTTATCCATCTGCATCTTCTCACTGTCACTTCCTACTGAAAGAATATGTCTTTGACTGCTACATGGGGTACATATGAAATAATTTGAGATCCCACCAAATAGGGTCTAAAACTTTTAACTGCTCTGGCTAATGCATAGGCCTGTTTTTCTATGATGTCATACTTCAACTTTGCTACCTGTAATGACTTGCTAAAGAAAGAAATAGGCTGCTCAAAACCATCTTCATTTTTCTATAATAGGCATGCAACAATTGTGTGAAAAGAAGCAAATGAGAACAACTGAAATGGCTTAGAAAAATTAAGAGACTTTAGAATAGGAGCCATTTTAATAGCTTCTTTTATGTTCTGAAATGATTGGGTTGCTTCATTTCCCCAAGTTATAGATTCACTCTTCTTCAACATTTTGTATATGTCCTTTGTAATTTCTACAAAGTTTGGAATAAATATCCTAACAAAGTTGATTTGCCCAAAGAAAGATTGAATGCCTTTCACAGTCTTGGGAATTTGAATTTTGTCAATTGCTGCAACCCTTTCAGGATCAATCCTGACCCCATCCTTAGAGACTATGTGCCCCAATAGTTTCCCTTTAGTTACTCCAAAGGCACACTTTTTCAGATTGAGTGAAATGCCATACTCTAATGCTTTGACAAAAATTTGTTCTAGATGCATACAATGATGCTCTTCCTTCTTTGAATAAGCAGTTAAATCATCTTGATATACATCCAAAATTGAGTCAATTAATCCTGCAAAAGCAACATCAATTGCTCTTTGGAATGTGGCACCTGCATTTCTCAGCCCAAATGGCATCCTTACATAAACATAGGTTCCCCATGGAGTTGTGAAGGTAGTTTTGCATTGTTCTATTTCTTTTACCTTCACCTGATTATATCCTAAAAATCCATCCATCATGGACAAAAGTTCACACCTTATTACTCTTTGCAACATAGCCTCCATGTTGGGGAGTGGATAGTTGTCTTTCAAATAAGACACATTAAAATTCCTAAAATCTACACAGAGTCTTATGTATCCATTCTTTTTTTCTAACTGGGACAAGATTTGGCACCCAAGTTGAGTGCCTTATGGGCATAATTATTCTAGCATCCCTAAGCTTCATGAGTTCTTCCTGCATCTTTGGAGCCAAGGTAGGGTTAATAGGTCTCTATTTTTATTTGAATGGCTTAGCACCAGGCTTCAAAGGGATCTCATGCTGAAATAAGTCATTTCTATAGGCCTTTAAATCCTCATATGACCATGCAAAGACATGTTTGTATTTCATTAACAATGCTATCAACATAGTTCTGATATGTGGCTTAAGCTGCTTGCCAATATACACTTTTTTTGGTGCATGATGTGTCCCCAGATTCACCTCTTCCAGATCATCCTTGTTTGTGGGAGATACCTTTGTAGTGAGCTGATCTCTACTATCAAACGCTCTTTCTAAAGCTACTAACCCTCTGGGGATTTTATTTGTTTTGAGTTGTATTACCTCTTTCCCCAAAAGAGTCTCTTTTCCATCTGTAACGTCAAAAAATGTCCCATTGGGGGCTTTTCCCTCATAGGGTTTAGCTCCTAGGTCTTTAGTATGCATTTAGGACATCTTGGTTTATATTTTGGCATCCTGATGGAATGAGACCTGGGTTTCATGGCGAATTGGACCTAGGTGGACCCCTTGAGCTGTACCCTACCCAAAATAGGGGGGAGGACTTGGGCGCCCATGCCCTAGTCCTGCCCTATTTTGGGGCAGCCCTAATTTTCGGGTGTCAGTTTATGATCATTATTTGGTCCTTTTGCCAACACGATAAGTTTTGATTTTTAAAAATCTTGGCGGGAGTGCTTGTAGTTGCATATATAAGCATGTTTAGGCATTCATTTGTAAACTATATTTCAATTAGATGATTACTAGCAAGCTATTGCGTTCTCAACATGATTCAAGGCTTTCATTATGTTGCAAGAGCAGACTTGTGTGTTTTGTGTGTTGATATTTGTAGATTTGAGCATCAATTTCCTCATGGAGTGAAGAGCATCTTCCTCCCATGAGAGTTTCACTACAAGGTGACATAATATTGTGTTTTCATCATTGATTCCTTTGGTTTTTGCCTCTGCCTCACAAGGGCATGTACTCTTTATCTGACAACGGTGTTTGGAGACTTAAGTGTCCTCCGAGGCTTGACTGAGGCAAGCCTCTAAACACCACAACCCCCAAACCAAGTTTTGTGATTGCAGGTTACAGGTGTCACATTTGGGAAAAGTGGAGTTGCAGGAAGGATTGGCAGGCATCAAGGATTTAGGATCTGAAGAAAAGCAGGACACAGGAGCACTTCTAGGACTTGGGCGCTCACTCTAGTGTCCTCTGCACCTGAGTTTCAGAAAACAAAAGTTACAAGGTTGATCAGTGTCGGAAGGAGGTCTGGATCCCACAAAGAAACTAGCACCTTAGACTTGGGCGCCCACTCCAGTGTCCCCAACTGTTCTGCCTTGGAACCCCGAAAATAGGTACTCTGTGATTTGGTATTTTACTCCTGTCTGCAAGAGCATTTTCTGTTATTCATCAATTTGTTGCCGTATTTGCATAATTAGGGTTTTAATGGTCAATTGAGCATAGGAGAAGGAAAAATTGATAATTAAATTCCCTAATCCAAGTTTCCCTACATCTGTAAGTGACCTAGGGTATGATAGTGCTCACCACTCGACCCTAGATCCTTGAATGTATGGTGGAGAGGCGGATTTAAACATCTAAACACTAGAACATTAACAAATCAAATTCCCCCCTAAACATTTTGGTGAACCCGTGGTATTGGACTTAAATGGCAACTTGCTGAGTGTGTGTCTTCAGATTTGAATTGATTTCATTCATTCATATAGTCATTCATTTTATTGCATTGAGAAAAATCCAAAAAAATTGAAAAATTAGAAAAATTCAAAAAAATTGCATTGTTTGGCTTACTAAATTGTATCAATTCTTCCTAAATTTTCCTAATTCATGATTTTTTCATCAGGTCTAATATAAACTACAAAAAAAATCCAAAAATTCAAAATTTTGCATTGCATTTTCATCATTTAATTGCTAGGGTTTTGTGGAAATTTTGACAATTTTATATAACCTAGTAATTCCAAAATCTAGGGTTAGTAGACAAAAAAAATTTCTCAAATTTTTCTACTGATTTAAGAGGCTTATTTAAATCAACATTTGGCTATAGTCTTGCATTTTAGTGTAAATTTGCATTTAGATTTAAAATATTTGCATTTTTGCATAGAAAATTTCAACAAAAACTAGTAATTTTGATGCATTTTCATTAAATTTGCATGGGAATTTTGCATGATCAAGCTTAAAAATTATTTTTAGATCTGAGAGTAAGTAAATTTCATCATAAATCAGAATTCAAAACATTCACATAGCATTTTGTCCCAAGATCTCAAACCTAGGGCTTCAAAAACAATGATTTTCACTAAATTTGGCCTTATCGACTTTATAAACTTACACCATAGGTGTGTTGTCAAAGGTATTTTGAAATTAATTTTCTTTTATCAGGGCAATCATTTTCTTCCCCTCATAAAAAGCTTCACAACACCCTTTTAACGGACTCTTGTAGTGAATATTTGGTAAAAAACTACACATTTTGACTTTTTTGCCCTAGGGTTTGACCTAGTTTGCACTCCAAGCATGCTGGGATCAATTTTATGGATTGAGGTGACTTATATTATTGATATTATTTGATTTACCTCCTAAAATTATTTACAACACCCCTTCTTTTAGGTCTTGGAGTTGAAAAATCATAAAAAATCGCATATTTTGCTATATTTTCACTAGGGTTTTACCTTAAGTGGCACTAAAAGCGTGTTGTGTTGGATACCTTGGCACCAAGTGTCTGTTATTATTGATATTATTTTCTTTCCATTATCATTTTCCTCACAACACCCTTTGTTATGGCCTTTTGCATTGAGTTTTGGTGAAACAAGTGCCTATTTTGACATATTTTCATTATATTTTGACTTGGCATTACCTTGGATTTGCATCAAGAGTGTGTTGAGAGTGATCATATTGTTGTTTTAGACTGATATCAGACATATAAATTTCTTCCCTAGACTGAAATCCTTACAACACCCTTTTGGTTCATTCATTTGGATTGGAAAAGTATCGAAAACTTAAGCATTCTGGGCTATTTTTGCTCTTGTCTTTTGCACCAATTTTGAAAATCTTTCAAAATATGATTTTACATTGTTTTGAGCATATAAAAAATGGCCTCTAATCATAACAACAATAATAGGTTCCCTCCTAGACCTTACATGAAAAGAAAAGCACCTGAACCTGAAATTGTCTTCACTCATGATAGAACAATCGGTGATTCTGAAGGACCTCTTTACATCACTGTGAAAATAATGGGAAACAACGTGGATGGAACTCTTATTGATCCTAATTTCATGACTAATGTTGCCACTAAAAAATTCCTCTTTTCGAATCGATTAATACAAGGTCCTTATAACCCTTCGAACTTGATGATTAAGACACATACGGGAACCTTAAAGAAACCATTGGGTAAGATGTCATTGTTAGTAACTGTATTTGAAATGAAAAATGGTTTGATATTACCCCTGATTCTGATATCTTTGACATAAAACTTGGAATCCCTTGGTTAAAGGTTATGAAAGCGATCCCTTCAACTATTTATAAATGTGTTAAATTTCCTTTGAATGGACAAGTGCATGTCATTCATCAAAATACATACAAAACTTCAACTACACAACAACACTTCACATTGGATTACTTTTGTAATAAAAATAACGACAAATTAGAGCTATGAATAGACTTTGCATTTTTGAGCAATAGAAATTACAAAGCAAAACTATTACATCCAATACCTAGTCCTCCTATACAAGAAATGACAAAAGAGAAACAACCCACATGTGAAGAGAACTTTAGACCGAAAGGACAAGGTCCCTATGCTGAGGTTCCTCCCCCAAAATCCTTATAGGGATCGGGAGGTCGTTGTCAACAACAAAGTGTTCCACCACGACAAATGAGGTTTGATCTCGGTGCTTCATCTTCTAATTTGCAAAAACTTATGAAAGAGCAAGGCCCTGTCTTACAAGAGATAAGTGGTCGAAGAAAAAGAAATAGAAAAGTAAGAGAAAGAAGAAAAAGAAGATAAGAATATGCCATAAACCTTGCCTCTCAACAAGAAAACATTGATCCCAACATTCAACCAAACAACAATGATCCTAACAACGAACAACATGATGAACAAGATATGAATCTGGTTATGGTACCATATGTCCCACTATCCTCCAACATTAGGGAGTGGGAAGATGACGACGATGATTTGCTTATAGACAATCTCTAGCCTAGCACGGGCCCTACAGGTAAGTATCTCTAACCCTTTATCTCTTTTGTGATGTGCTTCCCCCGTGATGTGTTACATGTTGTTTAGGCCTCCTAGGATGACCTCATATTCTCCCGTAAGGTTCGGGATACCAGGAGACCGCCTTTGTTGTGACCTTCTTCTATTTGTCTCATAATTCTTCTATATTGCCTCTCTATAATTCTTCTATGGATGACGACAAACATTTACACTGATGCGGACCTAGTGTCCCTTTCGAGAGCAATAAAAAAATGGACTTAGTTCCTAATATGATGATGGGGTTGTATTTCTTATCCGACGCTTGGCTAGTGGAAGCACTCGTGCTTTTCGCGTAGTGAATTTCATGATGTTTCTGTCACATTTACAAACCTTAACAATACTGCTGCTCTATGCACCTTTGTTTGCCTTTGAATCTAGCCTTGGTGGTACTCGATTCAGAGAGCTTCGTGATATAGCCCCACGGTTATCCTCGAACTTTGAATTCTTTGTATAACCTTGGCTCTTTGTGTGGTTAATCATATGCATTGATGTTGATGTTTATCATGATGTTGTAGACACTAATATGTTTCTTGTAGGGATGTGTTTGTGGGAACATTTGGTGATTGTAAAGTACATGTCACTTCCAGGGGGCATGGGCTTTGCGAAAATCAGTGTTCCCTTGTGTGTTTTCTTCCTACCTTAACATGCTTGATATCGATAACTGATATCAACCACCTTAAGGTGGAGGCATATATAAGGTAAGTTGTCTGTTGTAGATGTTAACTATGTGCTTGTCCTCAGGTGCAATCTAAAGACTTGCTCGATGAGTGCATCCTACATCCTGAGTTTTTTTGCAATCAATCAATCATGTAAGCCCTCTACGGAGGTGAGATATCATGTGTATCCTTTTTATCTTAAGCCCTTTGTGGAGGTGGGGATGGTGTATTTCTCATAGCAGATTGCATCATCTTGTCATTTTCAAAAGTCCTTTGCGGAGGTGGGGAGCAGTTCTGTGACTAACTCAACCCTTAAGCATGTTTTTAGTGATTGTTGTGGCAAAGCCCCATCATTAGTGTGTGCCTGTAATGTGCCTGAGATGGTGTTGGACCTAGAAATAGGTACACTTGATCGCTTGTCTACCATGTTTTCTCCATGTCTTCAAGTGTGTGTGTTTTGGTGTGCTTGTTTTGTGTGGTGTGTTTGTTGCCCCATATGCAGTCTAAAGACTTGCTCGATGAGTGCATCCTTCATTTTGGGAGGTTTTGCGTGTCTTGCATGTGTGTTGCCCCATATATACAGTCTAAAGACTTACTTGATGAGTGCATCCTATATTATGGGAGGTTTGTTTACTTTCCAGTACTTGCATCTGCATTTCATATATATGAGAAAAAGAAAAGAAAAAATATTATTTCTGTCTTCCATGCTTTAATGTGTCTTCTATACATTGACTGTCTTCTCCGTGTTCTATGTGACTGTAACTGTCTTCTCCATGTTTTTCATGCCTATTACTGTCTTCTATGTGATTGGTGTGTCTTCTCCGTGCTTGATGTGTTTGTTGTGTTTGTGACCTTACTTTAATGCATGTATTGGCCTCGCGTTTATACATACATTAAAGTGGGGGCTAAATGTAACGTCAAAAAATGTCCCCTTGGGGGCTTTTCCCTCATAAGGTTTAGCTCCCGGGTCTTTAGTATGCATTTAGGACATCTTAGTTCATATTTTGGCATCCCGATGGAATGAGACCTGGGTTTCATGGCAAATTGGACCTAGGTGGACCCCTTGAATTGTACTATGCCCAAAATAGGGGGGAGGACTTGGGCGCCCGTGCCCTAGTCCTGCCCTATTTTGGGGTAGCCCTAATTTCTGGGTGTCAGTTTATGACCGTTATTTGGTCCTTTTACCGACACGGTAAGTTTTGACTTTTAAAAATCTTGGTGGGAGTGCTTGTAGTTGCATATATAAGCATGTTTAGGCATTCATTTGTAAACTATATTTCAATTAGATGATTACTAGCAAGCTATTGCGTTCTCAAGGTGATTCAAGGCTTTCATTATGTTGCAAGAGCAGACTTGTGTGTTTTGTGTGTTGATATTTGTAGATTTGAGCATCAATTTCCTCATGGAGTGAAGAGCATCTTCCTCCCATGAGAGCTTCACTATAGGGTGACATAATATTGTGTTTTCATCATTGATTCCTTTGGTTTTTGCCTCTACCTCACAAGGGCATGCACTCTTTACCTGACAACGGTGTTCAAAGACTTAAGTGTCCTCTGGGGCTTGACTGAGGCAAGCCTCTAAACACCACAACCCCCAAACCAAGTTTTGTGATTGCAGGTTATAGGTGTCGCATTTGGGAAAAGTGGAGTTGCAAGAAGGATTGACAGGCATCAAGGATTCGGGATCTGAAGAAAAATAGGACACAGGAGTGCTTCCAGGACTTGGGCACTCGCTCTAGTGTCCTCCGCACCTAAGTTTTAGAAAACAAAAGTTACAAGGCTGATCAGTGTCAGAAGGAGGTTCGGATCCCGCAAAGAAACTGGCACCTTAGACTTGGACGCCCGCTCCAGTGTCCTTGACTATTTTGCCTTGGAACCCCAAAAATAGGTACTCTGTGATTTGGTATTTTACTCTTGTCTACAAGAGATTTTTCTGTTATTCATCAATTTGTTGCCGTATTTACATAGTTAGGGTTTTAATGGTCAGTTAAGCATAGAAGGAAAATTTGATAATTAAATTCCCTAATCCAAGTTTCCCTACATCTGCAAGTGACCTAGGGTATGATAGTGCTTGCCACTTGACCCTAGATCCTTGAATGTATGGTGGAGAGGCGGATTTAAACATCTAAACATTAAAACATTAATAAATCCAATTTTCCCCTAAACACCATCTATAACTTCTACAAAGTTTTGGAAATCAATCTCCTGATTTTCATACTCATCTATGTAATGCAGGAATCTGAACAAGTCTTTATCATCACCATACACCTGCCAACTACATATATTATTTGGCACTATAGGTCTAATTTTAACTTCAACATTTGTAATATCAGATAATGTGACACCATCTGGCCTTATGGTGACATTAGCCAAGAAATCTGCCATAACATTCTTTGATCTCTCTATCTAATTTCTTGAAAAGGCATCAAACAACTCAATAGTATCCCAAACAACATACTTATATTGTTTTAACCTCTTATTCTTTGAAGCATATTTATCTCTTACTTGGGAAACTATTAATTCTGAATCTCTAAAGACTCTTAACATTTTAATGTCATGCTTGAGGGCAACATTCAATCCTAACAACAAAGCTTCATACTCTGCAATATTGTTTGTGCAAGCAAACTTCAAGAGAAAAAAGAATTTGAGAATCTTACCTTTGGGAGAGATAAACACTACCCCTACACTAGAGCCTTCCTTTGAGCAAGCACCATCAAAGTATAAAGTCCAAAGACCATACTGGTTGGGTTCCAAATAGTTAGGATTTGCCCCTTCACTCTCTTGATTATTTGATACAATTATGAAATTTTCACATTTAGTATCCACAAAGCAAATCTGATCCTCTGATTCGTGATCTTCAACTATTTCTGGTGACCTTTCCTTTCTAACTAGCTTAACATCTTTACCATTCATGGGAATCATGGCATATGATAGGTCGAGTTGCATACTTCCTCCAATCAATGTTGCCCACCTTCTGGACAACAACATGCCATATTGTGGTTTTATATCAACTACAATCACATTCGTTTTGTAGGTCTTTTCTAGATAAGTTGCAAGCATAAAGTCCACATCCTTCATAATTCCTATGACTGGCACTTCTCTAGCATCCATGGCATAGCACTTTCCACATGCTTTGTCAATATTTAACCCAATTTGTTGCATGATAGCTAAAGGCATAATATTTATTGATGCACCCGAGTCAAGCATACAATTCTTAACTACCTTTCCATTGATGATAAGGGATACATAAAATGGTTCCACTTGTGAAGGACATTTTGTCATTGTCATTCCCAAATGAACCTCTAGAGCCTCTTCCTCATCAGCACACAACTCTTATTTTTTACTATGATCCTCAACACTTTGTTCTGCCTGATGAGCTACCCTTGAAATTAGAGATAAAGCTTTGTTTCTGTATTCTTCAATTTTCATCATCTCCATTAATGGGACAAAGACCTTCATTTGGGATAAAGCTTGAGTTATGTCAAAGGGGGCATAATTTTGAATAACAGTTGTAGCTTGAGCCTGGCCTTTACTCTTATCCTGAGTTGATCCAGTCTTGACTCTTGTGGTTTTTAGGTTGTCATCCTTAACAAGTGGACCTTTAGCCTTTTCTACATTCTGAGAAACCTTATTCTCTGGACTTTTAGTATTCTGACCCGTCTTATCCCTTGAGTCCTTCTTACTATTTATACCTTGTTTCTTCTGTGGTTCAGGGTCTTTGTGTTTGTATTGAGGTTGTTTTGTAAAGATGGTTCCTAGCTGACCAGAATATCCTGCCTAAGATTTACTTCTGAGGTTATAGTTACTTTTAACTTGAGCTACTGCAGTGGCTGTAAGATCTTTAATTTCTTCATCAGAAGGCCTCCTTAAATTACTTAGAGGAATGTGTGAATCTTGAGCATAAACCTGATGATCCTCATTTTCATCATCAGAAAAAACCTATTGACAAATTTCATCTTCATTCACATTTATTTCTATGTCATCCTCATCAGAGGAAGAGTAATCTCCACTTGCAGAGAGCATATTAACATTGTCATCTTCCACATAATGAGGTTCATTACATTCATCATAGGGAACAACATCATTGTAAAAAGACTGAGCAATCATACACTGTGACTGTCAGTGGGGCATTTGACATATTATATGCCATGGAGTGTCATCGACAATATTGACAACTTTCTTCAAAGGATCAAGGGTTTCCTTAACATTTTGAGACCTTTGATTATCTCTATTATTATTATGGATGGGTTTAACATTGTACCAATTTGTATTATATGGTGTGCCATGTAGCTGTGGTCTCTTTTCTTGCCTTTCATAGGTTGCTTTTCTGGACCAAGTCCTTTTTCATTCTTTGCAAGCTTGTAGCTTAGGTCCTTGACAATAGATGCCAATTTATCTAACTTGTCCTCCAAAGTTAAGGCATTACTTTGAGTATTATGAGACCTATTATTTGGATTCTGCATAATTCTTACATCATCCCTTCTATTTGTCTTACCAGATGCTTCCTATTGTTTTCAATGTTTGTTGCAATTCTGAAAGCATCCCTAAGGCTAGCTGGACTCTTATCCCTTAACTCATATGCTATCTTGGCATCAAAGGCATTTATGTACAATACCATGTACATTGGTTCATTTGGCCTCATATGAGGTGGCAATTTATTTAGCACTTTGGTAAACCTAGCATTATGGTGCAGGAGCTCTACAGTTTAATCATTGTGTTGTTTTTCCTAGTTGTTTTTCATGTTATTTGTTTACCTCTAAGGCTTTGAAAGCCATTTTGATGTGTTGAAATAAAGACTTAGTCATTTAGAGTGACTAGTCCATTAGGATGTTAATAAGACCTATTTTATAGGAATGTTTCTTTTTGAAACTTAATGTTTTTTTTGAAAGAAGGCTAGTTCCAACATTTCACTGCCTTTCTTGGGTAGTTGTATGGACTGTTGAGAAGTGGAAACATTTGGGAAAGTTTCCTATAAACTTTAGTTTGTAAAACATGCCAATTATGGAATAAGAGGAGGAGTCTTTTAAGGAAAAAAAACTATTTTTCTGCATTTTTTTCATTGAAACAACCTTCTGTACGGCCTGGTACGAATTTTTTATGAGTTGAAATGTTAGAAATTTGTTAGGTCTACAAAACACCTTTTATTTGCATCTACTTGGAGCTCTTGACATTTCTGTATAAGAGAGAACCATTCCAACTTGTAGAAATTGTCTTGAAACCCTCTTAACTAGGGTTTTGTGTCCTAAAATGGTGAATTTGTCCTCTATCCTCTGAAAGTATCAATCATTTTCAGAAGGATGGAGGAGACTAGGTTAGTTTTTGTTGTTTTATATGGTTTGCAGGTTGAAGACTCCTTCTCCAAGCGTTTGGCATGCATCTAGCTAGTCTTACTAGAGACTAGTTAAGAAATTGATGGTGGATTGTATTAGGACAGCCAAGACAGCCAGGTTATTTTGACAAATATATGGTGGAGTTTATGTTTACAGGTGGAGATTGATTAGTGCAAGACTTGGTGGACCTTATACATGCATATTGGATGCATTTTCCCTTCACATTGCTCTCCTTTTAGGCTTTGTTTCAAGAAAATGACAATTTGCTGTCTCTGAACTCCAACAACCGTACGGTTCTACATGTGTGGGTTGGATTACATATCCATGTTGAGTGTTTGGTTCATACATTGAGAAGTGGTGATCAGATGGAATCATGAGCATTTAATGTGTTGTCAAACATTCTTTTAGTTACAAGGTTTAATCCTCTTTAAGACTATTTCCTTAAGACAGTCATAAGACAGTTATTATTTCTGTCAGAGCAAATAACAGTAGTGATGTGTTGGTCTATGATTTCATGGTGATCCAGCCTTGGTAGGTGCATGTAGTTCGAAGATCCATGCTTGTAGAGGGGAGTTAATGCTAGTTTAGTCATTCAAAACCAAAAGGCTACAAAACATAAACTGTCACCTTAACACTGTCCTAGAACAGTCTTTCTGCAATCTGCTGTCCTCTGTCTTGTATAACATAGTATGGCTGATGCATGTGAGTAATGGTTACTTGTTCACATTGAATGTTTAGTGCTGATGGTCATTTGAGGTCCTTGAGAGGTTGATTGAACTAATTCTATAAGACTTAAGTCTTCTTCAACCACTGTCATAAAACAGTCCTATTGTTGTCACTGTCCTTTGTCTAGAGAATGCAGAAATTAGTCTTTTGGTCAGAGACCTCATGATAGTCATGACAAATATGTGTTAATAGTCATATGTGGACATTGTTGGTAGAAGTGTGGGTAGGAAGTTGTGAGTTCTTAAAAGGTGGATTGTGCAGATAGGTGGGATTGAGCAGTAACTCTCCAAGGTGAGGGATGGGCAGCCTATGAGGAGGACACTAGATAGTGGTCCTAGGCTAGATCAATCTCAGGAATAGCCTTGTGTAGGCTTTGTAAACACAAACACTTTTGTAAACATCTTGGAGGAAGTTGAGTGACTTAAGTTCATTGTGTGAACTTCAAATACTCTTACCTTACCCTTTGCATCACATTAAAATTAGCAATAGGCTCATTTGACCCCTTAGCAATACCAGTGAATTCATTGATAATAAAACTAGGGTCAGTCTTATCTCCATACTGCTCTCTAAAAATCCTCCTAAAGTCATCCCGATGTAATACTTTGATCAGGCAAATTTCTATACCATTCTCTAGCTTCATCAATCATGGATTGCATAAATAGTTTCATAAATACATCTTCATTCTCAACTTCAAAATTATCAATGACATTTTGGAAAGCTTTCAAGTGATCTTCTCCTGATACAACATTGTTTCCTGAAAACTTTGGTATTTTAGACCTTATGTGTTTGTCAATGATGGTAGGGTATCTAGGAATGCCATTGAAATCTAACTGTCTGAACATGTCCAACTGCATAGGTCTTCTATCGAGCTGGTTTGCATTTGCATTCCTATTGGCATTAATATTGTTATTTTGATTTCCCACATTATTCTGTGGCATCCTAACATTATTTGTATTTTGTCTCAGATTGTTTTGAGGATGTTGATTCACATGCTGATTAAGTCCTTGATCATTTCTAGGGATGTTCTGATCATTTTGTTGGTTCTGAACCTCATTTGTCTACTGGTTTCTCAGCACATTTGCATTATTAAGGGTGGGAATTGAATCTTGTTGAGCCATTTCAAACCTTGTACCTTTTGTTTCATATCATCTCTTATTCTCAAAGCCTGCAAATAGTCTAGTTCTACCCTAAGATTCCTAATTTCTTCTGCTAACTCATTATCTCTTGGCATAGAAGAGGATGGTCGCTTTCCATTAGGGTCATTATTATCCCTCAGGGATTCTGTATCTTTAAATCTATCAGGGGGATCTAAGAAAAGACGTTCCTAAAACACCTCTGATCTTAACCTTGACCTGTCACCTTGTTGTCTTTCATACATTTCTTGAATCTCAGCCTCTATATTTGAAAAATAGGGCGGTCGCTATCCAGAGGACCCAGGATTATCTTGGATATCATCATTATTCCTAGGGCTGGGTGAGCCTTCATGACCAGGTTGAGAAGTTCCTTTCCTTCTATACATTTTTCTTGGTAGTTCCTGAAACAAGGGATTATGCAAGGATCTTCTACCCTGCATACAATTATCAATTGCACCAACTAGGAGATTTTTTTTGGAGTCACCACCCACAAATAGGAATTAGATTTCAGACTGGGGTTCTTACACAGAGTCCCCAATGGAGTCACTAGATCTATTGGGTTTTTTCCAACTAATAGTTCCTAAGTCTCTCTACAAGGTAGCAACCACTCATCAACATGATCCTTAGGTCAGGGACCAACAGTACAAGAGACAGACTCTAAATGTCTCCTCTCCTTTAGGCTCTACAAAACCTAGGGGGTATTCCCTATTCAATACCCATGGGTTAAGTTTCTGAGTTTGCTGGGATATTAACACAAAGCAGATAAATCCTCTCTTATTTAGGACAAAGTTGTAAGATATATGCAAAGGGGCTATCTTTGGTCTATATTTTAGGTGTGGACAAGAGGATTTGAAACCTAAAACTACTCGTAAAATCCTAAAGATTTGTAAATAATATTTGATTTTGTTTTATGTTTGGCTGCAAGATTGGGGTTTTGGTTCATAAACTCAGTACAAGGTCAGACAAGTGCTTATCTCAGGGCACGGAGTCAAATAGACATATATATGTGAATGATTCTCATAAACTTAAACTAATAATCAAGTTTCAAGGGGTTTTGCTAGCATTTGCCTTACAAACACTACCCAAGATAGAGTATTCAGTTAACTCTATTTACAAACATCCCTATTGCAATATATTTTTCCCCATACTTAACCCAAAACATTTAATCTATTCCTTAAACATAAGTAGAAGATTAAGCATGCAACACAGTAAATCTATATTCCAGGATCTCAAACAACCCTTAGCTATCTTGATTCAGAAGAAGAATACACACAACTTGGAGATAGATAATAGAATACATGCATAAAGCATTACTCATTTAAATCAACATGAAACTAACAAAATCTATGCAAAAATACATTCAACATATAACTCATAAACTTAGAAGACAAGAGATGAAACAGAACATAAGAACTTGCATCTTATTTACTCCTCAAAATTCCAAAATCATCAACAACCACAAAATATGAGTAACACAGTTCTTTTATAGACTAAGAATGTGTACTGAGCATTAATTACAACATCCCTTCAAAGAATTCCATGATACAATGCACCACTCATATGACATTGAGAAATTAATATATTGGAGAGAAGAAGAGGAGGCATACAAACTTGGAAGACATGCAGTCGCTTGGAGAAGACGTGTTACATAAATTCTGGGCAGGTGGTGGTTGGTCTTTCCATTCAATCATGTGACCCATACTTATCTATCCATTCGCTATATGTCCCTTCAGATGGCCAAGGGAATGAGATAATCTCTGCAATCTTTCCATTATGACTAACGTACTTGGCATCTAGTATAGTCTTCACTTCTTTATAAAATATTTCAAAATCGATTTCAACAATATGCAGCTTGTCAAGTACTAGGCTCAAAATCTTCATAGTAGGGTCAACCTCAGTATAACAAGTGGGAATTAATCCAATGGCACTATTTTGAATGTCTGCCTTCCACTTGTCCAAGTCTTTTATTTGTCCACCACCATCCAAAATATTTGGCATCCACCTTGTATCCATTGTTTCTATTGCCTATGTCTTCTCTACCAAAACCTTATCTAATCTTAACTGAAAGTTGGCAACATCTGCAAAATGTTTCAACATATCTGCCACTAGTTTCAACTTAGGAGGTGCATTTGTATCAAATCTAGAACACCTAAGAAGATCTTTGACTTCTGCAGTTCTTGGCAACCATCTACCCTAAATAACTAAGAGCCTTTCTTTGTCTGATTGATGATTTCATAGGCCATCTTCAGTTGTGAGTAGGACCTCCATGTCTCTTCTACTCTTGCCAAGGCCTTGGTCACCCTGTGATGTACCAAGTTTGTGATCATCTCTTTTACTATATTCTCCTTTTCTTCTTTCAATTTTTTCACCTCCTCGTTCAACTCCCTGATTTTTGTCAGTAGAGGCTTTGTATCAACTGGGAAAGATTCTGCTATTGGAATCATTGGTGGGGGAGCTAAAGAACTAGCCCCTAAAGACAATTGCTGCTTCAATCTATTTATTTCTGCAACTACATGGGCATAATTGAGTTGCAACTCATTGTGATCCTTTTGCAATTTATTTGTGACTGCTTCTGCAAACTATGCAGTCTGGACATTTAAGCTTGCAACTTAGGGGGCATGGGTGTCAGATACCCTTTTTATTATCACATCTCCTATCAATTCCCCCAATTCAACCCTAGGCTTGTTATTACTTGGGGCTAGAGCCCATATAGCCAATGTTTCAAACCTAGGGTTAAAGGCAACACCAAAGAGAGCCTTTTCTATCTGCTCACATGTTATGTCTGAGTCTTCTCTGGTAATTGTGTCAAATGCAATGGCATCTGACAAGGTCCAATGAGGAAGAAGTAAAATATTGCTCTTTGCAACCAATGCCCTTCCCTCCTCCAGAGTCATTGCACTAATGGAATGATTTACTTCTTCTAAGACCCTTTGAGTAATGGCATCATATTCAGTAGGGTTTGCTCCATCTTTAGCATCTTCAATCCTCTTTTGAAACTCTTCACTTCTTACCTTCAAAACATGACTCCTGAATTCAAGAGTATTGACAAATTCATCATCCTCTAAAAATTTGTTGCAAGCCATTATCCTAACATCTTCAATGTCCACATTTGGGCCCTCATTGTTCTTATTGCCCTATTTTTAGGGGATGAGTAGGGCCTCATTCTATCAGGTGAATTCACTCGAGGGACAGTTTCTTGTACATGTTCTTCTCCCCCTTCTAAATCTTCTACCTCAATCTCCTTGGGGTTTTCTAATTCAATAATTTTTAATTTTTTAGCAGGGGAGGGGCTAATTGATTCCTTTTTGACAACATATCCTCTGCTAGAGCTACCAGGTTCATATGTGGGTACTTCCTCTCCTGCAAGGGCAGAACCAATCAACTATTCTGCATTGTCCAGCATCTTCTCAATTCTCTGAATTAGGTCTTGCACTTCTACAAATGCAAACTAATATGCAGGATTTATGCTTTTCTTCATCTTCTCACTTGTCATAATAATGTCCCACTTAATTCTTAAGTGATGGACATCGTCCATTATAAAACGTTTCCTAGCAATATCATCACTGTAGTCAACCTGGTGAGAATATCTGGGCCTTCCCTTGCTGACCCTCACCTTGTTGATGAAGCCCTCAGGGTCAAAATGCCTTGGATGTTCCAAATACATCCCAAAACATTACATAACTGAATAAATTTGATCAAGAACACTTTTATTAGCCATTACAAAATCACTAAATCTGAGGTAAGAAGGAAAGAATGAGCCCTTCTTGTGCCTCCTCAGGTGCTCCTTGTCAAAATCATTTAATTGTCTAATAATTTCTAAAAATGCTAGTCTTTTAGGCACATATTTTGGCAAGATATGAGGTGGGGTGTCACATCCATATACCCTAATGTAAGTAGTGTTTTCATGAAAGAACCAATCACCCCAATTATGATCAATTCCTAAGTGAGGAGTCCTTTCTAAAGGCCTTAAAAATCTAGCACATCAGGATGCAACCTTTCACCTTCTGGATGCAAAAATCCAAGGACTCTCCTCACAAAATACTCTTCAAAAATGACATAATCTGCTGTAGTGCAATACATGTCAATCATGCAAGTCCATAGTTGCACTGGAAGCATGTTCCCTTGGGCATCTACCATCTTAACATACAAATTTTGGTGCCACATCTTAGATAAAGCAAATAAAAGTATGTGGCATACCATGGAGTACCATGTGAATTCAACATGGACATCCAACTTAGATAGATTGCTCTTGATCTCTGACATCTGCTTGTGCATCCTGTTAGCAATATAAGTTGCATAATCATATGGCTCTTTGACCTCTTGATTCTGAATGTCGATTGCCATCATCATTAAAGAAATGGGCATTATGTCTGAAGCATCCTTGTCCAATACTTGGCATAAACTATGATAGGTCCTGACAAAGTAGTCCATGAACATGTTACAATGAAATGACTCCTGTTCACTGGCCAAAATCTTCACCAGTTTACCATTCACACCTCTTAGCCTATGCTTGGCTAGGTTGTAATCCCTATAAGCACATTTCACAGTTTGATATTTCCTCTTAAAAGCAGCAAGGTCAATTGGCTTGCTAGTTGTAGGGTCTAAATTGAATATAGTAGCAATGAATCCTTTGGTGAGCTTGATAATTTTTGAACCATTTCCAGCTACGACCGTCCTTGTAGTAGGATCATACCTCAATTCTATTTCCCTACTAGATTAGGGTTAGGGAAGACACTGGAATAGATAAGGTTGGCTAGATCAAATTTCCAGGCATGACAAATAGGGGCCTTATAATCCATTCTCCTATGCTAGTGCTCGAACATGAGCCAACCAGGAACTGACAGTATGGCATCTCAACAATTGTAACAATAATCAAGGAATTTGTCCTTGGGTCTACTTGGACCATGTAGTTTCAAAGCTCCTTTGGCAGAACCAAGAAGCTGGACCATGAGGTAGTCATCCAAGCTGCGCTTAGAAGTGGAGGGCTGGCTAGCCTGACTCATTTTGTAGACTAATCTTAGCAAGCTAGGGTTTCTTTCACAAGCAACTATTTTTCTCCTTAATTAAGCAGTTAGCTAAAAAATATACCAAGCACAAGAATACAGAGTGAACTTACCGGTTAACGCTCGCAGGAATCTGAATTATGTTCTTTGCTTGTTTGCGAGCTCTTCGTGCACCCGAAAATCACGTGTGCTTGAAGGAATGATGTACATAGCTCTAACTTTTTTCCTCATAAGCTTCATAGCCTAGCTTCTGATGCATTAATGGAGGTAGCCTTGGCTTTACTCCTCATTCATGCTACAACACACCTTCAACGTTCATTGCAAAAATTTAAACCTACGCCGTTGATTAGAATTCCTTACTGTAAGATCCATGGCTATCATTGATCCGCGAGATTTGAAAATCTTGGTCATCATGTTTGAAAAGTCTTCGACCAATCAGAATAGGCCATATCAGCTGTACTCTCTTTGTAGATCACATCACCTTTTGTTTGGATTGGACATGTGGCACCATCTTGCAGCCTCATAGCTAGAGATGGCCCACCACTTACCTACCATGCGCGGGTGCGATTAAGCCCCCACGTGCCCACCTTTCATTTGTTTTTTACTTCTTTAATAAGAGAACGCCACATGTAGCCATCTCGCGACCGCACATCAGAGATTCCCTCCTGCGAGATACCATGTGCTGGAGCGCGGGCGTTGGATTAAAGTTCTCCTGCAGACCACATTTATTCCAACATTTGGCAATAAACGGTTGGCTAGTATAAGATTCATAGTGGAATAGGACGTAAGCATAGATTCTTAGACACGTGTCATCTTATCGTGTCCGTGTAGTGGGGTGGTGATGTCATTGATGATGTACTGCAACATTGTGATATTCACTTTATTAAACTTTAACGCTTACGGGAAAACTTAGGACATTTGATTTAATTTTCACTCGCCACAGAAAGTAATTCCGAGAACATGGGGCCGGTCACCTTACAGGTGCAGAGACTTAAGGTTATAACTTAAGGGACCGGAAACTTATTGTAGACGGTTAACAAAAATTTAGAAAATAAAGTGCATGACCTAAGGGGTTAAGGTGAAAAGGATTTTTAAAGGTAAACACCTATATCATTATAGACCTAAAACCCTAAACCCTAAGGGGTACCACTAGGTAATACGTCTTTCCCTTCGAATTGTATCCTTTTTACTTTCGATGTGGAATCTTTGTATCCAAGTATTCCTACCACGGATGGCCTTAAGGCCCTTCTCAATATGATTTCTGAGTACTTCGGGGCTTACAGTCAGGAACGTGATCTTATTGACTTGATCATGGCTCTTGCTGAACTTGTCCTTCATGAGCATTTTTTGGAGTTTGATGGTATTTTCTACAAGCAAGTTCGAGGTACTGCCATGGGTAGTAACTTTGCTGTTGTTTATGCCTGTCTCTTCTTATGCCACTTTGAATGACAACTTTTGGCTAGAACCAATTCTTTTGATCTTGTCTACTTCAGGAGATTTATTGATGATGCTATTAGCATCTGGACTGGTGATGAGACCTCTCTACTCTTTTTCTTTCAGTAGTATGAGAGTTTTTATCCTAAAATAAGGATTACTCCAACTGTCTCCACCTCCTCTGTTGATCTTGATATTACTTTCTTCAAAGGTGATCGTTTCCAAAACATTGGCATTCTTGACACCAAATGTTTTCAGAAACCTTTGAATGCCTACCAGTATATTCCTTTTTACTCATGGCATCCTCTTCACCAGAAGAAGTCTTTTTTTAGGAGTGGGCTTTAGAGATACCTTCTTAGGGAGTCCAACCCCTCTAGCTTCACCAAACTCAAGAGGCTTCTTTATTCTAGACTCTGTGCTAGAGGCTATCCCAAGAGGTTCCTACTACATTGTTTTAATAAAGTTTCTAGGAAGGATAAGCTAGTGCTTCTCAATCAAGTGTTTAGTGGAATTCAAAAGAGAAAAAGGCCCCCCCTCATTTTTAAGCTTAACTATAGCTCTTCTGCTAAAGGTTTAAACTTGGGGCACCCTAAACCCTACACTTCATCGGCTCTACCAAGAAGTCCCAACACTGCAGCATATCCCGCCTCCTAGAATCTATTGGAGAAACCCTAGGAAACTAGGCTCTTTTCTCCTTCACAGTAGGTTCTCCTCTTAGTCTCAGTGATCCCATCCTCTTCTGGTTCTGTTCTTGTTACTTTTTCGGTGACCGTTTCTTAATTTCTATTACTATTGTTGGGTGACTGAATTCTCAGATTACTGTTACCATTACGGTGATCATTCTCCGATCTCCTTTACCATTGTGGTATCTGTTGTTGTAACCAGTATTCATTCTCTGTTACCATTATAGTAACCATTATCCAAAATTTTGGATGGGTCCCCCCTTATAATTTTATCATTTTCTAATAGTTAAATAATTTTTATATTTTAATGTTTTTAATTTTCTAAAAATATCTAATAGGTACTAAGTTTACTTTTTAAAGTAACTTACCTATTTTTTATTTTTAATATTTTAATATTTTAATAGATTAATTATTTTTATATTTTAAAATTTTAAAAATTAAAAGAGGACCGCCCCCTATATGGGCGGCCTCCTTTACTTAAGGAAATCATTCCACTTAATTAAGTGGGTGGTTGCTTTGGTTAAGGGAGCGCACCCTTTCATTATGAAGGGTCACCTCCCCTCTCTTTAACCACCCGGGGGTATGAGGCATTATAAATAGCCCTCTCCACTTTTAATTTTTCACAATTGCAAATCCATTCCACCCATTCCAACTGATGAGGGGTTTGTTCCTAGGAACTAGTTTTGGAAACTGTGGTTTTTTTGATTTGTGATTTTTCAAAAGTTTTTTAGAGCTTTTTCTAGCTATTCAAGCATTTTTCTTTAGATATTTTTGTTGTAATTTGCTTTCTATCTATCAAAATTTTCATCTGTAGTAAGCTACCAATGAATATTTAAAATTTTAAAACTCTAGATTTTTTGGGATGTTTTTTACAATGGCCAACTTAGATGAATTTGTCCCTTGTTTGATTCCTTCCGCCATGGAAAATGCTACTTCAAGTTCTTCAGATTTAGCATTAAACCAGGAAGGTCTCATCAAGTTAGACTTTGATAGAAAGAGATGTAGAGTTGATTCAAGGTTCTGTTTGGCCACAAGCTTGTGCTTAGGGAGGCTTTCACCTGAAAGGCGACCCCTCCCCCGTGCAGTCCTGATACCTCTAAGAATCATGTTGATTCTTTCCACAACTTTATGTTGCAACATAAAAAGTTTTTAGATAAGCTTTTTTCTAAACATAATGCTTTTTTTGAACAATTTACTCTTGTTCATAATGAGTTTTTTGAAAATCTTACTAAGGCTCATAATGAGGCTCTTTCATTTAAATCCAATGTTGAAGCCAAGTTGTTAGCTAAATCTCATAATGTTGAGGCACAATTGAATGCCAAATATCATGAGTCTACCCAACTGCTGATTCTCATGTTGAGGAGGCCATCTCTAAGATTCAAGATGTTCTTAATTCTTGCCCTTCTTCTAAAGAGTTTTCTACCTTTGTTGCTATGTTCCAACAATTTATAGAGACTTCCTCTCAATGTCAGGACACCTTGGAGGCTCATATCGATGCTCTCCTTTCTTCTCATCCTCCTGTTTCAGAAATCCCTATTACTTCGAACATGCCTGACAATGGTTCTCCTCTTCCTCTCGATAATTCTTCTCAGAAATTCCCTGACCAAATTTGCTCTTTGATTAAAAAGGCATTTTCTGAGTATAATGCCTTCACATTAATGTTGATAGGTCTAAGGAATTTCTTAGGAAATTAGAAGTCTTTAAGTCTTCTGGTTCGCTTCTTAAGAATTTACAAGTTAAGCCACCTAAGATCACTATTAACGATCTTGAAGAGAATTCTATTTTGGTTTCAAAATTGGATTCCATTCAAGAGGAGGCTAACTGTAAATCCCTTGAAGCCTATATTGAGGGCATTTGTAAAGCCTCTCTTAACCACGAAGCAAAGATTTTTGAGATTGTCGTTAACTTTGATTCATCCCTTAATGGTGCTTGTGCGGCCCTTAAGTCTCTACCCCTTCTTGGCCAATTTGCTGTCACTTCTAATAAGTGGCACTCAGAGGCAACTAAGGAATTCCAGTCCCTTTGCAACTAGTTTTTGATCAACCGTTCCCTAAAAAAATCTACCAAAGACCAGGTCAAATCCATGTGACAACAGTCCAGGGATGAGGCAATGGTTGAAGTAGATCAACTCCTTGTCGATCAATCTGTTGTAGACCTAGTTAACGAGTAACTGAATCAAAGGCTTGGTGTTCTTACTGAGGAACTCTCTCAACTTAAATCTCATTTAGGTTTTCTTGTTCCTGTTCCCAAGAAAAAGAAGAATAAGAAGAAAACTAAGAAGAAGAATTAGAGTTATCCCACCCAGAATTCTACTTATTCTATTCCAAAAAAAGGGAGCCTACAGCTGAGAGGATTGTCATCTCGGCTGCCTCTGGACCATTGCCTTCCACCCCAAGTTCTACCTCCCCAAAGATGAAGAAGAATAATGTACCATTTGTTGCTCCTTCTTCCTCATCCAAAGGCATAAAAAACATCGTAAACAATGGTCGTGGTCAGAATTCTTTGAGAGACGGTGGAAGAAACTATGGCAAAAGTCGATGCAACACTCACGTCACTTTTGCTGCCCCTATTTCCACCTAAATCTTTGGGGTCCTACTTTAGACCGAGCCTTTATGGCTTCCTTGTTCTTCTCTAAAAAGACTCCTTCAGCTGTAGACAACATAATCTCCAACTCTACTATCCATAATCGTTCCTCTAGGAGTCTTTCTTATGATGAAAGGAAGCTTCTCAGTCTGGGGATTAAATTTATTCCCTGCCCTCCCCCCATGTCCGTCTCTGACATTCACATTGAGTTTAGAGCTTTCACTAGGCTTCTCCATCTTCGAGCCTATTTTGGTCTCGAAGCCGATCCTAGCCCTTGCGAACCGCCTTCTGTTGCTTCTCTCATTTTTATGTTTTCTCATCCTTTTCACCAGAATTTTCTAGAATCTGAATGAGCCTAACTATCAACTCGAGGAGATTATTTGGAAGGGTGAACTCATTTTGAAGAATCGTATTGCTTCTTGCTCCTTCAATTTGCGCCCTTTACTTCCTACTAAACTCCTCAAAAGTTTAAAGGATTTAAAGAAGGGGTGTTCCATCATTATCAAACCTACAGATAAAAACCTTGGGCTTGTTATTTTGGACACCTCCTGGTATAGAAACGAAGGTCTTTGACATCTTTCTGATTCTTTTGTGTATGTCCATGTCGACTATGTCCCTTGGAAACTCATCTGGACTAGACTTGAGACATTTCTCATTGAGAAATATAAGTCTTTTTTAGATCTTGTTTCCAAGTTCTTAGCATCCGATTACATCTTCCAAAGCCTGCGCTTTCTATCTCCTTCCTAACCTTCATAAGCCCGTGGTTGTTGGTAGACCTATTTGTAACTATTTTGGTTACATGTTAGAACTTGCCTCTAAGCTTCTTCATTTTCTCTTGTTTCCAATTCTCCTGAAACCAAAGTTTCATCTTCCTGATTCCCTCACTCTACTTTGTGATCTCAGTAACAAGTCTTTCGCTTTGAATTGTATCCTTTTTACTTTCAATGTGGAATCTTTGTTTCTAAGTATTCCTACCATGGAAGGCCTTAAGGCCCTTCGTGATATGATTTCTGAGTACTTCGAAGGTTACAGTCAGGAACATGATGTTTATTGACTTGATCATGGCTCTTGCTAAACTTGTCCTTCGTGAGCATTATTTGGAGTTTGATGGTACTTTCTACAAGCAAGTTTGAGGTACTGCCATGGGTAGTAACTTTGCTGTCATATATGCATGTCTCTTCTTATGCCACTTAGAACGACAACTTTTGGCTATAACCAATTCTTCTGATCTTGTCTACTTCAGGAGATTTATTGATGATGCTATTAGTGTCTGGACTGGTGATGAGACCTCTCTTCTCTTTTTCTTTTAGTAGTATGAGAGTTTTTTATCTTGAAATAAGGACTACTCCAACTATCTCCACCTCCTCTTTTGATCTTCTTGATATTACTTTCTTCAAAGGTGATTGTTTCCAAAACACTGGCATTCTTAACACCAAATGTTTTTGGAAACCTTTGAATGCCTACCAATATATTCATTTTTACTCATGGCATCCTCTTCACTAGAAGAAGTCTTTTATCAGGAGTGAGCTTCAGAGATATCTTCTTAGGGAGTCCAACCCCTCTGGCTTCACCAAACTCAGGAGGCTTCTTTATTCAAGACTCCCTACTAGAGGCTATCCCAAGAGGTTCCTATTGCATTGTTTTAGAAAAGTTTCTAGGAAGGATAAGCCAGTTCTTCTCAATCAAGTGTTAAGCGGCATTCGAAAGAGAAAAAGGGCCCCCCTTGTTTTTAAGCTTAACTATAGCTCTTCTGCTAAAGCTTTAAACCTGGGGGCCACCCTAAGCCCTACACTTCATCGGCTCTACCAAGAAGTCCCTGCACTGCATCATATCCCGCCTCCTAGAATCTATTAGAGAAACCCTAGGAAACTAGGCTCTTTTCTCCTTTGTAGTAGGTTCTCCTCTCAGTCTTAGTGATCCCATCCTCTTCTGGTTCTGTTCTTGTTACTTTTCCGGTGACTGTTTCTTGATTTCCATTACTATTGTTGGGTGACTGAATTCTCAGATTCTTGTTACCATTGTGGTGATCATTCTCTGATCTCCTTTACCATTGTGGTATCCGTTGTTGTAACTGGTATCCATTCTTTGTTACCGTTACCCAAAATTTTGGATGGGTCCCCCCTTATAATTTTATCATTTTCTAATATTTAAATAATTTTTATATTTTAATATTTTTAATTTTCTAAAAATATCTAATAGGTACTAAGTTTACTTTTTTAAGTAACTTTACCTATTTTTTATTTTTAATTTTATTTTTAATATTTTATTATATTAATTATTTTTATATTTTAAAGTTTTGAATTTTTAAAAGTTAAAAGAGGACCACCCCTTATACGGGTGGCCTTCTTTACTTAAGGAAACTATTCCACTTAATTAAGTGGGCAGTTGCTTTGGTTAAGGGAGTGCACCCTTTCATTATGAAGGGTCACCTCCCCTCTCTTTAACCACCCAGGGGTATGAGGCATTATAAATAGCCCTCTCCACTTTTGATTTTTCACAATTGTAAATCTATTCCACCCATTCCAACTGATGAGGGGTTTGTTCCCTGAAACTAGTTTTGGAAATTGTGGTTTTTTTGATTTGTGATTTTTCAAAAGTTTTCAGAGCTTTTTCTAGCTATTCAAGCATTTTTCTTCAAGTATTTTTGTTGTAATTTTCTTTCTGTCTGTCAATTTTTTCATCTGTAGTAAACTGCCAGTGAATATTTAAATTTTTAAAACTCTAAATTTTTAAGACGGTGGCAGAAACTGTGACAAAAGTTGATGCAAAACTCACATCACTTTTTCCACCCTCATTTCCACCTAAATATTTGGGGACCTACTTTAGACCAAGCCTTTATGGCTTCCTTGTTCTTCTCTAAAAAGACTCCTTTGGCTGTGGACAACATAATCTCCAACTCTGCTATCCATAATCATTCCTCTAGGAGTCTTTTTTATGATGAAAGGAAGCTTCTTGGTCTGGGGATTAAATTTATTCTGCCCCCCATATCCATCTCTGACATTCACATCGAGTTTAGAGCTTTCATTAGGCTTCTCCGTCTTCAAGCCTATTTTGCTCACGAAGCCGATCCTAGCCCTTGTGAACCCTCTTCTGCTTCTTCTCCCATTTTTATGTTTTCTCATCCTTTTCACCAGAAAAATCCTTTCTGGAATCTGGATGAGCCTAACTATCAACTCGAGGAAATTATTCGGAAGGGTGAAATCAATTTGAAGAATCGTATTGCTTCTTGCTCCTTCAATCTGTGCCCTTTACTTCCTACTAAACTCCTCAAAAGTTTAAAGGTTTTAAAGAAGGAGCATTCCATCATTATCAAACATGTGGATAAAAACCTTGGGCTTGTTGTTTTGGACACCTCCTAGTATAGAAACGAAGGTCTTAGACAACTTTTTGATTCTTCAGTGTATGTCCATGTCAACTCTGTCCCTTGGAAACTCATCTGGAGTAGACTCATGTTTCTCATTGAGAAATATAAGTCTTTTTTAGATCTTGTTTCCATGTTCTTAAGGAAGCATCCTATTACATCTTCCAGAGCCTGTGCTTTCTATCTCCTTCCTAAGCTTCATAAGCCCGTGGTTGTTGGTAGACCTATTTGTAGCTATTCTGGTTACATGTTAGAACCTGCCTCTAAGCTTCTTCATTTTCTCCTGTTTCCAATTCTCCTGAAACAAAAGTTTCATCTTCCTAATTACCTCACTCTACTCCATGATCTCTGTAACAAGTCTTTCCCTTCAAATTGTATCCTTTTTACTTTCGATGTGGAATCTTTGTATCCGAGTATTCCTGCTACGGAAGGCCTTAAGGCCCTTCGTGATATGATTTCTGAGTACTTTGGGGCTTACATTTAGGAACGTGATCTTACTGACTTGATCATGGCTCTTGCTAAACTTGTCCTTCGTGAGCATTATTTGGAGTTTGATGGTATTTTCTACAAGCAAGTTCAAGGTATTGCCATGGGTAGTAACTTTGCTGTCGTTTATGCCTATCTCTTCTTATGCCACTTAGAATGACAACTTCTAGCTAGAACCAATTCTTCTGATCTTGTCTACTTTAGGAGATTTATTGATGATGCTATTAGCATCTGGACTGGTGATGAGACCTCTCTACTCTTTCTCTTTCAGCAGTATGAGAATTTTTATCCTGAAATAAGGATTACTCCAACTGTCTCCACCTCCTCTGTTGATCTTCTTGATATTACTTTCTTCAAAGGTGATCATTTCCAAAACACTGGCATTCTTGACACCAAATATTTTTAGAAACCTTTGAATGCCTACTAGTATATTCCTTTTTACTCATGGCATCCTCTTCATCAGAAGAAGTCTTTTATCATGAGTGAGCTTCAGAGGTACCTTCTTAGGGAGTCTAACCCCTTTGGCTTCACCAAACTCAGGAGGCTTCTTTATTCTAGACTCCGTGTTAGAGGCTATCCCAAGAGGTTCCTACTGCATTATTTTAACAAAGTTTCTAAGAAGGATAAGCCAGTGCTTCTCAATTGAGTGTTTAGTGGCATTCAAAAGAGAAAAAGGCCCCCCTTGTTTTTAAGCTTAACTATAGCTCTTCTGCTAAAGCTTTAAACCTGGGGCCACCCTAAACCTTACACTTCATCGGCTCTGCCAAGAAGTCCCTACACTGCAGCATACCCTGCCTCCTAGAATTTGTTGGAGAAACCCTAGGAAACTAGGCTCTTTTCTCCTTCGCATTAGGTTCTCCTCTCAGTCTCAATGATCCCATCCTCTTCTGATTTCGTTCATGTTACTTTTTCGGTGACCGCTTCTTGATTTCTGTTACTGTTGTTGGGTGACTAAATTCTCAGATTCCTATTACCATTGCGGTGATTGTTCACTGATCTCCTTGATAGTTGTGGTATCCATTGTTGTAACCAGCATTCATTCTTTGTTACTGTTATAGTAACCGTTACCTAAAATTTTGGATGGGTCCCCCCTTATAATTTTATCATTTTCTAATATTTAAATAATTTTTAATATTTGAATATTTGAATATTTTTAATTTTCTAAAAAATATCTAATAGGTACTAAGTTTACTTTTTAAAGTAACTTTACCTATTTTTATTTTTTTATATTTTAATATATTAATTATTTTTATATTTTAAAATTTAAAAATTTTAAAAGTTAAAAGAGGACAGCCCCTTATATGGGTAGCGTCCTTTACTTAAGGAAACCGTTCCACTTAATTAAGTGGGCGGTTGATTTAGTTAAGGGAGTGCACCCTTTCATTATGAAGGGTCACCTCCCCTCTCTTTAACCACCCAGGGGTATGGGGCATTATAAATAGCCCTCTCCACTTTTGATTTTTCACAATTGCAAATCCATTCCACCTATTCCAGCTGATGAGGGGTTTGTTCCCCGAAACTAGTTTTGGAAATTGTGGTTTTTTCAATTTGTGATTTTTCAAAAGTTTTCAGAGCTTTTTCTAGCTAGTCATGCATTTTTTGTAGCTATTCAAGCATTTTTCTTCAGGTATTTTTGTTGTAATTTTCTTTCTGTCTATCAATTTTTTCATCTGTAGTAAGCTTCCAGTGAATATTTAAAATTTTAAAACTCTAAATTTTTAAGACGGTGGTAGAAACCATGGCAAAAGTCAACGCAACACTTGCGTCACTTTTGCCACCCTCGTTTCCGCCTAAATCTTTGGGGTCCTACTTTAGACTGAGCCTTTATGGCTTCCTTGTTCTTCTCTAAAAAGACTCCTTCGGCTATGGAAAATAGAATCTTCAACTCTGCTATCCATAATCGTTCCTGTAGGAGTCTTTCTTATGATGAAAGGAAGCTTCTCAGTCTGGGGATTAAATTTATTCCCCACCCTCCCCCATGTCCATCTCTAACATTCACAATGAGTTTAGAGATTTCACTAGGCTTCTTCGTCTTCGAGCATATTTTAGTCTTGAAGCTGATCCTAGCCCTTGCGAACCCTCTTCTGCTGCTTCTCCTATTTTTATGTTTTATCATCCTTTTCACCAGAAAAATCCTTTCTGGAATCCAGATGAACCTAACTGTCAACTTAAGAGGAGATTATTTGGAAGGGTGAACTCATTTTGAATAACTGTATTGCTTCTTGCTCCTTCACTCTGTGCCCTTTACTTCCTACTAAACTCCTCAAAAGTTTTAAGAATTTAAAGAAGGAGCGTTCCATCATTATCAAACCTGTGGATAAAAACCTTGGGCTTGTTGTTTTGGACACCTCCTGGTATAGAAATGAAGGTCTTAGACAGCTTTCTGATTCTTCTGTTTATGTTTGTGTTGACTCTATCCCTTGGAAACTCATCTGGAGTAGACTCACGTTTCTCATTGAGAAATATAAGTTTTTTTTAGATCCTGTTTCCAAGTTCTTAAGGCAACATCCTATTACATCTTCCAGAGCCTGCACTTTCTATCTCCTTCCTAAGCTTCATAAGCCCGTGGTTGTTGGTAGACCTATTTGTAGCTATTCTAGTTACATGTTAGAACTTGCCTCTAAGCTTCTTGATTTTCTCCTGTTTCCAATTCTCCTGAAACAAAAGTTTCATCTTCCTGATTCCCTCACTCTACTCTATGATCTTGGTTACAAGTCTTTCCCTTCGAATTGTATCCTTTTTACTTTCAATGTGGAATCTTTGTATCTGAGTATTCCTACTACAGAAGGCCTTAAGGCCCTTCATGATATGATTTCTGAGTACTTCAGGGCTTACAATCAGGAACATGATCTTATTGACTTGACCATGGCTCTTGCTGAACTTGTCCTTCGTGAGCATTATTTGGAGTTTGATGGTATTTTCTACAAGAAAGTTCAAGGTACTACCATGGGTAGTAACTTTCCTATTGTTTATGCCTGTCACTTCTTATACCACTTAGAACGACAACTTTTGGCTAGAACCAATTCTTCTGATCTTGTCTACTTCAGGAGATTTATTGATGATGCTATTAGTGTCTAGACTGGTGATGAGACCTCTCCACTCTCTTTCTTTTAGCAGTATGAGAGTTTTTATCCTGAAATAAGGATTACTCCAACTGTCTCCACCTCCTCTATTGGTATTCTTGATATTACTTTCTTCAAAGGTGATCATTTCCAAAACACTAGCGTTCTTGACACCAAATATTTTTAGAAACCTTTGAATGCCTACCAGTATATTCCATTTTACTCATGGCATCCTCTTCACTAGAAGAAGTCTTTTATCAGGAGTGAGCTTCAGAGATACCTTCTTAGGGAGTCCAACCCCTCTAGCTTCACCAAACTCAGGAGGCTTCTTTATTCTAGACTCTGTGCTAAAGGCTATCCCAAGAGGTTCCTATTGCATTGTTTTAACAAAGTTTCTAGAAAGGATAAGCTAGTGCTTCTCAATCGAGTGTTTAGTGGCATTCAAAAGAGAAAAAGGCCCCCCTCATTTTTAAGCTTAACTATAGCTCTTCTGCTAAAGCTTTAAACCTAGGGGCCACCCTAAACCCTACACTTCATTGGCTTTGCCAAGAAGTCCCTGCATTGTAGCATATCCCACCTCCTAGAATCTGTTGGAGAAACCCTAGGAAGCTAGGCTCTTTTCTCCTTCACAGTAGGTTCTCCTCTCAGTCTCAGTGATCTCATCCTCTTCTGGTTTTGTTCTTGTTACTTTTCCGGTGACCGTTTCTTGATTTCTGTTACTATTGTTGGGTGACCGAATTCTTGGATTCCTGTTACCATTGCGGCTATCGTTCTCTGATCTCCTTTACCACTGTGGTATCTATTGTTGTAAATGGTATCCATTCTCTGTTACCATTATAGTAACCGTTACCCAAAATTTTGGATGGGTCCCCCCTTATAGTTTTATCATTTTCTAATATTTAAATAATTTTTATATTTGAATATTTGAATATTTTTAATTTTCTAAAAATATCTAATAGGTATTAAGTTTACTTTTTAAGTAACTTTACCTATTTTTTATTTTTTTAATATTTTAATATATTAATTATTTTAAAATTTTAAAATTTTAAAAGTTAAAAGAGGACCGCCCCTTATATGGGTGACCTCCTTTACTTAAGGAAACTGTTCCACTTAATTAAGTGGGCGGTTGCTTTGGTTAAGGGACCGCACCCTTTCATTATGAAGGGTCGCCTCCCCTCTCTTTAACCACTCAGGGGTATGAGACATTATAAATAGCCCTCTCCACTTTTGATTTTTCATAATTGTAAATCCATTCCACCGATTCCAATTGATGAAGGGTTTGTTTCTCGAAACTAGTTTTGGAAACTGTGGTTTTTTCGATTTGTGATTTTTTTAAAGTTTTCAGAGCATTTTCTAGCTATTCAAGCATTTTTCTTCAGGTATTTTTGTTGTAATTTTCTTTTTGTCTGTCAATTTTTTCATCTGTAGTAAGTTGCCAGTGAATATTTAAATTTTTAAAACTCTAAATTTTTAAAACTCTAAATATTTAAATTTTTAAAAATTTTAAAACTCTAAATTTTTAAAATTTTTAAAACACTAAATTTTTAAAACTCTAAATTTTGAAATTTTTAAAACTCTAACTTTTTAAAACCCTAAACCCTAAACCTCAAACCCCAAAAACCTTAACCCCAAAACCCTAAAACCCCAAACCCCAAACCCCTGATCCCAAACCCCCAAACCCCCAAACCCTAAACCCTAAACCCGCAAGGTGCAAAAAGTCCAAAAACATAGGTTCACCAAAATGTTTAGGGTTAAAAAGGGGGGAAAAGTTTTGGTTTAGGTTTCAAAGGCAACTCCTCCCTTCTCACTAAACATTCAAGGGCATATCAATGGAGTTGAATCACCACTAAGTGAGAGAAATCACCTACAGGTTGGGCTGCCACTTGGAACAATTGTGGAAGCTCTAATGTATCAAACAATATCTCAATTTAATGTTCAATTACTATTAAAAACCCTAATTAAGCAAAATAGTAAGAAAATTGATGAATTACGACAAATCCTTTCAGACTAAGGAGAAGGACAGAGATTGTTAACTCACTATTTTTTGAAGTTCAAAATACAGAATAGTCAAGGACATTGGGACTAGCGCCCTAGTCCAAGGTACAATTTTCATCACGAGATCTGAATCTCCTTCTGACATTGATCTGCACTGCATCTTCCATTTCTGTCCCGGAGAAAGTGGAGGACACAGGGACTAGTGCCCTTGTCCCAAAATGTTCACCTTTGTCCTCTTTCCATCAGATCTCGAATCCTTGTTGTCTGCAACCTCCTTTCTATAACTCCACTTTGTGAAACTTGGTACCTGTAACTTGCAATCATAAAGGAGTGTGGGAGGGAGTTGTGGTGTTTAGAGGCTTGCCTCAGTCAAGCCCCGAAGAGACATTCAAGTCTTCTGAACACTATTCTCATATAAGAGTGCGTATCCCTGTGGGATAGAGGCAAAATCCAAATGATGAATGATTGAAAAAATAATAGATATGGCATTGAAGTGTAGATCTCATGGAAGGAAGATGCTCTTCATGCCATGAGGAGATGGAGTCAAATCTGCAATCACAAACAAAATAACAATAAAATACTGCTCTACAACATAATGAATGCCTTGAATCACTTTTACATAAAGTCACAAGTTCACAATGTCCATCTCTAGTTTACAAATGAAACACTAATAATGCTTATATATGCAACTACAAAGATTCCCACTAAGAATTTTGTAATTGAAACTTTAGATGTCAGCATAGGACCTAAATAACAGTCATAAAACCGATATTTGAATTTAGAGTAGACCCAAAATAGGGCTGGACTAAGGTGCTAGCGCCCAAGTCCACCCTCCCATTTTTGTTCTGGGATCATCAAAATAACACCCCCTCGGTCCTATTTGCCATAAGACTTCGGGGTTTTCTCATCGAGAGTCAAAATTAACATGCAAGATACTCTAAATGCATTCTAAGGATCTGAGAGCTAAGCCTTAAGAGGGAAAAGCCCCCAAGGGAACATTTTCTAACATAACAGTAGATATGCATGTGTATGGAGATTTGACAAGAGCGTGTGAGGGTTTGAAAATGAAAAAGTTTAATTTATAGATAGAGAGGGAATCAAATGGATGACCAAGATTAGAAGGGTGAGGGATGAGGTGGATGGATAGGATTAAAAGTCAATTTTAGTGCTTATGACGCACCATAAATGAGGATGACAGGTGACTAAAATAAGGATGGGAGTGGGAATAAATAGGATTTTTAATTGATTTTGGAGAGGAAGTGCTTATGATGCACAATTAACGAGTTTAAAAATAGGGATGTGAGTGGGATAAATAAATTAAATATTACAATTATTTAAATTATGAGAGACATGTGGAACTTAAATAAATAAACATTTATTTAAGTTGGATGATGGAGGAAAATATGATTAAATAAATAAGATTTATTTAATTTCTTGCAAATGGAGGATAAATGGATAAAAGAGATTAGTTAAATAAATATAATTTATTTAACTAATGGGAATGATGGAAGGGGTCATGAAAGGGGATCTAGGACAAGGTGTTGCTAAGTGTCACAAGAGGATGCAAGGGGACGTCGAAAGGTAATGTCGTAAGACATGGTCAAATTTAGGTGTCTACACTTAGTTAATTAAATAAATCACAGTTATCTAATTAGCTACCCTCCCCTACCAAACCCCTATCACCAAATTAATTAAATAAACCCCTATTTAATTAGTTTGAACCACTAATTAATCCATCTCCTAATTTCCTACAACCATATTAATTAAGTTAATCACTTAATTAATTAGCCTAAGCCTCTATTATCCCATCTCCCCATAATTAATTAAATAATCAACATTTTTTAATTAATTGGTGTCACATGTGTCTCCTCCTCATCTTTCCAAATCCATGCAAGTGAATTATTTAATTCATTTAACTCACACGTGTCTCCACCTCACCTTTCCAAATCCATGCAATTGTCATTTCCCATTAAAATAAATTTAAAATTCATTCACATGTCTCCATCCTCATAAATGCAAAGCCTTCCGAAGGTTGAATTAAAATTTGCAAACTAATGAAATCCCTTCATCTTTGTTGATGAAATCTTGGCCCTTGATTTCACTATGAAACCTCCACCCTTGGATCTCAACTTTGAATCTCCACCATTGATCTAAAAATCCCCAAAAATCTATAAATAAGAGCTTTCCTACAACCATTTTTACACTTCACTACACTACAATTACACTATTCCATTGCACTTATGCTCTCAAACTCATCTCACTTCCATAGCCAAACTATAGCCAATTTTTATCCAAATCCTTCCCTCCATTATATTGGCATTTGCTTGAGCAATCCACATTATTTTGCATTGGGTAAACCTAGGATTTGCACTTGGGTGCATGCATTTCCTCCATTTATCAAGGAGTCTTGAATGGAGGAGATCTAAAGGTATAAACACTTTGTTTTGTTTTGCTTTATGTTTCTAATGCCTTTTCCATTCCAGTATCTTCATTTGACACACTTCATGGGACCTAACCATCCCTAAATTTATTCTTTTTTGGAGGAAATTCCTTGTCTTTTTGTGTAGGTGACATGTTAGCACATTCAGCTGTGGATTAGCACCTTCATTAGAGACAATAACACCTTCGATTGTCCTTTTAGCATCTATGACTATGTATTAACCATCTATTTTGTAGGACCTTTTAGTACTTTCATGTCTTTTGTTAGCACCTAGGAGTAGTAGTTTAGCACTTAGGTTATTTCTATTAGTGCTTAAATGTTCTATTTTAGTGCTTGCATGTCCTGCAATTGCACCTCTACTGTTTGTATTAGTGCTTTCGCTCTATGTATTTGTTGATTAAGATTTTCAAGTCTCTGATCACTGACAATGTGTTTTGTAGCTCATTTTACATCCATTTGTAGTCTAACATTATATTCTATAAGGAATTAGGAGTTTTCTCTAGGCTTGTCAATTAACTTACAAATTTTGTTTGCATAGGATTATTTCTAATTCTCTAACAACTTGTTTTGGACTGATTTATTTGCAGCCTACTTTGTTAGCTAGCCTTATTTGTAGTGACTAATGTGTTTTATTTGTTTTATCATGAAAAACTAACATCTTTTGTAGGTTTCTGCCTTCTGTGTCAAGACAACGTTTGCACTCTCTGTCTCAGTGGCTCTACCGATAGGTAAAGACATGTATAAATAATGTGTTTAACATCTCTAAGTTCTGTATTAATGCTTTAGCATAATATTTAACGCTTTAGAATTTTTTGTTAGCGTGTTTGCACTGTCTGTCAGTGCCTCTATGCTAGCTATCAAAGCTCTTGCACTTTCTGTTAGCACTTTAGTCTCTAACTTTGACATCTTATTTATTTCTGTTAGCACCTCTGTCATGTCTATTAGCGCCTTCGTCATGCTTATTAGCACTTTCTTCTAAACTTAACTTACATTATATTTTGGATAGTAATTTGGATTTTTTGTAACTTCAAAATGTTTGACCAAGGATTTATCATAGACTACTAACACTCTCTTGTAGCCCCGTAGTCAAAGATCATTGGTTTTTCACTAGTTTAGTTGCATTAAAGTAAAGTAGTAGGAAATAAATTATTTTCTTTGTCTTGATTTACACTAGGATATATACTCTCCCCTCGCACCCTTGAGTGATCTTGGGGATCATAAATCCTTTGTTGTGTATCCCTTAAAGGAGCACTATTTTCACGTATGCTCTCCCCTCATGCCTTGTGCGATCTTAAGGATCAAAAGTGAGTAGTGTCTTCTTCCCTAGGAGGTCTACTTGGAGATACACCCACTCCAAAGGATGACCACAACCCCGTATTCTGGAGGGGTATATAAACGTTGTGAAAATTGAAAGACTCACTTCAATAGGGACCTCATCTGGTCTAAACAAAACCCTCAAGACCCTCGATCCACTGAGACTAGAGTGGTGGCATTCTTAGTTAGATGCTTGGTAATCCCTTATTCACATATTCGTCCCCCATACCTAGTGTATATTGGGACATCCCATAGACACTTGTAAAGCTTAGATAAGACCTTCAACTATTTTCTAGTGTGGTCAAGGGACGCAGATTGTCCCCTGAAGTTACTCACCATTGTACCTCCTTGAAGTTGAGATAGAAGTCTTCTTTGGGTAGGGCTTGAAAGCCTCCAAGAAAAGGGGTATTAGGTGCAATGCTCTTATCTCTAGCTATTCACTCAGGGTGAAGTGTTCTTAGTTACGTAAAAACATGGATAGATATTCTATCATGTGGTCCCACATTATGAAATCACTCCTACTTGAATAATTTTAGGGAATGTTTATATGCTTGAAGTGTATTCATTGTGAAAACTCGTAAAAGTCATTCATCCTTTATTCCTTGAAATATCAAACACCCATTGCATCTTATTGTTTGTTAAATCTCTTTCCAAGAGAATCTTTGACCAAAAAACATCAAACCATTTAAAAATCAGAGTCTTTTAGCGCCTAAGCCATCCCTGTTAGCGTTTCTACTGTCTTTGTCAGCACCTTCATTGCGTTTGTCAATGCACCCACTGTCTCTATCAGCTCCTCTACAAAATAATCAAATGACCAAATAATCCACCCAATCAACACATTTACAGTCCATTGAGTGCTTGCACCTTGTTTGTCAGTGCCTAAGCTATGTTTGTTAGCACTTGCACTCTGTTTATTGGTGCCTACACTTTTCCAGTTAGCACTTGCGCTCTATCTGTTAGTGCCTTCACTTAGACTGTTAGCACTTTTGTTTGACCTATTAGTGCCTTAGATTCATCTTTCAGTGCATCTGATCCATCTATTAGTGCTTGCGCTTTATCTGTTAGGGCCTACACAAACTTTGTTAGTGCCTGCAAAGACTCTATCAGTTCCTACATAGAATCTATCAATGCCTCTTCCTGTGACATTAGACAACTGAACATAACAACTTTTTCATCAAAACATTTATTGTCCTTACAACTTTAAAAAACTTTGAAGTTGATCCAAAATCATCTATTTCCATTTCTCACCAAATCATCCTTCCCTAAAGTCATCCATTTCATCAAAATTTTCATTTCCATCCCCCTAATCATCCCATTTTCCCATTAGAAACCTTAAGAACTTTGATCACATAGCAAATTTTTGGACCAACACCTTCATCCCATAAAAATCAAACCACATCAAACCCACATCAATATCAAAATCTATCTCTTATCCAAACATAACCTCCATATCACCAAATCAAATCATCCTTCAACCAAATCTATCTTCCAAATCAAAACTTGGCTAAAGTAAAATTTAGATCTTATCATTATCCCCTAATTTACATTAAGCTTAAGAACTTGTCTACTTTAAGTTTGTGTGAATTAGCCCTTATCAACCTTGGATAACTTAGCTTAGGTGCTTAGACCACTCCTAAGTTAGTGAAATTCAAGAATCCCATTTTACTTGGTGTGTCTTGTCTACAACGAGTAAAATATCCTTCTATACTTCTTTTGCTTTGTGTGTCTTGTCTACCCCAAGTAGGAGAGGATAAAATCCTTTTGTATCCACAAGATCTAGATTTTCCTAAAGTCTCCTTCGATTTGAAATCCAAAAATCATCCTTTGATCAAACCTTATCTAATGTATCATCAAAATCATCTTCATTACCCTTTGATCATTTATCATCCAAAACCATCCTTTAATCTTACCAAATCATCTTTCATCACCCAAGCCATCCATTAAATCACACCAAATCATCATTCATAACCCAAATCAATCTTTATCCATCTAATCAATTCCTATTAGTCCAAACTTTTCAAAAAGCCACAAAGTTCTAACATTCAATATCCTCCGTTTAACATATTCATTCCACCAAATTTTGGATAATTTCTTTGTATGCCAACAACCACAAGGTCACAAGCCAATAAATTCAAAAACATGGAATTTGATAGAGAGTTTAGGATGCCTCATGAGTTTGGAATAGGGAATCCCATTACTCAACTCATGGTTGACATTCCCATCCTTCTCCTCCACAAAATCAAGAAAATCAAAATCCTGATCAAGAAGTGATGGACTTTACAGAAGACCCTGGCACCATGGATTTATTAAACCAAGTCTTAAAATTTGATCCCAATAGATATCCAGAATTCTTGCTTCAAAATAGCATCATAGTGTCAACCAATCACCCCACCAATACATCACAACCATCCTCATCCAACAATCCATCCAACACCTCAACAAATCTACCTCTACATCAACATCCACATCAATTGCCACATCAACATCTATATCCTCATCAACCGCAACAACATCCATCCCACAAATCACCCTCAACATCCTGAACAATTCAACTTACACTAGTACATCCACTAGTGTCCCCCAACTTGACCAAAACACCATATAATTCATATCCCAATATTTTTCCAACCCCAACAACAATTTACAAACATTCAAATCCACCTCCCAAATCAATTCCACATATACACAACCCCTATTTGGCAACCACCCACATCCTCTTCCACTCAAAACTTTAACCACATGTTCTTCCAACAACTTCAACAAATTCCACTCCAACAACAACAACAACAAAATCAAAATCAACAACGAATATCACCCAACTTTCTTCAACAACTTATCACCCAACAACAACAACAACAACAACAAAAAAAAAAAAAAACAACAAAAACCACCCAATTTCCTCCAACACCTCATCAACTGACAACAAACCAACACACCCCAACCACCCACAACAAACCTATCACAGGTCATCCAACAACTTATGCAAAGATTGGATGACATACAACAAGGGCAAAAAAGGAAACAATACTCCTTTGTGGATATTTGTCCATATCCTTTTGATCACTCTCTCAACATGCCACCCTTTCCTAAGAACTTCGAAACACTAAAGTTTGACAAATACAAAGGGAAAGGAGACCCCCAAGAACATCTCAGGGAATTCTATATTGCTTGCTTGGAAGTCTCTTATGACAATACTTATCTCATGAGGCTTTTCCCTCAGAGTTTAGGAGGACAAGCTATGGAATGGTTTGCACACCTTGCCCTTGGAATCAAAACATTTTATGAACTTGCAGAAAATTTTGTTAACCACTTCTCTTACAATTTTGAACATGAAGTGTTGATGATGGACCTTTGCAACACAAAGCAAAAGAATGGGGAAACCTTCATTGCCTTATTGCAATGATGGAGGAGCCTTTCAAGAAAACTTCCATGACCCATCCCTAAGAAGCAATTGGTCAATATGTTCGTAACCAACCTAAACCAAGAAATGGGCTTTCATCTCCAAATACAATGTGCCTCAACATCTGAAGAAGTCATTGAAAAAGGCACCACCATAGAAGGGGCCCTCATTGTCAAAGGGGCCATCAAAATTTATAAGGAAAACAAGGACAACAAAAACAACAATAATGTTAATAACAACAACACCACCACCAACAACAATAATCAATCCTATGAGAAACCCCATTTTTGGGGAAAAAACAAAAAAACTCTCAATGATGGTGTGACTGATATTAAAAATGTTTAAAACATACAAGTCCCTACACCATCTAACCCGTCCACAAGTAAAAATAATGTCAACATTCCTAAAGGAGAACCAAGACAAAATAATGCACCTACAAGAAAGTTCACACCTTTAAGAGAACCTATTGAAAATGTTTTGCACAATTTGGTAAAAGTTGACTTAATCCAATTGCTTGCCATTAGGCCTTATGATGACAATCAATTCAAATCCTCATGGTTTAAAGGAAATGTTTAAATTGTGAATACCATAGGGTCAAAGGCCATAAAAGATCTAACTGCATGAGGCTAAAGAATTGCATACAAGATCTCATAGACTGAGGTGATATCACAATTGATGATCCTCCCAAAAGGTCACCAAATGAGAAGCTCAGTGCATACAAAGATCCACTCCCCAATCATGACAAAGGGAAAGCCTCTAGTTCAAACCAATCATACAACATCGTTCCTGCCCCTTCTTCTTTTGATTCCATTGTGGGATGAATAGAAGAATTCCCTAATCGAGTAGCCACTATTACCATAAGGTCCAAGGCTCCTAATTGTGTTGTTACCACTCACTATGGATGCATCACTATCCAAGTAGCATCCTTTGAAGCACCATCCACAAACCCCCCATCATCCTCTAGCAAGTACAACATCCTCAACCACCTTGGGAAGACTCCCACACAAATCTCTATCCTAGAGTTACTTCGCACTTCACCCACCCATAAAGAAGTCCTTGACAAATATCTTAAAGAGAATCACGTTCCTAATGACCTTAATGTGAATCAATTCCAAGCCATGGTAGGACACCTCTCATCCTCGCATAATCTTACATTCTCTAAAAAGGATTTACCCACATCTGATACATCTCACAATGACACATTACATATTGAGGTCCGCATCCACAAACATATTATGAAACAAGTCTTAATAGATGGTGGGCCAGGCGTAAACCTTTGCACTCTCAAATTAATAAAACATTTGGGATATTCCGATGAGGTGGTAGATTCTAGTAGAAGCATCACTATAAAAGGATATGATGATAATGAATGACAGTCTGAAGGAACAATCAAGTTACCCATCTAGGTAGGACCTATGATTTTGGATACCACGTGTCAAGTACTTGACCTTGACCTCCCATATAATATTCTCCTCAACTGCCCATGGATTCATGCCATGCAAGCCGTTCCATCCACATTCCATCAATGTCTTAAGTTCCCCACATTGGGACTAAAGTAACCATCTATGCTGATCCCCATCCCTTTAAATATTGTAGGATGTTGGAATGAAGATATATAAGAATTTTAATCAATGCCCCATTAATGATGCCACCAAAGCATCCACATGATATGTTGATCCATCAAACATCACCTCATCCTCCACTTCACCGCCCACCATTCCTGAGGTCAAGGTCAAGATAACTGATCAAGGGTGTGGATAATATAACATAGAAAAAATCCCACCCTCTCCAAAATCATACAGGAAACCAAAATCTTCCAACTCAGTGTCAATAGTGGTCATAAAAGGTAGATTTGAATGCAAGCATCTCCTATATCAAGATGACCTTGAAGACATATCACAATGGCTCTACAAAGATGAGGAAGATGAATCTGCCTCTCTACCTCTAGAAAAATATGGAAAAGGTCTTCACATCATTCAAAACATGGGCTACAAATGACATGGAGGTCTAGGTTTGCATGAACAAAGTACTATTGAGCCCATCAAAGCTACACAAGGTTATTTCCATCAAGGTCTAGGGTATGGGACACTTGAGCCCCAACCCTCAGAAATGTTGGGAATTAAGGTGTCTCAAACTTTGCAATTTCCTAGCATTTATTAAATTTGATTGTATATTTATTTAATTGCCTATATTGTATTTAAAATTGGTCATCCAATTTTGTAATTTAGTGTGAGGTGGCATATTGACATGTCATCCCACTTAAAAGGTGACTTGGATGGTAAAGTCAACATTTGAAAATGCTGGCATCCCATTTTGAGGTGGCATTAATTGCCATGTGTCGGCATCTCGTGGATTGTGTAAGAGGTTATGACATATGACATATTCTATGACAGGTGTGACAAGTGTCAAGATGCATCTTTGCGTGGAGAAGGTAGGCACCCAAGTTTGACTATGACAAGTTGTAAGAGAATTGTTTATTAATAGTTAGTTATGACAGATTCTCTTATAGTTGTAAGTGTTGTCATATATGACAGATTTTATGACGATGTAAGAGCATCTGTCATACCTATTTTGGGCAAATTTGGGGCGCCCAAGTATGGGGATTGTAAGGGATGAAAGGGAATCTTTGACAAGTGTCTTTTGCATGCTTTATGGCCTTGGAAATTGGGCCATATGGATTTGGATGAGATTCTTTTGTGACTTGCTCTCGAATCTACCTCCATCTGTAGTATTTCTCTATATATACAGGTGCTTGGAGTTGGAGTTGTATGGTTCATTTGTAGGTACCATTATTCTATCAGAATTACTCTAGTATTCAACATTTGGGAACTCTTGAAAGAACTTGCATTGCAAGTGTGTTGTAATCAACATTTGATTTGATAATACATTGTGAAGGTTTTGGAGTGTGGGGTTTTTCACCCGAAAGGGTTTTCCCCACATATATCTTGTGTTTTGAGCTTTGTACTTGGTTTTGAATATTGTTATTATCTCTCTGTTAATGTGAATCTCATATCTGTAATTGTAAAAGATAAAAATTTGCATAAACCTTTCCTCATTCTAGATTAGTGTAGGAAGCGTTTTTGCATACCTTGCTTCCTTTCAGTTGGTATTAGAGCCTGATTACCTTTGGTTCTATTTGTTGGGTAGAGGGTTTTTTGAGCTAATCTTCATTTGAGTGGGAGCTTGTGTAGAGGATTTAGAAATCTTTGTTGCAGGAAAGAGATGGCAAGCACATCTGGGAGGTTTGATATAGAGAAGTTTAATGGAGGCAAATTTGAGTTGTGGAAACTCAAGATGGAGGAATTATTGGTGGATAGAGATTTATGGCTCATAGTATTTGGGTCCATGCCATCGGGCATGAAACAAAAAGATTAGGATCTGATGGATTGGAAGGCTAAGGGTCTGATAAGGCTCTGTTTGGCTGATTCATTGCTCCTAAATATACATGAAGAGAAGACTGCAAAAGATCTTTGGAAGAAACTTGGAGATGTTTATCAGGCCAAATCCCTGGTGAACAAGTTATTCCTGCAAAAGAAACTATATTCTCTGATCTATCACTGATCACCTAAATACATTCAATATGCTTGTTGCCCAGTTGACCTCTATTGGTGTGAAGATGGAGGAGGAGGATCGATGTATGACATTACTATTTTCCTTACCAGATTCGTGGGACCACCTTGTTATGGCCATTAGGAGTACCAAAACCACCTTCAAGATGGATGATGTGGTTTCTTCATTTTTGTCTAAAGAGATGCAGAGAAAGTCTTTCAAGTCAGCTAAGGAGGCTCTTGCAGTTTTTGGTAGATCAAAAGAGAAGGGAAAGAAAAAGAACAAGAAGAAGGAAGAAATAGGAAGATCCAAATCCTGTGGGAGATCCAAGTCTCCTAGAAAGTCCAAGGATTTGTGTTGGAACTATGGCAAACCTGGTCACTTCCATAAGGATTGCAAGGAGGAGAAGAAGAAACAGAAGAAGAACTATGATGGTGGAGAAGTGTTTGTCGCTGCCTTGGCAATGCATGCATCGAAAGATGTGTGGCTTATTGACTATGGTGCATCTTTTCACATGACCTCGCATCGGGGTTGGTTTTTGAAGTATGAAGAATATGACGGTGGGAAGGTGTAATTAGGTGATGACTCTCACCTAAAGATTTTTGGCCATGGAAAAGTCTTGATTAGATTCCCTAATGGTTGAGTGAAGGGGAGCAATGGTGTTTTTCATTTCCTTGGTTTGGCAAGAAACCTTTTATTTGTAAGTAAGTTGAATGATGTGGGTGTGCATGTTGTTTTCTCAAATGCAGGATGCAAGATAACTAGAGGAGCTATGGTGCTAACTAAGGGTGTTTGGATTGGCACTTTGTTTCATCTTGATTCATGCATGGTTTATTGCAATAGTGCCTCTATTTAGAAGAAGAGAACTTTAGAGTCTTCATCCTCACCATTGGAACTAGCAGCAAAGAGGACTGTTGCATCTACTTCCGATGGTCATGCTTTCTGGGTACCCAAGGGTGCTCATTCTATGGAGATGAAAGTTCTAGTTGAGAAGACAATGTTATGGCACTAAAGGCTTGGTCACATTGGTGAAAAGGGTTTGAGGACCCTAAAAAATAAAAACCTCTTTGAGGGTATGAATGACTGTAACCTTGAGTTCAATTTTTGCGAACATTGCATTTATGGAAAGCAAAATCGTGTTCAGTTTTATTCTAGTTCTCACAAATCTTCTGAGGTGTTGGACTTGATTCATTCTGATGTATTTGGTCATTTTAATGTTCCTTTGATTTTAAAATTTGTGTATTTTGTTTCATTAATTTATGACTATAGTAGAAGGACATGGGTGTATTTCCTTAGAAGTAAATCTAAAGTCTTTGCAAGATTCAAAGAGTTCAAAGATCTTATAGAGAATCAAAAAGGATAGAAAGATTAAGTGTTTGAGGACTAACAACGGTGGTGAGTTTTGTTCAGTAGATTTCAACAAGTTTTGTAAAGAACAAGGCAGTGAGAGGCACAAGACAACTCCGTATACCCCTCAACAGAATGGAGTTGCAGAGAGGATGAATAGAATGTTGATGGAGAGGGATAGGAGTATGCTAAGTGGAGCTATCCATGAACAAATGTTTTGGGCTGAAGCTATTGCTACCACTTGTTACCTTGTTAACAGGTCTCCTACATCGGTGCTCATTGATAAGACACCTATGGAGGTGTGGTCTGGTAAAAATCCTTCATTGAGACACATTCAAGTATTTGGTTTTGAGGCATATGCACATGTGCCTAAGGAGAAGAGGTCTAAGTTGGAGAACAAGGTAGTGAAGTGTATCTTCATCAGTTACGACATCAGTGTGAAAGGGTACAAGCTTTGGGATTCAGTGCCCAAGAGAGTTCTGTATAGCAAAAGTATGATCTTCAGAGAGCTCAGTCCTTCTTCTGTTGACCTACAACCAGAGAAAGAAGAGAAGAAATAGGATGTGGTTTAGCTTCCTTCCACCCCTGAGAAAGTTGAACTGAAAACATTTGTTGGACTTGATGATGAGGAGAGCTCTAGTAGCTCTGAAAGTTTAGAAGAAGAAGAGGAAGAACCTCAACCTCAACTTTTGAGGAGGTCCATGTGGATAAGGTGACAACCTAATAGGTTTGATTATTCATTGCATGGTTCCAGTTGTATTTTTGCTTTGATTTCTTACACTAATGAGCCTAGAGCCATAAGGGAGGCTATGGATATGAGTGATGCAGATTCCTAGAAAGAGGCCATGGAAGAAGAGATGGCTTCCTTAGAGAAAAACAATACTTGGGATCTGGTGCCCTTTCTTGATGGACGTAAACTTGTTAGATGCAAATGGGTGTTCAAGAAGTTTGGTTTAGATGGTAGTGTTGAGAAGTTTAAGGCAAGATTGGTCGCTAAGGGTTATTCCTAGGTTGAGGAAATAGATTATGGTGAGATTTTCTCTCCTGTTGCAAAGCTAACATCTATCAGATTCTTGTTATCACTTGTTGCAGCATAAAATTTAGAAGTTGAACAAATGGATGTGAAGACAACTCTCCTTCATGGTGATTTGGAGAAGGAAATCTATATGTCACTGCTAGAGCACTATGTGGTAAAAGGTAAAGAAAATCTGGTTTACAAGTTGAAGAAGTCTATTTATGGTTTGAAATAATCTCCTAGGATGTGGTACCAGAAATTTGATGCTTTTGTGTTGAGTTTGGGATTTCTGAGATCAAAATCAGATCATTGTGTTTATTATAAAATGGATAATGATCACATTCTCATTATTGCATTATATTTTGATGATATGTTGTTCATTGGGAATGGTAAAAGTTTGATTTTTAATTTGGAGTCTCAGTTGTCAGTACAATTTGAGATGAAAGATCTAGGGACAACCATGTACATTCTTGGAATGGAAATCAAAAGAGACAAAGCCAACATAAAACTTTGGTTATGCCAGAGTAAGTATGTGAAAACCATGTTGGAGAGATTCAACATGTTAGATTGCAGACCATTGATAGTTCTTGTTATGATGGGGCCAAAGTTATCTATTGTAGATTGTCCAAAGTCTCCTTCTGAGATGGAGGATATGAGCAGAGTTCCTTATGCTAGTGCAGTTGGTAGCTTGATGTATGCAATGGTCTGCACAAGAATAGACATTGCCTAAGAAGTGGGAGTCCTTAGTCAGTTTATGGCTAATCCTAGATGGGTACATTGGGATGCAGTGAAGAGAGTGTTCAGATATTTATAGGGTACTTCCAAGTATTCCCTATGTTTTCATGGTTATCCTACAAGACCTTAGCATTCACTTTATATTCAAGGATTTGTGGATTCATATTGGGTAGGTGACATTGACAGCAAGAGATCCACTAGTGCTTATGTGTTCACTATGTTCGGTGGTGCTGTTAGTTGGATGAGTAAGCGGCAACCTGTAGTCGCTTTGTCCACTACTGAAGTAGAGTACATGGCAGCAACTCATGCTTGTAAAGAAGCCATTTGGCTTAAGAGATTGTGTTTTGCTGTTGGGTTTGATGCAGGGAAGATTACCATTTGTTGTGATAGTCAGATTGCCATATGTTTGGCAAAGAATCCTACTTTCCATGCAAGGACTAAGCATATTGATGTCTAGTACCAGTTGGCTCATGACATGACACCTATTTTCCAAGTTTTCATCATGGTACTTATCCATGGCACCACCAAGGTGGTTTTCACCATTGGATGAAGGGATTTCTCTTTACTATTTTGATTTTTGATTTTTTTGATTTTTTTGATTTTTTGGATAGGATAGGGGAATATGGATAGGAGTAATTAGGAAGAGGATGGGGACTCAAGTGTCTAGTTCCATAAAAGGTGATAATGTCCCATTATAGAGGGATGTCACATATGGATCATGTCAAGTGTCATTTTGCACATGGATGTTGGTAGAGGATTGTATGAGAGGGAGGTGGAGTAGGATAGATAGTGAATTGTGCAGAGAAGGATAATGGATTATGATGTGGATGGATAGTGGATTATGAATGGAAGGATTATCCAAAAACATGGACCATATGGATATGATGGGGGAAATATGTGGGATAGTAGATAGAAGATGGGGAGATGGAGGTATGCGAAAATGTTGTGGAATGGAAAGGAACCAAGACCAATGGTTGCACACACCAAATTGGATTTTGAAGCTTTTGAATGGAAGGAGGAGTTGGGAGTAATGGAGATGTTTTCTTAGGGGATGGTCAATTTAGTAATTTTGGGACCCAAATGGTCTTAGGAATTGTAGGATTTTGTGATAGGGAATGAGTTTTTTGGGATTTTTGAATTGTGGATGCTTTATTTAGATTAAGTGTTTTCTTCTTGGGGAGCCACACCATTTTTGTTTTTTCTTTTTCTTTTTGAGGTGTCATATTTTGCTTGGATGTTAGAGGTTGATGCCTTGTGGCATGATCATTCTTATGCTTTAATGGAATTTTTTCTTTATATGGGGAAGCATCCAAATTTCTATTTTTGAATCCCATGGGGGTTGTGATAGCTTCATGTTTGGTCAATGTGTGCATTCGTTGATCATGAGTAGGAATTTTAGGGGATTTAGGGTAGTAAGATGTGTGGATGGATGGATTAGTGGACTTGTGGATAAAGGGATGAGGGGATTTAAGGATGGGGATATTAGAGGTTACAAGGAGTGGAGGAAGAGTGGATGGAGGAAAGTGTATGGTCACATGCTTTTGGGATTTGTATGATGATGGAGGAGGAATAACAAAATATGTTTTAGTGGTGCAGTGTGGTTTATGATGGAAAGAAGTGGATTTAGAAGAGATGGAGGTGGCACCAACATCTTTGGATTAATTTACTTGGGGTGTATAACCAAGGCCATACGATCATGGATGGACTTTGACATGGATGGGCTCCAAGATACCTTGTTCATGAAGGCCTAATCCTTTGCCTTGATAATTCATGTTTTGGAGCATATGATGTGCAATGGGATGTTTATTATTAGGACACAAGACACGAGTCCATTATTAGATGGGGAGGGTGGAGTGGTGGATAGAAGTTGTTTATCTCCTACAAGAGAGCCACCACAAATGAAGGTGTTGGATCCAAGAGGATAGGATGATGGATTTGGAATGGGATCAATAGAGGATGGTGAAGGATCATGAGGATCTTGATCAACATTATGCTCAGTAAGAAGTTGATTGTCTATATTTTCTTGGGGACCAAGTGTCTCATCATGGAAAGTGGATATTGTGGGATGATGGATAAGTGTAGTGGAAGGTTCTTGATCATGGATGGTGGTTGTTTGGGAAATTGGATCCTTATCTTGATCATATAGAGGATTATCATGGATAATTAAATATTGGGCTTTGATAGGATGAACTTGGATTGCTTGCTCATCAGTAGGATCTTGATTGTAGATAATATCTTGATCATATAAAAGATATAGGTTATGGATAGGTTGATCATATGATGGAATAGAATCAGGGATGGGATTAGATAGGATGTTTAGATCTTGATTAGGATGAGGGGTTGGTGTTTCCACATGCTTTAGACTAGACTCTTGACATAGGTCTTGGTTTTCTTGAATGGGAGTGGGAGACTCTTGGATAGGCTTGATAGGCTCTAGATGATTAACAACATGAGTGTATAATTGATCTTGACTTGTGCTTATGGTGGAAGGCTCTTCAAGAGGCTTGATGGGTTGTGGACTACATGATGTGTTTGGAGGAATAGACATATTGCTTGAAGGTTCTTGAATAGGTTCAAGGATAGGCATTTGATTACATGGAGGTGGTTGATTCCTTGATGATAGCAATTGGATCACATCCTTCAAAAGTGTATGAGTAGATGGACAATAATGGTGGATGGTGTTGTAGGCTTAAGATTAGGATTAGGTGGAGGAATAATGGGATTGGATCAAGTAGGTTTATGATTAGGATTTGATGGAGGGATAATGGGATTGGATGGATTGGATTGGCATGGTGATGGGGGTGACACATGGGATTGGGATGATTTGGCATGCTTACCCATTCTATGTTTGAAAAGCTTGTGGATAATTTAGATAAATATGATATAATTGGTTGTCCTATGACCTTTGATCCTATGGTATTCACAATATTCACTATCATTGTACCAATATGAGTTAACGACATTTGGGTCATATGGTTGTGTCTTGGGAAGCTCAATCAATTGTTCTTGGAACAATTTTTGTAACAATATCTTGATGGGATCCTTTGGTGGAGGGTTGGAGGAACATGTGGATGAAGGTAAGGAAGGGCTTGATGGATTGGAAGATTGATGGATCAATGGACTAGGATTGAGATTACATGGTGGTGTTGGGGTAGGACTACTAGGCTCTTGGATTGGCATATGATTGGATGATGATGGAGGGTACTCATAGGATGCATAAACTAGAATGGTGTTCCCCTTGTCAAAGGTAGCATGAGGACTTAATGACACTTGATCTTGGTGTAAAGGGTAACTTGGACTTGCATGTTCTTGTTGTGAAGGAACTTGATAGTCTTATAGGTAGATTTGGGAATGAGGTGGAATGTTGGAATAAATAGTTGGATGACCTTGAGGTATGGATAGATGTGGATATTGGTTGATATTAGAAGAAGTGGAATAGGTTGAGGTAGGATTAGCTTGATATGTGGTTGGACTAGGTTGATATGAAGTTGATGAGGATGACATATCTGTAATTGTAATTTAGATAAAAATTTGCATAAACCTTTCCTCATTAGATCAATGTAGGAAGTGTTTCCGCGTACCTTGCTTCCTTTTAAGAACTTGAGTGTATACTTAGTGAGGTAGCTAAGGCCTTTCCTAACGTTGAGAGAACCAACAAAGGTTCCTACGATGACTCCTTTGAACACATTGTCGACCTCTTCAAAGACATATCCATTTGTACCATATATACCTTTTCATCCATATCATCCACATCCAATGATATTCCACTCATCTATCCCCAACTGATAGATGGGGACCAACAAGGGCTGCCTATCCTCAACACCTTCCTGAATGATGAGGCCATTTCAAAACTTATTAGAGTTGGAGAACATATTACCTTAGGAGATCACAAAGCAATGTATTATATTGATCTCAACACACATGCATACTTTGGGGAGACCGTAAAGTTCCTTAGTCACAAAAATAAAAATATCAAAATCACATCCCCTAGTGAAAACCACCATGTGGCACTATCAGATGACAAAAAAGTAAAAATAAAGGATGTATCCTCTAGTGAAAACCTCCTTGAGGTGCTAGACGAGGAACATGATCTCTCTGAAGTAGAAAGGTTCTATCGAGAGAAGTCCACAATCTTAGTAGAAGAAGTAGAATAAATGAATCTGGGAACCATTGAAGGACCAAAGATCGCCTGTATAGCTACGTCTCTAACCCCATTGGAGTAGTCAGAATTCTTATAATTCTTAAAAGAAAGGTCTCATAACTTTGCATGGACCTATGCAGATATGCCAGGGTTAGATCTTGAACTTGTTTTGCACTATCTTGCAGTCCATCCAAATGCTAAGCCCATTAAACAAAAGCTCAGAAAGATGCATCCGTAGGTTGCACTCCTGATAAAAGTTGAACTAAAAAAGTTGCTATAGACTAACTTCATCTGCCCTATTGATTATCCTGAATGGGTTTTCAATCTTGTCCCAGTAGCTAAAGTAATAGGGGGCATCTATATTTGCACTAATTTCAGAGACCTCAACAAGGCATGTCCTAATGATGATTTCCCATTACCCAACATTGACATCATAACATGAAATTTTATCACTCGTTGATGTATTTTCAGGGTATAACCAGATTCGTATAGCACCAGAGGATCAACATAAAATTGATTTCACATGTCCATGTGGTACATATTGTTGGCAGCTTATGTGGTTTGGGATTAAGAACATTGGGGCAACTTATCAAAGGGAAATTACTGTGATATTCCATGACATGCTACACAAAATAATGGAAGACTATGTTGATGATATCCTAGGAAAGTCAAGAATAAGAGAAACACACTTGCAAGTTTTGGGAGAAATCTTTGACCGTTTGGAATAGTACAACTTACGTCTTAACCCCAAAAAGTGTGTCTTTGGGGTTACATATGGAAAACTCTTAGGCTACATTATTTCTCCAAGAGGCATAGAAGTGGACCCTACAAAAGTCAAATCTATAGTAGACATGCCTTCACCAAAGAATTTGAAACAACTACGTATCCTTCAAGGGAAATTGAAAGCAATCAGATGGTTTATTGCACAACTAGCTGATAAGTGTCATCCCTTCTCACATATCATACATAAAATGTAGCATTCCATTGGGATCAAAAATGTCAACAAGCATTTGATCAATTGAAGGAATATCTTGCTTCTCCTCCAGTACTCATGCCTCCTAATTCAGATCATCCTTTGATATTGTACATTTTAGCAACATCAATAACACTAGGGACTCTTTTAGCACAACATGATGAGAATGAAAAGGATGAGAAATATACTACATCAGTAGAACCTTAGTGGGATATGAGCTCAACTACACTCCTATGGAATGAGCATGCTTAGCAGTTGTGTTTACTACCCAAAAACTAGGACATTACATGCTCAATCACAAGATCAAGCTCATCACCAAAGTAAACCCACTCAAGTACCTATTGTCAAAATCAACACTCATTGGGTGCATGGAAAAATGGATAATGATCCTAAGTGAGTTTGATATTCAATATGTTGATTGCAAGGCCATAAAGGGACAAGTGATATAAGATCAATTAGCTGATGCACCTGTTCAAGTTTACCATTCACTTATTGCAGACTTCCTTGATGAACTTCTATCTAAAGTGACTCCAACAACCTTGTAGAAACTATATTTTTATGGATCATACACTTATCATGGTTTAGGAGCTGGAATTTCTTTCATCACACCACAAGGTGACTTCATCTCCAAGGCCTACAAGATTGCCTTCTAGTGCACAAACAACATAGTAGAGTATGAGGCTCTTATCATAGGACTAAGAATGGCCATCCAATGGAGGATTGAGGTGTTAAATGTCTATGAATCTACTCCCAAATTGTGATCAAGCAGGTTAACGATGAATATCAAACAAAGGATGACAAGCTGATCCCCTATAAAAGAATGGTAGATGATCTCAAGGAGTATTTTCATGAAATCCACTTTGAACAAGTTCCTAAAGCCAATAATAAAGTCAATGATGCCATGGCCACTATCAGATCTCTCTTGGACATGCTGAATAATAGCTACAAGTGTGAGTTCGTTGTCAAAAAATTATTGGTACACGCTTATGATGTTCCTGATTCAAAACTCGTATGTGAAATTTTTGGTCCCTTGTCTCCATGGTATCAAGACATCTACCTTCACCTCCATTATAAAACTTGTTATGGAGTGAAAAGTGGACACATGCCTTTTTACCTCCTATTTTAGCTCATAGGTCCTCGTGTTTACACTCTACAAGAAAAATATTCATCTCGATGAGAAATCCCTTGAAACCCATGTCAAATGGGAACTAGGGGCCTATTTAATGCTTGGGTCCCAACCAAAAAGGCACCTTGGGACTTGGGCACTCATGCCCAAGTCCACCCTAATTGGTCGAGGTAAAATTTAAGAATGTTGGCATAGGACTTTTAAATGGGTCCTCCCTTGTCAGCTCTTTTAATTAATTTATGAAAGTTTAATGGGATAACATATATAAAGAAGTGTTTGAATTCATTTTGTAACAAGTTGTTGATATATAGATTATGATATTAAGCAAAAGAGCATTCAAGTCATTCATGGTGTTATTATTGTAGATTTGTGTTTGTTGCAGATTTGGAATCATCATCAACATCCTTATGAGTTGAAGAATCTTCATCCCCCTAAGGGCCTCACCACCATGGTGACATTATCATTGTGTTTGAATCATTTCATCATCATTTGGATTATCTTTAGCCTCTATCTTGTAGGGACACGCTCTCTCTAACAACAGTGTTGGGAAATATTGAATGCTAACCTAGGATTTGACTGAGGCAAATCCCTAAACACCACAACCCCCAAACCCATTTTCTTCTTGTGTGCAGGTTACAGGTGCGGGAATTGCAGAAGTGAAGGTATAGGGAGGTTGCTTGAGAGATAAAGATTCAAGATCCAAAAAGAGAGTTTGAAAATTCCACTATAGTAGACTTGGGCGCTAGCCCTAGTGTCCAATAGCTAAAACAAACCCTAAATTCAGCATCAGAGCATAATTTATGACATTTTTCCAGTTACTTGGGTGCTAGCCCCAAAGTCTTCCAACATTTCAGCTTCTAAGGGATAGGTTTGGACATTTCATTGATCACCCTAGTACTTTCAAATCCTGACTTGCTATTACTATTTCTCTGTTATAAGCTGATTATCCAAATTCTAGGGTTTGGTGCATTGATTAGATGGATTGGTTGAATCACATCTTTCATTTGCAAACAAGAGCACGCAATCAATAGCTGAGTCCTCTTTCATCTTGTAGTGACTTGGCTTGGTTTTATCCTTGAATGTTGTAGTGAAAGGATGGTTTGATCTAGCACATTCATCATCTCATCCTCTTTTCCCTATATAACAACACCTTGCCACCTAACTTAACCAATGCCCAACACAAAATATTCATTCACCGCTCATCCTGTTACACAATCCTCAGTGACACATTGTATCAAAGTAGTCTAGATGGAACCCTTCTTAGGTGCCTTAATGAGGGAGAAACTCATATTTCCTTGCAAGAAGTACATGAAGGTATCTGTGGTTCGCACTCTAGTGGTTCTACCTTAGCCAAGAAGATACTGAGAACATGATGTTACTGGCCAACCATGGAACAAGACACCCAATAGTTTGCAAAGAAATGTCTACAGTGCCAGCAACATGGTGATTTAATTCATGCAAATTTTTAAGAACTATAGCCAATAACCACACCCTGGCATTTTTTGTAGTGGGGACTTGACCTCATTGGAAAAATTACCCCTTCATCATCCAATGGCCACAAATTCATCATTATCACCACTAAATATTTCACAAAGTGGGTAGAATCCATTCCACTCACTTATATCACTGACAAACAAATATAGAAGTTTATCTTACATTACCTCATATGCTGCTATGGGATACCTCATGCCATTTTCACAAATAATGGCAAACCTTTCAAAAACTAAGAGGTACAAACCCTTTGCTAGCAATTCAATATTCAACATCGCTTCTCCACACCATATTACCCACAAAGTAATGACCAAGATGAGGATTCAAACAAGACCATCCTTAAGATACTCAAGAAAATAGTCAGTGAAGTTGGTCGTGACTGGCACCTGCAACTCAATCCCACTCTTTAGACTTATCATACTAGCTTTAAGATACCTACCAGAGCCACACCATACTCACTTGTATTCAGTTCTGAAGTCATTTTTCCAGTTGAGGTCCAACTCTCCTCACTATGTATATCATTGCAAAATCATATTGATGAAGAGGAATATCAGGTTTCTCGATTACATGAGTTAGAGCTATTAGATGGAAGGTGTCTTAGTGCCTTAAATCATTTACAAGTCTATCGGAACCATCTCTCTCGTAGATACAATAAGAAAATCAAGGCCAGAGAATTTGAAGTAGGCGATCTTGTGCTTAAAGAAAATTAAAGGAATCAACAAAACTGAGAGAAAAAGGGTAAATTCAAGCCTAATTAGTTAGGTCCCTTCATTATCACTACCAATTATGGATCAAGAGCATATCAACTTGCTATACCAGAGGGACAACCTCTAGAAGGGCCAATTAATATCAACCATCTAAAGAAGTTCTACACCTAGCATCAGATATCCCAAAAGTAAAAAAGCAAACAAATAAAAAAATTAGAAAAATCCAAAATGTCCAAAAACATAAAAAATTACAAAAAATAGAGTACAATAAAGTCATCCAATGGTGAAACCCACTTCGGTGGCACTTTGGATAAGTACCATAGTGAAAACCTATCTTAGACATCATGCATAGTGGTCTTACCTACCATCTGTTAAATTCTTGTTCATCCACTTCATCCACCATCACCTCATATCCTATCATGGCTGGAACTTGCAAACATTAAGCATCTCCATTTCCCTCCCACTATCATTCCACACTGGGGGCAAAATATCTGAGTCTAGATAAAGAATTGGATCTTTGTATATATACTATGGATTACTATACAGTTGACCTCATGTGTCCCTTGTATATACACTATCCTAGAAAAATACCAAAAAAATTAGAAAATCTCAAAATTCCAAAAAAATAAAAAAACCAAGCAATAAAGATACTACACTTGAATCAAGGACAAAAGACAAACAAGCAAAACAAACACCACATGCAAAAACAACATATCACAAACACCAATCGTGCATAAGACCAAATCTCCAAAGATCACCTAGACATCATATATTATGCCTACCCTACAACATCTACAATCACAACCTGTGCCTTAGGATGTATCATTCCCACAATAAGCATAGCCCAATCACATCCAATCCACATTCTTGGCAAGAGATTCAATGGATGTTGGTTTGTCTATCAGTTGGTATTTTATTTTTCACTTATATTTTTGTACCCCTTCTACACTTACCCAAACACCGCCTTGATCTTCCATATCTTGGTGTGTCATTGGATAGTATAGAATGAGGCAAGAGTCATTTGTTGTTGTATGCCGTGTTGTTTGGATGTTCTTATTACTCCAGCTAGGATTCATATCTTGTGTATGTCGAAATAGATTTTTGCATAATATATGTCCTTTGCATCTAAGAATTATACCTTTTGTGCACTAGGACTACCATGCTCTAAGTTTCTTTCCCCACATGTCTAGAAAAGGTTATACTATGTTGGGCATGTGTAAGCACATCCTCTTGTTTGAGTGTCAAGTCCATGCAAATATTGGATATACAACATCACCTTAGTCTCTTATACCTTGGTGAACAATATCCTTTTTTGCTATATTAAAACTTAGGATTGCTCTAAAACATACCAGCATAATCCCAACCCCTATCCCTCCTATCATACTCACCCACCCCTATCAAAATATCACATCTATCCATGACACCCCCACCTTTGACTTTGCATTAATAAAGATGGAGACTCATCCCAATTCACTTTCCCCCCATCACAATTAATCCATTACCTAATCCCCCCTCCAAAAAATCCCCCCTAATAAACCCCCTATCCTCACTAATCTTCGACCCAATTCTCACCCACCCCACCCAACAAGTGACTCATCTCAAGGGTTGATAGAAAAATCTCTCTGGCTAGTATTTGGAATAGTATGGTTTATGGCCCAACTCTAGCTTTGTCCCTAAATCCCCCTAGCAAGTGTGTTCATGTTGCTTTCCAATCACCCCCAATAACCCCCCCTTACCCAAATCTACCTAACTACCCCCTCACAGGCACAAGGACACTTTGTATCATGACCTAAAAAACATTAATGCACCAGTCTCATAGCCATCTACTACATCCACTTGTTCAACACATAACCATCCACATAACCAAATCCACCACATAACTACATACATAATCACTCAAACTCACAATATGAATCGTACACACATTAAAATTCAACACCACAAGTTTCCACCAATTATCACCCACTCACCATGGTCCTAACAATCACATACATCACAACATCCACCCACATGCATATACCCTCGTCAACAACCAAAGATATGCCTAAAGAAAGTTATTAATTTGAATGCACTACATAGGCATACACTACCACTCATGCTTGGAGCTAATGTGAAATTAAGACTTGATTTAGTATATGAATGTACATACACAACTCCATCATAATCACTATACCACGACCCACACAGATTGAGTCTTTTTATATAGCACACCGATGTCTCATCGCTTACAAATCACACACAAGAGCAAAAACAACTCAAACTAACACTCCACACATCCATCACCATACCACAACCAGACAAGATTGGATCCTTTTTATATAAAGCACACCAAGATTTGGTAGTCGTGACATAAGACATTCCATCTTATACAAGCATCCATAGACCCATGAAAATAAAAGGATTCAAGCTAACACCTAACCATAAATCAAATAATCCTAGCCACACCCTCATAATCACCATAAAATATGCATAATCCCCCCACAAAACAACAATCACATACTATAGGTCATAAAACATACCTCCATAAACTATGCACCACAAGGGCCCTTAGAAGGAAGCAAGTGAGATTTATTTCATTATGTCCATCTAAGACCTAATCACAAAACATGTTATCATAACACCTCATCCAATAAACATGCTAGAGAAATGCAATGGAATCGATTTCCTGGTAGCTCCCTCTGATGGTTGCAAGTGAAGTTGGTAACTATTTTGTTATGTACCTCTACAAGTGAGCTTGGCAACTATGATGTTGTGTACCTCTACGAGTGAGCTTGGAAACTATTTTGTTGTGTACCTCTAAATTTTCTCCCTCATAATACCTACATCAAAAATAACCAAAACATCCATAAACATCATAATGTACATCCATGATCCATCACATAATCATAATCCATGATCCATAACATAAACATAATCTATGAAACATCACATAGTCCATCACATAACATAATGCAAAACATAAACATGAAACCATAACATAACATTATCCATCACATAAGCATACATCACATAAGTAAAACTATCCATCACATCATAAATAACATCATAACCATATCATAAACCGTCATAAGCCACCCACAAAATGCTCATCATATATATACATCAAAAAATAGGTCATGATACAAAATGTGCCTAAAGGCTCAGTACATAAATGTTTGGTACAAAATCCATAAAATACCACTCAGTCGTGTTATCCCTAGACTCTATTGGAGCCTATAATCCTATTAATGAGGGCCCTGCCCCTATAGCCTATGCACCTATATTATGTTCCCCTATCCCCTGAGTCCCTATCCCTAGTGGTGGCCCTACTAGCACTTGTAATGGTGGAGACATAGCCTAGAAGGTGGTGGCATAACTGACCTTTCCATAGAGGGAGTCCTTGATCTCCTTGATTGGCTAGCCCCTGATCTTCTTTGAGCATTGTAACTAGGCTACCTCTACTCCTTTGGCACTATTGAATGATACAAGGTCCTGTAATGTTGTGGCCTCGCCCTCGAATCAACCATCTCAACTTGCATGTGTGCTAGGTCACCCTATATGCACACCAAATCATGCCACATGTCTCCCAACCCAGCCTCCACCACTACCTATTGTGTAGTATCCCTCTCCATTCGCAACACTACCTCCTACATCTCTGCCTATTGCTGTAAAACCCAAGTTGCATCCCTCTCTGCAATTGATGTATCATGCTCTTGAATAATGCAAGCTAGCTCTGCAAGATCTACACCACCTCCCTACACTGAAGTCAACTCTGTGATCTATCCCCTCTTAGCTCTAAGCTTCCCCTATAGCCTATCCACCTTTTCCTCAGCCACTGCCAACTATGTCTTTGTAGTGTCTCTCTCCACCCTAGTGTTGGTCAGCTCCTCCATCAAACTCTAGATCTCAACCTGCATGACTATTGGATCTACCTCCTCCTCACCACCTCCTCCCGACCCCCTACCATTGCCTCTACTCTCTAGTGAACTCATTGCACACCAATAGCTAGCCCACCTCTGCCACCTCTGCCACCTCCACCACCTCCACCATCTCCCCCATCCTCCTCCTCCTCATCATCATCACCACTACTCTCCACCTCTACCAATTGCTCCACAGGAATGGTTAGCCTCGTTAGCTACTGTTCCTCCCACTAGATATCATAGTATGGCATAGTACCAACATATACCATATCCTACCCCCACTCCCAGTGAATCAATGCTAAACCATGGAACACAACAATCACTATTCGAGGATTAATGAGAAATCCCCAATAAGGTGCCTCCATTGTAACCCAAGGGAATACTGTCTCCACCTGTGACTCCCCTTGGCAGAGCCCAAACTGTCTCAATACAGTTTCTGGCATGTACTAGTTGATGATGTGCTCAGTCCTCCCCATCAGATATCTACCCTATTGAGCATAGGGTAGATGATCCTCATCCCCACCCCAGGATTTGCACTCTCACCATGGCCACCGTACCATTGAATCTAACTCATCAAAAACTCACCTCCATTACTTAATACCGCCAGTCATCGATGTTGTAACAATCCCGCATAAAGAAACACATAAGGTCACCTTGCTAGCCTATCATAAGCACATTCTAGCCGTGTCATGACTATGTTCTCCTAAGCCTAGACATGGAGTAGAGTGACACTACATATGAGGCTCGCTCCTCGCCTAAACACTGCCAAGTGCATGTCATGGTATAGATGAGCTAACACACATGGCCCCCATGCATACATGGTCCCCTCCTCATACATCCTCTCTAATGCCACTCCCCATTCCACTAAGAAGCCATGCGACCTCCTATCTAGCACAAGTAGGCCTCCAATCAATGTTGCAATATACAAAGCTATCCCCTCCAGAGTGTCCACCACATCTCTCCATATAAGCTCCCAACCTCTCCTATCTAACGAGATGACATCTGGAATGAACACACGCCTTAATGTCGCTACACCTGCATCCAGGTCATACACGACCAACTCTCCATGTATTGAGATCCATAGGATCCTCTAGACATCCTCAAGGGTGACAATAATCTCCCCTGTAGGAAGTAGAAAGGTGCACTGCTCACTCTGCCACCTCTCTACTAGAGCTATCGTCATGGCCTTATGGGCCTGAATCTCTAGCATATAGGCTAAGTGCCGAAATCTAATCCGCTCTAGCACTAGAACATTTGCCAGTCCAAACTTCTCCTAGAAAGACAATGGAGATGGTCTACACTCCCTCGACTACAACACAAACAAACCCTCCTGCATCTATCACGCCACTTAATTATCCTTTTGATAAACAAACTGCACACTTCACAAAAGTGTTAAGTCCACCTATGCTAGCGTCGACAGGCATGCAAGTGCTAACAGAAGCCACGTTTTCACCAAAAAATGCACAAGTGCTAACTTATCCTATGATGGCGTCGAAAGGCTCGATGGCGCTAACATACCTTGCATTTGTGTTGATCATTTTGCAAGCACTAATAGAAATGATGGTGTCTCTAAGCCCTCATGAAAGTGCTAAATCATCTCATGCTAGCACCGATAGGTATGAGGTGCTAATTTCTCCCACGCTGGCACCAAAAGGCGCACAAGCACTAATCCCCCTAGAGCATGCATTGAAAGGCATGGAGGCGCTAAACCTTCCCACACAAGTGCTGAATTGACATGAATGCATTAAACCACCCATCAGTGGCACTAAACCTACCCCATTAACTAGCCATTTTCAGCATGACGAAGGTGCTACTCCATAATGGAGTTGCTAAACCAGGAAGAAGGTGCTAATCACCCTATTGTAGGTGCTATGCCCGATTCGATTGCGCTAACCTAGTGCTTTAGAGCAATCATTGACCCTAATCTACCCTGCATTTATTGCATCATAAATACCCGAAACACAAATCACAAAGGAAGGATAGGTCACATATCAATTTGCTAGCCTCTGAAGGTCGCCAGTACTCTCAAACTCACTCCACACGATGCTTGTGATGTGAAATTCTCACCATGGCTTCCGTGCTTTATCACCTTTCTCTCTCTCCAAATCACTCAAGCTTAGGTGCGCAAATGAGGAATATGCCCCCCCCATAGCCTCTTTATAGCCTCTACCTAAGCCCTAGCCCTAATTTTTCTAGCCCAATCCTAATTTTTCACCCCCTAGCTTCATAACATATGTGTTTTTCCATATTTTTTCTTCTTCTGATCCCGTTTTCCACCCCGCATCCCATTTTACCTATCATTTTATTATTTTTGAGAGTTCACTCAAAAAATTTATTTTTTTCATCTTATCTCTTGAGAGGGTATATCCCACTCATTCTTCCCTTCCTGTTGGTCGACTGGAGAAAAATTTGAATTTTCTTTGATATGATGTCTTTGCCGCTCAGTTGCAACACCATATCAAAGAGGGGCAAAATGTAAACACCTAAAAATGACATGTCCGAGTCACACCATCATTTTCTGCCATCTCCCTAACATCACCTATCATGCTAACTTATTCCCTTCCTCCAAATTAATTAAATAAATAAATTTTTTATAATTAGTTTATCACAATCCTCATTGTAGCATACCCAAAATTAATTAAATAAATAATTAAAATTTATTTAATTAATTATCCCCCATTACCATTAGCCTAAATTAATTAAATAAAGACCATTTATTTAATTAATTCACCTTTCCATGACCAAATCTTAGTTAATTAAATTAATCTCATTTATTTAATTAGCTACCCTACCCTACCAAACCCCTATGACCAAATTAATCAAATAAACCCCTATTTAATTAGTTTGAGTCACTAATTAATCCATCTCCTAATTTCCTACAACCATATTAATTAAGTTAATCACTTAATTAATTAACCTAAGCCTCTATTATCCCATCTCCCCATAATTAATTAAATAATCAACATGATTTAATTAATTGGAGTCACATGTGTCTCCACCTCATCTTTCCAAATCCATGCAAGTAAATTATTTAATTCATTTAACTCACACATGTCTCTAGCTCACCTTTCCAAATCCATGCAATTGCCATTTCCTATCCCACTCACCCATTAAAATAAATTTAAAATTCATTCACATGTCTCCATCCTCATAAATGCAAAGCCTTCTCAAGGTTGAATTAAAATATGCAAAATAATGATAACCCTTCATCTTTGTTGATGAAATCTTGGCCCTTGATTTCACTATGAAACCTCCACCCTTGGATCACAACTGTGAACCTCCACCGTTGATCTAAAATCCCCAAAAATCTATAAATAAGAGCCTTCCTACAACTATTTTTACACTTCACTTCACTACAATACAATTACACTATTCCATTGCACTTATGGTCTCAAAATCATCTCACTTCCATAGCCAAACTATAGCCAATTTCATAGCTAATTTCATAGCCAATTTGCATCCAAATCCTTGCCTCCATTATGCTGGTATTTGCTTGAGCAATCCACATTATTTTGCATTGGGTGAGCTAGGATTTGTCCTTGGGTGCATGCATTTCCTCCACCTTATCAAGGAGACTTGAATGGAGGAGATTTAAAGGTATAAACACTTTGTTTTGTTTTACTTTATGTTTCTAATACCTTTTCCATTCTAGTATCTTTACATGGCATTATCAACAACAATTATTGCAGGGACACCAAACCTTGTTATTATGTTGCTGATAAAAAAATCCATCACCACCTTGGATGTAGCATTGTGGGTTGGGATTGCCTCAACCCACTTGGTGAAGTAATCAATTATTAGAAATGAAGGTGAACAACTATAGAATAGAAATCTGATTACAACTGTAACTGTTAATCTAGAGTGCAGAACCAAAATAGAGATAGTATGAAATCAAGACAAATAAATAATGGAACATGAGATTAAACACATAACACAATGTTTACGTGGAGAAATGCTTTCAGGAAAAAACTCCACAGAAGAAGAGATGCACTAGTTTGTATTAACTTCAATAGAGTTTACAATACAACACTATTAATCTCCTCTTAGGTCTACAATCCAACAGTGCCTATAATACTCATACACAACCGTAATACAATGCCCTTTTTAAAAGAGTGTTGCCTCCTAGGCAAAAAAACCCTAAGATAACCTTTACCGTCAGATCTACAACCTAATGATGAATGATCTAGATTGACTATGAAATTACAATAATTTCCAAGACAATTTTCTAACTGGAGCCCCGATGATAGTAGTAGGGGGGGCAAGCCCCCCACACCCCCCGTTGGGTACAAGGATCTAAAGTGTAGCTGAAACAAGATCACTACATGGTGAATACTTCATCCCTTATGAATGATTTGCAAATAATATTAGGAGTAATTAAATACATAGGATTTACAAGGCTGATGGCACCTTAATCTTAACATCAATTGCCGTGCAAGGACCCATCTATACCCATTGCTATATTTATCTTATATTTCCCCTATAAAATTGATTCCCCATTACTAAAATGGAGCTTCAGTTGTGACAATTATGAGAGGAAGAGCACCAGTAAACTTTAATTTACCTAAAAACCTCTAGCAAGCATCACATTTTCTTACTAGTTCAACATCTTTAAACAACGTTGGCCACCAATACCTTACCTTGATTATCTTATATGCAGTGGTCCTAGCCTTGAAATGCCCTCCACAAATACCTTTATGGCATTCATCAACAATCCTTATAGACTAATTTTGATCTAAACACTTGAGCTACAACCCCTCATGATTTATCCACATTAAATCACCTTGAACATGTAAGCACCAAAATCATGCATAGCCTCCACGAGGACCCCATGATGACTCATAATCCTTGTCACATATATGTAAGCATGAAATAACATCCTCTTAGCAGTGCTTCTCTTGGTAGCATTTGAGTTTTCCCTCCTCTTGTTGTTTCCCCTTTGTCATACTGACCTTTTCCCCGCTTTCGACGCTTTTTGACACTTGTTGATTCTTGTTTCCTATGCTTGTGACTTCATCCCTAAGCCTTGTATTTGTCTATTTGTTGTGATTAGACTTCTCCTTAGTGTTTTTCATCCAATCCCACCCTAAGAGCCCTCTAGAGGACCTCCCAAGCCATCTCCAACTTTCAATTTTTAGTTTTGGTCAACCAGTACTAATCTCCCCCTATTATTTTAGGATCTCCCCCAGGAGATTTGACTTTTGTAAGTGGAGATTTGGATTTTAACCACCTTTCAACCAGTTTTTGGAGGTAGTTCACCTCCTTTTCACCTGACTAACCATCTCCAACCCTGCTTTCCAAACTGGGACCTCCCCTCTAAGGATCGTCCATGGGTCACCCCTGGGCAACTTGAACTGGTAAAAGGGGCAACCCATGGGTGACCTTCTCGTCTTTTACAGCCACAAAAAAACTTGAGTTTTGGCGCGAAAAAGATCCATTTTGACTCATTTTTCTTCCTATTTGCATGATTTTTTAGTCTAAACATAGAGTTAACTATTCCAAGTCTCCAAGCATGCATAATTAGCTCCTTTTGATCTCTACTTGTCAACTCATGCATTCATGCTACCTCCATTTTTTCTCCAGTGATAAGCTTTATTGGCTTGTTCACTCCCTAATTAGCCCAGTTCACTCCTTGGTCATCTGAGTTAACTATCCAATCAAGGGAGTTAAATCTCCATCCTCTCCCACCTCTCATGACCTCTTTCAACCTATGAATACCTCCTCCCTCAAGCACAAAGGGAGGCAATTTCATTTGTGCATCTAATCTTTGCAGATTTTGCTCTCCACATAGAATCCATATGCTCATACAAGTCATTTGAGCCTTTTATTTCATTGTTGTTTCATCCAATATTTTCTAAAAGCTTCATATCACATTGATACATTGCCCATTTGAAAGCCACAATGCTCATTAGCTCACATTGAGCTCACGTTTCAAGCTTTCTAAAGCTCTTTTGCATCCCTTCCCTTTTGTTGCCAAGAGGATATCCCTACTGAGCTGCAAGAGGACAAACAGGTTGCCGACACAAGGATTCCTGAGGGTAGTGGAGGCTCACACATCTCATATTCCAAGTTCTTTAGTGTTTTTTAGTAATTAGTCAAATATTAAAATTGCTTTTGGAAATAGTAATTTAATGTTGTAATTTCCTTGATAGGTTAAACAAGATTTGCATTGTTAGATTAGTTTGCTTTCAAAGTTCTTTAACTTATAATTTCATTTCTTAGAGTAATTAGTCCAAATATTTAGAAAACCAAACAAAAACATAGATCAGATTGCATTAGTTAAATACATTCTAGATTGCATACATATTTCAATTCCTAGATTTAAAAAAAGCAGTTTCCTTTCATAAAGATCCAAAAAAGCACAAAAATATTGTTTTGCATTCATATATGCTTGCATGCATTCAAAAACCAAAAAAGCACAAAACAATATCACAAGAAGATTACAAACCCTTGATTCCAACACAAGGTCAGCACTAGTCAACAATAGTCAAAAAATTGATTCCAACACGAGGTCAACATTGGTCAACCCAACATAAAGCAAAATCAAGTCAAACTTTAGGTCATAAAACCTAAGTCAAATCAAGGTTAACTCCTACCAACTCTCTCTCGGTTTGGGCTCATGAATGTGCCCTGGGCTTAGAGGCGAGTGGGTGAGGGCAGTCCTCAAAGAGATTGAGGAAATTCACCCTAGACCACAACATGATCAACAAACAATTCAGGAACAAGAACATAGGTTGAGGTTACTCCAAACATAAGTCATCATCCAACAATTTGAAGAACAACTCCAACTCAATAGAATCATAAACGAGAGCAATCATCAACCACGCAATGTTGGAATCTTTGGAATCCAAATAGGAGAATAGTGACTAGTGACCTTGCGGGTCATATAGTTATTTCAACCGCAATGATCATAGAGCATCAGATCATAATCAATACACAAAAAAGGCCCTAGGATTAGTCGACCACTCTCCGTGAAGTCTAGCTCTCAAGCAAGTAGGACCACCCCTATGTCTCACCTCCTCTCGACTGACTACTTCCATGAGAGTGAGAGTGATGTAGAGGTTCACCCAGTGGCAAGGAGAGGGGTCCATGTGCTCGCCAAAGCTAACTCAACCGCCCCAGGCTACTGAGTCATGGTTTTGAGTGTACAGTGATGGAATGATATAGGTCTAAATTTTTTGTTAGTACTAATTTAAAAATTAATAATAAATAAAATATGTAATAAAAATTTACCAAGAAATATCTATGCACTAGACATTGGATTCAATGATCTAATTCCAATAAATTAATTTTTTTATTTGTAGCGAAAGTTATGCGTGACAGAATACTATCACTGAATAAAAAATAATAGAAAAAATAAAAAATGATTAAAGAATATTTAATATAAAATGATAGAAATAATTATTAAAAAAAATCTTGAATCTACATAAAAAATTCTACAACTCATTAGTTTATATCATCCTTAAATCTTCTTGACCATTTGTTCCCTATAATTGACATAAATTAGAAAATAGTAAAAAATGTTGATTTTGAGACTCCCACTTGAGCTAAAAAGTGGAACACACTATTGTGGGATTACCCATTGACAATGAATGTATTCTTACAAAATGCCTCAGTTACATTCAATGTAAAGGTGCCAACAACCATATTTTTTCTTCCGCACCTCATGGGACCAAATCGATGGTGCAAACACATTGGGGTAGGTAGATGAATACTATTGGAGGCATCATTTCATTCCCCAGGTCTTCCGATCATTCTAGGCTACATTAGATTGAGAGAGTCTCATTAATGCTAGTCTTAATGTTGATAGTTTCCATAGGTTGAAATCATATTCATATTTAATTTGAGAAGAAATTTGATAAATTAGGGCATGTTGAAGACCTAGGTACAACAACATTGATGTTAGCCTATACGATTATATCTCCTTCATTGAGCTCTCCTAATGATTAAATATTTAATCCATTTAAAAAATAAAAGATTCTTTATTTTGTCAAAAGATACTTTCTTTTCATGAAAAAATACTTTCTTTTCATCAAAAGATGCTTTATTTTACTTTCTAAAAAATAATTCATTTTAATACAAATTTATGGAAAAAGTTGGGTTAAATGTGAGTTGAATATTATTAAAATATAATTAAAATATTTAAATTTTTATAGCAAGTTGGAGTTGGAGTTGGAGAATGAACTTTCTTTTATTTTCCTAAACTTTAGTTTGTTTTTTAATTAATTGATTTATAATAATTATAATAGAAACAAAAAGTAAAAAGCAAAAAATAAAAATTAAGCGAAAGGGGTTGTGCTTAAATGGCAAGGCCATAAGGTTCTCACGATGGAGATCCAAGTTCAAATCCCCCAAGTAACATCGGTGGCTTCTTTGTTGATTACGTGGTTTCTATGTTGAATATGTGGATGGGGAGGAGGTCCCCCTTGTGACCTCCAGCACTCAAGTACGTATAAAAAAAAAAAAACTAAAGTAAGTCTAAAATAATAAAAGCAAGTTTATTAATAAAATAAATAATATATTAATATATTAATGTATGTGTATATATATTAATATTATGTATATATATTAATATAAAAAATTGAAGGAGTAATTGCTACTTTTTATTTATTTATTTTTATATGCAGTAATAGCATTTATAAAAAACATAAAAATATATTTTAATTTATTTTATATGTAGCATTTATATTAGCAATAGTAGCTAATCAAAAAATTATTTTATTTATTTATGTGGCAACTTTTTTATTATATATAATAAAAAAATAAAAATAAAAATCATCTTAAAAAATTCAATTCAAATTTAAAAAAATAGAAACATTTGTTTATATAACTCAAATTCAAAAAATCTAATTCAAAATAAAAAATAAAATTTTAGAAACATCTATTTCTATAACTCAACTTTAAAAATCTAATTCAACAAAAAAAAAAAATAGAAACATTTATTTCTTTAACTCAACTTAAAAAATCTAATTGAAAATAAAAAATAAAATTTTAGAAACATCTATTTCTATAACTCAACTTCAAAAAACAAACAAAAAAAGAGAAACATTTATTTCATATAACTCAACTTTAAAAAATAAATTAATTTGGGTTAGCTTTTGAGTATTTTTAATTATTATCTTTTTTAATTCTTAGAGAGAACATGTGCATATTTTAATGAAATATATATTTTTAATTTATTTAAAATCTTAATTTAATTTTTTCAAATAGGAGAAGTTTTGGGGGTGGAAAAACCTTTAAAATGTTGATTTTGAGAGTCCCAATTGAACTAAAAAGTGGAACACACTAGTGTGGAATCACTTGTTGACAATGAATGCATTCTTGCAAATTGCCTTAGTTACATTCAATGTAAAGGTGCCAACAACCATATTTTTTCTTTCGCACCTCATGGGACCAAATCGATGGTGCAAACACATTGGGGTGGCTAGGTGAATACTATTGGAGGCATCATTTCGTTCTGCAGGTCTTCCGATCCTTCTAGGCTACATTGGATTGAGAGAGTCTCATTAATGCTAGTCTTAATGTTGATAGTTTCCATAGGTTGAAATCATATTCATATTTAATTTGAGAAGAGATTTGATAAATTAGGACGTGTTGAAGACCTAGGTACAACAATATTGATGTTAGGATTTCAATCTTTGTTTGTTTAATAGATAAGCATTGCACATTGGAATTTGTTGATATAAAACATAAAACCTTGGTTTTCTAATTTCAAGCATGTGATGGCCTTCTTTTGGACCTTATAATAGGAGATACACCTTGGATAAGTTGAGATTTGATAATGTAGGTCTATTGGAACTATGATTAAGATGCTGATCATGGAACACCACTCCTATTAGCAAAGATCTCCCTTTCATGTCATCAAATTTGTTGTCCTAAGAGATCCATGACTCTAATCTACTACCTTGATAGCATTGCATTGAAGGAGAGGATTGGCCAAGAAATCTCATGATACAAAAATTTGTGCAATCATGAAGGGAGATAATGAAGATGACAAGCCTACCAAAGAAGAAATTACAAATATCCATCATGTTCTTTATGTCATAAATTTAATTCAACACAATAAGTGCTCAACTCAAAATCCAAAACCAAAATTGAACTATGTAAATTGACTAATTTTGTGCTAATCCTTGAAATCAAACATTAACTTGTGATAATTTATTACTTAGTTTCCACATGGTCTTTATCTTTTAAGGTAGTTATGACAATTTATTGACCATATGTATATAATAATACATCCAACTCACAAATTTAAACCTTACTATTATTCAAACCACTCAAATAATTTAAAGCATTTAAGTTATCAATGTAGACAAAATATTTATATATTGATTTCAATAAGGCCATTAAGGTATACATAATGTCATGAAAATTCCATAAGGCCTACAATTCCATATAGGAATATGATGAATGAAAAAAAGTCCATATAGGCATACAATGATATGTACATCAATAAAACACAAATATATGCTTACAAAGCCATATATGTATACAATGATATACATTGACAAAATACAAATATACATCTAGACATGTTGCGAAGGCATACAACAAAATGTCCAAACATATAAAATCTATAATGTGTCCTAGAAAAATTGACAAGTCTTGCTCTATCGAGAAGATGGAGAACAAATACTATAGCTAACACATCTCCTTTCATGATTGGACCTCCTCTCAAAACTATTTTTTAGCTCCACCTATTAATATAATTAAACAATATACACATTAATATCCAGAAAAGATGAAATATACAATGACATAAGTAAATAATCACTTACTGCAAGTTGATGATTCTTCTTAATCATCCACTGCCTCTCTTCATTTGACTGAGGGGTAAGTGCATGAACTAGAGTTGTCACCTCCTGTGACAAGCATGAAGAAGCAAAATAGACTAAAGATTAATATCATTTATTTATACTAAATGATGTGAGATAAAACAACAAATACATAATGACATTTACATTTCTTGCTCATACCTTTATCAAAGGCATTGAAGACAAAACTATTGTAGTAATACCCATCTCTATTATTCCATGAATATCAAGAGAAGTCTACATTGATGTCATCAACTGAAAATAGGAACAACATTATTTGACCAAAATCTACATAACATTATTTACATACATAATGATTAAAAATAGTAAAACTTACCTTAATGAAAGTTGGCATCTAAGTAGTACAACAAACATGTCTTGATCTTGGAGGTTAAACATCTACCTATTCATCATTAAATTGTTATTTTAAGATTACCAATGATAAATGACAAAGAAATTCACATGTAGGATATTTACTATTTTGTTACAAATTACATATCTGTGGAGTTGACATGCCCACACAACCATGTGATGAAGGGTTGATAGATGTAGGATGCATACTTTGACCCTAGATTTTTTTTAAAAACTTGCATATAGATTACTAATATCAAACAACATGTAACACCCGCCTTGAACACCTTAAAGAAATACACATCTATGCTACATGAAAAAGGAACAATTTTTTTTTTTAAAGATTAAGATAACACAGTAATGGTAACATAACTAATTACAACATATTCTCTAAGGATTCAAGGCTGCATTACTTTACAAACCAACTAATATAATTTAACATACATCAGTAACTGATCCAAATCCAATGCACAATTGAATAACTGATTCATATTCATTACATATCGTCAAATAATACAATCTACATGATCAAAAACATAACTTAAGTACATCATGACATCATTACATTGCCATTTTCAGACTACATCAGAATGACTTACATTATGAATGTTCTGTCGCACAAATCCGGCACAAGATAATACACATACATCTTCATCAACTGGTACAAGTACAATTATCCGGAATAAATCTTTTCTACATATGAACTTGACAAGGAATAACCAATGGATAAGGAAGCTCTTCCACCCGACCATGTGGAACCCTAAGGTCCACCCCCCGAGCTAGGAGTTAACATGAGGTCCAAAACAATGACAGTCAGGTAGACGAAAGTCAAACAAGAACAAAGGACGACCAAATGCCAATACAACACATGGCAATAACATAAACAACACAACACAACTTAACTTCCAGAGACAACACTTAACATATGAGGAGAGACCAAACAAGGAATGCTAGGTAGTAGTAGGGAGAGTGTCATTGCACGGTCCTAGCATGGGTTATCCTGACAGCCTCTCACTAGGCACCGGCCCCCATCTATGGTTATCCTGACAGCCTCTCACTAGGCGCCGGCCCCATAGGGTGACACATGCGGAATCGACCTTCCTTTCGTGAGGACAAGGAAGTCAATCATGCCAACTTGGCCTTCTCTACCCATCCTTAGTCTATACAAGCACTACAGGCCATGGGAGAGGAATCCATTAATCTTGTTTAGTGTGAAATCTACCCTTAACCCCCTAGTTCATTTTAGGTTATCACTTGATTAATCTACTTTCAACGGGTTATCTTGACTGCCACTTTGGGCGCCGGCCCCACATTGAAAGCCACTCTCCTTCCTAACACCTAGTAAACCCTAACCATCATACAAGGCATTATAGCAATACACATACATGTTCATTGCAAGGCATAAACCCTCTTGCATTACAAACAGAATCATAACACCAATTGTCATCCATTGCCTAAAGCATTACACTTTTACAGATCCCAGGTCTCTCCATATGACCATTACGACAAAACGGGTACAAGACAGTCACAATTAAACAAAATATCTTACCCGGGGAATATTATATCCACAAAATACATTAACAACTTTCGACAATTCTTCATTCGTGATAGATTGTACTTCATACTCAATTAGAATCACATGTTTAAGACAACACAACACTAGAACACCTATCCACATGTTGGTTGTACTCAGACACGACATAATATGCCTCTGGAATTTTGACCACTAGCAATTTATCATATTACGACAACAAGAATTCTTAATTTCATTAACCATAATATATATAATCACAATGATTTTCTTTTAATCAAATAAATAATGACAACATTATTCTGAATTCCCATAAATATTTAAATTAAACAAATCCATCTATTAAAACAGCTCATTAGATTATACAAATCCTTCTATAATATAAAAACTCAAAACACAAAAATAACTGAAGTACCCTATATCATTTCTCCATAGTTCCCTAGTACTCATGCACTCGATTATCTTATCCTCCAACGATTTCTAAAGTTTCAAGGTTATAAGAAATTGAACTTATAGAGAATGCTAATAGCTAGACTTAAAAGGATTATGGATCAATTATACGGTTGAAGCATTAAAAGTATTATTGCACTAATCAAGAACATTATGAATTATTTATTCATAACTCCCAAATCATGTTGCTCACTAAATCCTCGATATACCCTTTCCTTTGAGTTGGCTCTAGAAAGCAATAATACAAAATATTTATTTACAACAAATTATCCTACCATAAAACCTAATCGTTCCTACAATGGAATTGCAAATAACATTATTATAAAATTAGGTATTTGGCCATCATCGTTCCGTTTTGACTTAATAATAAGAATAGTAAAAATAATAATAATTATTATTATTGTAATAATAACAATAATGATAATAATAATAATTATAATTATAATAATGATGCTAATAATAACATGGATATCAATAGTACTACTATCAATACACACATGTATTCAAACACATTGTAAAGAAAATAAACATTCCTTAGGGTTAATCTAAGCCAATCAAATGAAATGCATACAAGAAAGCACAACTAACCTAGATTAACAATGACGGGTTTCTGCAGCTTAGAATTGAAACGATAAACCTTAATGCACGGAAAGTAAATAAGAAAACTCTGTTTCTGCCTCCAAAATGTGACTTCTTCTCAGTGAAGTGCATCAGATTCTGCGCAGTGTCTGTGAGCTGTCTAGGGTTGCGTCTACAACTACAGATTTGTCCTCTACTACTAGATTTGTCCCCTACTCAAAGACTGCTCCTATTCTATTACAACTGAGGATCCACATGCAACCAAATGCCATTTACATTTCCCTATCACCCTAGGTAATGGTACCAAACTCATGCTTGACTTACCCTCTTGTATAATACAGACCATAAAACATACCCTGGGCAGTCTTGCAGCACAAACTTGAACATCCTTGCATAGTACCATACCATGATGCCTGGATATCGATGCATTGATAGGCCGTCTGGGGAACAGCCCTCCACAAATTTTCCATGGAGTCACAAACTTGTATATTGAGTACACATCACAACCCATAGAAACCACTTTGTAGCTCTCTCTTTGCTCTCACACGCAGTCCCTGCCACCATGGCTTTCGGCATGGATTTCGGCATAGATTTATTAGGTAGATGGTAAACTCGAGGTGTACCCTTTTAAGTAAGCGTGGTCCTGCTAGAAAACTAATTCAAACCACCGATGTGCTCCTACAGTTGATTTTAATATGTGCATGGTCGACTTTCTTCAAAAGAGATAAATACTAATTATCAAATATGATACTTTCCATCCACATCACCTTCAAAGGCTTACAACCTTCATTACATGTCAGACGCTGCCCAACAATCCTGTCTAAACTTTGATCAGATATGAAATGAATCTAAATGGCCACGATTTCCTCTCACACCGAAGTGCTAGGCAAGCAATAAGACTTCTCAAATGTAAATCAACTCCTTTAATCCTTATACGTCGATTCCCATATCATACCATGCGCTGATATTGACACGCCTTCCTTCGCAAATATATATAAAATGGTGATCAGATATTGAATAGAAGCGGATTCCTAATACACAACAAATGCAACTTCACCTTATAATATATTAATCGTTTCCCTTGCTTGAAGCCTTGTCTTATATGAAGTGCGATTAATATAGATTTCCTTTTGAGTAGAATTCACATCTTCAGGGTATGATAGGTTTCTCACCTTGCAAACAAAGAACTGTGAATTTGCAATCACCTTCCGTAAAGATTCATCTTGTGCATCATCACCAATGACCAGCAACACCTACCATGGAGGAAGGCCCTAGATTGCACAAAATGATTTCAGTATCTCACTATAGTGATTTGCAGAATTTGTAACTTCTGAAGTTGACTTCCCAGTTTCGTCTATTTCTAAATTCCTTAAACACTGGAACATGTAATTCCTGAGTTCTTCCAGTAATTCATTAAGTTGTGACTGATCTCCTCATGCTATAAGTGCTTGCAGTATTCCTCTTTCCTCGAGATAGCGGACAAGCGCAGGGGAACTAGGTGTGATACTCCAGGCCTTTTAAGAAGGTGTAGATTGAGCCGTGTAAGCGTTAGTGTTGGTGTTTATGGAAAACCTTTCTCTTTCTCTTCTAGCTTGAGCCATCATGTTCTTGGCTCTGATCTGGTCCATGTACTTGTCTCTCACACTATCCCCTCTCCCCATCACCTCTTCCAGTATCTGCTTCTTAGCCAGCCTTCCCTTGCCCTCTGTCAAAATTCTATCTTGCAACCCAGGAAGATTGTGAACCCCTAACCTCTGTGCCACCTCAGGAGCAGTCACTACAGTAGAGTAAGTACTGGTACTGGTACTAGTACTAGTAATGGCGGGGATGAGATTGCTCCAGTCTCTTCCCACATCAGAAACAGAAGCAGTGGCAATTGGAGAAATTGTGTTTGAGGAAGTCCTCTGAATAAAACAGAGCATGTCGTAGATGACAGCCTTTATCAGAAATTCAGTGGTGCCGTTGCCCAGGGCGGCTGTAGAATACCTCCGGTAGACATCATTCACATCTGCGCCACGCCACCTCTCCAAATGCAGACCGACACCCATCAACTGGGCAATGAGCTCCTCAAACACCGAACGGATGGAGGACACGGATATTACAGACCAATCTACATCTAGAAACAGTGGCCTCGCCTTATTTATCTTTAATTTGGCCATTCGCTACCCACCATTTACAAATGTAAATTAGTCTTGAAACAATACAAAACCCCTACAGCGATTTCATTCTATGGAGATCTCAGAACTTAATAGAAGTCTAATTTTAATAATATATGTCTGATAAATGTCAGACTTTTGTCTCCTCACAGCCAACAATGGTTGGCAGAAATAAGTATTTAAAACCACAGCAATCACAGACATAATTCAAACATAAGATGGCTGGAACAGATATGCACAGAATAGATTCGTTAAAAGGCTTTAGAAACTTTTAAGCATGTGCAAATCGGCAGAAGCAAAGCGAACATATAACCAAGCGCTACAGATGATCTCTTGACTGTGTTACAGCAGCGTTGGTTTATTGATCAGAGAGTATGAAAAATCAGAGGAATCAATTCTTTCTAGTCTAAAAGAGCACTAGGTCTACAACATTACCGCAACCAATAATAAAAACTAGTGATAAACCATTTAATGGAAATGTTAAGATATATATCTCAGATTAAACATCAGAGGGATGCAGAAAACAACTTAATTGCAAACTAAAATATCTCTTGAAGCAGAAATTCAACCAAAACAATCCATTTAGAAAAAAGGAAACGATCAACACCCACAGATTCAGATTCAGAGGAAAGGAATTATGCATTCAGTGGAACTTGGCTTTGATTATCGAATCGCCGAGTCCATTTCAATTGCTGAAGTTCCACGCTTCTTTTCCCAGCCTTCTACTCTCTTCTTCTACCTGCAATGCTGTCCTCTTTGCCTCTACAAGCTTTTCTTTTATAACATAGTCTCTCTCATCTACCAAGGAACTCAGCACGCGATCCCGTGCATCTCCCTTCTAAAAATATACTTTTATTTAATTTAATGATCCCAAGAGGTTACTCTTTTTTAAATATTAACACACAATTCTGACAACATTTAATTACTTTATAGCCGACTAACCATATTGTATTTAATAAAGTTATAATATTGCAACAATCTATAATTGTACAATTGTATTTTAATTTATTTTATTAATTGAGTTGTAAATTACAACATAACTTACAACTATATAATTTATTTAAATATTTATTGTAAATAATATTATATTAAATAATACAAAATTTCTTACAATCTTTATTTAACAACTATACTTCTAATAAAATAATAATTTATTTATAACGATAATTAGCAACTAATGACATTATGCTCAATTATCAACATTTATACTCTTTCGTATAATGATTCTAATTAAAGCACAACGACACCTTACACATTCAGACACTTTCTAACCTAGTTAGACTCCAAGGTGCAATATTACTTGTCCGCAAATCATGATCAAATGACAGACAACGACCACAAGGGTGACCTAACAACTAGACAACACGGACTAGGGACCTCATGTTAACTCCAACAACCAATCCATTGGCGAAGGCACGCTCAGACCTGGTAATCAGGTGGAGTCGGTGCCTAGTACCTGCATCCTGCAGCAACGCACAGTTAATCATACAAGATATATATCCACATGCAGTCCTGTAGTGAATGGAAATCGCAGTGGGGTAGGGTACTCGAGAGCGAGTAATACAACACTGTTCCATTCACGTTAATGTATAAACATGTAACTAGATTGAGCAAGATTTCCGATTGCTAGTCAACAACATAAAACATTTAATCCTCTTACAGTCCAGTATCGCAATTGACATCAAAACATCTGTAACATCTAGTTTATTAATCAAATTCTAAAGCATAAAATAACCTATTCCAACATCAATATCTGTTATCATCACAATTAGGTCCATAATAAAGTAACAAGATAACAAGAGATCCATCATTTACGATCTAAAATACTGTCATAAAGTCTAATACTACTAAGCAAACATCAATCTGATAGACGACAAGTTGAGGGGCACTACACAACATGTACAATATGTGGCTCAGGAGGCCACATCAAAATAAGTTTGTCATATGTCTTATCTATGTAAACTGCAAGATAAAATGCACTTTTTACATCTAAATATAACTATAACACAATAAAAGTCCTATCTAAGTGTCTCTTGTAGGTCTTCTGAAATGCTTTGGCTTGAGGTTTTATGACTCTTTGAAATTCTGGCCCACCTGCAATTTTGGCTCAGGGGCTGCAACTTCCACCTGCACCTGTATCTTTTCACTGATTTTGCTGCACTCATTAACATCAGGGTCCCCTCTATCATGGTTATCCAGCTCTAGAGAAATTTTGTGCATCACTTCATCTACATCAAGGCTTGGACTTCTATCCTCCACTGCATCTATATCAAGGTACTGACTGTTAGGCTCCCCACGTATCACTGGAACTGCCACTTCTAGTTCTGCACTCTAGCTGATGCTACCATCCTGCATTTTTGTAGTTTGATCAATAATGTTTTGTTTCCTCTCTCTGAAATCATGAGGCCATAATTCGGCCCATTTTATAACATGCCCATAGACAGTAGCTGATCCTTCATCAATGATCCTCATGAATATGTCCGTGGGGATCCTTAATGATGCATTGGCCTGTTTACAAATATCATGAAATATGAGTCCCAAATTGGACCCAACAAGTGATCTTTCCCTACCCTGATACATGTTATTATTCCTTGCCTTCCACAAAAACCAAGCAATTTCAATAGAAAAAATAACCAAAATAAATTTTCTATTTTGTCAACATTTTGGAGAGATCCACACAATATACTAACTTTTGTGAAAGTGACTTTTGACAGGGTACCTTTTAATGACTTAAAAAAGAAAGACTAGATTCTTTTAGCAAACTAACAATCAAAAAAGACATGATTACTATTTTTAGGACTATTACAAATCAAACACGACCTCTCAGGATCTAATGCCAGCCTATCCAATAAAAGCAACCACCTAAAACAACATTTTTTTGGTTCTAAGTTTTTGGACCATATATGTCATGTCCCGATATTAAGGCCTTGTTTAAATTAAAGATTTAAAACACGATAAAAGTTGGTGAAGTTGTGAAATACGGTTCTAAGTCAAATTGAATAATAGAAGTGATTGTATATATATTGAGGAATATAATATATTTACGATGAGATATATTATATTATTTAATATTATTTATAATTATAAATATATGTAAATAAATATGAATATTATAAGTATTAAATATTATTATCAATATAAATATTAATCATTATTATTATATAATAATTATATTATAAATATATTATAAATACAATACAATATATAATATATGAATATAAATGTAAATTAAAATACTATAAACAATTGTTAGATAATATAATAATAGAGTCACCGATATGCAAGGAAAGACCGCGTTTATGAAAAGACATCATAAAAGGTAGCGAACCCTAGCCAAGCCAATGCCCGCACACACACACACACACACACACACACACACACACACACACACACACACACACACACACACACACACACACACACACACATATATATATCAATAGATGAAGATTGGGAAAAAATGTCATTTCAGGGAAGGAACAAAAATAACTATCATACACCATATAGTGAACATCATTCGGCGAAAATCATAGTAAGCTCTGTGAAACAATAAGAGGAGAATCATGGAGTGTTTGAATCATTGTGGGCTCCATTTCATCGGTGTCATCACTATTTGAGGCTTCATCTAATATCCATAGTATTAGTCACCGCTTGGAGGAAGACAACTAGGGCTTGAATTTGGAGATACCATTTATGATTTGAGGATCACAGCTCTAGTCTCTGTATCATGGCATCTAATAAATTGTAGAAGCACATTGCTGGCTGAGCACTAAATTGCATAATTTCATTTCTATATTGGAGCTGCACCCATAAAGAGTCTTCTGTGATATAAGGAACTCTATTCGCATTTGTATGTTCAAAGGAGTATCTCAAATATCCGCTCAGTTTGTATTGAATACATGGTAAATTGTGATAGCCACATACAACATACAGAGGTTTATTTCATATAGAAAGAGTAGTTGTGGACATCGTTGAAAAGATTGAAGACTTTGTGAGTATATCCTTGTGCAGATTGAAGGAGTATTCACTATTCTAAGTAATCTACAATTCAGTCATCAATGGTTATAACAAGTTTTATTTGTCTATTTAGAGAGATGAAAAGCTCGTATAGGAACCTGTTTGAAATCAGAATGTGATAACTATATCATTCAAATCTTTAATTTGGATGATTAATCTATAATCTATATCAGTTGTACTATTGCCTGGTTATTGAGTGCATGTAGAAGTATATGTTGTTCATTGAATTGAATAAAGAAACAAATTGAGTTCAAGAGTTCATATCAGAATTCAAGAGTTCATAGTAGAATTTACCAAATATCCAATTAGGGACATTACAATAGACATGACAAAGTTTTAGATCACATTTTAGGTTCAAGGCAAGTATTCCATTCCAGTTTGATATGAGAAAGTATATCATTTTTTTGAGTTACTAATTTATACAGTTTTTTTCAAGTCATACTTTCAAATTCTATTCAATCTTTCCATTTCACTTGTTTCCAATCCTCTGTTTTACTCTCAGCCTCTTGACCGACTGTTTCATGCAAGTATTTGAGAAGCACATTGTATGTCTTTCTCTATGTTTTAGGAATGTTAAACTCTATTTTTAGTTCAATCCAATCTTTGAGTTTATTATCTTTTAAAATATTAGAAAAAGAGCTTATACCTTGTTTATGTCACTTTTTGAATGAACAACCTTGTAGAAGTGCCAAGGGCTTATCATTCGCCTGAAGGTTCCACCGAATGGATTTGGTGGTAATTATCTTATTTTTATGTGTATCAACAACATTTCTATTCACAATGAATGACCTAACAAATTCCCATGCCTTCCAGATTGATCCAAAGACAACTGACCCTGCGGGTTTGAGGCTAAAGTCACCTAAGACCACATCTTGAATGCTCAGACCAACCCAACCCTTTTCTTTCTTGGGCACTACTCTTTCAAGTTATTAACAATTAGAACTTTCCAGGCTTCAGATCCATTGAAGGCCCTTATGATCCATTTTGCTACCAAGGTAGCACCTTGGATTTTAAGGTCCTTTAGACCTAAACCACCCATTTCTTTGTCAATGCAACACCATTCCCAGGCCACTAGATGTCTCTTCTTTCTACCCTTTCCATTTGAACATAGAAAGTCTCTGATTATTTTGAATTAGATTTACTTGGTAGCTAGCAAAAAACTAGGATGAGGCAAAATAAATGGAATAGGAAGACAATTTTTTTTAAATACCTGTAATCTGCCAGCCAAAGAAAGGTACTACTTGTTCCACTTGACTAGCTTTTTCTCAATCTTTTCATAAAACCAGCACCACATGCCTTTTAAAGAGGGGGGAACAGAGAAAGGAATTCCTAAGAATCTTACTAGTTTGGAGGAATCACCCCATTTCCATTTGCTCAGATCAAGCCATGCCGGAGGGTCATTGGCCCAACCTAGGAGGATTGATTTTGAATGTGAAATCTTCACTCCAGAAGCACTGCAAAATAAAGATAGTCTCTTCTCCAAATTTGACATGTTATCCTCTTCTAAAAATGGAAATAGTACAATATCATCTGTGAATTGGATATTCAAAAGAGGCTCATTATTTGGTAGCATTAATCCCTTAAGGTTTGGTCTAACCTGGTCTATCCTCAAGATATAAAATAATGCTTCTGAAGCTAATACAAAAAGGGCTGGGGCAAGAGGGCACCCCTGATGGATATACCTTTCAAGCTTGAAGGGATCTGATAGAGATCCATTTACATCAACTTGGACTATGGCCTCCTTGAACAAAAATTTAATCATTTTGCAATACTGTTATGGAAATCCCAATGTCTCAACTATCATCAGTACAAAGGACCACCTAATCTTGTCATATGCCTATTCAAAGTCTAACAGAAGAATTCCTATATTCTGATCATAATTTTTTGCCCAGTCCAAGGCCTCCTAGCTTGTAATAATATTTTCTAATACATATCTACCCTTTATAAAGCCTGTTTGAGTTGGATTGATAATGACTGGTAGAATGTCTACTAGCCTGTTGGCTAACACTTTTGCAATGATTTTATAGGAAACATTTAATAATGTTATAGGCCTCTAGTTCCTTATGTTTGATTTGTCACCATCCTTGGAAAGTAATTTTATGACTCTATTGATGTCCTCCCCCAAGGAACCTCTGTTTATTGCCTCTTTATAGAGATCCAATAAGTCTTCAACTATCCACTCTTCATTGCATTTGTAGAATTCCACCGACAAACTGTCTAGGCTTGGAGATTTGCTGTTCTCCATGGAATTGATGGCCTTTGTTATTTCTTGTTTGGTTATGTCTTTTTCTAACTTGGCACTCATATCATCTGTAATCACTCTGGGACAGATCCTCCTACAAAGGCTCTGAGCTTGTCTACAGTCGTCAGAGTCATCCTCAAAGGTGAACAGTTTCTTATAGAACTCACTAAAGACCTTATTCAAATCTTCATTATCCTTGAGGCATCAATTGTCTTCCAATATGGGGCCTATGTCTTCCCTCTAATTTTTGGATCTCAAGAGGTTGAAGAAGTACTTTGTACCTCTGTCTCCTTCTGCCATCCAATTGAGTTTGGCTCTTACTTTAAGCCCTTGATCTCTAAAAGTTTGGAATTTTCTCAAATTGTGTGTTGCTTCTCCTATATCTTTAAGAGCATTCCTATCATTTGGGATTTCTTGGATCTTTTTTTCAGCAGCTAGAAACCTTGCAAAATGCCTTCTTCCCTTCTTCTATCTTTTGCATATTTCCTTCCAATAGTTTGATAAAGGGTTTTGCAGTTTTGAATTAGGCTATGCCAATATTCTTGATGCATTAGTATGCATAGCTTTGGTAATGTTCCTTAGAGTAGAGATCCCTTCACATCACTATCTTTGAGTAAGGCATAGTTCAATTTGAAAAAAATGTCTTTTTTAGTTCTTGGGTTAGGCATCTTTTCTTTCCATTTGATAGATGCCTCTATACGATGATGGTCTGATAGGGTAGAAGGAATGACTTCAACATAGTTGTTATTTCTTTTATTATGAAAACATAAGTATTCTTCATTTACATAGAATCTATCCAACCTTGAATAAATTCTATTTTTCCCTTCTTGACTATTACACCAAGTGAACCAAATGGATTTGTTCTCACTTTTTTTACCTTCTAATGGGTCAAAGAGTCTAAAGGATTTTTTTAACTTATTCCAAAAAAAATATTCATTTCCTTTGCAACTCCATTTGATCCCCCCACTCTTATCTTCTCTTCCCTCTGTCATATTGAAATCACCCCTATAATCCATGGGATCTGCATCAAGTTATGATCCATCCAATTCCACAAATCAACCTTGCCATTATAGTCATTAGGAGCATATACTAAACACACACCAAAGGTTTTTTCCTCTTTTTTAAAGAGAATCCATAAACATCTTTTGCAGGGGGATTGTCCATGTTGTAGGATACATTTGGCCCACGTATTGTCAACTAGGATTGAAATACCCCCTTTTCCTCTATCATGCTAAGCGTAGAAGGCCTCTACATCTCTCCATCTGAATTTTAGACTATTTTCTAGGTTAAACCCAGTAGCTTTAACCTCCTAAAGCATAAGGAGGTTGAGGTTCTTTCTTTTATTGCAAAAATCTCTAATTATATATTTTCTGTCTAGAGATTCTAAGCCTCTAATGTTCCAGCTACAACAGTTCATAATTCATGGGCTCTGGAGTTTCCATTTTTCTCTTTTTATATAACTTTTTGAAATAATCTGAGACTTTCTCCCCATTTTAAACCTCAATTTTAAAGTTTTTAATTACATATTTTATTTTCTTTTTTTCCTTTGTCTTGTTCTGTATTAAGGAGGAGATTAAGCCTTTAAAACATTGTTCATTTTTGCCTATATTGGCTAGATATTCATCTTCAAGCTTGGAACAAGTTTTCTTCCCCTTCAAACCCTTAGGGTTAGTTGTGTAGAGCTTTTTCCCAACTAATGTATTTATCTCATCCTTTTCTTTTATCTTTAACTTCTTTTACTATCCCTTTAATCTTCTCTAGAGCCAACTGTTGGGCATTTTTGTTTGTTTTCTTTAGATCAGTCATTTCAACTTCTTTGTCCCCTATGGCATCTTTCTCTGCCACCTCCAGCATAGTTAGAGCGATAGGGGCATCACCTTGAAGGCACCTCACTTGCACCACAGGTGGCAAAGACTCTAGGGAATTTTTATCTAAAGAGTTAGGGGAAAGCAACTGTGCTTGACTGCTAATATCAAGAGGATTCGTTTGGGTGCATTCAATGACTAAGACGCCAATTGAGGTTTCAGAATCTAGCAACCCACCCAGATTTAAGGGTCCACCCTTGATCATTCCTTCAGAACTCACCGAGTCCTTATCTCCTACAATTTCTTCTTCTTCAAGGCTCATCTCATTGAGCTTCCTGACCACAACCACGACATCACATTCCTCCATTTTTTTCCTAGGTCAACGAGTCCAAGGACTCAACCATCTGTGAATTGTTCAACTTACCAGTTTTTCCATCACCAAATAGGATAGAGGAGTGCAATTCCCCGGCCAAGGGAGGCTTGCTGGAGGGAGGTTCAGGTTTGTTAAAAGGCTTCATTGGGGACTTCAAATTTTTAGACGTATTATTGTTCCTCATACTATAGGGACAAGATTTTTTTAGGTGTCCATCATGCTGACAAATAAAGCATGAATTAATCCCTCCTATTCTTATGACAGAGCATCTAGCTAGAGTTCCCAGCCCATTCACTTCCACCCACTCTGGTATAAAAACACTCGGCTTCAAGGAAATTAAGACCCGAGCGTCAAGGTGAGGTAGAGTCATTCTGGCCTCCTCAATTTTTAAAACTTCACCCAGGTGGCACAACATCTGCGAAAAGAAGGCCCAAATTTGCTTAGGCACTCCCTTAATCTCAAACCACTTAGGCACAGAGAAGAATAATAGTTCTTTTTTGAGTGATTCCGCTTTGTGGCACAACATCTGCAACAAGAAGGCCCAAAGTTGCTCAGGCACTCCCTTAATCTCAAACCACTTAGGCACAGAGCAGAATAACAGTTCTTATTGTAGTAATACCCATCTCTATTATTCCATGAATATCAAGAGGAATCTACATTGATGTCATCAACTGAAAATAGGAACAACATTATTTGACCAAAATCTACATTACATTATTTACATACATAATGATTAAAAATAGTAAAACTTATGTTATTGAAAGTTGACATATGAGTAGTACGACCAACATGTCTTGATGTTGGAGTTTAAACATCTATCTATTCATCATCAAATTGTTATTTTAAGATTACCAATGATAAATGACAAAAAAATTCACATGTAGGATATTTACTATTTTGTTACAAATTACATATCTGTGGAGTTGACATGCCCACACAACCATGTGATGAAGGGTTGATAGATGTAGGATGCATACTTTGACCCTATAATTTTATAATACATACAATATTTTATAGTAGTTTTCATTCATAAGGGATTATCATATAGTTAATTGTATATTTCAATAGGAAAAATACTAAATTGCAAAACCTTATTAAAAATTACCCATTGGTCAATGCTAAAGGTCACATCCAACAACTCATCTATTATGACAATTTTATCTAAAATAGATGCATCATTTTCTTCACCCTATGTAGCACAATCCTCAAGGTGTGGATCATCCTCTTTAATGTGTATACTATCATCATGACCATATGCATTCTATGTTGTATACCTCATTGAATAATCCTCAGACCCATAGTCACACATAGATCCACAAACATGACAAATGTGTGGTGAGAGTTGACACCTAGAAGGCTCACCCTCATCACCTTATGAAAGAAACCTACTATGCTATAACAAAGTCTATGTAAGGGAACTAATGGAATCTATGTTCTCTGCCTCGACATTCTCCTTCACAATGGAAGGGACTATGACATGCTGAATAGATGGATAGGCAAGTAGTCTGGCTGGCTAGTCCTAAGCATGACATGCCTCCTCTTTATCATATGGTTGAATATATGGGTAGGAAAGGGGTCTCACTGGCTAGTCTTAGGCATGACATACCCCCTCTCTATCTTGTGTAGAGCCTTTACCTCTACCCTAGAAATCACACATATCAAAATAATTTAGAATTTCATTGAGGATGAATTGACAAGATTTTCCTCAAGAAATATTGTGGTACCTCATTGTCATTGTATGGGGGATGGTTAAAAACAATCCACCACTCATCCCAACAATTATCCTTTATTCCTTGGTGTTGGCATAAACAAATAGGGAATCATTTGCAAATTGTGTGCAAAGGATGATTATTTTGAGGGTCAACAAATAATGCACATAAATTAGATTTTACAAATTCCTTATCTTTTACTTGCTTGTATGAGAGTTTTGAAGAATAGTATTGCCAAGAATTCTCTCTATTATTGACAATTTTATTTGTCCACTAACTAAATCTATGTGAGAAATTATATATATTTGAGCAATGTTGCAAGAGCTCTTTGATGTGTGGAAGTTGTATCTAGATTTTCAATGTATTAACCAATGTTTGAAGCTCTCTTTTGTTTCACTCAATTTTCCCTAATATGGTTGTTTGGGTCTCATAAGGATGCCTTTGAATGGATTAAGGGGTTTGAGGGGATTGGTTTATTATTGCTCTTTAGTAGGAGTTTCCTCATGCATTGATTAGGTGGATTAGGCTTTGGAGGTGTTTGTGGGTTTCAATTTGCTAAAATTAAAAATATTAAATTAACACAAATGACAAATAAAAATGCTTCATCTTAATTGAAATTTCTTAAAACTTCACCAAAATCACCTCTTGCACATTATGGATCCCTCATCAAATCAACTCCAATGTGAATAAAATGTGCTAATAGAATAGTGGGATCACATTTTGGGTAAAATGAAACAATGAGGCCACATGTTTTGCATTCTTTTCTTTTAAATTCTCTTGTTTTAATTAACACAAGCACATTTTGGCTTGGTAGTGACTGAGCCTAAATATGTTTACTACCAAAACATAATGCGATCATGCTAATTGTAACATGATTGAATTATGGATTGTTTGGACCAAAAAGGATTTTTTTGTCCACTTTTTGGTCCCTCATCTTTGTTTACACGCCCTTAGACCTATGTGCCATTCCCTCATTCAATAATTCACATGTAGACCTCCTTTGATTATCAAATCATTGGTCCTTCAAAATGATAAAAATTGAGCATGTAAATGTGACTTGTCCACCATAAGGAGCTGCTAACAAATCCTGTGAAACTTACATGTGAAATAGATGACAAACATTTTACATTGAAGATCATTGATATGGGGTTAAACACACTAGGTGGAGATTCTCATTCATGTTCTATTCTTTTACCTTTCCACCAAGGAAATGCCATGTAGCTTATTCCTCTAGCTACCTATTATAAAGCATTTAGACAAACAATTGGGCCCACTACCAATAGTGTAGGCATATATCAACCCATTAGCGAAGCTCCAAAATAATGTGAAGCTTGGCCCTCTATCAAGCTATAGCTAACCAAAATATTCTATATAGCCATCCTTTAACCTCATGCCTTTAATACTTAATAAATAATTCTCTATGGGCTCACATGGATGCTAACACACATGCTTTAGACTAGTGATCATGTGACAACTAACCATAGAGTTTCCATGAAGCCATCCATGTACCTTGCCACTTGTGCCACCTCACCTACATAACCAACAAAAGCTAACATGGAAGATTATGGGCCATTGAGACTAAGATATCCTTAGGTCAAACCATTCATTGTCACACCACACATTAGTTATTCATCAACATGCAAACAGGAAATCATAACTTAAGTTATGAGCAATTGGTGTAAGAATGTGGAATGGTATATATATTTCGTTGATAACATGTATGATTTTTTGATAGGGAAAACCTTTCTAGAATCTTGATGACATGAGCAAGCCATAATAGAAAAATCAAAACACAACTAAAGATTAAAGAATGCAATATAATTTTTATTCCAAAATAAAAGATGTAATACAATCAATGATATCAATATCTCCAATACCTACACACTTGTACAAGAGGAGATATCAAGTATAATGGATTGATGCTTAAGAGTGAGATATATGTGAGCATTCATAGTATATGTCCAAGTAGGAAACCTACCCAAGTAAGCTTATACTAGGTGCACCCTAATGCAATAATGCAATTAATTGAATGCAAGAAAATAAATATGCACCAACACCCCCATAAGAATAGCTTAGGTGGATATGATAGACATGGGTGTTGGCAAATGTGTAGCCATGTTATGTACCCATGTAAAAAATTATCTATCCCAAAGGAAGAGAAGGAGAAAACCCCAAGGTGAGGAGAATCTCTTCCAAAAGAGAGAGAAGATGAGAAGAGAGACTATGCTTGCAACCGCCAAATGTGTAGTTTCTTATACCAATGGTGGATGGTTGATATTGAAGATGATCCTTGCTTTCCAAATAAAAATTCTCCCCTTAAGAAGAAACAAACATAAGGGTGAATGTAAAAGATAGTCCCTTTCTTGAAAGGAATATGAGGGAAGAAAACACAATATGTATATATATAGAGGCTTCTCATGTATTTTCATGTTAGTGCTAAACTGTGTAACAATATAATTAGGATTCATAGGCCTAACTAAATACATAAAATCTTGAAAAATTATGGAAAGAACTGTAGAAGAGGTACCAAAGATGAAGATGAAATCTCTAGAAACTACTCAAGCTTCTCCAATCCAACACTAAACTATGATAAATGCTGATAAGATAAATTAGGTACCATAAGATTCATGTATATTAACCATGTATGAATGGTTCCTACCATAGGTATGAGAAGTGAACCAATGAGAATTAGGTACTTAGGCTATAGAAGGTGTCAACATTAATGATAATAGTTGAATTAGTGGACTCATACGTAATTGTAGAATATTTCACCATAGAAGCATGTATAAGCAAAGAAAGAACATGAAGGTTTGAATGTACTCTCATGAAATCTATAGGAGATGAAACTCTTTCAGATCTATCATCAAAGAAGATAAAAAATTACTCAATGGTTTCCTTTAGATCTTCAAGATAGGAATCAACAAATAAATCAACAAGATTTTCCAACTACTTATCCCAATGAACTACCTTTGGAAAACAATGATGATCCTACCAAACTAAATCACTAGAAGCTCCCATTGAAGCAAATTTGAACTTACTAGAAGTAGGGGATGATAGTAAAATCTTAGTGCATGTCTTGTGACTACACTACTCATCCTATGATGTGTCTACAATAGATGCCTGAGTATGAACAACTATATAATTTGTTAGTGTTGGAGTAGAAGAGTCCTTATCTTCAAAATGTTGACTCAAAGATATAGGAATGCCTCTAAGTTTGCAATAGGAGTTAAAGAAGCTAAAGAATCAATCTGTCTCTATAGGAGGATAAGGAGCATTATGAGAAGTCTTTATATGTCATCATGACATTAAAGACTTTCCTAATCAACAAGCTCCTTAGCTATATCACAGTCATATGATGGAGAATCATCAAGGGGCATAAGACAATGCATAGCAAGATGATTGGGGAATGGTGGTTCATTTGGATCTCCATGAGGGTATGTGCACAAGGATGGGAGACCAAAAAGTATCCAAAAATAATTTTTGAGTCAGAATAAGTTATAACAAGATCACATTACAAAAACCATAATACACTCTTGTTATAATGTGATCACATTATCGTTTGGTAGTGACAAGCCTAAGGCTTGGTCACTACAAAGACATAATGCGGCCATGTTATAATGTGCTTGCATTTTAAACTGCTTAAAATGAAAAAATTAGCCACAAGCCATTTCTCCCATTTTCTCCAAAACATGATTGTGTTATTGTGTGAGCGTATTTTGAGCTATTTAGAGTAATTTTGTAGAAGGAATCATACCACATGGATGTACAAGAGGTAAGTTATTTTTTTAGCAATTTCAATTAAAATGAAAATTTCTGGTTTTGCATTTGTGTTGATTCACTTTTTATTTTTTAGCAAATTGAAACCCCTCAACAACTCCAAACCCTCATCCACCCAATAAACTACATGATGAAACACTTGTTGAAGAGCATGCACAAAATAACCCCCCTCATACTCCTTTTTCCATTCAAAGTCATCCTTGTGATACCCAAGAAAATATATTAGGGCAAATTGAACAAAATAAAAAAGAGCTTCAAACATTAGTAGAAACCTTGAAAAATCCAAATGCAACAAACACACATAAGAGAGATCTTGTAACATCCTTGGATTCTATATTATCTCACATAGATTAAGTCAGTGGCCAAATAAATACATGGGAAAATCATAGAGAGAATGCTCAAAAATATTATTCAACAAAACTATGGTATAAACAAGTGAAATATATGAAAATCATGAAAATTGATTCATGTGCATTATTTGTAGACCCTAGAACTAATAAGCCCATGCATACAAGTTCCAACATTTTTCCTATTCATTCGTACCAACACCAAGGAATAAAAGATAACTTTTGTGATAGGTGGTGAATGGTTTTTGACCACCCCCATTCAACAAAAATGAAGTGCCTCAATATTTCTTGAGGAAATGCTATTGAAAGATTGTCCTTAATGAAATTCTAAATTATTTTGATGTACACGATTTCTAGGGTAAAAGTAAATTCTTTGCAAAGGATAAAGAGGTTAAAAAATGTGCCCACCCATCTATTCAACATATCATAGTCCCTTCTAGTGTGAAGGACAGTGTTGAGGTGGAGACCCTACAATCTATTAGTTCCCTCACACAACCTTGTTGCAACATATCAAGCCTCTTTCACAAGGTGATGAGGGTGAGCCTTCTAGGTTTTAACTCTCACCACACATTTATTGTGCTTGTAGATCTACATGTGATTATGGGTTCGAGGAATTTTTGATGAGGTATACAACATAGAATGTAAATGGTCATGACAATGGTATACATGTTGAAGAGGATGATCCACATTTTGAGTACACCACACAAGGTGGGGCACATGATACATCTATATTGGATAGTATGGTCTTGACTGACATTAAATTCATTGTGAATGAAAATTAATATAAAATATTGTTTGTATTATAAAATTTTAGGGTCAATATGCATCTTGCATATGCTGATCCTTCATCACATGCTTATGTGGGCATGTCAAGTCCATAGATATGTAATTTGTTACAAAATAGTAAATATACTACATGCAATTTTTTGTCATATATAAATGGTAATCTTAAAATGACCATTTGATGATGAATAGGTAGATGCTAGACCTCCAACATTAGGAGACATTTGTGGTAGTAGTCAAATATCAACTTTCGTTGAGGTAAGTTTTACTATTTTTAATCATTATGTATGTACATAATGTTATGTAGATTTTGGTCAAATAACATTGTTCCTATTTTTAGTTGATGACATTAGTATAGACTCCTCTTGATATTCTTGGAACAATGGAGATGGGCATTATTATACCAATTTTGTCTTCAATGCCTCTAATGTAGGTATCAGCCAGTAATGTAAATGCCATTATATATTTATTGTTTTATCAACATCATTTAGTGTAAATAAATGATACTCATGTTTAGTCTAATTTGCTTCTTCATGATTTCTAGATAGAAGGTCACAACTCTGTTTCATGCAACTTCCCCTTAGGTGGATGAAGAGAAGCAAAATATGATTGAGGATCAATGGCTTGCAAGTAGTGATTATTTACTTACGTAATTATATATTTCATGTTTTCTATATTAATGTGTATATTGTTTAATTATATTAATATGTGGAGATAAAAAAAAGTTTTGAGAAGAGGTCCAATTGATAGAGCAGAGATGCCAATTATGATATTTGTTCTCCATGTTCCCAATAGAGCAAGAATCATTTATTTTTCCATAACACTCCATAGTTTCTATGTTTGGATATTTTGTGGTATTCTTTCATGGCATGTAGGTATAGATTTGTATTTTGCTAATGTATATCATTTTATGCCTATATAGCTTTGTATGCATACATTTGTGTTTTATTGATGTATATCATTGTATGCCTATATGGCTTTGTTTATACATTCATCATATTCCTATATGGCATTGTAGGCCTTATGACACTATATGGAATTTCATGACATTATGTATACCTTAATGGCCTTATTGAGATTAATATATAAAAATATTTTGTCTATATTGATGACTTAAATGGTTTAAATTATTTGAGTGGTTTGAATAATAAAGCTTAAGATTAAACTTATTGTTGGGAGTGATCATAAATGTTTTAAATGGTTTTAATGCTCACTTCAAACTCAAGATTGTTTTAAATAGTTTTAACTCTCACTTCAAACTTAAGATTGTTATTAGACAACCCTAATCAATGTATTACTCATGCTAATGATACTATTCCCCTTTTGTAAGATAACTCTTATTGTATTGAAATTTTTTTGATATGTGGTCTCAAGGAATTTTCACTATCCTTTTGAAATTGGACTACATATTCTTGATATATGTCTGACCTTTGTGGTTAAGACATTCCTTTTTGTTTATGTATGATTGACCATTGATTTATACTTATAACAAGTTTTTATTAATATGAAAAACTTTGATGACCTATAAGATTGGGGTGATAACCCTCATGAGTTGATTATGTTCTCTCTTTTTTATGGCATCCTACATGATAAGTGACTAAGATGGTATAACATGATAGTCCTCTTACTCTACATTGATAACTATTTGGTGTTTGTAATAGTATTCTTGTGTTGATCTTTTGATGATGAGATAACCCTTAAGTCTCCATGATAGATCTTGTAGAATTGTAACAAGTTTGCTTTATGACCTTCATGATCCATCTATAATTCATTGTAATTCACCTTATGCCACATCTTAGTGTTTATGATAGTTAAGGTGTATTTCTCATTCTCTAATCCAAATACTTTCTCCTTGATAGTGCTTTTTTGTGTATGCATTATTGAGACTATATTTACGATAGGCATTTTGTCATGATAGTATTTTATAGCATGTTAACTACCCACTTGGAACATTGACTATACCTAGATTGTTATTGATCCTTATATGATTATCCATAAATGTTGATTATCCTCTATAATAGGAAAAATGATATAACAACTATTATTTTTGGTGATAGTCCATTACAATTTTTATCTTGTAAACCTTCTAGCATACATTCATGACTTTTATCTTTAAGGATATTCCTATCCTCAAGGATTTATGGGTGGATTTTGTCCAACTTAACTATCCTTTTGTGCAATATGACTATTTGTGATAATGAAATGAGTGTTATTAGGACCTTGATAACTATCTTTTTGAAGACTTGATGATACAATCTTGTCCATTATAGTTTGAATAGGTTGATGATAGTGTTTAGGCTGAGATGACTATCCTCTAAACCCTATGACATGCATTTAAACTTAATGATGAAAACTATTAGCCTTAGTGGTAGTCCTCTACCTTGGAGAAGACTATCCTTGGTTTGCATGAGTGACTATCCATTCACTTGCCCACCTTTTTTGTCTTAGGGCTGCTCTTAAGAGACTTTCTCAACCTGATGTATCCTAGAAGGATTGAGACATCTAGGGAATGGAACAAGGTCTCCAATATAATTCAACCACCCAACCCAACATTTTGGTACTATTAGTTTGGTCTCATGAGGTGTAGAATAAGAAATATGGCTATTGGCACCCCTACATCGAACACAAATGAGGCATTGTGCAATAATGCATTAATTGTTAGCACAATTGTAAATAATTTGGAGTTGATGGAAACTAAGATAGGGTATAATAGATGAACATGAAATACAACTATAATTTTGAATGAAACATTCCTAGGTGCCATAGATTTCAACAATTTCTACATCAAAGTTTGACACCTTTTTGCTCTTAGGGCTTTTAAGAGACTTTCTCGGTTTGATGTAGCCTAGAAGGATCAAACACTTAAAGAATGAAATGATCCCTCCAATAGCATTCACCTACTCACCCTAACATGTTTGTGTCATTGATTTAGTCCCACAAAGTGTAGAACAAAAAATATGGCTATTGACACTTTTACAATGAACATAATTGAGGCATTTTGTAAGAATGCATTCATTGTCAACACGATCAAATAGCTTGGAGTTTTAAAAAAATTGATATGGGTGATCCCACAATACTATGTCCCACTTTTTGGCTAAAGTAGGACATTGAATTCAACATTTTAAACCAAAATTTCACTTTCTAACACCTATAGCAACTAAACCATTAAGAATTTGAAGATGATATGAACTAGTAATTTTTGAGATTTTGTGTGTAGATTCTAAACATATTTTAAAAAAACAATTTAAGAAATAATTTGTGAATGTTTTTCCATAACTTATAATAACTTATTTTTTATAGTTAACAACATTTTTAAAAAGTCTTTTACCATTATCATTTCACCTTTTTAAACCACTTCTGTCATAAGGCGATTGTGAATTTCCCTTCTTTCTTGCTGTCTAGCCTTGAAATTTCTGTCTAGCATTTTAAAAAAGTCTATGAGGAGGAACCTGAGACTTTACTGGTGCCTTTGCACCAAGGACTTATTTTCTGTCTCTATCATTTTCACCTTGCCTTGAATCCTACGAAACCCCCTGCTACCATCCTTGTTGAGGAAAGATCTAATGACGACTCTAAGGACAGAATTCCCTTAAGCACAAGACTTGCTAAGACTTCCACCCCTCTAACTTCCCGGCTCACCTTCCCATCCAACCAACCTCTTAGTGGCCCCTCGGGACCCTTGTCTAGCCCACCTATTTCTAAGACCACCTCTTTTTCAAAAGCTGTTGTGGGTAGCCGTAGCTGGGCCCAAACCTTTGTTACCCCACAGGATAAGTCCCATGCTAGCGCTGTTGAGGGCCTGTGCAACTTGAAAGGTAAGTTTCTGGTGCAGGAGAGAAAAAAATGTAAAGGTGGTAGCCCTGCCAAGAGTAAAAATGCCAAAAAGAGATGTAGTGAAGGGAGTGATAAGAAAGAAATTGAAGGCTCAAACAAAAAATAGGGATCCCTAGGGAAGGATGAAGAGGTAGTTGTCAAAGTTTTAGATGTTGTTTTGGGTAAAGATTGTAAACCCAGGAGGCCTTCCTTGAGGAAATCTACTCAGTTGGTGGGAGGCCCTACTCAGGGAATTAAACTTGTGGATTACTCCACTGCGACTGAGGGTGATGACACTAGGCGTGAGATGGATAAGAAGGGTAGCAAGTCTTTTCTTGAGAAAGGTCAGGAGGGTACTAGTCACTTCGCTTCGATGAACAATTCTTACTATGATACGCATGAGGCAGAAACTAAAATCCAGGAGACCCCGGATAAGGAGGTTATGAGTGCTAGGAGAGACATGGATTACAAGAAACTAGAAGTGGAGCTGGCCGAAGTCAAGTCCCACCTGGCTGTCATGGAAGACAAGGTGAAGAAGATGATCCAGATGATGCTGAAGACCTCCCTCAAGGCTGCTAATGTCTTTGCTGCTCTTTAGGTGGACTGGACGAACAATGTGGATTCGTTGATGGAAGACCAGAACAATCTTTTTAATATGTTAACTGATGATTGGAAGACCTTGCTTAGTTAGTTGGTTTTTATTTTTTTCTTCTCTTAGACTTGTTTTATACTCGACCTATGTTTTGTTAATATTTTTTGGTTGACTGTTGGTCGGTTGTTTGTCGGTTGTTGGTGACTCTGTGCCTGGTTTGCTACCTTATGACTTTGTTATCAGGTTCTGCTCCTAGGTTAACAGCTCATCTTAATCAAAAACATTTTTAAAAAGTGACATTTATACCATACATTGTTACTTTTTTTATAGAAAAGATCAAATTATAAAATTTTAAACATAGATTTGTAACACCAATATCTAGTGTGTAGATATCTTTTCATAATTTTTTGTTGCATATATTTTACTAATTTTTGAAGTGTGATTAATTATAATTTAGACAAGTTTATACCATACAACATAATTTTTTCTGTATGTATCCAAATTAAATTGTTTTTTTGATGAAACAAGGACATCAATCTCTATTTTTTATTTTTCTGTGTGTGGAATCGAGACCTTGATGTTCAGTGAAAAACCTATGTTCACTAGAAAATAGAAAATAAATATAATAATCAAATAAATATATTAAAAATCATACTTTTTGGAAATCTTAGACTAACAAATACATGCTTACAAAATGGAATTTTTAAATGACTTCATTTGATCCCCCAAAAGGTGAAGTAAAATTAGTTTTTTGTCAGCATTTTGATAGTTGCAGAGGAGACTCCATTGAGGTTTTGATTTAAGAATAGAGGGTTCTTTCCAAGGGGGTTTGATATAAGTGGGTTTTATCTAACCCCCTTCAATTAAACCCATTTATATGGAACCCCTCAAGGCTTAAACCATTAGTTTTGCTAAAAAACATGTGATTTTAGATAAAAATTAGGATGTCCCAATTTGGGACTCAATATCGTGGAATCACCTAGATAGGGTATTGTAGATAGACTTGAATCCACCTATAGGTGTAAATAAAACATTCCTAGGTGACACAAATTTTAAGAATCACTGTGTCAAAGTTTGACACCTTTTTTCTTTTAGCGTTCTTAAGAGACTCTTGGTTTGATGTATCCTAGAATGATTGGGACACCTAGGGAATGAAATGAGGCCTCCATTAGCATTCCCTCACCCACCTTAACATGTTGACATTGTCAGTTTGGTCCCACGAGGTGTAGAACAAAAAATATGGCTATTGACACCTTTACACTAAACACAAATGAGACATTTTACAAGAATGCATTCATTTTTAGCATGGTCAAATAATTTAGATTTTATGTAAACTAAGATAGATTATTATAGATAGATCCTACATCCACCTATAGGTAGAATAAAAAACTTCTAGGTGCCATGTATTTTGAGAATCATTGTGTTAAAGTTTGACACCTTTTTTCCCTTAGGGATTTTAAGAGACTTTCTCAGTTTGATGTAGCTTGAAAGGGTTGGCACACTTGGGGAGTGAAATGAGGCCTCCATTAGTAATCACCTACCCACTCTAATGTGTTGGAATTGTTAGTTTGGTCCCATTAGGTGAAGAAAAAAAATATGGCTATTGGCACCCTTACATTGAACACAAATGAGACATTTTGTAAGAATGCATTCATTGTCGGCATGGTCAAATGGTTTGGATTTGATGGAAATTGAGATAGAGTCTTATAGAGGAACTCAACATCTACCTTTAGGTTTGAATGAAACATTCATAGGTGCCACAAATTCTAAGAATCATTGTGTCAAAGTTTGACACCTTTTTGCTCCTAGGGCTCTTAAGAGACTTTCTCAGTCCAATGTAGCCTAGAAGGACTAGGACACCTAGGAAATAAAAGAAGACCTCCACTAGAATTCATCTACCCACCCTAATGGGTTGGCATTATCGGCTTGATCCCATGAGGTGAAGAAGAAAATATGGATATTGACATACTTACATTGAACATAAATGAGGAATTTTGCAAGAATGCATTCACTATAAGCATAGTCAAATGGTTTGGAGTTTATGGAAACTAAGATAGGGTCTTGTAGACAAACCTAAAACTAAAACTGACCTATAGGTGTGAATGAAATATTCCTAGGTGCCATAGATTTTGAGAACCACCGTGTCAAATTTTGACATCTTTTTGCTCTTAGGGCTCTTAAGAGACTTTCTTAGTCTAATGTAGCCTAAAAGGATTGGGACACTTGGGGAATGCAAAAAGGCATCCACTAACATTCAACCACCCACCTTGATGTGTTAGAACTATCGATGTAGTCCCATGAGGTGAAGAACAAAAAATATGGCTATTGACACCTTTACATTGAATGCAAACGAGGCATTTTGCAATAATGCATTCATTATTAACATGGTCAAATAGTTTGGAGTTGACAAAAACTAAGATAAGATATTATAGATGGATGCAACATCCACTTGTAGGCATGAATGAAACATTCTTAGGCGCTACAAATTCTAAGAATCACTACATCAAGGTTTGCCACCTTTTTTCTCTTAGGGTTGTTAAGAGACTTTCTTGGTTCAATGTATCTCAAAAGGATTAGGATGCTTGGCCATTGAAAAGACACCTCCAGTAGTAGTAAACTACCCACTTAGATTTTTTAGAGTTTTCAATTCAATTCCATGAGGTGTGGAATGCAAAATATCACTCCTAGCACCCTTTCACTAAATAAAACTAAAGCATTTTGCAACATTACATTGATTGCCACCACAAGAAAATGAATTTGAGTTAAAAAAACTAAGATAGGTATTTGTAGGTGGACTTGATGTCCACCAATAGGTTTATAATGAGACATTCTTAGGTTCCATGGTTTGAGAGAATCACTGCATCAAAGTTTGGCACCTTTTTTTCTCTTAGGGCTCTTAAGATACTTTCTCAATTTGATGTAGCTGAGAAGGATCGGGATGCTTGGATACAAAAAAGACACCTTCAATAGTAGTATCTCACCCACTCAGATGTGTTGGCATTGTCAATTCGGTGCCATGAGGTGTTGAATGTAAAATATTCACTCCTAGGATGCTTTCACTATATGAAATTGAAGCATTTTGTTACATTACATTCATCACCACCATGAGAAAATGAAATTGAGTTAATAAAAACCAAGATAGGTATTTGTAGGTAGACGGATGTCCAACTAGAGGTTTATATGAGAGATTCCTAGGTGGAACCTTTTTTCTCTTAAGGCTCTTAAGAGACTTTCTTGGTTTGATGTAGCCTAGAAGGATCGAGATGCTTGGTCATTGAAAAGACACCTCCATTAGTGGTAACCAAAACTAATTAGATGTGTTGGCATTGTTAGTTTAGTGCCATAAGATGTGAAATGAAAAATTTCACTCCTAACACCCTTTCACTAAATGAAACTGAAGCACTTTGCAACATTATGTTCATCATCACTGTCATAAAATGAATTTGAGTTAACAAAAACTAAGACATATGTATTTGTAGGTGGACCTAAAATCCACTTGTAGGTGTAAATTAGACATTCCTAGGTGCCATGGTTTGAGAGAATAGTTGCTCAAAGGTTTGACACTTGTTTGGTCTTAGGGATCTTAAGAGACTTTCTTAGTCTGATGTAGCCCAAAAGGATCAAGATGCTTGGCCACTAAAAAGAGACATCTAGTAGTATTAACCCACTTAATTAGACATGTTGGAATTATAAATTTGATGCCATGAGGTGTGGGATAAAAAATTCACTCTTACTACCCTTTCATTGAATGAAACTAAAGAATTTTGCAACATTGTGTTTGTCACAACCATGTGGAATTGAATCCAAGTTTATATATATATAAGTGGACTTGACATCCATCTGCAGGTGTAAACAAGACATTCCTAGGTGCCATGGTTTGAGAGAACAGTTGGGCCAAAGTTTTGTACTTTTTTGGTCTTAGGGCTCTTAAGAGGCTTTCTTGATCTGATGTAGACTAGAAGGATCAATATGCTTAGCCATTGAAAAGACACCTCTAGTAGTAACAACCCACCCACTTGAATGTGTTGGCATTTCCAGTTTGTGCCATGAGGTGCAAAATGCAAAATTTCACTCCTAGCACCCTTTTACTACACAAAACTAAAGCATTTTGCAATGTTGTGTTTTTCACCATTGCAGACATACAAACTTGAGTTAATAAAAATGAGATAAGTATCTATAGGTGGACCTGACATCCACACATAGGTGCAAATAAGACATTCCTAGGTGTCATGGTTTGAGAGAACAGTCAAACCAAAGTTTGGCACATTTTTGGTCTTAGGGCTCTCAAGAGACTTTCTCATTTTGATGTATCTTGGAATGATTAGGATTCTTGGCTATAAAAAAGACACCTCTTGTAGTAGTAACTCACTCACTTAGATGTGTTGGCATTGTTGGTTCAGTGCCATGAGGTACAAAATTCAAAATTTTACTCCTAGCACCCTTTCACTAAACAAAACTGAAACATTTTGCAACATTATGTTCATTGCCACTATGAGAAAATAACATGGAATTGAAACTATCTTTAGGTGCAAACAAGACATTCCTGGGTGCAATAATTTGAGAGAATCATTGTATCATAGTTTGGAATCTTTTTGTTCTTAGGTCTCTTAAGAGACTCTCTCTCTCTCTAACTTCCTCTCTTACTTAGTTCCTCTCTTCCTCACTTCTGCTCTCTCTCACTTCATCACTTCCTCTCTCCCCCTAACTAAACATTGAAAGTCAAACCATGAACATGTGAAACTTAAACTGTAAATCCCAAATAATGGACCTTAGCATTTAACCCTATAGATAAACAACTAAATTTGAATGTGAATTATCTCTCTCTCTCTCTCTATATATATATATATATATCTAACTCTATATCTAATAGATAAACAACTAAATTTAAATGTAAAGACTTCTTTCATGAGTAGTTAGATGTGAAGAATTCTAGAAATAAAGTTGATACATGGGAGTAAAATAGAGGAATGACTTAGTCATAGGAGTCAGTCATGGTACACTTGAGGAAAAAAGAATTGACTTGCAATTAGATGATGGATTATTGATAATTATTTTGTAAATTGTGAATTTATTATTAATTTTTAAATCTTTTCTTTGCTTGAAGAATATAAAATTCTCTACTAACAACACCAACCATGAGAAGGTGGAAGCTTGTTTGGCACCACTAATCTACATTAATAACATTAGTATAAATAAATAAATATAAGAAAAGAAAAATATACTCAAATCACAAAACTTAAGATGTATGTAACATAATTATAAACTATGTAACCTTTGTGTCATTCTAACAATTCAATCTAAAGAACCATTCAGATCCACTCTACTTTTTATGGTGTCGAGTATTACTTCATGGTTAGATTCATGAACTTTCCACAAGTTCTTATTAAATGGTCTACCCCCATATTTGATCATTTGAACATTTGATACCACAATAAGGTTAGAATAATGAAGATTTTTCCTATGTGTGTCAAAGTACTCAAACAACCACACATCAATCTTCTTCATTGGGTACCTTCTAAGCCATGTTCTAGTAAGAAAAATTGATCTTGTAGGATATTACTCAATGTCTTCTCCATCTATGATAGGGATTACCAATTTATTTTTTTCCTCAACACAATGAAACGAATAATAATCCATTCCTTATTCATTATCTTCATCTGTAATAACTACATAAACATGCATAGTGTGGAATTATGCAAAAAAGATTAATTCAATAAATGATACAAAAATACTACATAATAAGATAAATATTAATTTTCTTTAAATAATGCATCTTTAACACTTGGTTGAACTAGATCTAAAATATGGTCAAAGCCAACTAATGATTCCATCTCCATGACTTGTAGTGCTCTTGGAAGTTGATACATCTCAAGTGGGACTAAAGTTCTAGCACACCACTCATTGACCCACTCTTTTGACACACTCATTACAAGAAAATCTATACATGGAGAACAAAATAATGCCACCTACTTCATATGAATAGTCCATGAACCTGAATTTAAACTTCTAAAAGAGTGGAACTCACTCAATCTTATCATTGCACAATAATCTTCATACTTTGTAATGTTAGTGTCTTCTACCAACAAAGAAAATAAATGAACTATAGACTTACCTTTATTAACTAGACCCATTGTAGAGTTACACCATTTGATGGTAGATGCTACATTTGTCAACTTTGCGCTGTCTTTATACTTTGTTTATTTTTATGCTAAGGCTCTTTTAATACATTCTCCTACACCATAATGCTCCCCTTTTCCATGCTTGACCTTAGAGAAATTCCATATATGATGAACACCACTCATCATATGCATCCTACTCAACTAGTAGAACATCTGTGAGTTCTTAAATTGTGATGTACAATTATATAACCATATAATATGCTAGCCAAATATGATGTTCCTACTACTCAAATTACCATAGAACATCCAAAAGAACCCTTGCACAAACCTTGTAGAATGTGTGTGATCATCACTAATATAAAATACTATTCCCTCAAGATCTTTCTATCTTCCTCTATACTATCAAGTGCATGAATGAATGCTATATGCACAAATATATCAATTTGAGTGGAGTTGTAGTACTGTGATTGAACCTTATTCATTGGTTGTAGTATATAAGTTTTTTCGAAGTCTACAATATGTGATGGTATGAAGAGGAATTGTGTCCTAGTATAACTTGAATTGTAAGTCCAACCATCTGTCTGTATATGTATGTATTACATACTCATACACTATCTTCTATTGAAAAATAGGCATAAATTTTGATACTAGTATTTCTTCACTCACTAATTCAAAGATTTTTTCTCTTTACCATCTTTTAGAGTGTATGACACTGACTTATATTTTCCAAAACATACTAGTTAATTTTTTTAGTGCAAAACATTAATATTACTTAGCCTAAGTAATATATTTGCACATAGTTTTAAGCCACCTTAGGTGGTTATGTGTTGACTTGGAGAGTCCATCAAACTCATCCAAGATACATGTCGACACTCATTAGCCACTTGGAGGAAACATTCTTTCCACCACTACTTGAGAGCATGAGTCAACTCCTGAAGTGACTCAAACTCTCCATACTATATGTACACACTTGTTGACTATCAATTTATATCGATTATGTGATTATCTAATTAATCATCTGTCATTTCATTTGTTCTTGTTTGCTCCATTTTGTGATCAACATTCTCTCAGTTGATCCTTTGTTCTAACATGGTATCAGAGTGGGATTGGAGCTTGTTTGTTGGTTTGTTTGGAGCCACAGACCAATTTGGAGGCATGTGTAGAGCTATATAGATTTTTTTTGCCAAAAAGGATTTAAAAAAAAAAAAATGACTTTGGGCAAGATTTCTTGGTAAATTACTAGTCTTTGGCACCCAATTCATGGTTAGCCTTGGTGCTCATCCTTGTTGTTTGCCCATGGCTAATTGGTGGAGGTCTCTTAACCCTTATGTTTTGTTTACATGCGTGGGAAGGTGTTTGAAGGGGTGTGGGAAGGTGGATCAAATTTGTTTGGGTGTGAATTTTGTTCCTTCAAGAAAAGGCACTTAGATTTGTAGATCTCCTATGTTTCAAAGGTATTTTAAAAGCCCCAATAAACCCTTGTTTGGCAGCGTTTGCTTTGGGATTCAAACTGTTAGAGTTTCATAGAAGTTTCTGCTGGTCGATTTACCAAGGACCTGTGTAGAGGACCAATCTAGCCTTTACAAATCCCCATTCATCTCTGATTGGTGTGTCGCATTAGGTTAACTGTGTTTGGCATTGACCAGAGCTAGACTTCCCTTCACAATCCCTATTTCTAAAGCCATGACATCACATCTTAGACCATGAAAAAAAGGCTGAACTGCTATTTGGGGCCAAATGGTTGCACTACTATTTGGTGTGGTCGATGTTGGCCTGTGATTGAAACAACCCTCATTACTAGTTCTGGCATGGCACCTTTGGTGCCTAGTTTTGGTGCCACCCCTGCATTTTTTGGAGATTTTTTCCCCTAAAATTATGCCACCCCTGCTTCTATTTTGGGTGTGGTATTTCACCCCTTTGCCCTAATTTTGGGCTTTGACTAGCCTCTTTTGCCCTAATTCACCCCATTTTGCCCTTATTTCCCTAATTCATGGGCTTTAAAATAACATATAAAATTTCATTTTTTTTAATAGGAAAAAATGTTTATTAAAATACTCTATGTGAATTAAAATGCAAATTTTGGAGGGGGGTCTTTAAAATTTGGGGAAAATTTTATTTGAGGAATTAATGGTTATTTCAACCTTGTGTTTTTACCTGACGAGGATGAAGGGTGAGGTCTGGTTTGGTAGGAGGTCTATACCCCCTCACAATCAAAACCATTGTATTCTTCTCTCCGTGTCAATTCCAACAACTGGTTGGAAAGCTAGGTTCATCTCGCCATAGAGCATTTTTTAACATTTTAGTGCAATTTTTATTAAATAGGCCCTCATTTATAGGAAATTGATTGTGTAAGAACTTTTGATTAGTAGTTCAAAACTGAGCATTGTTTTTTACAAAAGTTAATATTTTTTCATTTCCCATGCACTGGTCCTATTTGTATTTGTAGACACCCAAAATTGACCTATTTTATTATTTATGAATCAAACTCATAGCATCACCTAATTATACATGACCTTGTAAAACATCTTGTAATATTTATCCTAGGTCATTACATTATCCCATTTATCCCACTTGATCACCTTTCCAATTAATTAAATAAAACTCTTTATTTAATTAATCCCTCTTCACATGTCCCACAAACATTTTAAATTAAATATTAAATCAAATCCCTCATCCAAGTGTCACATGACTACAACTCTTCACATGCACAAATAATTTAAATAATTTTATTATTTAAATTATGAGATTCCCCTCACATCCTATTTTTAGCCCCACTTATTTGTGCGTCATAAGCATCTTTTCTCTCAAATAAATAAAAGAATCCCACTTATTTCCCCTCATCCTATTTTGAGCCTCATGTCATAACCCACTTAATGTGCATCATAGGCACTAAAATCAACTATTAATCCTAGCCCTACACATCACACATTTGACTTTTAATCTTGGCCATCAAATCATATAAGCTCTTGCCTATAAATTTAGCCTCACACAGGCCATTTTAGATCATCCATCTTCTTCTAGTATCCTCACTCTGCCAAAATTCCTCTAATCATCTCATCTTTATCCATCTATCTTCTATCAATCTTTCATCTCAATGTATGCTGCAGAAATGAGAACCCAACATCCCTCCAACAATCAAACCTTCAAAGTCTTGCATTTGCATGCAAGGTGGAGAAGAGCAATGGAGGTCAATCAAGAACAACATGGAGATTTAAGTTTTCATTTGTGTTTATTGTTTTAGTTTTCATGTTGTCTTGTGCTTCATTGTGCATTGTTAGGGTTTTATCATTGTTTATTAATTTAACCTTGATTTGCAATTTTTACCCTAACTACATTTGGCACGCCCAGCGGGACCACTAGCTTAATTAGTTTTAGTTTTTCTTTGCTAAAACTATGTTTTTTGAGAAGTTCTGGATATAGGTCGCAGTTGCAGGGTTTTACGTCACCTTTGGTATTTTTGGCTTGCCTCTGGTAGCATAGAAAATTGCATATGGTAGGTTATAGTTCACATTTGCATAATAGCATGTTGCATATGGCTTAACAGATCGCATTTGCAGAGTCTGAGAAGTTCTGAGTCGCATTTGCACAGTAGTAAGTCACATTTGGTAGTAGGTCACATTTGCATAACAGTAGGTTGCATTTGCACATCAGTAAGTCACATTTACACATTAGTAAGTTGCATTTGGCCGTAGCATATCGCATTTGGCACAACAGGAGGTATTATTTTTTCGTTTTGCCATAACTTTTGCATACGGTATCAAAATCGTGCAAACAAGGACTTGTTGGAAAGATAACTCAATGAACTTCATAGATGTGGAGGTTTTATTAGGTGATTTCATCATTTTATTAGTCATTTTATTAGTCAAATTTTAGCTTCTTTTCAAAACTTCAATCGAACATAACTTGAGCATAATTCATCCAATTTCGACAAACTTTTTTTTAAAAGCACATAGAATTTAATCTAGAATCTGTTCACATAGTCCATTTTTCTGTATCTTCTCATCTTAATTAGTTTTTATGAGTTTTTTCATTTTTCACATAACTTTCTTCTCGTGCAAGTTTACTTGGTCTTTTTTGATTCTATGGCTTGTAGGTGAATCAAAGGAGCTAGAGCAGCGTTTGGATCGGTCAAAACATCAATTTGGAAAGAAAAAAATTAGGTGCACACATTCCATCTTTCATCTCTTAATCATTGCTTGTCTCACATTTGGATTTGGTGCTTTAAAACGAACAACTTGCTTGCAATCACATAATTGAAATCGGGCTTAAAATGAACGAGTGTCTTGTTACACATTTGGCTTTGGATCTAAAAAGAACAATTACTTGAACTATCTTCAACACATTTCATTTTCTAAGGGTCAATTAACAACTGTGAGTGTGAATCAAGTGATAGCTCACTTGGTTTGCTTTTGTTTACCCTATCTTAGGAGGCCTGCTTAGAGACACACCACTCCAAGGGACGACCTCAACCGAGGCTAAATCGAAAGACACCCTCATTGGGAGTTGTAAATATTGTCACTCTTGGGTAAGCCCCAAAGAACTTTATACCTTTGGGAAGTGAAGGTGAAGGGTGGGTTACCCCTTTCTCTTGGCTATGTGGCAGGATTTCTCTTTCAATTCCTTAGTCAACCTTGTGCAATCTAGAGTAAGACCTAATTGGCCATACCCTACCTAACTAATCATTAGGCTTGATGATGTGTTCAAGTGTGTGCTTAATCATAACATTTAATCTTAAAAGGAAAATTAAACATTGTGTTTGGTGTGTGTGTTCATACATTTGCATGTAAAATTTTGTGATTGATATTGCCCAAGTCAAACTTCCAATAAACAATTTGCCACATCATCCAATCTTTCCAAGACAAATCATCCTAGTCATTCAAGTAATCACATATTAATCATTCTAAATAATCATTATAATCCTAATCAAACATTTGCCAAAAGTGACACCATGTCAACATTTGAAGACCTAGCACAAGAGCTCATTCACATACTTCACCAAACTCAAGTAAGCCAATCATCTCTAAGCCAACAAACCATTCAAGACATCGATGACATGATCTAAAAATTCCAAACATGCCAATCACCTTAAATGTAACACCTCATAACACAGGCCCAACACCTCCTTGCTACTTGCCAAACCCAACAAGCACATCATCCTCTAGTCATTCACTATCAACCAATGCCACCTCAACCTTACATGTCATCACCTTCCATTTCATATCAACCTAGTCAATCCACATGTCAAATCAATTCTATATCAACTTATCCCACTTCATATCAACTTAATCCACCCATCTATCAAATCATTGCCACATCATCTTATCCCACACCTTTCCAAATTAATGCCACATCATCATATCCCACTTCTTCCAATACCAACCACCAAGCCTATCAATGGCCTCCACAACATGACTATCAAGCATCATTGATAGACCTAAGTCCACCGTTGCAACAAGACCTAATATCCTTTGATACTCATGCTACCTTTGACAAGGAAGATACCAATCTAGAGTGGCCTCCACCATCCACCCAAATGTCAATCCATGAGCCTATTAGTCCTATCTCTCCACCACCATGTCTCTCTAATCCTAGTCTATTGGTCCATCAACCTTCATCACCTTCATCCTCATGTTCCATTAACCTTTCATTAAAGGATTCCATGGAGATACTTTTGGAAAAATTGGTCCAAGCAAATTTGATTGAGCTACCATCGATAACACCCTTTGAAGAAATCTACTTTAAACCCCATTGGTACAAAGATGATGAATATTGTGCATACCATAGGTGTAAGGGCCATCCCATGTCCACTTGTACACAATTTAAGAAGATTGTGGTAAGATTGTGTTAGATAAAACCAATCCATCCAATCCCATTATCCCACCATCTAATCCAAACCCTAATTTATCCAATCCCATTAATCCTTTGTCTAATCCTAGTCCTAACCCATCTAATCCCATTCTCCATCCCACAAGCCCTAATTCTAAGCCTACCACTCCATCTACCCTAGTCATCCATCCGTTATATTGTCCATCTACCCATACCCTAGAAAAGGATGTGATCCAATGGCTACTAGCAAGGAACAAAACATCGTCATGTCATCAAGCACCTATCCTTGAGCCTCTTCAAGAGCCTTCTATTAACATGATTAGCCCTTCAAGCCCATCATGTGACCTACAAGCTATTGAGCCTATTCAAGAACCTCCTATCATGAGCCCAAGAAAAATTCCATCATACTCGCTTATTGATGAATACCAAGAACCTATCAAACTTACCCGAGAGTCATCCATTTCCATTCAAAAATGTCAAGAGGTATGTCAAGAGCCTAACCCTAAGCATGCAAAAACATTACTCCCTAATCCAAATCAAGATCAAATCCTTTCTATATAACCCATCCAAAAATTTATCTTTTCCATGATCAAGATGATACCCATAATGATGAAGAAGCTATCCATGAGCACCTAGATCTTATCCATAATCCTATACCTATCCATGAGCAAGATATTCAAATAGCTCATATCCATCTTCCAACTAGCCCTATCCATAATGAACAAACTGTTGCAAGTATGAGGATAACTGGTGTTGTCATTGATGTCAACATACTCATATTGCATTAATGAGAAGGATTGGATGAGCTGTGTGCTGAGGATATTGAGGAAATTAGTCTCAATCAGGAATAGTGAAGAACAGTGATGACAAGAAGGCAAAAGTCCTCAATAGGTTCAGGATTAGAGGATGCGGTTTAAAGGGTTTGTAGATATGAGTCTTGAGATGTTCCAGTCAAGATTTCAGAGGTCCGCATGAAGATCTGAAGAAGTTATGATCACTCAAGTAGAATTGGTTCCGACAGATGTTCAATGGTGATAGAGTGTCACAGTTTGGTCCGGTGAGATCTGGAATTGCATTATCTCATTCTGCGGATTGGAGAGAGTGTTGAAGAAGTCAGTGTGAGGTGACAACCAGATTTTTTCATGTATTGGAGGTCTGGAAGCACCTTTTTTATTATGACAGTGATGACAGACTGTGTTCTTGAAGTTCCAGATAAAGAAGAGAAGAATTCTAGTAAGTTGATAAAGTGCGGATGTTCTTGATGACTCAGGAAAGGTTTTGGTGATCTTTGGATCGTGTACAATTCTTATTGGTGGTCCGCATTGAAGTTAGAATTTGCATTTGAAGAATAACCATGGATATTGGTGTTTTTCTTGAGATTGGCCGACTGGATGTATTACACGTCTTGTGAATGATCTTATAGGTGTTTGCCGACTTAGATGATTGTTCCTAAGTTGATGCCTTGTATAAATAAGGGATTGTGAATTCATTTTGAAGTGTGTCTTGTGGTGATGAGTGTGGCATAGCGAAGAGAAGTGCGAAAGGAAGAGCAGGAGTTTTTGGGCTTAAATGGAACTGATCCAGGCATGGTAAAGATGTCAATCTCCAGTTCAAGTTTGTAATACTTGTTACTTTGTAGACAATGTGTCTCTTGTAGGCAGTGTGCCTCTTGTGAGCAGTGTGCTCAAGCAGTGAGCCCTAATTGGCATGTGCCATCTATTTTTCTTATTCTTCTAACAGAGAATAATCCTTGGGTTAATCACCTCGTGGTTTTTCCCTTGACCGGGTTTTCCACGTCAAAATCTTGGTGTCTCATTTGTTGATGTGTATCTGCTTTGGTGTTTATGCTTTATGCTTTCATGAGTGATTAATTGATATGCTATTAAATAACAAAGAGGATTTAAGTGTTTGAATTAGAAGCAAGTTTTGTACAACTGATTCACCCCCCCTCTCAGTTGTGTGCCCTAAATCTAACAATTGGTATTAGAGCTAAGTTCCTCTAAAAAGAGCTTAACCGCTTGAGGAGATCCAGGATGTCATCATACAAGAAGGATAGTCCGAAGTTTGATGGAACCAACTTCTCTCTTTGGAAAGGTCGCATGAAATGTCACTTGGAGTGTATGGGAAAGGTGTACTTGTCCACGGTCACAAAAACATATGTACCTCCACAGGGTGGTCCGACAACTCTAAATGAAATCACAGATGCTGAAAACAATCTGCAGACCAAAGAGGCTCTTCTAAGCACATTAATTGACTCAGAGCTCTCAAATGTTATTGACCTACCAACTGCCTATGAGATTTGGATTAAACTGGAACTTCTGCATGAAGGAGATGAGTATGTTAAGAGTGCAAGGTTGCAGTCTCAAAGGGAAATTTGAAAGACTAAAAGTGAGAGATGATGAAAATATTACTACCTTTATGCCAAGAGTAAATGAGCTGGTGTGTGGAATTAGGAATGCTGGTGGAGTTTTGGATGAAAATGAAATTGTTGGCAAAATTCTCGGATCCCTTCCTACTGCCTACAAAATCAAGGTTGCTGCCATTGATGAATTCAGAGCCCATACAACTGTCACAAGAGACCAATTGGCTGGAAAACTGGCTGCATTTGAAATGACCGAGTTTGGAGATGATCCCCCCAAGACTGAATCTACATTCAAAGCCAGTGCCTCTGTGAAAGGTAAACAAAGTTTTGTTCTGGGAGAAAACTCTTCAAGGAAGCTGTCATGGTATGATCAAGCAAGAAGAGACATGGAAGTAGAAGAAACAGAAACAACTCAACTTGAAGCCATCATTGCAAAGAGACTGCTAGGAGGATCCAGTAAGTATGAAGGAAAATTACCCTTTAAGTGCTTCAACTGCAATAAGATTGGTCATTTTGCCTCAAGATGTCTGGAAAGATCTACAAGGTCAAATTCTAACAGACAAAAGTTCCAAAAGAATTGTTACTATGTTCATGAAGAAGATGATAATGAAGGAGTAACAGATGATGAATCAGAGACAGGAAACAAATCTAGAAATGAATGGGTGTTTATTGCCATCAAGGAAGAAGATCCAATATCCTCTGAATCTGTCAATCATAAGGTTGTAGAAAGAGCTTTGGCTGCCCAAGTTGAAGAGAAGGATGATTGGGTTATTAACAGTGGATGCTCTCACCATATGACAGGTGACAAGAACAAGTTCTTAGATTTGGAAAGGTATGAAGGAGGAATGGTAAAGTTTGGTGATAATTTTGCTGGTAGAATCAGAGGAAGAGGTGTTGGATCTAGGGCATACAACTGAGAGGAGGGGGGTGAATCAGTTGTATAAAAACTTGCTCTACTTCAAACACTTGATTCTTCTTTGTTAGTTAACAACATATCAATTAACCATCCATGAAAGCATAATGCATAAACACAAGAGCAGATAAACATCAACACATTGAACACCAAGATTTTGACGTAGAAAACCCAGTTAAGGGAAAAACCATGGGGTGATTAACCCAAGGATTATTCTCTGTTAGAAGAATAAGAAAAATGAATGGCACATGCCAATTACGGCTCACTACCCAAGCACACTGCTCACAAAGAGGCACACTGCCTACAAGGAGACACACTGTCTACAAAGTGATAAGAATCACAATCTTGAACTGGAGAATGACATCTCTACCATGTCCGGATCAGTTCCATTTAAGCCCAAAAACCCTTGCTCTGCCTTTCGCACTTCTCTTCACTATGCCACACTCATCCACACAATCCACACCACAAAATGAGTTCTCAATCACTTATTTATACAAGACATTGACTTAGGAACAATCATCTAAGTCGGTAAACATCACAATAACATTCGCAAGGCATGTAGAACATCTGGTTGGCCTGTTACAGGAAGAACACCAACAACTGGTAGTCATAACATCAAATCCAACTCTAACTTCAATGCAGACCACCAACATGAACTAGATATGATCCAATGATCATCATAACCTTCCCTGAATCATCAAAAACATCCGCACTTCATCAGCTTACCATAATTCTTCTCTTCATCATCCGGTACTTCAAAAACACAGTCTGTCGCCACTGTCACAATGCAAAAGGTACTTTCGGACCTCAAAATCATACACAACTCAAGATGACACATCACAAGGATATCCCAAACACTCCTTCCAATCTGCAGATTAGGATAATATAATTCCGGACCTCACCGGACCTTTCTGTGATCCTCTGTCACCTCTGAACACTTGCCGGAACCGGTTCCACACAGACAGCCACAACTTCTTTAGATCTTCATGTGGACCTCTGAAATCTTAGTTGAAGCATCTGAAGACTCATATCTACAAACCCTTTAATCTGCATCCTCTGGTTCTCAACCTATACAGTACATTTGCCTTCTTCTCATCACTGTTCTTCACTATTCGGGATGGAGACTGATTTCCTCAATAACAACAACACACAACTCATCCAAACCTTCTTACCAATGCAATATGAGTAAGTTGACATTAATGAAAACACTAGTTCACCTCATACTTGCAACAAGAGGAACTATTTCTTTTAATGGAAGAAACAAAACTGGTAATGTGTTGTATGTTGAAGGTTTGAAGCACAATCTTCTCAGTGTTGGACAGTTGGTGGACAAAGGCTATGATCTCTGATTCAAGGATGGAAAATGCAAAATCTTTGAAAGATCCAGAATAGAGATTGCATCTGGTACTCAAACTAAAGGTAATATCTTCCACTTGGTTGGTGTTGGTAAAAGTTGTCTGTTTGTTCAAGTTGATCAGAGTTGGTTATGGCATAGAAGGATGTGTCATGTAAATTTTGATAACATCATCAAGATAAGCAATACTCAGGCTGTAAGAGATCTTCCAAAATTGGTAAAACCTACAAATAGTTTGTGCAAAGAATGTCAGCTGGGTAAACAGAGTAGAGTCTCATTCAAAAGCAAGGATCAGTCCTCTACCAGATTATTGAAATTAGTTCATACTGATCTATGTGGTCCGACAAGAATCAAGAGTATGCAAGGTGATATATATTTCATGTTACTAATTGATGACCATTCCCGGATGATGTGGGTTACCTTTCTGAAAGAGAAATCAGAAGCTTTTGAGAAGTTCAAAATCTTCAAGGCTATGGTAGAGAATCAAACCAGATTAAAACTGAAATGTCTGAGGTCTGATAGAGGTGGTGAATTCACATCTGGTGAATTCATAGATTTTTGTGAGAAGCATGGTATAAAGAGATAGTTATCTGCTCCTAGGACTCCACAGTAGAATGGAGTAGTTGAGAGAAAGAACCAGACCATCTAGGAAGCATCCAGGACAATGATGATGGAAGCAAATGTTCCCTAGATGTTTTGGAGAGAAGTTGTCAGCACTGCAGTCTACACTCTCAATCAAGTTCAAATTAGAAGCAATACTAGTAAGACTCCTTATGAACTTTGGTTTGGCATCAATCCTACTGTGAGATATTTTAGAGTATTTGGTAGAAAATGTTACATTAAAAGAGATGAAGATCTAGGAAAGTTTGATGCTAGAAGTGATGAAGGAATTTTCTTGGGTTACTCCACTCAAAGCAAAGCATACCGGTGTTATAACAAGAGACTAAGAAAGATGATAGAAAATACAAATGTGAAGGTTGATGAGGGAATAGAAAAACTCTCAAGGTTTTATGAGTATGATGAAGATGATCAAGATGGTGTTCTGGTTCAAGGAGCTCAATCCTCTCCTGAAAGTCAGATTTAGATTGATATGGTAAATCAGGAAGAAGAGATAGGTCTGAATGAGGATGATCAAGAAACACAAGTGCAAGAAACTCCCAAAGTTCTAAGGTATGTAAGACTGAACCACTCTGAAGATCAGATCATAGGTGACAAAAGCAAAGGTGTGCAAACTAGAAGGAAAATTGCTTAAAATTTAGATGAATGTTGTCTGATTTCAAAGATTGAACCTAAGACAATAAATGAAGCCTGCAATGATGAAAATTGGACCAAAGCAATGGAGGAAGAGTTGATGCAAATTGAGAAAAATCACACTTGGGATCTTGTTTCTAGACCTAGAAACAAGAATGTGATTGGAACCAAATGGGTCTTCCGGAACAAACTAAATGAAGTTGGTGAAGTAATCAGAAATAAAGCCAGATTAGTCTGCAAAGGCTACTCTCAAATAGAAGGGATTGATTTTGAGGAAACCTTTGCTCTAGTGGCAAGAATTGAAGTAGTCAGACTATTTCTTGCATTTGCTGCCTTTAAAGATTTCAAAGTGTATCAGATGGATGTCAAATATGCTTTCCTGAATGGTGACTCAGAAGAAGAGGTGTACATTGAACAACTGGATGGATTTTAGTTATCTGAGCATGGTGATATGGTTTGCAAATTAAAGAAGGCACTGTATGGTCTAAAGCAAGCCCCAAGAGCATGGTATGAGAGGTTGGACAAACATCTTTTGAAGATTGGTTTCAACAAAGGTGCTGCTGATAGTAACCTATATTTCAAAATTGATCATGAAAACATCTTAATTGTTGAAGTATTTGTTGATGATATCATATTTGGAGGAAGAGATAGTATGTGTAAAACCTTTGCAAATCAAATGAAAAGTGAGTCTGAAATGTCAATGCTCGGTGAAATGAATTTCTTCTTGGGTCTGCAAATTACTCAGACAAAGAAAGGAATCTTTATCTCTCAGACCAAATATGTGAAAGAATTATTGAGGAAATTTGGAATGGAAGATTCAAAGCCAATGAACACTCCCATGGCAACCAGATGTAAGTTGAACAAAGATGATGACTCTCCTAAGACAGATCAGACAAAGTACAGATCAATGATTGGAGGACTATTGTATCTCACTCAAAAAAGACCAGATATAATGCAGGCTGTTGGTCTTGTGGCGAGATTCTAGGCTAATCCCAGAGAATCTCATGTCATGGCAATCAAAAGAATTTTTAGGTATTTAAAAGGAACAGTTGAGTATGGTCTATGGTATCCTAGAGATCATAATTTTTCTCTTCATGCATATACAGATGCAGATTGGGCAGGAGATGTGGATGATACGAAGAGTACAAGTGGAGGAGCATTCTTTTTGAGAAAAAGGTTGGTTTCTTGGCTAAGAAACAAGAGGCAATATCCCTGTCTACAACTGAAGCAGAATACATTGCAATAGCAGGAAGTTGCACTCAACTTTTGTGGATGAAGCAGATGCTAAGAGATATTCAAGTAGAATATGAAGAGCCTATCACAATTTTCTATGATAATTCAAGTGCAATAAATATTTCTAAGAATCCGGTGTTGCATTCTAAGACTAAGCATATATCTATCAAGTTTCATTTTCTGAGAGAGCAAGTGAACAAGGGTGAAGTCAAATTGGAGTATGTGCCCTCCAAGGATCAACTTGTAGATATTTTTACTAAACCTCTTCCCAAGGACTCTTTTGAGTATCTCAGGGAGAAGTTAGGGGTCATTGCCCCTCCGGTGATGAACTAGGATGCACTGATGTGCATCAGTCTGGTGGATATCACAGTCATATCTTGTGATCCGGATTGGTGATGGGGAGCTACTACTCAGGGGGAGCAGCTGGTATGATTCTGATGTGTTAAAGTTGCAAGTATGAGCCCTTTGCCATTGATGTCAAAGGGGGAGAGAAGACATGTGAAAAATAAGTAGTTGATGATCAAAGGGGAGTAGTAAAGAAAGAGAAGACATGTGAAGAGTTGTTGCTAATAGGGGGAGCTGTGACAGAAAGGAGAAGTTCTTGTCTTGATGGTTTTTCACATCATATGTTGCCATCAATGACAAAGGGGGAGATTGTTACAAGTATGAGGATAACTAGTGTTGTCATTGATGTCAACATACTCATATTGCATTAATGAGAAGGATTGGATGAGCTGTGTGCTAAGGATATTGAGGAAATTAATCTCAATTAGGAACAGTGAAGAACAATGATGACAAGAAGACAAAAGTCCTCAATAGGTTGAGGATCAGAGGATGCGGTTTAAAGGGTTTGTAGATATGAGTCTTGAGATGTTCCAGTCAAGATTTTAGAGGTTTGTATGAAGATCTAAAGAGGTTATGATCTCTCAAGTAGAACTGGTTCTGACAGACGTTCAATGGTGACAGAGTGTCACAGTTTGGTTTGGTGAGATCCGGAATTGCATTATCTCATTCTACGGATTGGAGAGAGTGTTGAAGAAGTCAGTGTGAGGTGACAACCAGATTTTTTCATGTATTGGAGGTCTGGAAGCACCTTTTCATTATGACAGTGATGACAGACTATGTTCTTGAAGTTCTAGATAAAGAAGAGAAGAATTCCAGTACGCTGATAAAGTGTAGATGTTCTTGATGAATCAGGAAAGGTTTTGGTGATCTTTGGATCATGTACAATTCTTATTGGTGGTCCGCATTGAAGTTAGAATTTGCATTTGAAGAATAACCATGGATATTGGTGTTCTTCTTGAGACTGGTTGATTGGATGTATTACACGTCTTGCGAATGATCTTGTAGGTGTTTGCCGACTTAGATGATTGTTCCTAAGTCGATGCCTTGTATAAATAAGGGATTGTGAATTCATTTTGAAGTGTGTCTTGTGGTGATGAGTGTGGCATAGCGAAGAGAAATGCGAAAAGCAGAGCAGGAGTTTTTGGGCTTAAATGGAATTGATCCAGGCATGGTAAAGATGTCAATCTCTAGTTCAAGTTTGTAATACTTGTTACTTTGTAGACAGTGTGTCTATTGTAGGCAGTGTGCCTCTTGTGAGCAGTATGCTTGGGCAGTGAGCCCTAATTGGCATGTGCCATCTATTTTTCTTATTCTTCTAATAGAGAATAATCCTTGGGTTAATCACCTCGTGGTTTTTCCCTTGACCGGGTTTTCCACGTCAAAATCTTGGTGTCTCATTTGTTGATGTGTATCTGCTCTGGTGTTTATGCTTTATGCTTTCATGAGTGATTAATTGATATGCTATTAAATAACAAAGAGGATTTAAGTGTTTGAATTAGAAGCAAGTTTTGTACAACTGATTCACCCCCCCTCTCAGTTGTGTGCCCTAAATCTAACACAAACATCCTCTTCCCTTGATGAAACATATGGCTCCCAAGCAAGCATAGAAGATCAAACAAATACCTTGGATCTTAGTGAGCATAATGAACATAATCAAGATCCTAATGATCCTTCCATATCCATTATTGACCATATTTCAAAGCCATCATATCCACTTGGTCTTACCACCCTCATCTATGAATGTTCTTCCTTAGGACAACAACAACCTTTGTCCTCCACCTCATCTTCTCCACCCAATAAGGAACTCGTGTGAAGTTCCCAAACCACACCTAGTCCCATTGTCCACTGCATACTCCAAACATGAATTCCCAAGGTAAAGGTTTAGGCCTTCATGCACAAGGTATTTTGGAGCCTATCCATGTCAAAATCCCTCCGCGCTCATATGGCCTTGGATACACACCCCAAGGTAAACATTCTAAAGATGTTGGTACTTCCTCTATGCATCCTAAGTCCACTTTCCATCCCAAATCCCATACATCCTATCATACACCTAAAACATATGTTGCCATTCCACCTCCATCATCCTACAAATCATAAAAGCATGTGACCATACACCTTCCACCATTTACTTTACCTCCACTTCTTCCAACTCCTAATATCCCACCATAAACTCTACCACCATTGCTTCCAACACCTAATAGCCCTATCATTCAATCCCCTTATCCATTTACCCATAAATCTTCTAAAAATCCTAATCATGACCAATCAATGCACACATTGTCTAAACACGAAGCTTCCACTCTTTCCACCAAATCCATGGAATTAAAAGGTAAAAATTTGGATGCCTCTACTTATAAAGCCAAAAATCCTAAAGGTCCTAATGCCTTAGGGTACAAATACAAAGAGTCAAAGCAAAGTCCATCTAAAAATCTATCCAAGCCCATACTTCCACAAGAAAAGTCCAAAAGCAAAATGATATGGGTACCTAAGCAAAAATCAAGCAAGTTAAATGAGGCATCCACCTCTCAAAAATACCAACCATCCCCTTCCATCCAAAATTCCCATTCCATCCAAAAATTCCAAAAATCCCACAAACAAAGCAAAAATCATAAAAATACTAAGTCTATGTGGGTCCCTAAAGTACTACACCATCCATCTCCTAAGAAAGCATCACCATTGCTTCCTACACCTCCACCAAATCAAAAGCGTCAATGTTTAACATGGAGTGTGCAACCGTTGGTCATGTTTCCCTTCCATTCCAAAATAATTCCACATACCTCCATCTCCCCGTCCTTCTTCCACTATCCTACATATCTTCCTCATCCTATTCCTATGGTCCATGCTTTTGCTTAAGTCTTCCACCCATCCTTGCATAAGTCCTATATAATCCACATCATAATTTACCATCTTCCCTACATAATCCACATCCTAATCCCCTATCCATCCTTGCATAAGCCTTTCATGATCCACTATCTACCTATTCCAACTACCTCTTTCATGACATCCCTTACCAACATCTATGAGCATAATGACATCTGACATGGTCTATGCAACGACATCCATCTCTAGCGGGACTATCACCTTTCATGGATCTAGACACTTGAGTCCCTCATATCCACCTATCCCATCAAAAAAATTAAAAAAAAGTCAAAATAATCAAAAAAATAAAAAAAATAAAAAAAAGTAAAAAAAAATCAAAATAGTAAAGAGAAATCCCTTCGTCCAACTGTGAAAACCTGGTAAACAGGCGTCTTGGATAAGTACCATGATGAAAACCTGGCAAACATGTGTCATGTGTAGGTTGATCTTCTATGTCACGTACACTTGGGGGCATAATGTCTCATCTATCCAACCTATCATATCATACCTGTAGAGTGTCAAAAACTCTACATTTTGTTTCAATTGTGGCTTAGTCTGCGGGTCTTATTATGTTTCTGTGTGAGTTTCAAATGTTGCTGTGCGAGTTTCAAATGTTTTGTGTGAAATTCACCAAGTGTCAAATCCACAGTCAAAGCTACAACAATGTTTCAAATATTAAGTTTTTTGTGGAGCGCGCCACATAGCAGATAGTATCAATAGTTTATTTTGTTTCATCAATGTTGCGGGTGTCGCCATGTGTCACTTGCGGAGGCAGTCTCAAAATCTTCTACATTTTATGCGGAGGGTGTCATGTGTCTTTTAAGTTTGCTATGGGTGATACTATGTGTTTCTCTCTGTATCATGTTGATTCCAGTATAAAAGATGGTGGGCCACAGTAATGTTTCAAGTTTCAAGCTTGCGGAGGATGCCATGTGGTGGTCGCAAAGAAGGAATTTCTTTTTTCATGACTCTTTAGCAAGAAAATTTTTGATTCACAGTTCTGTGCGGGTTGCACAAAGTGTCAGCTTCCGTGGGAACCTTTCAAAAGTTTTATTTGTTTTAGCAGTGTTGTGGAAGTTGCCACGTGTTAGCTAGTGTGCGCGCGGAGGCTTCTATCTGTCCCAGTTTTCTCCCTTTGAGGGTAGTGGGTGTCAAGGTTGTGGGTCCCATTATTATTGTGTCTCATTCTATGAGTAAAGCAGGTTGCGACAGATGTCCTAAGAGGAGGTCACCCGAGCATAAAGACACAGGTTTTAAAGGCTTTGCGGGAGAAGACACATATCATGTTTTGAAGGCTGCGAAATGCGACAAGTGTCATTTTCCTGTTGATTTTTGAAAAGATAAAGGAGTTTCTGGGTTTGATGTGGATGCTGCCATTTGTGATATTTCTTTTTAGTTATAAGCGCAAGGGTCTTGCCATGTATTTGTGTCTCAATGAAGGGGGTGTGCCACATATATTTTGCCCCAGCCAATGAACATGAAGGAGGGACGACCGTTGTAGATTCAGAGGATTGTAACTGCCAGGAACTTTTAGTAAATCTTCAGTTCAGTTGGACTGTTAAGGATTTGGTTGTTACAGATCTTGGGTCAGATCTATGGTTATAAATATGTAGTATTTGTAATAGAGATAGACGTATACATTTATTCATATAGATTCAAGGATCTTTTGATAAGTTTAGTCAGAAATTTAAAAGAGAAGTTGGAGACTTTGCTGTGACCAGTTTATGTCATTTTGCCTTTATTTTGTTGTTCTTGATAAGAAAGTTAATGCATCTGTGCCTTTTATGTTGCTGGAAGATTAATAAGAAGAACTCTGTTCTATGCCTTGGTTGATATTATTTGTGTCATTGCAAAGTGTTTGGTTGTGAGCCTTTGATAAGATTCATTCTATCTGTTTATGTTAATCATGCAATATTTTCTCTTTAATATAACTGTATCTTGAGGATAGTTTCACTGTGCTTAAATTGAAGGGATACTTTTACTCAGGCACATCGCCATAGTTAGATTTGCTTAATTGTATCTATAATCCTGTTAATTTCTTACCCTTTGCTCAAAACCCAATTGAAATAGAGAAGAGCCAACTTCTTTAAAATCTGGAGGTCGTTTCAAGTAGCAAGTTCCACATTCTTGAAACTTCCCATGTTGGTGTTAGAACCTACACAATTTTATCCATCAATAGTTTTTGGCACACCCAGTGGGACCTTTCTTGAAGTTCCTGTCAAGATCATATGAGCTAGAGAGTAACAAGGAGCCAGAGCTATGGACCTACAACAAGAGCACAGTCTACTGCTAATCTAGGCATTCTTTTACCACCATTAGTAGCTACTCCAAGGAGAAGAGTGAATCAGGTTGCAGTAGAGCAAAGAATAAATATGGGAGCACCTATACCTCCAAGGAACTATGTAAATTAGAATACTGGTAGTTCTCTCATCCTCCCAGTACCATCAGCAACTTGGGATCCTATCCCAGCCAATGCTCTGGAGGCTCTACCTAAGTTCAGTGGAGAAGATTTCAAGACACTTGGGGAGCATCTACAAGATGTATCTGATGTGTGTGCAGTACATGTTATTACTCAACATAATGTGGCAATAAGACTGCTAGCAGCTTCTTTCAAAGGAAAGGCTTTGGATTGGTATAGATCTCTCACTCTAAATACAATATCTACATGGGATTAGCTTGGTGATGCTTTCTTTGCAAAATTTAAAGAGAAAGGTGATAAATCTTCCCTGCTGCAACAATTGATCACTATCAAAAGGGCACCACAAGAAGCCATGACCGATTTCAACTCAAGATTTCAAAAGACCTGAGATAGAATTCCTACTACAGCAAGACCATTATTAGGTATGGCTATTGTGTTTTACCTCAAAGCTTTTAACTCTGATATATCAGTAATGATTCAGTTTCTTGGAGGTCAGACACTACTAGAAGCATATGAGTTGGTAGTCAAGGCTGAAAACAACTTGATAGATGCTGGAAAATTGCCCCCAAGGCCTCCTATGCCCATGTTCCCAGAAATTACCCTACCTTTGCCACAAGAAGCTCCTAACCTTACAGCTCCACCTGTGTCCATGTATTCATTTCCAGTACCTCAACAACCTGCTAGGGCAACCACCTCTGCTCAACCATCTAAAATGGATGATGTCAAGAATATTCTAAGGACCTTCTCAAATGAGATAATTAATCTAAAGAGACAACAAAATCCCTATTCAAAGCCCCCTTATCAAGGTTTCCAAGGAAATAGACCTCCCTTTTAGCCAAATCAATATTAAGGCCCTCAAAGGCAAACTAATCCTCAGCCTTCAAACCAGTTGGTTTCAGTCCCTAAACCTTTGCAAACTGTTCCTCATAATCCCAACAGGGAAATAGTTCCAGGGCAAAATAACTTAGTAGATGACACAAATGCTTGGTGCTTTCCCTGCAACAATGCCCATATGCCCAGAGACTGTCCTAGAGGTAATCTATACCAAAAGATAGCAAAACAGAGAGGGTTAGAAGGACAATTCTCAACCTCTAATACCCCACCATATCAGTCCCCTAGTGTTCAAAATGCAGTAATGGTGGCCCAGATGCAAGGGATGTCCATATAACAAGAAGAGGGAATAGCCCCCAAACATGCCTTATTTTCATGGATTGAAGAGGAAGATTCAATGTTCTTGAATGAGGCATCCACTTCAAAGAAACCATTGGTGCAGTCAGACTACTATACTAGATCAAAGAGGAGAATGATGGAGCAGCCTGAAGTCACTAATAATGAAATCATCAGAACTCCATTCCAAAATCATCATAATCTAGTCTCTAGAAAAGACATGCCTCAGCGTGTGCATAATCAAGTAGCCTCGGAACAGGTTCTAGAAAAGACAAGGTACCCTTATTACTCAAAGACCCAAGCATTAGGACCTATAAATGTGGTGGACCAGTTGAAAAGAACTCCAGCACATGTATCAATCTGGGACATGTTAGCTATTCCCGAGTAGAAGACATTATTGCAGGAAGCTTTGTAAGGTCAAAAAGCCTCTAAACACACTGGTGCTAAAGGAGGAGCTATTGATAAAAGGAAGCTTTAGCCCAAAGATACTGTACCTCTACAAACAATAGCTCTATTGAACAATACACCTGAGGTAGGTAAATCTAAACTAGATCCCTTTTATCTTACTCTAATAGTTGGGAAAAAACTACTGCATAATGCAATGATAGATTTTGGGGCCAGTACTATAGTAATGCCAAAATAGATAGCAGATGCTTTAAAGATAAAATATGAACCACTTATAAGAGGGGTCATGCAGTTGGATGGGAAATCTATTCAAACAATAGGAAAAATCAAACAACTTCCATTACAACTATATACTTGCCCCAATATAATTGTCAATCAAGATGTGGTAGTCATAGATATTCCCCTTGTATTTGGTTTATGCTTGTCTAGAGATTTCACAACCAAAATAGAAGGTTACATGTCACTAGATTGGTCACACCTCATTTTGAGAACCAACTATGGGACAAAGATGAAAACATTGTTTGAGCCATTATCCAAAGACCATATCACAAATGAACCAACCCTAAAATTAGAAGCATCCCATGCCATGCTAAATAAAGAGGAGAAAATCTTTGTTGAAGAATTAGGTAACTAGACTGAACATGATCAACAAGAAGAAGAGAATAATCAACTATTGACCATGATGCAGAGTGATCCCTATGGAAACTATGACTCTACTGGTCTAGGCACTTATGTCATTTTTGAAGAAGAACATGAAATCCCTAATATTATAAGGAAAGAAATATCAGAAAGTGGAAAATCTGAAAGAGACTCAGAAATCTGGACCTTGAATTTTGATGGGGCTAGGAGTAAAAATGGTGTTGGAGCAGGAATTTGCCTTACTACCCCAAATGGTGAGAAAATTCTAAGAGCCATTCACTTTCAGTTCGCCTGTACCAATAATGATGTTGATTATGAATCTTTGGTGTATGGACTCATGTTGGCAAAGAAAAATGAAATAAATAATCTGATAGTAAGAGGAGACTCAGAACTGGTGGTAAAATGAATAAGAGAGAAAGCAGTAGCCAAAAATGTAAGAATGAGATCCTATTGGCACAGGATTTGGAACCTGATAGATGGTTTTGAGGCTTTTAATATTGAGGTAGTTCCAAGAGCCCAAAATTTAGAAGCAGATAGAATGGCACAAATTGGTTCACAGATTGACCCAGCAAGTGATCTATTAGTTAACAATGAGTCAGTTAAGGTTATAGTAAGACCAACAATTCCAGACAATGACCAAAATTGGCAGGTTTTTGACAATGACCTTCAAGTACTTTCATTCTTACAACAATTAGGTGAATTTGCTGATCAGTTACATCCCAAAATTGAGGAGGCATATGGTGATCAAATTATCCAGATAAAATCAAATAAACTCCCTAAAGGGCTGATTACTCTAGAAAATTTGTTTTATCCAGAAGATGCAAGCCTAGAGAAGAGGAGGTTTCAGGCAAATAAGGAAGATTATTTTGAGATTCAAATCAGTGAAGGAAGAAAGTTGAAAGTTGGTAATTCTACAACCCAAGAGGAAAAGGAAAGGCTGATTACTTTATGTGATAAATATGATAGGGTGATTGCTTGGACCTATGAGGACCTCCATGGCTATAATAGAGATATCATCCAACACACCATAGAGCTTACTGAAGGATCTAAACCAGTCCAACAGAAGCAAAGGCCAGTGAATCCTAGAATTGAACCTTTAATGGTGGATGAGCTGCAAAAGCTCTTGGAATCAAAGATTATTTTTCTAATTAAGCATTCAACTTGGGTATCAAACCTAGTGCCTGTAAGAAAGAAGAATGGTGACACAAGACTTTGTGTAGATTTCAGGGATCTGAATAGAGCATCTTTGAAAGATCATTATCCCCTGCCTTTTATGGAACAAAATTTACAGACTGTGGTTGGGTCAGAAAGGTTTTCCTTGCTGGATGGTTTCTCAGGATACAATCAGATTTGGTTAGCAGATGAAGATCAGCATAAGACTGCATTCACTACAAAGTGGGGAACATTTGCATATGCTAAAATGCCTTTTGGCCTTTCAAATGCTGGGGCTACTTTCTAGCATGCAATGGATGTAGCATTCGGAGAACTTATAAATAAGATTATTCTAATCTATCTAGATGACCTCACTATCTTTTCTAAGAATGCTAGAGATCACTTTGACCATTTAGAGGATATTTTTAAGAAATGTCAAGAGTTTGGAATATCTCTGAATCCCAAGAAATGTATCTTTGCTGTACCTCAGGGTAAACTTCTGGGGCAAATAGTGTCAAAGGAAGGGGTCTTTATTGATCCAAAAAGGGTCACAACCATAATGAACCTATCTCTACCAGTCAACAAGAAAGAAGTTCAATCCTTTCTAGGAAAAATCAACTTTGTTAGCCGATTCATATATGATTTTGCAGGTCTAATTAGACCAATGACACTGTTGCTTAAAAAAGATCTGGTTTTCATATGGACCACAAAAGGAAGACATGCTTTTGAAGAAGTCAAGAGAGCCATTTCAACAGCCCCAGTACTTAGAAACCTAGATTTTTCTAAAAATTTTATAATGTATGTGTATGGGGGAGAATTCAGTGTTGCTGCTGTTCTAACTCAGGAGGATGATCAACAGGAAGGAGAGCACCCAATAGCCTTTTTCTCTAGAACTCTCAGGGAATATGAGTCTAGATATAATTTTGTGGAGAAGCAACTATACACCATGGTAAAAGCCCTTAGAAAATTTAGACATTTGGTAATAGGAAATAAGATTCTGATATTGGTGGCTCACTCTAGTGTAAGAGAATATATTATGGAGGGTGAGATCACTGAGAAAAGAGCCAATTGGATAACAAATATTCTAGAATATGATGTAGAAGTAAGACCCACCAAGTTAGTCAGAGGCAAAGGATTGTGCCAATACGTGACCCAAGACATGGAAAGAACAGTGACTGAAGAAACAAAAAGTGAAAATGTATTGAAACTCCAAGAGGTTAACCAAGACTCTTGGGTCAAAAATAGGATACAATTTATGAAGTATGGGATTTTCCCAAATGAGCTCTCCCATGACAAGAAAAGGTACTATAGGTAGCAAGGGATCCATTTTATACTAATTGATCATATTTTATTTAGAAGGAATGTTGATGGTATACTCTTAAGATGTATAGAGAAGGATGAAGCTCAAAGAATATTACATGAATTACACCATGGAGCCTCAGGTGGACATTTTTTAGCAAGGACCACTGCAATCAAAGTAACACAAGCAGGATATTTCTAGCCCACTTTGTTTAGAGATTGCCATCAACTGGTTAAGGAATGCCAGGCTTGCCAGTTTTATACAGGCAAAAGGAGAAATGTAGCAATGGCTCTAAGTCCCATAGTTTTGGATGAACCCTTTGCTCAATGGGGATTGGATTTTATTGGTATGATCAATCCAGTGTCAAATATGGGACACAAATGGATTCTCATAGCAACAAATTACTTTACCAGGTGGAGTGAAGCAGTACCACTCAAAGATGCAACAGAAAAAGTAATATTAGAATTCCTAGAAGGCATAATTGCTCAGTTTGGTCCTCCTCATACCATCATATCAGAAAATGCTAAAGCATTTTTGGGAGCCAAATTATTTGAGTTTGCATTAAGGAATGAGATTTATTTGAAGACTTCTTCAAATTATTACCCTCAAGGTAATGGTTTGGTAGAGTCCACTAACAAAAACCTTATCAGACTCATAAAAAGGATAGGGACTAATTATCATAGAGACTGGCATAAGTTACTTAATACAACATTGTGGGCTGACAGGATCATGCCAAAGCAAGTGACTAAAATGTCTCCCTATGAATTAGTTTATGGTAAACCTGCAGTAATGCCACTAAGCTTAGAGATCCCTACTTTGCAATTGTTAAACCAGATAGAAATTGAAGAGAATGGCCCCATGCAAGTTAGACTTACTGAACTATTGGAGGTCTAAGAGAAAAGAGAAAAGGCACATGAGTCACTAATGAAACATCAGAAAATGGTTAAGGACTGGTTTGATAAGAAGACTTCAAATCCCATTTTTGAGGTTGGCTCTCTGGTATTGAAATCGGATGAAAGAGCTGCTAAGCCAGGTTGACATAGCAAATTCGAATTATTGTGGATAGGTCCTTATAAAATTCATTCCTACGAGAAACAAAATTCATTTGAGCTGGAGACCATGAATGGAGAACCTGAAGAGATTCTGGTAAATGGGATCTTTCTAAAACATTTCAATTAAAGAGGGGCTCGTCATGTATCATAGTTAGTTAGTTTTGTTTCCTTTTCTCGCTTTTCTATTTCCTTCTTTCTTTTCCCACTTTCCCTTTCAAATAAGTGTTCGGCGAACACGTGTCAGTAGCACAAAGCCCCTTCTCTTTTAGTCTAGCATTTATTAAGGTTGTTTGGCAATCCCTAAAATTCCCCGGAAGTACATACTTTTTCAGAAAGATAGCCACGCTTGTAACATATCTGACACTCTGTTCCATGCATATTTCAAAAAGATACACTAGCTGTTTCTCAACATTAATTCCATTAATAAGATGAGATGTGTCATTTATTATCTTCATAAATCCCAATGAGCTAGGTTTTAAGTCCTAAGTGTAACCATCATTTGCTTCTATCTTTCTGCTCTAAATCACTGTTGCATCTAAACTCTGTCCCTAGCAAGTGCCTTTCAGCTAAATATCACTCTGATAAAATAGTTTCATTCCTTTTCTATGTCAAAGTTTCCCACATTCTTCTCACAAAGATACAGATATGTCTAAGACACAGTCACCACAAGAGGGACTTGGAATTTTTGAGTCAATGGACAAGCTATTGAACAACAAATCATATGCTTCGGCACTTGCGCAACCAAGGAAAACCTATCCAAGAACAAGGGTTTCTGAAGTAGGGTTATCTGTCGACCTGGAATAAGTGAAGGATTATGTAGATGGCATATATAACACACCCCTTCAAAAGAACACCAAGAGTCTCTGGGAAGGGGCACATCAAAGGTGCATTCTCTGAGCGAACAACGGGTAGTCTAAGACTTTTGGTATGAGGATATGGACCTCTTAGTTGGCACAGTTCCTGGTCCCAAGTGTCCACCCTTGTCCTAAGCTAATCGAGTTATGTGTAGAACTATTTCATGCACCATCAAATACTATCCAACAGGGCCCTTTCGTACTACATATTATACCCAAGGCCATAAGGGACATGATGGCCATGTAGTACGATAGAACAACCACATTTCCAACTATTGCCAAAATGCAAAACACATGGGCAAATATACATAACAAATTGAAATTCCTGAATTCAGAGATGCAGTTGGGAGAGGATAATACTCTGATGCCCACACTACCCACTGGGTGGGCATAATTTAGTCAAAATGTTCAGGAGGCACTTTCAATGATAGCTTTCATTTTTGGAATGAAAGAGGATAATACAGTCCATGACTGGCAGTTGGTAATCATTTTCAGAATGAAAACTGTGGATAAATCACAAGAGTACTGGCTAGATTTTTCAGAACAAATTGCTGCCGCCATGATTGATCAGCTCACAAATTTCAAGACAAAGCAAGTATTCAGGTATTCTGCTTTCCTGTTCCATCTTATACTATATCAGAACTTTGGTCTTTTTGCACAGCATATGCATTTAAATATGTATGATCCAAATTTTAGTCATAATAAAACCATCCCTGTGTCCACATGGACACATGTGTTATCTAAAATCTCTGATCCCTATGAGTTTTGGGAACATTTTGTCACCCCTTCTTTTTGCCAGCTAAGCCCTGAGCTTGTAGAACATAGGATGACACAGAGTATAAGGGATTTTATAGTTAATTGCCCAATTCCCTGTGACTACTTCTTTGGGGCACATAATACAATAATCAGAGTCCAAGGTTTCAGTGGGGAACCCGTGCTATTGCCTAAAGTATTGACCCCTAGGGTCGTATTCTTAGAGGTGACCCGACAAGTATCTGTGGTTGATAATGACTTTGGCCACAAGAAAAGAAAGAACAAGATGTATGATGTCCCATGGGCCAAAAAAAACATGACACTTGAAGTTAGAGGTGTAGAGAACCTCTTTTTAAGGAAGTTAGCTACCCTTGGGTTCCTCATCATAGAGGATAAATGAAATATGACCCAGATAGTTTTCTAGCCTCCTGGATCATAAATAATACGGTTCGTGCCAAGTTGGTACATGAGAGTTGTCCATTCTAGGAGGACAGGGGGAATTCGAAAGAGGATAACCCAGAGCTATATGTGGAATTAACTGATTTGCCCTATGAGGGGCCTAGGCCATGGGAAACCTTCTATGTCAAAGAGAAGAAATATGACCCTAAGTTGAAAATGACTGCTGGTCTAAGGAAAGAGTTAAAAGCCCAAGAATGGAGAGCAGAAAAGATTGAATCCTATTGGAAATATAGGCAAGAGATTTTAGAGTTTACACATTCATTTGGGAATGTTGAAAGTGATGAAAGATGGGAATCAATCTGGGATGAGTGGCATCCCTCCCCAGTCTCAAGTCCAGACACAAACAGAATTCAGAGGAAGGGTGAGGAGACAGAAGAAGAAACAAAGTCAGCCCCAATAATGCAAGAAATAGGACAGGCATCATCTGCTGCTCCTGCATCTTCATGGCCCCAATCCCTCAGCACCTTAGAGAAACAAAAAGGTGTTGTGTCATCAGCAATTCTAGGGACTCAAACAACTTCGGCATCTGGGGGTTCCAGAGTTGTTCCTTTGCAACCACCAGTGGTGGTAAATATTGAAGAGGAAGAAATAAAGGAAATAAAAGAGAGGCCTAAGAAACATAGGAAATTGTACCTACAAGAAGAAGAGGAAGAAGAAATAGAACCACAGTAGCAACAACTTCCAGTCACCTCTTCTGTTGCTCAAGTAAGTGCTTCTTCTCCCTTCTCTCCTATATCTCTTTCTTCTGCTATAGGAATGGCAATCCCAAGTAGCCAGGCATTCATAACCCCTACCACTTCTGATGTGCTTACATCAACCCTTGCCACAACTGCCAGTACACAGGCCATGTCCTCACAAGCCATTACATTGCCATTATTTTCTCCATCTGTACCTAAACGTACCCCTCCTCAGGTTTCTCCTAGCCAACAATTATTAGCTATTCCCTATGGCCTGCCTCAAGGCCACCCTTTTGCTGGAGGTTACATTGCATCCCCTCTTACATTCCAAGCTCAAGCAGACACAACAAAAAGGGCTAGAGAGGCTAGGATGGATAAAAAGAGGAAAAAGGAAAACAAAAGCCCTGCTGTGGCACACATGAGGTCACTTTATGGCCCTATTCAACAATCATTGACAGTTACACATTTGTCTCCAAATGTGATGAAACCAAATGAACAAATGCAGCCCCAGGATTATGCTATAAATGCTATGGCCATGGATATGTCTCTGTTCAGGCCACAGGACAGGGTTGAGCTACTAAATGAAACTGCAACTGCTATAGCAACAGACTATTTGAAAGTATCCAAGAAGTTGCAAAAAGCAGAAAATGATTTGGCTCAAGAGAGATTGAATAGTAGCAACCTTGCTGGGGAGATTCAATCTAAGAAAAATGAGATTGATAATATGAACAAATAGTTGCAAAATACTGTTTCTTTGCAGATACATCAGGCTGTACAGGCCCAGATTGCTTCTCTTAAGTCTGAGCTGGAACAAGAAAAAGCTGTAGTAACTATTTTGAGACAGGAGAAAGCCACTTCAGAGAAGAAATATTAGGATAAGTTGCTAGAGGCCACACACTTGCAACGGAAGTTATTGAATGAGCAAAAGGCCAATAGTGCAGTTTAGGCACAACTCATGGCTAAGAAACAAAAAATAAAGCAGCTGGCAATTGAGCTGGCTAATAGGCCACAAAATGCTAGAGTTCTTAATTTGGTAAAAGAACTATATGTTTCAGTATGGAAGAGAATCTCTGAAGAGATTATCCAGCTAAGGCCATCTTGAACTTTTCTGTTAAATGCTCAACAGTTGTGTGAGAAGGTAGAAACTTCGGTGCAGGCTACCTTGTCCACTGTTTCATTGAGGGTTTCTAACTCTCAACTTTTATTGAAGAAGTTGTATGACATAGCAGATGATACATTATCAACAGCAGGTATCAATGATAGAATGGTTGCTGCTAAGAAAGTCAATGAGGTTTTGAGTTGTAACTCTGCGGCCACAAATTGTCAGGAGCTCCTGGATACAGTGAAAGGAGTGAAAAATATGAAGAAACACATAGAGGATTTGGTGCAACTGGGGCTTCCTTCACCATTCCCAGATAATAACACAGTATTGATGATTGATGACATCAAGGACCTTCTTTTGACTAAGCAATATGATTAGACAATTTTCCAGGGTTTAAGTGATTCATCAACAGTAAAGGAAGTTGAAACTGTGTTGATACCTATGGCCCAACTAGAATTTCAATTAAAGGCTGTGGTACAAATTTTGTAAACCTTTTCTCATAAAGATATAATTAATCTTGATTTTGCTTTTCAAGATTTGCAGAGTAGACAGGGGCTCTTAGATTTAGAATGGTCTATTTATTAGACAGCATTGCAAAATTTATGATTCAAAGTTGTATTTTCAATACATATCTTTTTGTCAATTTTGGGTTCTTTCAGAGCAGGCTTAGAAGTCCTGATGGTAGCCAAGAACTGTAGAGTGTCAAAAACTCTACATTTTGTTTTAGTTGCGGCTTAGTCCGTAGGTCTTAATATGTTTCTGTGTGAGTTTCAAATGTTGCTGCATGGGTTTCAAATGTTTTGTGTGGAATTTGCCAAGTGTCAAAGCCACAGTCAAAGCTACAACAATGTTTCAAATATTAAGTTTTGTGCACGTAGCAGATAGTATCAATAGTTTATTTTGTTTCAGCAATGCTACGGGTGTCGCCATGTGTCACTTGCAGAGGTAGTCTCAAAAGCTTCTACATTTTATGCAGAGGGTGCCGTGTGTGTTTTAAGTTTGCTGCGGGTGATGCCACGTGTTTCTCTCCGTATCATGTTGATGCCAGTATAAAAGATGGTGGGCCACAGTAATGTTTCAAGTTTCAAGCTTGCGGAGGATGCCACGTGCTGGTCACGGAGAAGGAATTGCTTTATTCATGACTCTTTTAGCGAGAAACTTTTTGAGTCACAGTAGTGTACGGGTTGTGCCAAGTGTCAGCTTCCGTAGGAACCTTTCAAAAGTTTTATTTGTTTCAGTAGTGTTGCAGAAGTTGCCACATGTTAGCTAGCATGTGCGCGGAGGCTGCTATCTGTCCCAGTTTTCTCCCTTTGAGGGTAGTGGGCGTCAAGGTTGTGGGTCCCATCATTATTGTGTCTCATTTTATGAGTAAAGTGGGTTGCGATAGATGTCATAAGAGGAGGTCACCCGAGCATAAAGACACAGGTTTTAAAGGCTTTGTGGGAGAAGACATGTATCATGTTTTGAAGGCTGCGGAATGTGACAAGTGTCATTTTCCTGTTGATTTCTGAAAAGATAGAGTTTCTTGGTTTGATGTAGACGCTACCATCTGTCATATTTCTTTTCAGTTATAAGTGCGTGGGTCTCGCCATGTGTCTGTGTCTCAATGAAGGAGGTGTGCCACATATATTTTTCCCTAGCCAATGAGTGTGAAGGAGGGACGACCGTTGTAGATTCAGAGGATCGTAACCTCCAGGAACTTTCAGTAAATCTTCAGTTCCATTGGAGTGTTAAGGATTCAGTTGTTACAGATCTTGGGTCAGATCTATGGTTATAAATATGTAGTATTTGTAATAGAGACAGACATATACATTTATTCATATAGATTCAAGGATCTTTTGATAAATTTAGTCAAAAATTTAAAAGAGTAGTCAGAGACTTTGCTGTGACCAGTTTATGTCATTTTGCCTTTATTTTGTTGTTCTTGATAAGAAAGTTAATGTATTTGTGCATGTATCTGTGCCTTTTATGTCGCTGGAAGATTAATAAGAAGAACTCTGTTCTGTGCCTTGGTTGATATTATTTGTGTCATTGCAAAGTGTTTGGTCGTGAGCCTTTGATAATATTCATTCTATCTGTTTATGTTAATCATACAGTATTTGCTCTTTAATATAACTGTATCTTGAGGATAGTTTCACTGTGCTTAAATTGAAGGGATACTTTTACTCAGGCATCGCCATAGTTAGATTTGCTTAATTGTATTTGTAATCCTATTAATTTCTTACCCTTTGCTCAAAACCCAATTGAAATAGAGAAGAGCCAGCTTCTTTAAAATCTGGAGGTTGTTTCAAGTAGCAAGTTCCACATTCTTGAAACTTCCCATGTTGGTGTTAGAACCTGCGCAATTTTATCCATCAACAATACCATTTCCCACCATATCCTACCCTACCATCTTTAGCCATCATACAAACCTATCTTATTGAGTCCATTTATCCTCCCTTCCTCCTTTTGATCTTGATAAAGATTGGGGGCAAAATGTTGAAACATGCTTTGGGTATCTCTTGATATACCTCATCCTTTCAAAAACAATCCTATCATCATCTTCTTGTCATAAGCCTTCTCATGAAAAATCCTAAGCATACTATCTAGAATGGGGCATGTTATTCCAATGCGACATAGCCTTTTGAGATCATATCCTTTCTCTTATGCATACATCCATCCACTATAGCCTATCCTTTTATCTATCCATCTATCATGAGCCTTTTATCCATCTATCTAATCCAATCCTACATTATTCTTGCACCTAGACTTGGCTCTCCCTTCTCATTGGTATCTAGTACAAAGGCTACCAAAATTGTCATTCAATACCATCTCAAAACATTTCCAAAAATCCAAAAAAATCAAAACATTTCCAAAAATCCAAAAAATCAAAACATTTCCAAAAATCCAAAAAAATTAGAACATTTCCAAAAATTTCAAAAAAATCAAAACATTTCCAAAAATCCAAAAAAATCAAAACATTCCAAAATCCAAAAAAAATCAAAACATTTCCAAAAATCCAAAAAAATCAAAACATTCCCAAAAATCCAAAAAAATCAAAACATTCCAAAAATCCAAAAAAATCAAAATATTGCCGATGATGGCATGGTTTGGTGGTTAAGTCGCTTGGTTGTAGTGGCGGCCACCAGAGTTCAAACCCCTGCTGGGCCAACAAGCTCGCAAGGCTTTACGCCTTCACTGGGCCAACGAGCTTGCAAGTTTAAAGTGTTCTTGCTAGGGGATGAGGTCCCCCATGTTGTGGCCTCACCGGTTCATTGCTCCGGGCAAAAGCAATTGTGTGGAGCCGGAGGGAATGTCGCACCAGCGTTGCCAGTCATGTTAAAAAGTTTACCAGGCGCATTATCATTAAAATTTTTAAAAAATCAAAATATTCTCAAAAATCCAAACAAATCAAAACATTCTCAAAATCCAAAAAAATCAAAACATTCTAAAAATCCAAAAAAAATTAGAACATCCAAAAAATCCAAAAAAATCACAACATTTTAAAAATACAAAAAAATGAACATATCCCCAAAAATACAAAAAAATGGAAAAAGGTCCTGAAAAAAATACAAAAAAATTAAATATCAAACAAAAAAATCCAAGCAATAAGATCAATCATCATCAAATAATCCATCACATCAAATCCAATCAAACCTATCAAATCAAAGAAAATCAATCCCAATCAATTCACAACTTGATCAATCCGTTTACCTTCATCATCACCATCAATAAAACATAAATCAGAACTACATCTTACCTTTATCGTTAAATGCCTTGATCCTGTGGATACAGGGTATGTAGGCAATCTGGGATACGAAGGAGGTACACGGATTCAAGCATAAGCGATAGCCCATTTCCATCTTCCATCTCATTTCTTCTATTATTTATCTCCCACAGCTAAAATCCAATCAATCCATCACTTCTTCCAATCAATCTCATCATCAATCATGCATCCAATAAATCCAAATGCAAGTCAATCCTTAAACCATACCAACTAAGTTAATCAATCTTGCCAAATTATCCAATCGTAATCAATGTTCTTGATCCTAGCCTTGTTGTAAACCCAATCAATTAATCAATCATCCTTGTGTTGATCTAGGGATATATCGTTTCCTGCAATGACAACACTATCTTCATCATCAATCAATCAATTAATCAATCATTGGTTATACAACTTGACAGGGGCAATACCTTGTTTGTTTTTGAATTATTTGTGCATACTTGCTTGCTTGCTTGTGTGTGTTATCATTTTTATCTTGCATTTACATCAATCCAAATCACTCCTAGCTAATATTCATATCTTGTACCTAGACAAGGTTGTATTATGTTGGGGCACGAGACACATTGTCACCTTGGTCCTTATACCTTGGTGCATAACGTCTAGTGCTATATCAAACATCATGGTTGCTCACTTTTATTGTAGCATAACACATCATTCATTTCTTCTATCCATTCCCTTATCTTTCTCTGTTGACCAATCTATTTCATTTCGAGAGCCTACCCATGTTTGTCCAACCCGCCTATCCTCTAGAGGGGGCATCCTCATCCTATCTTTTCATCATCATCCAATCTTTCCATCCCATCTTTTTTCCTATATCCATACCTTGGCTTCTTTGAAATGATGTTGCTCGACATAAATCTTATCATCTCGAACATCATCTCAAAGAGGGGCAAAATGTAGACACCTAAAATTGACCCATTTAATTATTTATGCATCGAACTCATAGCATCACCTAATTATACATGATCTTGTAAAACATCTTGTAAGATTTATCCTAGATCATTACATTAGCCCATTTATCCCATTTACATTATCCCACTTGATCACCTTTCCAATTAATTAAATAAACCTCTTTATTTAATTAATCCCTCTTCACACGTCCCACAAACAATTTAAATTAAATATTAAATCAAATCTCTCATCCAAGACATGACTACAACTCTTCACATGCACAAATAATTTAAATTATTTTATTATTTTAATTATGAGATTCCCCTCACATCCTATTTTTAGCCCCACTTATTTGTGTGTCATAAGCATCTTTTCTCTCAAATAAATAAAAGAATCCCACTTATTTTCCCTCATCCTATTTTGAGCCTCATGTCATAACCCATTTAATGTGCGTCATAGGCACTAAAATCAACTATTAATCCTAGCCCTACACATCACACATTTGACTTTTAATCTTGGCCATTGAATCATATCAGCTCTTGCCTATAAATTCAGCCTCACACAGGCCATTTTAGATCATCCATTTTCTTCTAGTATCCTCACTCTGCCAAAATTCCTCTAATCATCTCATCTATATCTATCTATCTTCTTCTATCAATCTTTCATCTCAAAGATATGCTGCAGAAATGAGCACCCAACATCCCTCTAGCAATCAAACCTTCAAAATCTTGCATTTGCATGCAAGGTGGAGAAGAGCAATGGAGGTCAATCAAGAACAGCATGGAGATTTCGGTTTACATTTGTGTTTATTGTTTTAGTTTCCATGTTGTCTTGTGCTTCATTGTGCATTGTTAGGGTCTTATCATTGTTTATTCATTTACCCTTGATTTGCAATTTTTACCCTAACTACAATATTGTAAAACACACTAAGTTATAAAGTGCCACAAATCTAGGGGGTCACCTAATACTGAATTAGGAGGGTGTACAAAGTTGTGCCAAGAGCACTTCCATAGAGTCGTGTCAAGAACACTTCCTTGAGTCATGTCCAAAACACTTCTGTACTTCTTTACACACTTTCAGTTAAGGGGGGTTAATTAAGCATTTTGGTGATACACACACTCAACTTATAAAGTGCCACAAGTCTAAAAGGGGATAAAAATATTGAATTATGGGGGGGTTCATAAAGTTGTGTCAAGAGTACTTCTGAGTTGTGCTAAGAGCACTTCCACAGAGATATGTCAAGAGCACTTCCACTACTCCATCATCCTTCAACATTTTTTTTAGATGTGTCAAGAACACTTCCACATCACCATCACCTAATGCTACATATGAATCCATAGTTGAATCTTAAAGGACATCCAAAGATTCATCACAGAAGAAGATTGATATCAGTTCCTTTTCTTCTATAGATTTCAAATTTGCTTCACAAAAGACTTCCATAGAATCTTCAAAGAAGGACTTCATTATAGCCACATGACATGTAGTTTTTCACATTTCTCTCTTTTGGAGGAAAGTTTTTCCCACAGGATTTTCTTTCATTCTCCACCTTATGGGAGATGCATTTGTACATGGGTACCTCATCAGGCCTAGTAACTGGGACCCATTTCTTCTTGTACCCACCTAAGCTATGCTTAAGGGGGGTGTTAGTGCAAAACATTAATATTACTTACTTATCCTAAGTAATATATTTGCACATGGCTTTAAGCCACCTTAGGTGGTTATGTGTCGACTTGGAGAGTCCATCAAACACATCCAAGATACATTTCGATACTCATTAGCCACTTGGTGGAAACATTCTTGCCACCACTACTTGAGTGCATGAGTAAACTCTTGAAGTGATTCAAACTCTTCATACTATATGTACACACTTGTTCATTATCAATTTACACTAATTATGTGATTATATAATTAATCATCTTTCATGTCATTTGTTGTCGTTTACTCCATTTTGTGATCAACATTCTCTCAGTCGATCCTTTGTTCTAACAAATTTCCAATCGCATGTGTATACTTTACATGTAAACAATTTCTCAAGTATTGTAAACCATCACAACTACCATGATGTAGGAGCATCTGGGTCCATGAGCAATCATCATCAACCAAAAAGATTTCTTTTCTTTCTTGCTTGTTTGTTTTTCCTTCTTGTTCTATTGTAGGAGTTGATGATCAAGTTTCTAGAGAAGTTCCTAAGGATTCTTGGCCAAGTTTTGACTTAATCTTGAAGAATATCTAAATGGGTGCTCACATTTCAATTTTGGTGAAGATCTGAGATAAATTGGACAAGTTATGCAAAAGTGGAACTTTCAGTATCAACATGATATGTGGGACTTTCCCTACCATCAGGATATATGCAGATGATCCTTGAAACCTCGTGAAAAAATCCAAGTGATGATATCATATTTTTAAAAATCCAAATGGGTGTCCAAAATTCCAAGTTTTGCAAGATTTTGAGCAAAATTGAGTGGACATATCCAGTTGACCCCAAAATCCCCACAATATCTAGTTGACCCCAAAATCCTCACAATATCCAGTTGACCCCAAAATCCCCGCAATGTCCAGTTGACCCCAAAATCCCCACAATATCCAGTTGACCTAGTTTTCCCTGCAATATCCAGTTCGGTCACTTTTTCTCGCAATATCACATTGGGTTACTTTTTACTGTAATATCACACTGGGTCACTTTTTCCCAAAATATCACGTTGGGTCACTTTTTCCCACAATATCACATTGGGTCACTTTTTCCTTCTTTATCACTTAAAAAGTGCCCAGAAAGCGACAAAAATGGTTTTTGACCACTTGTATGGCTGATCCAAGATCCAATTGATGAATGACACGTGTCCAATTTACATAATGAGTGTGGTGGTGACCTCAAATGCCTATAAATAGGGGAATTTCATAGTAAAATTGGTTGACTTCTCCATAGTGAGTTTTTTGGTTTCTGTTGGAAGATTATTTTGGGTTTTCACAGGAAAGCTAGGTTAATCTGATCTGGCTATTGGAATGATTATAAGGCTTAGGCCAAGGCATGTAATTAAACCATTGTACTCCTGCTATAATGTTTCCCATTACATATGAATAAAGAGTTTACTATTTCATTTTTGTGTGTTGTTCATTTTGCTTCTTGGTTTAGTAGCTTGTCAAAGCCCTTGGACCTTGATTTGCATCAAGTGGTATCACAACTTAGGTTTGGAATTCATTGAGGCTGTGGGATTGTTATGCAAGGGACCCTGAGGAGATTGTTCTAGGTAGAGTGAAGAGGAAAACTTGCAACTATAGAGGGTCTGCACACATGACACATCAACCAAGAGGAAGAAGAGGAGATTATCCAAGAGCTAGAGATGCATCATTGGTAGAGCGCTAAGAGGCATCACAGCTAGGTTGGATGCAATGGAAATAACACAACATAGAGGAGTACCTATAGAGGATGTGAGTTATAATGAGGAAGAAGAAGAAGAAGGAGAAGATGAATATGAAAGGAGGTTTTTGAGTGCAATGACAAATATTGCAGGTAAACCCCATGTAGAGTTACCTAGTTACAATGGTAGTCTGAAACTAGATGAGTTGATAGACTAGATTTTAGAGATGGAAAAGTATTTTGATTTGGAATCTATTGAAGACCCTAAGAGGGTAAAACTTGTAGCTGCAAAGATAAAGGGACATGCATCTTTGTGGTGGGATCATGTGCAAGTTTTAAAGAGACAGAGAAAAGGAAAGGAAAAGATTAAAACATGGGAGAGGATGTTAACTAAGTTGAAGGCAAAATTTTTGCCTGCAGACCATCAAATCACTATGTTTAAAATGTTGCAAAACCTCAAGTAGAGGGAGAAAAATGTGCAAGACTATACCAAAGAGTTTTACAGATTAAACATCAGGGTTGGTCACATTGAAGATGATGCTAAGAAGGTCTCTAGGTATGTAAATGATTTGCATTATTCTATCCGAGATGAAATTAGCATGGTCAAAATTACCAGCATAGAAGAAGCCTATCAATTTGCATTGAAGGCAGAAGAAAAGATCTCTAGAAGGCAGAACAACACTAGGGGAAGAGGTAAATCCTCCAGAGGAAGAGGGCAGTCAAATCCTAGATGTGGTTCTTAGGATTTGCAAGGAGAAACAAGTTATTCTTAGATCAGTACCCAAGGAGGTAGAGGAAGGGGCGATTACTCCCAAGTAGAGGACATTATGGAAGAGGATTTAGTGGAACATGTTTCTAGTATGGACAGGCTGAACATAGGGCATCTGAATGTCCTCAAGTATAATAGAGCAGTGGCAAAGGAAAATAGACTAGAGTCAATATGGCACAAATTGAAGAGGAGAGTGTGGCAAGTGTAGCCTCACCAAAATTTGGAGAAGAACACGAGGATGGAGAATCCTTGATGCTGAGGAAAGTTCTTCTGACACTAGAGAAGGTACAAGAGGAACCAGAACAACGAAGAAATCTATTTCGAACTAGATGTAGGTCTGAAGGAAAATGCTGCAAAGTCATTGTGGACAATGACAACACTAACAACTTAGTGTCAAAAGAGATGGTGGATAAGCTGAAACTGAAGAGGTTGAAACACCCAACTCCCTACAAGGTTTCTTAGCTGCAAAAGGGACATCAGTTATTGGTAAGTGAACAATGCCTTGTTAAATTTCACATTGGGAATTACAAAGATGAGATAATGTGTGATGTTATGCCAATTGATGCATGCCACATTTTGTTAGGTTGACCTTAGCAATATGATAGGTAGGCCATTCATGATGGCAAGAGTAATTGTATTAAAATCAAGAAGGATGGTGTTGAGTATCTGTTGAATCCTTTGAAGGATAAGGATAAGAAGTTGAGAAAACCAATAAGGTTTGTCTAGTGATTGGAAAACAACTCCTAAAGGAAATTAGAAAGGAGAAGGTATGTTATACCTTCCTACCTCTAGTTGCAAAAATTATGACAATAAAGAAAGGGGCAGAAGTTCCCACAGAAGTCCAAGAAATTGTAAATGAATTCAATGACATTCTAATGAAGGACTTACCCAATGGATTACCTCCAACTAGAAGCATAAGTCACTGCATGAACTTGATACCAAGGGCAAGCCTACCAAATAAGACACCATATAGAATGACACCTATGGAAAATGAAGAGGTGAATAGGAAAGTGCAAGAGCTATTGGGTAAGAGATTGATTAGAATGAGCCTCAATCTGTGCATTGTACCTATTGTACTGGCACCTAAGAAAGATGGGAAATGATGAATGTGCCTTGATTCAAGGGCTATAAATAAGAACCATTAAGTACAGGTTTCTATTGCCTCATATGGATGATTTGATGGACTGTTTGAGTGGAGTAAAGTACTTCAGCAAGATTGATTTGAAGAGTGGATACCAACAAATTAAAATTAGAGAAGGGGATGAATGGAAGACAACATTCAAGACCATAGATGGACTGTATGAGTGGTTAGTGATGCCATTTGGGTTGACAAATGCACCCAGTACCTTTATGAGATTGATGAATGAGGTAATGAAGCCTTGGCAAATTTGGTTATCCTTTATTTGGATGACATTTTGATTTTTAGTAAAATAAAAGAGGAACACTTGCTGCACCTTAAGGCAATTTTGTAGAGGTTAAAAGAAGAAAAGTTGTTGGTAAACATGGATAAATGTAGTTTTATGTAGAGGGAACTAGTATATCAAGGTTTCGTTGTGTTTGAAGAAAGGTTGAAGATGGATCCTGAGAAGGTTAAGGCAATCATGGATTAGCCTTCACCTAGAAACATGTTTGAGGTCAGACATTTTCATGGCTTGGTGAGATTCTATAGGAAGTTCATCATAAATTTTAGTGGAATATGCGCGCCAATCACCAAGACAATGAAGGGTGTTAGGAAGGAATTCCATTGGAATACTTGATACACATATGGTTCCTAGGGTTGTCATTGATGTCAACACTATCACAAGGTTGTCATTAATGTCAACACTATCATGGATGTGTGATGGTGTTCATGGTTGGATGTCATGTCCTATCTAATAGAGAAGATATAGTTCACGGTTAGATGTCATGTTGAATATAATGTGGTTACTAAAGTTCATGGTTGGATGTCATGCCTTGATTAGTGCAGAGTTGAGTATGAAGTTACGTTAACATGAGAATTAGAAGCACTAAGATGATCTGATGTGTTTCTAATGTTGAGAAGATGTTACTGGTACTCTGATGCATATTGTATGATCTCTCCTAATGTTCCTAAGAATGTATGTGTTGATACAAAGAAGGTTTGGCCTTCAGAAGTTGGTGACAGTTTCTGCTACAGGATGACTACCTTTGAAGATTGTCTGGGAGATTGCTCCACATTCCTCTACATTAGCAGTTATGGCTATGTGGTTCTAGAACTATGTTCAGGGTGTAATGAAGGTGATAATTTCAAAGTTTCAGATCATCTGTTCTTCTGCTGTGAAAGTTATGCATGATAGAGTAATAACATGTGTTCTAGTAGAGTAAGGTGGTGTTGAAGGCTTGATGGAATGCTTCGCATTCCTTTGGAATTGAATGTTTGTCTTTGTGGTTTTGTGGACATGTTTATGGATGTGCATTACGTGCTTTCTTGCAGTTTCAAGTTTCTTGGTGATCCACAAGCTCAGTTTTTCAATGACAGTATGATGCAGTGTGTTCGAGATGACTTGTTGTTCTCAGAGTTCATGGTTGAATATGTGTGGAACCAAATCTTTGATGTACAGATGTAAAAGAGTGTTTGAAGATGTTGTATGCATCCTGTAGACTCATCTAGAAGAGTTTCATGAAGATCTTTCTTGTTTCCAGTACCGCACAAGGTTTTCAAGTTGCTGTGGCCATTATGCTTCAAGTTTCAAATGCCTTTTCTTAAGACTGTCCTATTTTCAAATGAATGGAGTGTGCAGATGTACTTCCTTGATATTTGATGTCATGAAGAATGTTTTGGACTTGGTTAAGCAAGTGTTGATGTCTGCAAGGCATGGGTCTTCTGCTGGTATAGCATGTAGTCTTGTTTAGGACTTGTCCTCTACACGTTTCATGTTGTGTGTAGTTTGGTTGACTTGTAAATGTATTTTTCATGTTGTCTCTAGCCAACAAGAAATGTAATCAATGTAATATCATGTGTAAATTGTAAATCAAATTCAGTTAGGCGGAGTGTGATTGCAATGTGATTGATAAGGTTCACAAGTAAGATAAGGAGCAGAATGAATGCATTATGATGTGTGACTAAAGGAGAAAGTGTAGAAGTTGTAGATGTTGTCTTGATTCATCTTGAAGACATATATATGATAGTGATCAAGTGTAGAGTGTACCTAACTAATTTGATCATTAAAAGGAAGTGTGAAGAGGCAGAATTACAATCATCAAAGGTGTGAGATTCATTGTCAGTTTTTCAGGTAGTAGAGAGACTATCATACTGTAATCCATTCTAAGTTTGTTCTCAATTCAGGGAGTAGTTTCGTCCTTGGGAGTGGCCCTAAATCAAAGTTTTTAGGGAGTAGTAGCTTCCTTGGGTTGCAGCCCTAAAACAAAGTCATCAGGGAGTAGTAGCTTCCTTGGGTTGTAGCCCAAAAACAAAGTTGTTATTTAAGTTTCATATATTGTGAGTTAATCCTCACCGTGGTTTTTCCCTTGGGTTTTGCACATATATCTAGTGTTATGTGTTGATGTGCATTGTTTTAATCTTTCATGTTTATGTTAATGCTGTAATGCTTAAGTTTTAATCTACTCCAGAGGAGTTGAAGTTTAATTAGATACTGATTCACTCCCCCTATTAGTATCCTGGTGTGTTCAACAATTGGTATCAGAGCTAAGTTCCTCTTAACGAAGATTAACTAATTGAGGAAGGTTTGGGATGGTACTTAATAGATCTAGCAAGATACCTAGGTTTGATGGAACAAATTATGCTTTTTGGAAGCTAAGGATGAAAGCCTATATCAATTCTCTAGGGTATGGTGTTTGGGACTCTATCAAGACTGGTTACAAAGTTCCTGCTACTATTCATACAGACACAAATGAAGTTAAGAAGTATGATAAAAATGCCAAGGAAAAGTTTTCTATCATGAGTGGGTTAGTTGATTCAAAATTTTCAAAGGTAATGAGTTGCAATTATTCTAAAGAAGTTTGGGTTAAACTTGAAACCATTTATGAAGGAGATAAGAAAGTAAAGCAAGTAAAGATGCAAATCTTCAAAAGCAAATTTGAGACTCTAAAAATAACAGAGGATGAAGACATTGCTAGATATATGCTCTAGGTGAATGAAGTGGTCAATGGTATCATAGGTCTTGGTGGAAAAGTAGAAGAGGATGAAAATGTGAAGGAGGTTCTGAGATCTCTTCCCAAATCTTACAGTCATAAGGCATCTGCTATTGAGAAGAATACAGTCTTGGATACATACATTGTAGACAATATTTTTGGTACTCTTACTGCTTTTGAAATGAGAGAGTTTGGAAGTGATGCTCCAAAGAAAGAAGCTACTTTCAAAGTCAATATGAATACAAAGGATGAAATTGTTGAAGAAGATGAGAGCTTTGATGAAGTTGAAGTAAATTTTGTGAGAAGACAGAAGAAAGGCACTGTCAAATATAAAGGTAAGTTACGTTTCAAATGCTTGAATTGTTGAAAGGTTGGTCACTTTGCTTCTAAATGTCCTTTTAAAGAATCAAGGGGTAGTAACAAGAGAGACAAGTTCAAGAGAAGTCTGTATTCCATAGAGAGCAGTTGTTATTCAAAAAATGAGGATCATGATGATTCAAATGATGAAACATTTTTCATGGCCTTGAGTATTGGTGACAAGGATGATGTTGGAAAATGTGAGAAGAATGATGCCTTGCAAGCATACCAAAACAATGATAAATCAATGGTTGTATGGACTGCTTTTCATGCAAGAGATGAAGCCAAGGCTTGGGTAATTGGTAGTGGTTGCACAAATCATATGATGGTGACAAGGAGAAGTTTATCAGCCTTGAGAAGTGGGATGGTGGAGCTGTCAAGTTTGGTGGTGATGAGTTAACACAAATTTGTGGAAAGGGTGCTCTAAATATTGATGGGAATAATAGAACCGAGGATGTCCTCTATGTCAAAAGGCTAAAGCATAATCTTCTCAGTGTCAGTTTGATGTGCAACAAATGTTACAATCTCACCTTTCATGCCAAAGGCTGTGAAAATAGGAAGACAAGGTCCAAAAAACTAGTTGCAGAAGGTATCAAGTCATATGGTGATATCTATCATATGAAGGAGGTAAATGGAAGATCATGTTTGTTGGCTCAATCCAATGAGTGTTGGCTATGGCACAAAAGAATGGGACACAACAATTTTGATAATATGGTAAGGATCAGCTCTACTCATGCAGTGAGAGACATGCCCAAGATAATCAAGCCTGCAAACACAATATGCAAGGAATGTCAAATGGGAAAGAAAACAAAGAGAAGTTTCAAAAGAAAAGATTCTTCTTCTTTAATGCCATTGGAGCTAATTCACACTGATCTATGTGGCCCTACAAGAGTAAAGAGTCAACAAGGTGAGAGGTATTTTATGTTGCTCATTGATGATTATTCTAGAATGACTTGGGTTACTTAAGAGAAAAATTAGATGCCCTTGATAAATTTAAGGTGTTCAAAGCTATGGTTGAAAATGAAATAGATGCTAAGATCAAATGTTTAATGTTTGATAGAGGAGGTGAGTTTACTTCAAAAGAATTTGAAATGTTTTGTGAAGATCACGGTATTAGGAGACATCTGTTAGCTCCTAGGACCCCTCAGCAAAATGGGGTAGTTGAAAGGAAGAATAGGACTGTTCAAGAGATGTCTAGGGCAATGTTGAAAAATGCAAATCTTCCTAATATGTACTAGAAGGAAGTAGTTCACACTGCTATCTATCTAATTAACATAGTGCAACTAAGGGTCAATAGCACTAAGACCCCTTATGAGCTATGGTATGGAAGACCTCCCACTGTCAGATACTTCAAGATCTTTAGCAACAAATGTTATATCAGAAGAGATGAAGAAGACCTAGGAAAGTTTGATTCAAGAAGTGATGAAGGGATCTTTCTTGGTTACTCAACCAAAAGTAAGGCCTATAGATGCTACAACAAAAGGTTGTTGCAAGTATGTGCTTACTAGTGTTGTCATTGATGTCAACATATCTATGTTGTCATTGGTGTCAACTGTGCTCTTCTTTTGATGCTTTCTTTTGTTGAGATAATTACTTTGTATTAGCTTATATAAGTGTTGAAGATAATGAGAAAGTGTTCCTGATATTGAATTTCCAAGTGCTTTTGAGAAAATTTGCTCTCCTAGTGGAAACAACATGTTTTAGCTTGTAGAAGAACAATGCAGTATTTTTCTCCACATATCCTGTATATTGAATATCTTTATCTGCAGTTTGGAAGTCATGATAAGAGATGTCTGTAGTTACTTTCTTTCAAGTTTGAGCCTCCAGTGTGAAGATTTGAGCGAGTTCTGTTCACCAGAGTAAAAACTATTTTTTTGTGTATTTAATGGTGACAGGGAGAATTTATTTTGCTCCACATTTCTCCACATTTAAATTTGATAGTCTACGGTTCTAGAATTAAGTTTGTAATGATGTTATGTGCCTTCAGTGAAATGGTTCATGGTTTGGTACTCCGCAAGTGATCTTTCATTTATGACAGTGACCGACAGTAATGTTCAAGTGCTTCGGTTTGAAGAATCTTATGGACAAAGTGTTTAGAGTTTGTGTGGATGTTCTTGGTGATTGTAACGTGCTTGTGGATGTCTCTAGATCACGTTCTTGCCTTTTGATTGGTCCACAAAGTATAATATGGATTGTGCATGAAGCATGTTTCTATAAGTCTTAGTGTTAACTCCAGTCTTGGCCGACTTGGTTGTTTTCATTACTTGTGGTTATGCTTTGAAGATTGTGGAAGCATGTTGTTGCGTGGGAAATTGCATTTGAGTCCCAGCTAAGGAGTAGTGTGGTCCACAATTATTCTTTTCCTCTACAAATCTGTTTATGTCTAGACCTATCTTAATGTATGTATGTTTGCCAACCTTGTAGATTGTTCCAATGGTTGATGATTGTAATACCAACCTTGATGTTAATTCCAAGGTTGATGAATTGTATAAAAACATGTAATGAAGTTGTGAATTAGTGACTAAGGATGCAAAGATGAAAAGATAATTGTAAAGTGAAAAAGTAGAGCAGAGAAGAGGATATTTATTGTGCTTCAATGGAACTGAACCTTGGCATAGTGTAGATGCTACTATCTCAGTTCACCAACTTTGTAATGAGCCATCCACTAGCAGTGAGCCACCCCATTGGCAGTGAGCCTCTTCTTTTGCAGTGAGCATTCTAGGCAATGAGCCTCTGATTTTTAGTATTGCTATTACATATTATATTGTGAGCTAACACTCACCATGGTTTTTCCCTTATTGGGTTTTCCATGTAAAAATCTGGTGTCTCATGTGAATGTGTTTAAGTTTCTAATTTCATACTTTCATGGTTAAAATATAATAACAGAGATTAAGTGATTAGTGTGTTAATGGTTTTGAAGTTTTGGTTACAACTGATTCACCCCCCTCTCAGTTGTCTTGCGCTTTTCAACAATTGGTATTAGAGCGAGGGTTCCTCGGTAAAGAGCCTAACAACTCGAGGTAGATCTTGGGATGGTGCACACGAAGGAGTCACCACAGTTAGATGGAATGGATTATGCTCTTTGGAAGGTACAGATGAAAAGTGATCTGATTTCTCTTGGTTATAATGTTTGGAAGATGGCAGAGAAAAAGTATACTATTTCTCAAAATGGACCATCAGATGAAGATGAAGTTAAACAATATGAGTTTAATGGAATTGATAGAGATGCTCTGTTAAATGCTTTATCCAACATTGGGTTAGTGAAAGTAATGGATCTAGAAACTGCTCATGAGATCTGGGAAAAGTTAAAAATTTGTATGAAGGATATGATTATGTGAAGAGTGCAAAATTAGAAAATCTGAAGGTGAAGTATGAAGCCCTAAAGATGAGTGATGATTAGAACATAACAATCTACATGCAAAAGGTTGATGAAATTGTCAATGGAATCAAAGGTCTTGGAGGAATTGTTGATGAAGATGAGGTTGTGCAGAAGATTCTTAGGTCTTTGCCTAAATCCTATAGTCACAAGGTGTCATCAATTGAATAAGTTATGAGTGTGAACAAGATTACAAAAGATTAGTTGCTCGAAAAGCTTACAACTTTTGAGATGAGAGAGTTCAGCGATGCTCTGTTGAAGATTGAGATTGCTTTCAAAGCCAACACTTTAGAAAATATTTCAAGAGCCCAAAATTATGATGTGGAATCAGATGATGACCTTGATGAAGTTGAAGCAAACTTTGTGGATAGAATACAAAGAGGTACTGGTAAGTTCAAAGGAAAATTACTATTCAAATGCTTTTCTTGTGGTAAGATTGGTCACTATGCCTCTAGGTGTCTGGAGAGAATTGAGAGAGGTAAGAAGAAATTTGAAAGTAGACCTAGAACTACAAAGAAATATTATTATGTTAGAGATTTTGATGATGATGGTGTGAAAGATGATGAGTCAGATGATACTAGTGCAAATGAGTGCTTGTTTATTGCTATTAAAGAAGAACCTATGTCTACTAATCTTGCTAGCTGTGTGAAGGAAGAAAAACCAGAGGAAGAAAATGCTTTGTCTGTCTGTCAAGTTGAGAAAGTTAAGGATGAATGGATTATTGATAGTGGATGTTCACATCACATGATTGGTGATAAAAGCAAGTTTTTAAGTCTAGAAAAGTGTGTTGGGGGACTGGTTAGGTTTGGTGATAATGTAGCTGGTAAGATTTGTGGAAGAGGATCTATTTATTTTGATGGTAAACATAACATAGATGATGTTCTATATGTGAAGGGTTTAAAGCATAATCTTTTAAGTGTGGGTCAGATGTGTGACAAAGGATATGATCTGAGATTCAAGGATAATGGATGCAAGATCATGGAAAGCTCCGAAACAGTGATTGCAACTTGTAAGAACACTAAAGGTAATGTTTATCACTTGAGGGGAATTGATAATAGTTGTTTGTTGGCTCAGACAAATGAGATTTGACTGTGGCATAGAAGGATGTGTCATATCAATTTTGACAACTTGGTAAAGATAAGATCAATACAAGCTATGAGAGATCTACCTAGGCTTGTGAAGCCCACTAAAACTGTTTGCAAGGAATGTCAAATGGGAAAATAGACAAGGACAAGTTTCAAGAGTAAAGAACAATTTTCTGCTGGATTGCTTGAACTAGTGCATATAGACTTGTGTGGTCCTACAAGAACAAGAAGTTTGTAAGGACACATGTACTTTATGTTGCTTATTGATGATTATTCTAGAATGAAATGGGTCACCTTTCTCAAAGAGAAATCAGAATCCCTAGACAAGTTCAAAGCCTTCAAGGAAATGGTTGAGAATGAGTTAGAATTGAGGATCACATGCTTAAGGTATGATAGAGGAGGTGAGTTTACATCAAATGAATTCAACATTTTCTATGAAGAGCATGGAATAAAGAGACAGTTGTCTTCTCCTAGGACTCCTAAGTAGAATGGAGTTGTTGAGAGAAAGAACACGATAGTTCCAGAGGTTACTAGGTCAATGATGATGGAGGCTAACCTACCAGAAGTGTATTGGAGAGAAGCCATACATACTGCTGTCTACATTCAAAATAGAGTCCATGTCAAAGGTAATGATACTAAAACTCCTTATGAATTGTGGTATGGAAGAGTTCCTACAGTGAAATATTTCAAATGTTATATCAGAAGAGATGAAGAGTTAGGCAAGTTTGATGCTAGGTGTGATGAAGGAATTTTCCTTGGATACTCTACTAAGAGTAAGGCCTACTGGTGCTATAATAAAAGATTGAGAAAAATCATTGAGAGTGCTAATGTGAAGGTTGATGAAGATAGGGAAATAACATCAGATCTGAGTGGCAATGAATCAGATGAACTCATTGTTACAATCAATGAAGAAAAGGTAGAACAAAAGGACAGTCAAGTTGAAGAAGAAAAGGCTCTGGAAAGTGCTGTTAAGACTCCTAGGTATGTAAGGATTAATCATCCTAAAGATTAGATTATTGTTGAATAAAGCAAAGGGGTATTGACAAGGAAAAGAGCTATAGAGGAACAGGTAAACTACTGTTTACTTTCATAGATTGAACCTAAAACTGTAAAAGAAGCCCGCCAAGATGAAAGTTGGGTAAAATCCATGTAAGAAGAGTTGATGCAAATAGAGAAGAACCAAACTTGGGAATTAGTTCCTAGACTTGCTGATAAGAATGTGATTGGAACTAAATGGGTTTTCAAAAACAAGATGAATAAAAATGTAGTAAGAAACAAAGCAAGGCTGGTATGCAAAGGATATTCTCAGGTTGAAGGAATAGACTTTAAGGAGACTTATTCTCCCGTGGCAAGGATTGAATCAATAAGAATGTTTTTGGCATTTGTTACTCACAAAGATTTTAAGGTATATTAGATGGATGTGAAGTTTGCATTCTTTAATGGAGAGTTGGAAGAAGAGGTCTACATTGAAAAAATGGAACGATTTCATTCATCAGACCAAGGTGACATGGTGTGTAGATTGAAGAAGGCCCTATATGGACTCAAGCAAGCTCCTAGAGCCTGGTATGCAAGGCTGGACAAATATTTGTTACAGTTAGGATTCAGTAAAGGTATTGTAGATAGTAATCTCTATTTCAAAATGATGATGATCAAATTCTGATTGTTATAGTCTTTGTTGATGATATTATCATTGGAGGCAATGAAGGTATGTGTAAGAAATTTACAGAGGAAATGCAAAAGGAGTTTGAGATGTCTATGTTTGGTGAAATGAATTTCTTTCTAGGACTACAAATTACTCAATTAGAAAAAGGAATTTTCATTTCTCAGTCCAAGTATGTGAAAGAGTTGTTGAAGAAGTTTGGAATGGAGGATTATAAGCCAATATGTACTCCTATGGTAACTGGTTGCAAGCTGAGCAAGAATGATGAATCACCTAAGACTGATTAGACAAAGTATAGGTCTATGATTGGAGGACTACTTTATCTAACCCATACTATACCTGACATAATACATGCAGTCTATCTTGTGGCAAGATTTCAAGAAGATCCCAAAGGGTCACATGTGATGGTAGTCAAAAGGATCATGATGTATTTAAAAGGCACTTCAGACTATGGATTGTGGTATCCCAAAGGTACTGATTTCACTCTTAATGCTTATACAGATGCAGATTTGGCTAGAGATGCTGATGATAGAAAGAGTACAAGTGGAGGTGCTTTCCTCTTGGGTAACCGATTGGTTTCATGGCTGAGCAAGAAGAAAGAATCAATTTCTTTGTCTACTACAGAAGCATAATATATTGCTGCAACATGTTGTTGCAGTCAAGTGCTTTGGATGAAACAAACATTAAAGGACATAAGAGTTGTGTATGAAGAACCAATTTCAATCTTTTGTGACAATACAAGTGCTATAAACATTTCAAAGAATCTAGTGATGCACTCAAGAACAAAGCATATATCAATAAGGTATCACTTTCTGAGAGAATAGGTGACAAAGAATGAAGTAAAGATAGAATATGTGTCTACTAAGGATTAGATTGTAGATATTTTTACAAAGCCTCTGCCTAAGGATACTTTTGAGTATCTCAGAGAAAAGTTAGGGGTTATTACCCCTCCTCTAAATTAAGATGCATGGGAAGTGCATCAGTCTAGTGGTGCCCAAAGTCTTATTCTTTGATCTGGATTGATGTTTTGAAGGCTACCCCTCAGGGGGAGCAGGTAGATGTTGCTGATATGCGTTCCTAATAAAGAGAAGTATTGCAGTATTACTGACAGGGGGAGTGGAAGAGTAATTCCAGTTTGATTAGAGCAGTATTATGCAAGTATGTGCAGAGGAAGAGAAGTGATGCCCTTTGCCATTGATGTCAAAGGGGGAGAGAAAATCATGTGAAAAAACTTAGGGGGACAAAGAGTTCAGATGTGTAAAGAGAAAGGGGGAGAACGTAATCAATGCAAAATCTTGTCTTGATGGTCCTTATAATTTTTCACATCAATGTTGCCATCAATGACAAAGGGGGAGATTTTTGCAAGTATGTGCTTACCGGTGTTGTCATTGATGTCAATATATCTATGTTGTCATTGGTGTCAACTGTGCTCTTGTTTTGATGCTTTCTTGTGTTGATATAGTTTCTTTGTATTGGCTTATATAAGTGTTGAAGATAATGAGAAAGTGTTCTTGATATTGAATTTCCAAGTGCTTTTGAGAAAATTTTCTCTCCTAGTGGAAATAGTGTGTTTTATCTTGCAAAAGAACAGTGTAATATTTTGCTCTGCATATCTTGTATATTGAATATCTTTATTTGTGGTTTGGAATTCATGATAAGGGATGTCTGTAGTTGCTTTGTTTCAAGTTTGTGCCTTCAGTGTGAAGATTTGAGTGAGTTCTTTTCACCAGAGTAAAAACTATTTTTTTGTGTATTTAATGGTAACAGGGAGAATGCATTTTTCTCCACATTTAAGTTTTACAGTTTGTAGTTCTAGAATTAAGTTTGTAATTATGTTATGTGCCTTCAGTTCAAATGGTTCATGATTTGGTGCTCCTCAAGCAATCTTTCCTTTATGACAGTGGCTGACAGTAATGTTTAAATGCTCTGGTGAAGAATCTTATGGATAAAGTGTTTAGAGGTTGTGTGGTGTTCTTGGTGATTGTAACGTGCTTGTGGATGTCTCTAGATCGTGTTCCTGCCTTTTGATTAGTTCGTAAAGTATAATCCAGATCATGCATGAAGCATTTTCCTAAAAGTCTTAGTGTTAACTCTAGTCTATGCCGACTTGGTTGTTTTCACTACTTGCGGTTATGCTTTGAAGATTGTGCAAGCATGTTGTTGTGTGGGAAATTGCATTTAAGTCCTAGCTAAGGAGTGGTGTGGTCCACATTCATTCTTTTCCTCTGCAATTCTGTTTAGGTCCAAATCTATCTTAATGTATGTATGTTTTCTGACCTTGGAGATTGTTCCAATGGTTGATGATTGTAATGCTGACCTTGATGTTAATTCCAAGGCTGATGAATTGTATAAAAACATGTAATGTATTTTTGAATTAGTGATTAAGGATGCGAAGATGAAAAGATAATTGTAAAGTGAAAAAGTAGAGCAGAGCAGAGGATTTTTATTGTGCTTCAATGGAATTGAACCTTGGCATAGTGTAGATGCTACTATCTCAGTTCACCAACTCTGGCAGTGAGTCATCCACTGGCAGTGAGCCACCCCATTGGCAGTGAGCCTCTTCTTTTGCAGTGAGCATTATACGTAGTGAGCCCTAAGGAAGTGAGCCTATGATTTTTGGTATTGCTGTTACATATTATATTGTGAGCTAACACTCACCGTAGTTTTTCCCTTATTGGATTTTCCAGGTAAAAATCTGGTGTCTCATGTGTGAATGTGTTGAAGTTTCTGATTTCATACTTTCATGGTTAAAATACAATAACATAGATTAAGTGATTGATGTGTCAATGGTTTTTAAGTTTTGGTTACAATTGATTCACTCCCCTCTTAGTTGTCTTGTACTTTTCAACAGAGGTTGGGAAAGATGATTGAAAGCACAAATGCCAAAGTAGATGAAGACCTGCATCAAATCTCATAAGAATCAGAGGACTCTGGATCTGATATCTTTCCATGCATTGAAGATGAAGAAGAAGAAGTGAAAGAAGAAAAGGAACAAGAACCAATGTAGATGCCTAAGACTCCAACAAAGTATGTTTAGAAGAACCACTCAATAGATCAGATCATTGGAGATAAGAATGAAGGTGTGCAGACAAGGAGAAGGTTTGCTAAGACACATGAGCAAGTAAAGTTGTGTTTATTATCAAAAGTAGAACCCAAAACCTTTGCTGATGCTAGAAAAGATGATGAAGGGATAAAATCAATGGAAGAAGAACTAGATTAGATAGAGAAGAATTAGACATGGGAATTGGTTCCCAGACCAGCCAACAGGAATATTATAGGAACAAAGTGGGTGTTTTGGAACAAGCTGAATGAAGAAGGTGAAGTTGTAAGGAATAAAGCAAGGTTGGTATGAAGGGCTACTCTCAAGTTGAAGGCATTGATTTTGAGGAGACTTTTTCTCTGGTAGCCAGGATGGAGGCAATCAGAATGTTCCTTGCCCTTACTGCTCATAAGAATTTCAAGGTATATCAGATGGATGTCAAGTCAGCATTTTTGAATGGTTATCTAGATGAAGAAGTCTACATTGAACAACCAGATGGTTTTTAGATATCAAAAGATCCGAATATGGTGTGTAGACTCAAGAAAACTCTGTATGGTCTCAAGCAAGCACCTACAACTTGGTAGGCTAGGTTGGATAAGTACTTACTTCATCAAGGCTTCAAGAAAGGTACTACAGATAGCAATCTTTACTTCAAGGAAGAAGGAGATATGATATTGATAATTGCAGTATATGTTGATGACATCATCATTGGTGGAGATGATGTTATGTGTAAGAGGTTTGCAAAGGAGATGCAAAAAGAGTTTGAGATGTCTATGATTGGTGAGATGTCTTTCTTCCTTGGGATTCAAATTACTCAGCTAGATGATGGTATCTTTATTTCTCAAGTTAAGTATGTTAAAGAGTTGTTGAAGAAGTTTGGTATGGAGGATTCAAAAACTAGTGAGTACTCCCATGGTCACTGGATCTCACTTGAGAAAGGATGATGAGTCTCTAGAGGTGGATCAAACTTCCTATAGATCTATGATTGGAGGATTGTTGTATATAACTGCTTCTTAACCTGATATTATGCATGCAATATGTGTGGTTACCGGATATCAAGCTAATCCCAAGAAAACACATGAGAAGGCAATGAAAAGGATATTCAGATACTTGAAAGGAACTACAAACTATGGCTTATGGTATCCAAGAGGTAATGACTTTCATTTGAGTGCCTACATTGATGCTGATTGGGCCGGTTGTATTGATGATAGAAGAAGTACATGTGGTGGTGCTTTCTTCTTAGGAAGCAGATTGGTTTCATGGCAGAGCAAGAAGCAAGATTCAATGTCCTTATTAGTTTAAGAGGTAGAGTATATTGTAGTAGCATCCTGCTATACACAAGTGTTGTGGATGAAGCAAACCCTAAAGGATATCAAGGTATTGTATGATGAGCCTATTCCTATTTTGTGTGACAACACAAGTGCTATCAATATTTCTAAGAATCTAGTGATGCATTCTAGAACCAAGCATATAGCAATTAGGTATCACTTTATGAGAGAGAAGGTTGCATAAAAAGAAGTAAAGTTGGAATATGTTCCAACAAAGGATCAAATTGCAAATATTTTCACAAAGGCTCTTACAAAGGATACTTTTGAGGATCTCTGACATAGGTTAGGGGTAATTGCCCCTCCTTCTTCTTGCTAGATGCATAGTGGTGCATTCGTCCAGGGGGAGTGGTTCATGTCATATATTTTTCCTAGACTGATGGTGGCTACCTCTTAGGGGAGCAGGTAGTGGTTTCTGATGATAGGGAGAGTCTATTTGCTGCAAGAAGAAGTTATGCCCTAAGGTAGAAGAAGTTGTCCCTTGTCCTTGATGTCAAAGGGGGAGAATGTGCATGTATGTGTTTCCATCAATTCCAAAGGGGTAGATTGTTACACATATGGTTCCTAGGGTTGTCAATGATTTCAAAACTGTCACAAGATTATCATTGCTGTCAACACTATCATGGATGTGTGATGGTGTTGATGGTTGGATGTCATGTCCTATCCAGCAGAGAAGATATAGTTCATGGTTGGATGTCATGTTGAATATAATGTGGTTACTAAAGTTCATGGTTGGATGTCATGCCTTGATTAGTGCAGAGTTCAGTATGAAGTTACATTAATATGGGAATTAGAAGCACTAAGATGATCAGACGTGTTTCTGATGTTGAGAAGATGTTACTGGTGGCCTAAAGCATATTATATGATCTCTCCTACTGTTTGTTGTGTGGTTACACAACATGCCCTATTTTGCCTTGACAAAACAAGGACCCAACTTTTTCTGGCTGCTTTGGCTTGTTGTTTTTCTACTTTGGGCGGTCTGGTAAAATTAGTCATGCATGAACATCTTGCAAGGAGTGGATTTGTCCCCATGATGAGGTTAGTTGTCAAATTTAGTATTTCACATTATTAACCTCATGGTTGGAAAGTGCACGACATTCCAAGCAGGTTTGCCTTTTGGATCACCCTCAAATTATTTAAGGGAAGAAAGTTATGTTAAGTCAAAGTTTCAGTCAAACTTGATATTCCAAGGGGGGGTCATATTTCAAACGTTAGTCATATTATATAAGATCACCCCGATATTGCATTATCACTCAATAATCACTTGACCCATGAAATGTGAACGTTAATTTTACATAGGAGCCGATATCTACTTGTTAAACGACTTCATATTTCTTGCGGGGGGTCATATTTTTAATATCCGTCATCTTATGAATATCACCCTCTTCGCAAAATATCACCCTATGCCAATATGACGGTGACATCATCTAAGTCCAACAAATGAAGGAAGCCACCCTGATGATGACATCATCATTCCATTCTACCTCACAGAGGTATATATCCGATGCCCACCATATTCAATAACATGATGGTGACATCATTAAAACACAAAGATTAAAGAAAGTCATCGACATGGTGACGTCACTCCGATCTTTTCTTAAGGGGGTCATTTTATTTGTGGGGTCATATTTTGAACATCCCCTGATCTTAAATTTATGACCCGATATACACATGGTCAACAATGACCACATCACCTGATTCCTTTGCATTAGTTTTGCCACTCAAAGGTGGGGGGTCATTTTACCCAGAGGGGGTCATATTTTGAATATCACCCAATCTTTTGAAGATCACCCCCCTGTTTCCTGACATTAAATGCACTTAAATGTGGTAGATGGATTCCCGCCGATTGCAAATACAAATCAAACACTTGGCATCATCCATGAATTCTCTACAGAGGATCAACAAATTTAACCATCCTGACTCAATTTTACCCTAATTTACCCTACAGATGTGTTTAAAGGTAACTTTCCAAGGTTATTTTCATTTACCTTGCAAAAAAAAAAGAAATTATAGAGCAGAGAAGTCAAACCCTCATACAACTACCTGTTAACAGACTAGATCTTGCAACGTAATGGAACAGGTGATCTTCAGCATTTGCAGCCCTTTTCCATAATCACCCATCTAACCCAGGAGGAAAGCATTATCAGGTAAGTAATTGAAAACCCTCCTGTTGTCATTTTCTGCATGTTTAGGTAGGGTGTATGTTTCTTTCTTGTGGTTTGAATCTATGAATGTGCATATCATGATGAAGTAAAGAGTAATAGATTCAAGTATGCATGATGCTGTAGAAGTATATAATGTTGTACGAATGCATATGGACATTGTAAGGTAAGACAAATCATGTTTGTTGTAGGAGTCCATGGCGGCTCTTAGAAAGAATAGGTCTGACTTAGATTTTCTTAAGCCTATGTTTGTTCAGCCCGAGTGGGTATAGTTTAAGTATGGCATCATTGGTGATACTCACCAAGGGGATACAGACCTGGCGGCATGGTCAACAAGAATAGATCATGACAAGGATAATTCCCTTCTGGATGCAATATATGTTTTAGGAATGTGGCATGCAGCTGGATTTCCGTACGCCATGGAGACCCCAGAGTTGGTAGTGGAATGTGCCAAGAACTATAACCCTGAGACTAGGCGGGTAGAGAAGCATGGAAGAGTATATGCTGACTTTTCAATTAAGGGCATCACCTCTACTTTTAACCTTCCACTTGGAAAGAAGGTGGTGAGTGTAGATCTACGTAAGTTGGACATAGAATACAACAACAATAAGAAGAGTCCAAGGAAGAGGATGTATCAGTGGAGGTCGAAGAGCAGCACCTACAATACCTCAGCTAAATTGCCCGTACCCTTATACAAATTTGATTTTTATGATGAGTACCAGTACATGATTGCCCTACTAAGTAGGATGACAGGTAGGCTTCATGCTAGGAATTTTGAGAATTGGATGTTTGGAATCATCCAGATGCTCCTATATATAGATAACAAGCCATTGTGGGCCAAGATCATCAGTGATGCACTAGATGAAGGGATGAGGAACCTGGGAGGTCAGGCATGCATGTTTCATATGACCTCATATGTTGTGTACTTGTTGCTTATAAGGGAACCTTTGATGCCTTGACTACAGTGGGTAAGGTTGGAGGTGATGTAGATGATGCTCACATATGGGATCACTATCCTTAGCTATAGAGAAAGAACTACCTCCTGGATTACAAATTGGTAAATGATGCATTCTTTATGCATCTAGTCAGAACCATGGAGGAAGACAAAACCAAGAGATTGAGCATGGAGGCTCAGGAAGTTGTTTACAAACATGGCACCTGGTTCATCCAGTTTGCCACCTTTTCATACATAAGGGTAGAAGGATTTGAAGGACAACCCCTTATGCTACCAAGATACCCTACTGATGGGGTTGTCCTGATGGAGTTTCTCAGGCAAGTGTCTACCATAGTTGCAACATACAAGGAACAAAATAAGATACCTTTGGTATTATTTCCAATGTCTATGGGCTGGTATATGTGCTCAAACTTAGAGAGCATAAAGCATGTCACGGGAGGTCTGAAACTAATGTATTTGCAACCATTTCCCTTGGCTAGATCTTATGACCCCTATGGCAGGATGTAGAAAATAGTGGGAAAACCTATTCATCAAAAGCATCTGGAAGATTTTTGGATTGATTGTGAGGGTGAAGCTGAGGTGAGGAGAATAAAATATCAAAGGCTCACCTTGAACCAGATAAAGACATTTGACTGTATCCCAGTGCTAGCATAGCTGAGAAAGGATGATGGGAAGATTATGTCTAATGAATATGAAGATAAGGTGTACAATGACACCATATTAGCCCCTGATCTAAAGTAGTTGGAGGATATTTCCCTGGATTAGTTTACAGGTGGGGTGCTACAATTAACCCAAGCTTTGGTGGATGAAGAAATAAATAGATTAAAGAAAAGGGGCGTAGTCCTTACAGTTGATGCCAAGAAGAAAAGGCAAGAACTAGCTGATGAGAGTATGATGACTTCCTCGGTGAGAAAAGAAAGTCTAATGGGGAGAGGTTACCCACATAGAAACAAAGGAAAGGTCCCCCTAGAGGAAAGAAAATTGAAGATGAACCCAAGGGGGTGATAATTGAAAGAATTGCCACACTAGCTGCAGGTGTATCGACATCAGCTCAGGCATTTGCCTCATTTGCACAACCTCTGGGTGAAAAGCCAAAGACAAAGAGGATCCTGAGGCTGGCTGTTGAAACTGCAGGAGTATAAGAGGAGGGTCAGGCTTCACATCATGAAGTGGAAGAAGACATCCTATTTGAGGAAGTACAGGTAAATAAGGAACCTATAGGTGATGACCCGATGATGGTCAGTAGGAAGAGGAGGGCGATGCCGCTGACATCACCGCCCAAGAAGCAAAGAACATCCATGCAGGGTGATATCAGGGCTGACCCTATTGTATTAAGAGGAGCTGGTGGTGAAGCATTCAGGAAGGAGCTACAGCATGATGTCCCGCTTCCCACCATAATATAGTTCAATATTGAGAGGGCAGAAGAACAAACAAAAGGAGCTTTCAAAGTAGGTCAGGGTGTTCCTTTCTCCTTGGAGGACACCGTAGACTTATTAGATGATGAGGTGGTTCAAAATGTAGCCTCTCAAAGAATGGAGACTCTCGCCTCCAGTATCCACATGGCTCCACATGGGACCTCATTAGCACAGATGGTGGTATTGGAGGAGGTGAAGCAAACAGAGGAAGTAAAAGAAAGTAGCCCAGAGAGGGCATCCCAACAGATAGGGATTGATAAGTTAGTTGATCAGGTGACTAGCCCTGCCTTCGTAGATTTAACATACAGGGGTGATGTAAGTCCTAAGGACAAAGCAGGTGCACCTGATGTGAAAGAGAAAATTGAAGTGGCCAAGTAGGTAGAAAAATAAAGTACTGCTCCTGATGTGGGTCAGGAACAACATGAGGTACTCGCAGAGCCAAGAATAGTAGAGGTCTAACAGAAAGGTGGAGATGATAAAGATACATCAGGTGCTGCTGCCACTCAAACTCAGGGAGATCCGAGGGATGCCATAGAAGCTAAAGATAAATCAGGTCATGAGGACCTTAAGCTACAAGATGTTGGTGCATCAGGTGCAAAACAAGAAGTGACCCGAGATCAGGGTGATGCACAAGGCCAACACACATAGACATCCACAGATGTCAATATACGTCAGGATGAGGAAAGCAATAAGGAAGATGAAAGTCAGGAGGGAGTACAAGACCAAGCACAGGATCATCATGTGGACATTCCACAGGATCCTCCTCTACAGAAAGAGGCCCCTCAACAAGAAGAGATGCAACAAGATCCCCCTCATGAGGAACTCCATGAGGAAGAAACTAAGAAATCACCTCTCCACCGAGAATAGAAGCAGATACTGGGGAACATGACAGACATGATGTTGACAAAGGACATTAGAGATCTAGAGATGAAGTGCCTCAATGGCTGGAGAAAGAAATAGGTATGAAACAAGGATATGAAATTCAAGAATTTGATGTTTCCACCTTGTTTGCAGAGACAATAATGAATCTAAAGAGGAAAGCCAGATTGACATCGACTATTAAGAGAGATCCTACTACAGGCAGAAGGACTGCACAAGTAGCACTTCCCATGGTTGAAAAGGAGAACGGCAATATCACCCTTGAAGAGTTCTAAATCACAACTGTTGATTTGGGTTTTGCTAATGAGGACCAAGAGGGTTAGGAGGGGAAGAACATTATTGATTCTTTGACCCAAAGGGTAAAGAAGGAGAAAGAGAAAAATAAAAAGCATAAGGAGCACATTGCTCAGCTGCATTCATACATAAAAGGGTTAATTAACCCTGACAATACACCAGTTGATCCGGCAATCCCATTGACTGTCATATCTCAAGAGGAGGTCACCAAGTTGGACGTCATGAAGCATGAGGCCATGATAATGGAGAAATGGATGCTGTCAGTCCTCACTGGAGCTGAGGATGTTTTGAGAACCTCCTTACAGAGGTAGAATTCTTTAAGTAGTTTAAAGAGAAAGGTAGACAAAATGCAAAATGAAACAGGAAAATGGTCATTCCAATTGGAAAAGGCCCTGAATGCTTTAAGTGAAATAAAGAGGATTGATCCTCAAATCCTAATAAATAATCAAGTGTTGAATAGTAACACTGCCCTGCTGATAGACATATGGTATGAGGATATCAGGTTCGAATGTGATATCCTAAAGAAATGCAGTGGCAAGCTCAGGTATATAAGTATAAAGTTGCACAACATGATGGCTTATGAAGAGGAGATCCTTGAGGCTTTAGAAGGAAAAGTAGAGGAAAAATTGAAAATCAGGATGAAGACTTTGCTATCAAAGCTCTACATGATAATTTCCAACTGGTGGCGGATGACCCCCTAACCCACCTGACAGAAGAAGTGATGAATAAGATCATGAGAATAAAGGTCATGGTGGAAAATTATAATGAGACTTTAAACAACATAAAAGGTATGTTGGAAGTGCTCAAAGCTAAATTCCAGTCTCATAAGCATGTTGTAACAAAAGCCAAAATCCAAGATGGAGGAGAGGTGAATAAAATGGTGTGGGCATATGAGCACATCAGGACATTGATGAAGGTCCACATACAGGATGATGTACATCAGGGTGACAGCGATACTGAAAGTAATGAAGGTGATGACCATGATGAAGAAGAAGAAAATGAAGAGGAGGAACCCAAAGAATGAATGAAGATGCATCACCAAGAAGACATATGCATAAGGCACTCATAAGATAATGAGTCATCCAGATGGTTGCTAGCTGGCAACCTGTGCCACGAGGAAAAGTTGACTGAGTCAAAGAGTTATTATCAACTATTGATCTTAATTGATAAATCTTGACCATTGGTCATTTGTAACTGCCTCCTCACCTTATTCTATAAAAGGTGCAGGGGTGCAATATTTTGAACATTCGAAACTTAAATGAAATTTTATTGTTGAAATATCAAGACTCATTTCAAAGTTGTTGTAAATGTACATGTTATGCATACTGAATGAAAGAGAAGCATATTTGATTACAAATCATCATAAATCTTGAGTAATCTGTGTTTGAATTCTAGATACAAACATTGATCAGTTGCATCCCTTGGAGTGCTTTTCAGTCTGCATGTGTTGTTTTCATTCCTTATCCTTTGAAGTTAGCATCATCCATATCTAGCTATGGAACATCTTGGTGACATATGGTTTGATTCCTTCTCCTCATGAATGTATCTTGTATGTATGTGGTTCAATGGCTAAAGATTCACTAAAATTAGAAGCATTCTTTTAAATTTCTTTCAATTTCATAGCAGATCATCACCATAATTGCAAATAACAGAGAATCAAAAGCAAATAACATAAAATATACTGATATCCCGTAGATAATTGAAAATACAGAGCATGTTTAGAGTAAAAGTAGGTCAAATTGACAAATATCATGCAAATTCATACAAATATCTATGAAATACATGCAAATATCCACTTATAGACACATAATTTGAATAAATATACAGTGTAGAAGAAAGAACAAGTTCATGATGATCAATGATCAGAAGAATTGATCAAACTTGCAAATATATTAGCTATCTTTGGAAATAGAGTAGAGTTAACCTATCTATGGAGTAAATTTATAGGAAATAGTGCAATACTGGTCATCTAGACAAATGTAAGACCCCTTGAAATGGAAAACAACATGTCACATCAACCTCTGAGTAATGTCAGACGATCATGAACTGATCAACAGAGACTTGGAGTCATCAACTTATCCCAAGTTGATCGTACTTTACAAGATAATAAAGGTTTGTTGTGTAAATTTTTATGCATGTTGTCATGACTAACAATCATCATCAACACTGTTCCTAAGAATGCATATGTTGATACAAAGAAGGTTTGGCCTCTGGAAGTTGGTGATAGTTTCAGCTATAGGATGACTGCCTTTGAAGACTGTATGGGAGATTTCTTCACATTCCTCTATATTAGTAGTTATGGCTATGTGGTTCTGGAATTATGTTCAGGGTGTAGTGAAGGTGATAATTCCAAAGTTTTAGATCACGTGTCCTTCCGCTATGAAAGTTATGCATGATAGAGTACCGACATGTGTTATGGCAGAGTAAGGTGGTGTTGAAGGCCTATTGGAATGCTCTACATTCCTCTAGAAGTGAATGTTTGTATTTGTGGTTTTGTGGACATGTTTATGGATGTGTATTACATGTTTTCTTGTAGTTTCAAGTTTCTTGGTGATCCGCAAGCTCAGTTTTTCAATGACAATATGATGCAGTGTGTTCAGGATGACTTGTTCTCATAGTTCATGCTTGAAGATATGTGGCACCAAATCTTTGATGTGAGGAGGTAAAAGAGTGTTTGGAGATTTTGTATGAGTCCTGTAGACTCATCTGGAAGAGTTTCATGAAGATCTTTCTTGTTTCCAGTATTGCACAAGGTTTTCAAGTTTGCTGTGGCCATTATACTTCAAGCTTCAATTGTCTTTGCTTAAGACTGTCCTATTTTCAAATAAACGGAGTGTGCGGATGTAATTCCTTGATATTTGATGCTATGAAGAATGTTTTGGACTTGGCTAAGCAAGTGTTGATGTCCGCAAGGCATGGGTCTTCTACTGGTGTAGCGTGTAGTCTTGTTTAGGTCTTGTCCTCTACACGTTTCATGTTGTGTGTAGTCTGGCCAACTTGTAAATGTATTTTTTATGTTGTCTTTGGTAGACAAGCAATGTAATCAATGTAATATCATGTATAAATTATAATTCAAATTGATTTAGATGGAGTGTGATTGATAAGGTTCACAAGTAAGATAAGGAGCATAATGAATGCATTATATGTGCGACTGAAGGAGAAAGAGCAGAAGTTGTAGATGCTATCCTAACTCATCTTGAAGACATATTTGTGATAGTGATCAAGTGTACAGTGTGCCTAACTGATCTAATCATCAGAAGGAAGTGTGAAGAGGCATAATTGCAATCATCAAAGGTGTGAGATTCATTGTCAGTTTTTTAGGCAGTAGAGAGACTGTCATTCTGTAATATGTTTTAAGTTTTTTCTCAATTTAGGGAGTAGTTGCTTCCTTGGGAGTGACCCTAAATCAAAGTTTTCAGGGAGTAGTAGCTTCCTTGGGTTGTAGGCCTAAAACAAAGTTGTTATTTGAGCTTCATATATTGTTAGTTAATCCTCACCATGGTTTTTCCCTTTTTGGGTTTTCCACGTATATCTGGTGTTATGTGTTGATGTGTATTGTGTTAATCTTTCATGTTTATGTTAATACTGTAATGCTTAAGTTTTAATCTTTTCTAGAGGACTTGAATTTTAATTAGATACTAATTCACCCCCTATTAGTATCCTGGTCTGTTCAACAATACTACATCAGAAAAGAGCTTTTAATTGTTGAAGAAGAAGGTGACATAACAACCAGTTTGGCATTTCTAGACTTTGGCAAAGTGTTTCAAGTGGATTGTGATGCTAGTGGTAGTGCAATTAGGGGAGTGTTAAGTCAAGAAGGTAGACCCATTGCCTACTTCAGTGAGAAACTAAACGAATCAAAGAGGAAATACTCAGTTTATAACCAAGAATTCTATGCTATAGTGTAGGCCTTAAACAAGTGGAGGCATTACTTGTTGTCAAATGAGTTTGTATTATACACAAACTATCATGCCTTGTAGTACACCAATAGTCAAGGTAAGTTAAACCAGATGCATATGAAATGGGTGGAGTTCGTGCAAAGTTATTCTTTTGGCTTGAAACATAGGAGTGGTAAGTCAAATGGAGTAGCAGATGCAATTAGCAGGTGTTTATTAATGAGTTAAGGGTTAGTGTTGTTGGCTTTGATGCAATGAAGGATTTGTATCCTAATGATCTTGATTTTAAGGAAGCATGGATAGTTAGTAGAAGTATAGTGGAGGGAGATAGGAACCTATGGTTTGAGTATTTCATCCAGGATGGCTTGTTGTTCAAAGGACAAAAATTGTGTATACCTAGAGGTTCAATGAGAGAGAATCTAATAAGAGAAAAGCATAGTGGAGGCTTGAGTGGACATTTTGGAATAGATAAGACATTGGCACAACTAAGTGAAGGTTATTTATGGCCTGGAATGAACACATATATGAGCAGATTAGTACAAGGCTACAGAATTTGCTAGCATGCTAAAGGAGCATGACAAAACACATGACTATATCAACCATTGCCTATACTAGAGAGACCGTGGGAGCACCTAAGTATGGATTTTATTTTGGGATTGTCTCGAACACAGAGAGGTAATGATTCTATTTTTGTTGTAGTGGATAGATTTTCAAAGATGGTTTATTCAATTCCATGTCAGAAAACTAGTGATGCATCCCACATAGCTACATTATTTTTCAAAGAGGTTGTCAGGATGCATGGAATGTATAATGAAAGGAAGCCATGTGTGCAGAAATTGTTTCCTACACTAATCTAATGAGGAGAGACGAGTGAAAATTCTTTTCAACCTTTACAATTATAGTGTTATTAACCCAACAACATAGATATTGCAGCAATACACAACACAAGAATGTAAGACATAAGAAGAGAGAGACAAGTTATAACATGGGGAAAACCCTTATGGGTGAAAAACCCCACACTCCAAAACCTGCACAATGTATTATCTAAACAAGGTTTACAACACAATTGCAATGCAAGTCTTTACAAGAGTCTTTGAGACTCGTATCTAGAGACAATCTGGCAGCATAACAATACTTGTCAATCACATAATACATCTCCTCTCAAAGCACCTACTTAAATACAAGTTTACAAGGCAAAAATAAACTTTCCTTGAGATGGGCATCCAACTTGGCCTCATGGCCCAAAAACCACGCCTAGGGACACTTGTCCAAAACTACAGCATGGTCATGACACTTGTCATATAATCCCATCCCAATATGGTCACCTATTCCCAAGTTGGGCAATGACAGATGCTCTTATGACTCTTACGACTGTCATAGAATCTATCATAACTGTCATATCTTACAATTATAAGAGAATTTGTCATACACTGACTAAAAATAGCATATTCTCTTACAGCATGTCATAACCCTCCTTGGGGCACCCAAAGATGCCTTCTTCCAAGATGCCTTGTGACATATGTCTTCACCTATCATAGTATCTTCTATTTATGACTCTTATGCGTCATAGATTCTATCATAGGAATCTGTCATAACCGTTTCAGTCAAGATTCACTTACACACTATTCAAAGTGCCGACACATGGAAAAATACCTCTACCACTAAGTGGGATGCCTATCTCCTCATGTGAGGACAAAATACATGTGGTCACCTTCCATGTAGGATGATACATCACTGTGCCAACTCCCACAAGATGACAAAACATGATTTGCATCCTAATTACACAATAGACAATAAATAAATATAATACAATAAATAAATGCAAGGAATTACCAAGGTTGAGACACCTTAATTCCCAACATTCTCCCACTTGTTGAAACCTTGTAAGAGCTAATAGAAATAACAAGATTTAACTGCTATAGGCGAAAAGGCCCATAGACTCTGAACACCATCTAAACTTCTCTGTGCCCATTGGTTTCATCAATGCATCTGCAACATTCTTCAAATTGTCTACCTTCTCCAAATTCACCTTCCCATCCTCTACCATGTCTCACACGAAGTGTATTTGTACATCAATATGCTTTGTTCTTGCATGGAAAGTTGGATTATTTGCTAGGAAAATCTCACTCTAACTGTCACAACAGATCATAATCTGTCCTGCATCAATACCAATATTTGAACACAATCTCTTAAGCCAAATGGCTTCTTTACAAGCATGAGTTGCTGCCATATACTCATCTTCTATCATGGACAAAGTGACCATAGGTTGTTTCTTACTCATCCAACTAATTGTACCACTAAACATAGTAAACACGTACGCATTGGTGGATCTCCTGCTATCAATGTCACCCACCCAATCTGAATCCACAAATCCATGAATACAAACTGAATGCAAAGGTCCTATAGGATTACCATGATAGCATATGGAATACTCAGAAGTACCCCTCAAATATCTGAACACTCTTTTTACTGCATCCCAATGTACCCATCTAGGATTAGCCATAAATCAACTAAGGACTTCCACTGCTTGTGCAATGTCTGGTCATGTGCATACCATGGCATACATCAAACTGCCAACAACACTAGCAAAAGGTACTCTGCTCATGTCGTCCACCTCATAAGGAGATTTTGGACAATCATTAATAGATAACTTTGTCCCAAATGAAACAGAAACACACAATGGTCTACAATCTACCATGCTGAACCTATCCAACACGGTCTTCACATACTTACTCTAGCTTAACCAAAGTTTTCTGCTAGCTCTGTCTCTTCTAATTTCCATTCCTAGAATGTACCTGGCTGCCCCTAGATTTTTCATCTCAAACTATGTTGACAACTGAGACTTCAAATCAGAAATCATATTCTTACCATTCCCAATTAACATCATATCATCAACATACAATGCAATAATGAGAATATGATCATTGTCAGATTTATAATACACACAATGATCTGATTTCGATCTTAGAAATCCAACCGACAACACAAAGGCATCAAACTTCAAGTACCACATCCTAGGAGACTGCTTCAAACAATACAAAGACTTTTTCAACTTGTAAACCAATTTTTTTTTACCTTTCTCTATGTAATGCTCTAGCTGTGACATGTAAATCTCTTCCTCCAAATCACCATGAAGGAATACTGTCTTCACATCCATCTGCTCCACCTCTAAGTCACAATCTATTGCAAGAGATAACAAGAACCGAATAGATGTCAGATTTGTAACGGGAGAGAGAATTTCACCATAATCAATTCCCTCCACTTGTGAGTACCCCTTCGCAACCAATCTGGCCTTGTACTTTTCAATACTACCATCTGCACCAAATTTCTTCTTGAAGACCCATTTGCATCCAACAGGTTTCTGTCCTTTAGGCAATGGCACCAAGTCCCATGTTTTATTCTTTTCCAAAGAAGCCATCTCATCTTCCATGGCCTCCTTCCAGGAACCGACATCTTTCATGCCCATAGCCTTTGTCATAGTTCTAGGCTCATCAGTGTTAGTAAGAAAGGCAAAAGCACAACTAGAATCAATCAATGAATAACCAAACCTATCAGGTTGCTTTCTTGTTCATGTAGACCTCCTCAATGGCTGAGGTTGAGGTTCTACTTCTTCTAAACTTTCAAAGAGTCTAGAGCTCTCCTCATCTACCAGTCTCACAGAGTCTATCAGTTTAGTCTTCTTAGGGGTAGAAGGAAATTGAACCACATCCTCTTTCTTTTCTGTTTCTTCTGGTTGTAGAATAATGGGAGAAGGTGTTAGCTCTCTGAAAATAACACTTCTGCTATACAACACTTTTTTGGCCACATGATCCCAAAGCTTGCATCCTTTCACACTAACACCATAGCCAATAAAAATACACTTAACAGCCTTGTGAACTCTAATTTAGACCATTTCTCCCTAGGCACATGTGCATATGCCTCACAACCAAAAACACAAAGATGTCTAACTAAAGGCTTCTTACCAGACCACAGCTCCATAGGTGTCTTACCAACAAGAGCTGATGTAGGAGACCTGTTTACCAAGTAGAAAGCAATGGCTATTGCTTCAACCTAAAAATTTTGTTTGAGGCTTGCTCCACTAAGCATACTCCTAGCCCTCTCCATCAGTGTCCTATTAATCCTCTCTGCAACTCCATTTTGCTGTGGGGTGTATGGAGTTGTCTTATGTCTTTCAATCCCTTGCTCTTTACAGAACTTATCGAACTCTACCGAACAAAACTCACCACCGTTGTCAGTTCTCAAACACTTAATCTTTTTACTCGTCTAACTCTTAACAAAAGCTTTAAACTCTTTGAACTGACTAAAGACTTCAGTCTTGCTTTTGAGAAAATAAATCTATGTCCTTCTACTATAATCATCTATGAAAGATACAAAATATATAGATTTGGAAATCGAAGGAACACTAACAGGACCAAACACATCAGAATGAATAAGATCTAATACATTAGAAGACTTATGAGAACTAGAGTAAAACTGGACACAGTTTTGCTTTCCATATATACAATGTTTGCAAAAGTCAAACTCAAGATTACAATCATTTAACCCCTCAACGAGGGTTTTATTTTTCAGGGTTCTGTTGTGATGTTCACAACACACCCCTTTTTGCTCCTTAGCAAAATAAGGACCCCTGTTGTGGCTTTTTGTTTTTGCTTGTGTGTGTTGTTCTGCTTGGTGGTAAAGGGTAAAGGGAGTGAAATAGTACAAACCTTGTTGAAAATAGAGAAAAAATTGCATTAAGTGCCAGAGCAAAGTACAGGTGAATTCCTTGTCAAAAATGAATAGGGGTTGCTTTTTGAACCATCTTAAAATTCCCTCTATTTTGCAAGTTATGAGTGTTTTGGTAAAATGTACAATTGGGTTTGTATGTTGCATATACAAAGTCCTTTGTATATCGGGTCGCTTGCATGCAATGTCTTTTGTATATCGGGTTGCATATACAAAGTTGTTTGTATGCTTTTATACTTGTATGCATTATGCTAATGTTTTATTTGTACATACAAGTTGCGGACCCGACAAAGTTTACAGTTAAAAGGTATAAAGGGTTTAGATCCACCGGATGAATCTTATGTTTGTATGTATCTTACATACATTGCCCTTGTGCAAGTCGCGGACCCGATAAGTTATGAAGTAATGTTAAATCCTTGTATGTATGCAGGCTTGTATATTAAGGTGAGATACAACGCTTTATGCATGTTGCGGAACCGGAAGATTATTAAAGGAGATATAATCGTTGTATATGTTCGTGCTTTGTATGTTTGCTTCGGAGATATGCATTTCAAAATATATACAAGTCACAGAACTCAAAGAAGATTAAAATATGGTTAATGCAATGTATCTTTACTTAATGTATATCCGATATACATTGCATTATATACATGTGGCAGAACCGACAGTGGATAAAATGTGGTCTATAAGAGGTTGGAGTCCAAAGCACATACAAAAGAGTTTGTATATATCTTGGTCTTCGGTGTAACTTTTGGTATTGGTGGAGTTTGGTTTGGTCTTAGTGATAGGTGGTGTCTTGCTGATCAAAAGGTGTTTGGGGTAGCTTTTACTATTGGTTAAGCTTTAAGGTGTCATGCCGACTGTTGTGGTCTGTCCGATGAAGGTTTGGTATCGGCGTAAGGAACATGGTCAGCAATAAAGATAGATGTTGCATCGATGGTTTTGGTCACACCGATGGAGCCGGTATACATAGAGCGGATGCGAAGAAAAAATTAAACACAGAAAGGTCTTTGTATATTGAGCACTTGTATGTTTATGAGATACAAGCCGATATACAAGGAAATTATATGCATCAGAGGCGATAAAGGTAAAAGGAGGTTGCATAAGAAAGCTTGTATATCCTATACACAAGAGCAATATACAAGTGTGAAATATACAAGCCGGATGTCAAAGGAAAATTAAATATGGAAAATTCTTTGTATATTTGCATGTTTGTATGTTTATTGCAACAGTTAAGTTCAAGCCTAAAAAGTGAAATTTTTTAATTCCATTTTACTGACTTATGTCTGTTGGCAGGTACATAGGTGTTAGTGAAGCCATCACAGTTATGAAGGCAAGGTAAAGTGAAGCAGTCATCAGGCATCGCCGGGAAGATAAAAGCTCGACCCGATGGAGGGAAGTCATGCCGATGAACAAAGAAATGTAGGCTGATAGGAATTACATCAACCAGAAAGATGAGATCGATGGGAAATTTTTGGATCACTTCGACTGAGGATGGTTACGCTGATGATCAGGAAATATGCAGAATGAGAAATACAAGCAAAGCCTACAAAAGGGTTTATATGCAGAATTGACTAGCGGCGTACAGGTAGATATAAAGATGGGGCCTTAATGGCGATGACATCACAGGAGGTGGATCGGATCATAAAAGATCGCAAATGAAGCAGGAGGAGTAAAGGCTTTCAATGCGGAGAAAAATGTAGATGGAAAGAAACATTATTAAATGGAGCAACAATTATTTTGGTGATTGTTAGGGTTTCCAAAGGGCATCCTTACGCTCGGTATGAGTGTGCTACTCGGAGATTTTTGGCGGGATTTGTTTTCCACCGATTGATGCTGCACTTGAAGGGTAGACCATTGATTAACTAGGGTTTTGAAAATGTATTGGGGATAATCAGAGATATATATTGAGCCCCTTTACTTTGCAAGGAAAGGAGGTCAATCATTTTGTAAAAATCAGACCGAGCCATTTCATATAAGAGATCGGATTACCGAGACTAATGAGGACTGAACTGTTGAAATGTCAAGGTTCTTTCTTCAGATCATTGTAAATATACTTGTTCTAGAGCATACTAAATGGAGATGAAGCTTCAGATTACATCCTGATTGTAAACTTTATGTAATATTCAAGTTGATTTCTGGATATGTACTAGTGAATGCTGTGTTCAATAGAAGTGCTTTCATTTTATTGCATATTGTTGTCAACTTTTCCTTTGAAGTGATGCAGAGGCACCCACACTAAAACCTTGACATATAGCATGGATGTCCGCAACCCTTCATCATCATCATCATATTTCCCTTAACACTATCAGCATCATCATATTTTCTCTTGCCGACCGATATCCTCCTGCAGACAAGCCTTCGCCCTTTCGCATGTCAGCAGCATCATCATATCCAACTATTGGCATCATCATCACATTCGGCAAGCGCAAACATCCTCCTGACGTTCACTGTTCACCTTATCGCCAACCTCTATCTTCAGCATCATGATGTTCAACATCATGTTCATCAGCAAGATATAAAATATCCTGTTCCTCCCATATATCCTGATGACGACCCTTCATGCACCTTTCCTTCGATGCTTACGTCACCCCGATATCCTGATGACGATTATCCTGATGACGATGACGTCACATGCAGTTCCTTCAATATCCTGCTGTCGGCCAAACTTAACATTATCGGCCCGCGATGGTTTTATCAACCCGATCTTCTACCTTATGCTGATACGCTCCTCCTCGGCAACACCTGATGATGATCACCCCGACGCACATTCACTTTATGCAATCGACTGCATCATGCTCATCTCCACCTACACGGATGACGTCCAAAGTAACTGCAGGATATACACAGAAATATCCTGATGATGCCGTTGTAACGAATTTTCCAACCTTAGCGGATTTTCACCGTTCTGATCCGCCGAACCTCCTGGGGTGACCTGATCTACTTTCTGGACAACTCTCCAGACTCTAACAACCAGCACGACCTAGCACATACCCATGCTAGGGTTCTCAACACCTCTTGATCGCGATCCTGCACACCTGCATGCGAATAAATAGAAAATGCAAACTACCTCCTAAACTACTGTACACAGCCATTCCACCGATTCGACGAATCAACTGGTGGAATGGATCAGCGAATCCATGTACCCACCAAAACAGCCACACGATTAAACAATGGGATTCAACAGAGAATGAACAAAATAGGATCTCTTTATTGATTTCAAAAGATGCAAATACAATATTCAGTCTCTCTCTGCAATCTAACTCCTCTGCTCAATGCAATACAATACTATATTATGTCTAAAACCAACCGATCCTAATGCATAAATAGGATCTCTTGCGAGTACTACCGACCTGATTCCAAGCGGCTGGGAGCTTCCAAGCGGCTGGGAGGATCCAACCGAACATACAACATAACAGCTGTCATAACAAACTACCTAAAAATAGTAAAGCATGGTCAACATGACCTTATTACATGCATTGGTCTTATAAGACCTTCTTGGAAACATTAACCAGACCTATAACAAACTAACTGCCTCATGGAGGCCAGCTGTCAGGTAGGTGCTCCTGCACCATACTCCCCAACAGAAAAGAACTCATGTCCCATGAGTTTGGTTGTGGAAGAATCCCACCTTTACACTTTGCCTTTGCAGTGTTCTGCCCTGTTCCAGCTTTATCCTCTGCTATCTCTTGGCTGCTCCAAGACTTCTGAACTGTAACTTGTTTTCTTGCAAGTAAATCCTCATGCCTGTCAATGTAGGCCCTTCTCTCACATACCCTATGTTTGTCAGGTTGTCTGACCAGAACCTCTGTCTGAACTGCCTCTTGAACTGCTGTAATGTTCAACTCTGTCTTTCTTTCAACCTTTATAGGACAAACAATAGTCCCAAATATGACAACATCCTTGTCATTCCTCTCAACTGGTTGCTGTTTGTAAACCTGTTTCTGAACCTGCTGCTGACCTCTGTCAGTCAAAACTGAAACTTTCTTCAAACTGTTGTCCTTAACAACTCCTTTTCCTGCAGTGTCCTCAACTGCCTTTATGCCTGCTCCTATAGGCTTCTACACAAATTCCTTCTTTCCCACTAAAATGATTTGGGCTGCCTTCTGTACTACAGCTGCAGCATCTTCCTGCAATGGCATCAACATAATAGTCTTCCCATCTTTCTTGATGGTGTAGGTATTAGCATACCCATCATACAGTACCCTCCTATCAAATTGCCATGGTCTACCCAACAGTAGGTGACAACATTCCATGGGCAAAATGTCACACAAAACTCTATCATGATATGCTCCAATCTGAAAATCCACATATGCCTGTTCATAGACAAAAAGTGATTGACTATCACTCACCCAAGATGCCTTGTAAGGGTGTTGGTGTGGAATCCTTTCCAAATGCAGTTTATCCACCATTTCCTGAGATACCATGTTGTCTGTTGAACCAGTATCAATGACAACCTTACATACTTTACCTTTGCTCTTACATGTGGTCTTGAAAAGAGCTCTTCTTTGCATCATATCCTTTGATGCCTGCAAACTAGTTCTCCTTAGCATCAATGCTTCTCCCTCCTCAGGATATCCATAACTTTCAGAAACTCTATCTGTTTGCTCTACTTTCTCTTCTTGCACAAGTTGTACTCTCTTGTCATTCGTTCTATCATTTCTGGATGATGAACCTTTGCTTTCTGGACATTTGAAAAATGGATGACCAAACTCACCACAGGTGTAACACTTTCCTGAAAATGTAGTAGAACCTCTACCACTTCCAAATCTGCCTCTATTACCTTTCCATCCACCTCTGAAATCAGACTGTCCCTGTCCTTTACCAGTGTCTTCTTGACCCTCATTGGTTTGCCTTGTTGTAGGGGCTAATCCTCTTCCCCTCATATTGCTGCCTCTTCCTCTCATGGACTTATCTTGTCTCCTATTCATCTTTTCTTCAATCCTGATTGCCATTTGGTAACAATCCTCCACACTCTTAGGGTTAGCTAAAACTAACTCATCCTGTATGTTCAATTTCAAACCAGCCAAGTACCTGGCCACCTTTTCTACCTCATTCTCATGATGACCAGATCTCATACTCAATTTATAAAACTCCTCAGTATATGCCTTCACATCCATTTCCTTCTGCCTTAAAAATTGCAGCTTCTTAAACATTTGAATTTCATAATCCTTAGGCAAGAATTTACCTTTTATCCTTGCTACCATCTTATCCCATGAAGTGATCTTTGACTTCCCTTGTTTCCTTCTCTTGGATTGTACATAATCCCACCATACCAAAGCATGACCTCCTAACTTGGTCTTTGCAATCTTTACCTTCTGATCCTCAGCAACATCTTCACATTCAAAGTGATTATCAAGTGCAGCAATCCAATCCAGTAACTCATCTTCATTCAAACTTCCAGTATACTTGGAAACATCAACCTTTACCTTAGGTTTATCACTCTGCACTACCTTTAACAGTTTTGCAAATTTCTGGTCTTCAGCATCCAGATCTTCAACTACCTCTTCATACTCTTTAACAGTATCTTCATCTTCTTCAGATTCACTATCTTCCACTTCCCTCTTTTTGTTCTTCTCCAAGGCTACAAGCCTGGCTTGAAGTGCTTCAGCAAGCTCCTTCATCTTCCTCATCTCTCTGGCATGTTTTTCCTTCATCTCCTGCAATTCCCTTGCAGTACCATTACCTTTCGGAGGCATTTTGTCAACCTCTCACTCCTCTACCTCTGTCCTTTCAGTGACAGAATCAACTCTACCTCTGCCCTTTCGGTGACAGAATCAACACACAACAGCCCAGACCTTTTGCTGAGCTCTAATACCACTATGATGCAGAGGCACCCACACTAAAACCTTGACATATAGCATGGATGTCCGCAACCCTTCATCATCATCATCATATTTCCCTTAACACTATCAGCATCATCATATTTTCTCTTGCCGACCGATATCCTCCTGCAGACAAGCCTTCGCCCTTTCGCATGTCAGCAGCATCATCATATCTGACTATCGGCAGCATCATCACATTCGGCAAGCGCAAACATCCTCCTGACGTTCACTGTTCACCTTACCGCCAACCTCTATCTTCAGCATCATGATGTTCAACATCATGTTCATCAGCAGGATATAAAATATCCTGTTCCTCCCATATATCCTGATGACGACCCTTCACACACCTTTCCTTTGATGCTTACGTCACCCCGATATCCTGATGACGATTATCCTGATGACGATGACGTCACATGCAGTTCCTTCAATATCCTGCTGTCGGCCAAACTTAACATTATCGGCCCGCGATGGTTTTATCAACCCGATCTTCTACCTTATGCCGATACGCTCCTCCTCGGCAACACCTGATGATGATCACCCCGACGCACATTCACTTTATGCAATCGACTGCATCATGCTCATCTCCACCTACACGGATGACGCCCGAAGTAACTGCAGGATATACACAGAAATATCCTGATGATGCCGTTGTAACGAATTTTCCAACCTTAGCGGATTTTCACCGTTCCGATCCGCCGAACCTCCTGGGGTGACCCGATCTACTTTCTGGACAACTCTCCAGACTCTAACAACCAGCACGACCTAGCACATACCCATGCTAGGGTTCTCAACACCTCTTGATCGCGATCCTGCACACCTGCATGCGAATAAACAGAAAATGCAAACTACCTCCTAAACTACTGTACACAGCCATTCCACCGATTCGACGAATCAACTGGTGGAATGGATCAGCGAATCCATGTACCCACCAAAACAGCCACACGATTAAACAATGGGATTCAACAGAGAATGAACAAAACAGGATCTCTTTATTGATTTCAAAAGATGCAAATACAATATTCAGTCTCTCTCTGCAATCTAACTCCTCTGCTCAATGCAATACAATACTATATTATGTCTAAAACCAACCGATCCTAATGCATAAATAGGATCTCTTGCGAGTACTACCGACCCGATTCCAAGCGGCTGGGAGCTTCCAAGCGGCTGGGAGGATCCAACCGAACATACAGCATAACAGCTGTCATAACAAACTACCTAAAAATAGTAAAGCATGGTCAACATGACCTTATTAAATGCATTGGTCTTATAAGACCTTCTTGGAAACATTAACTAGACCTATAACAAACTAACTGCCTCATGGAGGCCAGCTGTCAGGTAGGTGCTCCTAGTGAATGCTGTGTTCAATAGAAGTGCTTTCATTTTATTGCATATTGTTGTCAACTTTTCCTTTGAAGATTTGCACTGGATCATGCGGATTTGTGGAATGTCCTGGTGAAGTATGATTCTAGTTTTCTTCTCTTTATTGTTGTATCGAAACATGTATGTGGATCAGTGATCTCAGTCAAGTAATTTTGGGAATCTCATTCTTTATACCCTATCTTTGTCATTTCTCTCTTTTTTTTAATTTCATTGAAATCACCTCCATAACTGCAAATCATAATAAATAATAAGATGAATAGAGAAATATGTTGACATCTCGTAGATAACTAAATATCATTAGCATATTTGAGCTAAATGCATGTAGTATTGAAAATATCATGCAAAGACTTACAAATAATGGTAGAAATCATGCAAATATCAACCTGTAGGTGCATTATTTGAGTAAATAACTGTGTAGAATAGGCTTTCTATGTAGCATACTTACAAGAAACAAAATCTATTGATCAATGTAAGGCCCCTTGAAATGGAAAATAGCAACACACATCAACCACTGAGTAATGTCAGTAGATTATGAACTAATCAACGGGGACTTGGGATCATGAATTCTTTGAATTCATCGTATCTTTCAAGGTAAATAAGGGTTGTTGTTTAACTTTTATTTTCATGTTTGTTGTGAGTAACATCAACAACAATAGGTTCTAAGACCCTTCTCACCAATGTGGCCAAATCTCATATGCCATAACATTGTCTTTTCATTAGGAAGCTTAACTTCCAAAGCATGAGCACCCTTGGGTACCCAAGATGCACTACCATCAGAATTTGTTACAATAGATTTCTTCAATGCTGGTTTGGATGGTTGGGATGAAGTGACTATAGCTCTTTTCTTTGAGTTAGAAGAACTATTGCACTATGAAGTGCATGCCTCCAGCTGAAATAGAGTACCTCTTAGAGTGCCCTTCACAAGCACCATAGATCCTCTAGTCATATTGCATCCGTCCTTCGAAAAGACAACCTGCACACCTGCATCATTCAACATACTTACAGAAAGTAGGTTTTGTTCCAAGCCTGTGATGTGCATAACCCCAGTGATCCCCTTCACTCATCCATCAGAGAATCATATTGAGACTCTTCCACAACTACCAATCTTTAGATGAGAATCGTCACCCCGGTACACTCTTCCACCATCGAACTCTTCATACTTTGTGAACCAACTTTGATGCAAGGTCATGTGGAATGATGCACTAGAATCAATCAACCACACATCATTAGATGCATGGGTGGCCAGGGCTATGATGAAGGCATCACCATTATCTTGTGACTTGTCGGAATCTGAGTTTGGGACATTCTTCTTCTTCTTTTTCTTTTCCTCTTTGCATTCCTTTCAAAAATGCCTAGTTTTTCCATAGTTCCAATAGAGAGCCTTGGACTTTCCAGGAGATTTGGATCTCCCATAGGATTTTGATCTACCCTTCTCAGTTTTCTTGTCCTTCTTTTTCCCTTTCTCCTTGGGTCTTCCACGAACCGCAAGAGCCTCTTTGGCTACTTTAGAAGACTTTCTCCGCATCTCTTTAGATAACAGTGAAGATACCACTTCATCCATTTTGAAAGTGGATGTGATGCTCCCAATAGCCATAACAAGATGATCTCAAGAGTCCAGCAAAGAACAAATCAAGGTCATACAACGATCCTCCTCCTCCATCTTCACACCAATGGATGTCAACTGTGCAACTAACATGTTGAAAGCATTTAGGTGATCTACAATAGATCCTCCATCCTCCATCCTCAGAGAATACAACTTCTTTCTTAGAAAAAGCTTATTCACCAGGGATTTGACCTGATAAACATCTTCCATCTTCTTCCAAAGGTCTTTCATGGTCTTCTCCCCATGGACATTTAACAGGACATAATCAGCTAGATTGAGTCTTATGAGGCCCTTAGCCTTCTAATCTTTGAGATCCCAATCAGCTTGTGCCATTACAGTTGGTTTTACACTAGAAATAGTTTCCCATAGGTCACGATCAACAAGCATGTCTTCCATCTTAAGTTTCCATAACTCAAAATTTGTGCCATTGAAATTCTCCACCTCTAATCTTCCGGATGTGCTTGCCATCTCTTTCATGCAACAAGATTATAGAATACTCTACATAGACTCCCACTCAATCTAAGATCAACTCAAAAAACCCCTACCCAACAACTAGGACCAAAGGTGATCAAACTCTGATACCAAATGAAAGGAAGTTAGGTGTGCAGAAATCGCTTCCTACACTAATCTAATGAGGAGAGATGAGTGCAAATTATTTTCAACCTTTACAATTACAGTGCTATTAACCCAACGATAGAGATATCGCAGCAATATACAACACAAGAATGTAAGACAAAAGAAGAGAGAGACAAGATATAACATGGGGAAAACCCTTACGGGTGAAAAACCCCACACTCCAAAACTTGCACAATATATTATCTAAACAACAAGGTTTACAACACACTTGCAATGTAAGTCTTTACAGGAGTCTTCGACACTCATATATGGAGACAATCCGGTAGCATAATAGTACCTGTCAATCACATAATACATCTCCTTTCAAAGTACCTGCTTAAATAGAAGTTTACAAGGCAAAAATGAACTTTCCTTGAGATGGGCGTCTAACTTGGCCTCATGGCCCAAAACCCACGCCTAGGGACACTTGTCCAACACTGCAGGATGGTCATGACACTTGTCATATCACCCCATCCCAATATGGTCACCTATTCCCAAGTTGGGCAATGACAGATGCTCTTACGACTCTTACGACTATCATAGGATCCATCATAACTCTCATATATTACAGCTGTAAGAGAATCTATCATACATTGACTAAAAATAGCATATTCTATTACAACATGTCATAACCCTCTTTGGGGTGCCCAAAGATGCCTTCTTCCAAGATGCCTTGTGATACATGTCTTCACTTGTCATAGTATCTTCTATTTATGACTCTTACACGTCATAGATTCTGTCATAGGAATCTGTCATAACCATTTCGGTCAAGATTCACTTACACACTATTCAAAGTGCCGACACATGGAAAAATACCTCTACCACTAAGTGGGACGCCTATCTCCTCATTTGAGGACAAAAATACACATGGTCACCTTCCACGTAGGATGACACATCATCGTGCCAACTCCCACAAGATGACAAAACAAGATTTGCATCCTAATTACACAATAGGAAATAAATAAATATAATACAATAAATAAATGCAAGGAATTACCAAGGTTGAGACACCTTAATTCCCAACACCTCAGAGCATAGTTTCTGATAGGGACACAAAGTTTGTTGGCCACTTTTGGTATACATTATGGAAGAAGATGGGTACTAAATTAGGATTTAGTTTAGCCTATCATCCCTAGATTGATGGATAGACTGAAGTTGTGAACAAAAGTTTGGGAAACTTATTAAGATGTTTGGTGGGATACAAACCACATCAATGGGATCTTATCTTGGCACTAGAAGAATTTTTTTACAATAATTTAGTGAAAAAATGTGTAGGAAAGAGCCCATTCCAAATAGTTTATGGGTATAACCCAAGAGGTGTTGATGAGCTAAGAGATGTAGATTTGAACAGGAAGAGTGCTGTAGTGAAAGATTTGCAAAATACATTCATGAGGTTCGCAAGAGTTCTAGGTAGGTGACTTAGTTTTGGCACATTTGAGGAAAGAAAGGTTTCCATAGGGAACATACAATAAGTTGAAATTTAAGAAGATAGGCACATGCAAGGTGTTGAGAAAGTTCTCATCCAATGCTTATGAGATTGATCTACTAGTAGGGATAGACATATCTCCTATTTTCAATGTTGTTGATTTATACAAGTCCCATGAAGGAGAGACAAGTTTACAAGGGGGTACACACTCATGTTTTCTTGATGCATAGGGATGGTTAGAATAGTTACCTAAAAAGAAGATGGAAGAAGTAGATAAAGTGATTAACTCCTGAGTGGCTAAGAAGACCAGAGGGAAGGACTACATGGAATACCTAGTCCAATGGAAGAATAAAGCTACAGATGAAGCTTCTTGGTTGAGTGTTGAATAGGTAATCAAGTATGGAATTCCAGTTCCAGACTTGCCAAAATGTTTATGAGTTTCCAAATCATAGAATATTTCAGTTACCCGATGTGTCTGATGTAGGAGCATCTGGGTCCACGAGCAATCCTCATAAACCAAAAAGATTTCTTTACTTTCTTGCATGTTTGTTTTTCTTTGTTGTTTTGTTGTAGGAGTTGATGATCAAGTTTCTAAATTATTTCCTAAGGATTATTGGCCAAGTGTTGACTTGATCTTGAAGAAGATCCAAATGGGTGCTCACATTTCAATTTTGGTGAATATCTGAGCTAAATTGGACAAGTTATGCAAAAGTGGAACTTTTAGTGTCAACAAGATATGTGGGACTTTCCTTGCCATTAGGATATATGTAGATGACCCTTGAAATACGACAAAAAATCCAAGTGATGATGTCATCTTGTTAAAAAGCCAAATGGGTGGCCAAAATTCAAAGTTTTGCAAGATTCTGAGCAAAATTGAGCAAGTTATGCTTAGGCAGAACTTTGGTTTGCAATAGGATATATCCAGTTAACCCCAAAATCCCCGTAATATCCAATTGACTGCAAAATCCACGTAATATCCAGTTCACCCCAAAATCTGTGCAATATTCAATTGACCCCAAAATCCTTGCAATGTCTAGTTGTCCCCAAAATCCCCGCAATATCTAGTTGACCCAGTTTTCCCCGCAATATCCAGTTGGGTCACTTTTTCCCCCAATATCACGTTGGATTAGTTTTTCTCACAATATCACGTTGGGTCACCTTTTCCTACAATATCACGTTGGGTCACTTTTTCTCACTATATCACGTTGGGTCATTTTTGTTGCAAGTATGTGCCTAATCAGTGTTGTCATTGATGTCAACATATCTGTGTTTTCATTGGTGTCAACTGTGCTCTTACTTGGTTGAGGATATTGAGAAAATTAGCCCCTCTAGTGATAACAATGTGTTGCAGTAGAAACAGTGCATTACATGCAGAAGAACAGTCCAGAAGAATGTTCTGCATTTCCTATAGATTAAATATCTTTACCTATGGATTGGAAGTTATTTAGAAACCCATTTGAAGATTTTATATTCTAAGTTTGAGCCTCCGGTATGAAGAATTGAGTGAGTTATGTTCACCAGAGTGAAAAATGCTTTTTTTGTGTTTGATGGTGACAGGGAGAAAGTGTTTTGCTCTGCATTCCTCTGCATTGAAGTATTTTAGTCTGCGGTTCTAGAAGTAAGTCTGTGATGATGGTAAATGCCTTCAAGTGTAATGGTTCATGATTTGGTGGTCTGCAAGATATCTTTTACTCATGACAGTGGCTGGCAGTGTTGTTCTTGTGCTCCAGTTTGAAGAATCTTACTGATAGAGTTATTAGAGATCGTGCGATTATTCTTAGTGATTACAATGTGCTTGTGGATGTCTCTTGATCATGCTCCTACATTCAGATTGGTCTGCAAGGTGTAATTCAGATCGTGCATGAAGTGTGTTCTTGAGAATACTTGTGTTAACATCAGTCTTGGCCGACCTAGTTGAATTCTTCACCTGTGGAGATGCATCAAAGATTGTGATAGTGTGTTGTAGCGTGGAAGATTGTGTTTGAGTCCTAGCCAAGGTGTGGTGTGATCCACATACATTCTTACATCTTTTCCTTAGCTAAATTTGTATTAGGTATAGACCTATTTTACGTATGTTTGTAATGCCGACCTTGGAGATTGTTCCAACGGTTGATGATTATAATGCTGACCTTGATGATCATTCCAAGGTTGATGTATTGTATAAATACGTGTAATTGACTCGTGAAAATGTATCCAAGATTGAAGATGCGAAGATAAAGGGAAGTAAGGTAGCAAAGCAAAGTAGAGGTGTTTTGTGCTTTAATGGAATTAAACTTTGGCATGGAGTAGATGCTGTTATCTCAATTCAACCTTTTGGTAGTGAGCCATCCATAGGCAGTGAGCCTTTATTTGTAGTGAGCAATTTGGGCAGTGAGCCTCTATTTTTCGGTATTGATATAACTTATATATTTTTGTGGGCTAACACCCACCATGGTTTTTCCCTTTTAGGGTTTTCCACATAAAAATTTGGTGTCTCTTGTGTTGTTTATGCTTTTGTGTTGAGCTTCTCATTTAATGCTTTCATGTTTATATTTGAATATAAGTAATTGATAAGTTGATGATCATATTTGGTTAAAAGTTTTAAGACAACTGATTCACCCCCCTCTCAGTTGTCTGGTACAATTCAACAATTGGTATCAGAGCCAAGTTCCTCGGAGGTAAGCCTAACAACTTGAGGTTGATCCAGGATGTCACACCAGGATGAATTATTCTTTAATTTTTTCAAGTGTGGTGAAGATGGACACTATGCATCCAGATGTCCAAAAAGAAACTCAAAAAATTATGACGAAGAAGGAAAAAGCAGGAAATTCAAGAAAATTTTTTATCATGTTGAAGATGATGAAGATGATGGCTATTGTTTCAATTCAAAGAATGACAATTGCAAAGATGATGAAAATTTTGATCCAGAGGTAAGTATTGACAACAAATATATAAAAAACTATTGGGTTATTGATAGTAGCTACTTAAATCATATAACTGGTGATAAATGCAAGTTTATGAATCTTGTGAAGAATGAAGAAGGATTAGTTAGATTTGGAGATGACCATACTGCTAAAATATGTGAAAAAGGTTCAATCAGTTTTGATGGAAGACAACATATAGATAATGTTCTCTATGTCACAAGTCTAAAACAAAATCTCCCGAGCATTGGACAATTGTGCAGAGAAGGATACAGTTTCATATTTTAGAATGATACCTTTGAAATCAGAGACAAATTTGGAGTTGTAATATTTGGTGGAAAAAGGACAGAGGGGAATCTTTATAATCTTAGAGAAGGCAACATTATTTAGAATCATGAAAGCTAGCTTTGGCATAGGAAATTGTGTCACATCAAGCCTAATGATCTAGCAAGGATAAATTTAGCACAATTTGTGAAAGATCTACCAAGGAGGATACATTTTAGCAACATCACCTGCAATAAGTGTCAAGTTGAGAAGCTAGCAAAAGGAAGTCCACAGGATGAAGAAAGATCCTCAACTGGACTAATGGAATTGGTTCATACAAACCTTTGTGGACATACAAGAGTAAAAAGTCTCTAAGATGATAGGTACTTTATGTTCTTTGTTGATGATTATTCTAGAATGACTTGGGTTAGTTTTCTCAAAGAAAGATTAGAAGCTCCAGATGCATTTAAAGCCTTCAAGACAAGGGTTGAAAATGAATTAAATGTGAAAATCAGATGTCTAAAGTCTGATAGAAGTGAAGAGTTTACCTCTGATATATTCAATATGTGGTGTGAGACCCATGGAATAAAAAGACAACTATCCAGAGAGAATAGAGTAATGGAAATAATGAGCAAGTCTGTTCAAGAAGCTACAAAGACAATGTTAGAGGAAGTTGACCTACCAGAAGCATATTGGAAAGAAGCTATACATACTGCTGTCTATATTCAAAACAGAGTTCAAGTCAAAGGTAATGATACTAAAATTCCTTACGAATTGTGGTATGGAAGAATACCCTCGGTAAAATATTTCAAAGTTTTTGGAAGCAAATGTTATATTAAAAGAGAAGAAGAGCTAAGAAAGTTTGATGCTAAGTATGATGAAGGAACCTTCCTTAGATACTCTACTAAGAGTAAGGCCTATTGGTGTTACAATAAAAGACTGAAAAAGATCATTAAGAGTGCAAATGTCATGGTTGATGAAGACATACAGAAGTATTCAGAAATCATTAATCAAGCATTTGATCCAAATAGACTTCCTTACAATACAAAAGGGAAAAATGTATTCACCAAAGAAGAAGATGATACTGAAGAAAAGAAAACAAAGAAAGATCAAATGCATTGGTGTTTGATTGCCAATACCGAAGCCCGCAATAATCCCTCACAAGATGAACATCTATCCACTGAAGAATCCAAAATTGCTCTTGAAAATCTTGAGAAACCTGAAGAAGAAAACATAAACTTGAAAGTAAGTACAATAGAAGCAAATGAATGCATCAAAGAGTTAAAAAGGCAAATCAAAGAGCTTATGCAAAACTTGAGGATAGTAGTAAAGACAGGAAGTTAGCAAATGAAGAAAAAGAAAAAATTGAAGAATGCTTGAAAAATAAAACAAATGATTGCTTGAAGCTTGAAGAAGAAGTTGTGGGTCTAAAAGCTGATCTAAAACATGCATGGGCTCAACAAGACAAACTTAGTATAAGTGCAGCTAGATTTGATAAACTAATGGCTGAAGCAAGTTAGAAAATCTTGATAACATAAACAATATGAGACCTGTGAAAGATAAAAGTTCCAGAGCAGATCAAGAAAATAAGTTTGAAGTCAGGGAGGACAAAGGAAAACTGATTCAGGACCAAAGGAAAAGATCAAGAAGATCTTCGATAAGGAAACCAAATACATAAAGGTATCTATCTTTCAATGTTTACTATTACTCATGTAGTAAATTTGGTCACAGGGCTACTCAATGTAGAAGTAAAATGAATCAAGATGTTCCATCTTTCTCTGGTCAATGTTCCAACTTTAAAAGAACTAGTCACATAGCAAGTGAATGTAGGGGTATGACAAGAAATGACTTTAATAATGCAAGGAAAACTCAATCTTTCAATGGAAAGTGCTTTGCTTGCAATAGACTCTGGCACATGGCTAATCAATGTAGATCTAAGATACATTCATTCAGAGAGAGAAATCAAGGACAAGGAAGTATTGTGTGCTATGATTGCAACAAACTTGGACATATGGCAAAGTTTTGTAGAAGCAAGGATGTGAAAAGAAACTACTATCCTGAAGAAAGGAAAATAGAGAAGAGAAATGATAAGGGAAAGGAAAAAGTTGATCCGGTTGAAAGTAAGAAAAAAATGGGCAAGATCTAAATCAAAAAGATGTGATTGAAGTCAAGGATGGATCTGCACCGGCTTCTGGTGTAGATATTTCCTCTGGGAAGTAAATTAGGATCTTTGGCTTAGGGCGAGTCTTATTGAAAAATTTTCCTCCTCGACCAAAAGATTGATGCTAAGCATAAAGAGACAAGGTCAAGGGTCAGCAACAAAAGTCTAAGTCAGGATTGAGACTATATTTGAGAAGGATAAAAGAAGAATTGTGCAAAAAGGTTCAGGTTCATTGTTCCCTGCACAAAGCAAGTCTTCATGATGATTGTCAGTACTCAATGAACTCTGAAGAGAATGGATATGAACTAGTTGTGTCTTCATGAAGTAATGAATAAAAAGGAAAGAAAGTGTAGGACGAAGAAGCTCTGGAAAGTATTTCTAAGACCCATAGGACTTGTGCAAGAGCATCACACTGAAGATCAAATCATTGGTGACTGACAAGAATAAGGGTTGCGAAAGAACACAGTGAGAAGAATTAGAATTGGGAACATATTCCTATATCTGTAGATAAGAATGTATTTAAAACCAAGAAGGGAAAGTGATAAAGTGACTAAAGAAGTCATTGTTTTACCTTGACCAATAAAAGCTACCTCTCAAGGGGAGTAGCTAGATGTTTCTAATAAAGTAAGTAGATCAGAGCAACATCATGCAAGTATGTGCCCTTTGCCATTGATGTCAAAGTGGGAGAGAAATCATGTGAAAAACTCAGGGGGAAAAAGAATGTAGATGTGTAAAGAGAAAGGGGGACAATCTTGTCTTGGTGGTCTTTTCAGTTTTTCACATCATATGTTGCCATCAATGACAAAGGATGAGATTGTTGCAAGTATGTGCCTAATCAGTGATGTCATTGATGTCAACATATTTGTGTTGTCATTGGTGTCAATTGTGCTCTTACTTGGTTGAGGATATTGAGAAAATTAGCCCCTCCGGTGATAACAATGTGTTGCAGTAGAAACAATACATTACATGCAAAAGAATAGTCTAGAAGAATGTTTCACATTTCTTGTAGAATAAATATATTTGCTTGTAGATTGGAAGTTATTTAGAAGCTTGTCTAAAGATGTTATATTCTGAGTTTGAGCCTCTGGTATGAAGAATTGAGTGAGTTATGTTCACCAGAGTGAAAACAACTTTTCCCGTGTTTGGTGGTGATAGGGAGAAAGTGTTTTGCTCCACATTCCTCTGCATTGAAGTATTTTGGTCTGTAGTTTTGGAAGTAAGTCTGTGATGATGCTAAATACCTTCAAGTGTAATGGTTCGTGATTTAGTGGTCCGCAAGCTATCTTTTACTCATGACAATGGATGGTAGTGTTGTTCTTGTGCTCCATTTTGAAGAATCTCACTGATAGAGTTGTTAGAGATCATGCGGTTGTTCCTGGTGATTACAACATGCTTGTGGATGTCTCCTGATCATGCTCCTACATTTGGATTGGTCTGCAAGGTGTAATTCAGATTGTGCATGAAGCATGTTCTTGAGAATACTTGTGTTAATATCAGTCTTGGCCAGCCTGGTTGATATCTTCACCTGTAGAGATGCATCGAAGATTGTGATAGCGTGTTGTAGAGTGGAAGATTGTGTTTGAGTCCCAGTTAAGGCATGTCATGATCCACATACATTCTTACACCTTCTCCTTAGCTAAATTTATATTAGGTCCAGACCTATTTTATGTATGTTTGTAATGCTGACCTTGGAGATTGTTCCAACGGTTGATGATTGTAATGCCAAACTTGATGATCATTCCAAGGTTGATGTAGTGTATAAATACTTGTAATTGATTGGTGATAATGTATCCAAGAGTGAAGATGCAAAGATAAAGGGAAGTAAGGTAGTAGAACAGAGCAGAGGTGTTTTGTGCTTCAATGGAACTAAACTTTGGCATGGAGTAGATGCTGTTATCTTAGTTCAACCTTTTGGCAGTGAGCCATCCATAGGCAGTGAGCCTTTCTTTACAGTGAACAATTTGGGTAGTGAGCCTCTATTTTTTGGTATTGATATAACTTATATATTTCTATGGGCTAACATCCAGCATGGTTTTTCCCTTTTAGGGTTTTCCACGTAAAAATCTAGTGTCTCCTGTGTTGTTTATGCTTTTGTGTTGAGCTTCTCATTTAATGTTTTCATAGTTATATCTGAATATAAGTAATTGATAAGTTGATGATCATATTTGGTTAAAAGTTTTAGGACAACTAATTTACCCCCCCTCTCAGTTGTCTGGTGTAGTTCAACAATTTTTTCCTATTTTATCGCTTGAAAGTGCCGATAAAGCGACAAAAATAGTTTTTGACTACCTATATGGCTGATCCAAGATCCAATTGATGACTAAAACATGTCCAATTCATGTGATGAGTGTGCTGGCCACCTCAAATGCCTATAAATAGGGGAATTTCACATTAAAATTGGTTGACTTCTCCATAGTGAGTTTTTTAGTTTCTGCTGGAAGATTGTTTTGGGTTTTCATAGGAAAGCTAGGTTAGTCTAATCTAGCAATTGGAATGATTGTAAGGCTTAGGCCAAGGCATACATACGAAAGCCATTGTACTCCTACTATAATGTTTTCCATTGCATATGAATAAAGAGTTTATTATTTCATTGTTGTGTGTTGTTCATTTTGCTGCTTGGTTCATTAGTTTATCAAAGTCCCTAGACCTTGATCTGCATCATACCACATGTTCCATCCAAACATGATTTCTTATTAAAAAATTGTCCATATAATCTTTTACAAAAAAGCTTGAAATGAAATCTATTAGCAATCTAGGTGAACCTTCTATCATACACTCCTATAAAATATCATGTATGCAAAGCTACACATATATGTCAAAAAAATATCATAATTCATAGAAAATTCAATGTGGACTTTAAAAAACAAGTTGTGTATTTGTAAATTAATTTAACATAAAATAATTGTCATTTAAAAAATACCTTTGAATAATTTTATTTGAGGATAACTCTGTAAATTTGGAGAAAAATTGTGTTTGAGTCATATCCAATAAATACTTTGGATGTGGCTCTCTTTAGATAATCAATTATTCTTTTTACAACATCTCTTTGATTAAGTGATACTCTTGTGTTATTTTTCTAAAAGTCTTCAATAAGGGATTTCAAGACTTCAACTATGACTTTATCTTTCCATGGGACTCTACTAGAGAATGCCTAGACTTCATTTCTATTTGGGTTATCAACACTTTCACGCATCCTAATAGCTTTCATTAGTGTTTTCTATTTATTTTTAGTGCTTGACTTGTTTTCCTTATTAAGCAAGATTTTTTATTACTTGCTATAGTTGATGTAATTACACATCATGTAGCATTACTACCTTTGGTAATTTAGGTTGAAACTGTAGACACATAAAAATGCCTTGACCACACAAGCCACTTTCCCATATCCTTGCATCACTAACCCCCCTTTTCACCAAATTAATTAAATAAAATCAATTTATTTAATTAATTTATCCTAGCCATTCATCTTATCCATTCAATGATTCACCTGTAATAAATTAAATTTATTTATTACTATACCTTAACCATTATCCCCAATTAATTAAATAAATATCCCAATATTTATTTAAATTAATTCTCCTCATCCCCTAAGCAAGATTAATCAAATAAAATACATTTATTTGATTAATCCCCCTAGCCTATGACCTAAACCTAGCCTAATTAAATAAATGACATTTATTTAATTAGCTATCACACCCTACCTAGCCCCTAGACCCAAATTAATTAAGTAAACCCTTCCTTAATTAATCCAAACCATTAATTAACCCCTCTACTAATTTCCAACAACCGTATTAATTAAGTTAACCACTTAATTAATTAGCCTAAACCTCCATTATTCCATCTCCCACACTGTTTGAATAAAAAATATTTTTTATTAAAAGGGAGTCACATGTGTCTCCACCTCACCTTTCCTCTTCCATGCAAGAGCATTTTTTAATATAAAATGCTCACACATGTCTTTGCCAAAAACATGCATGTGTCATTTCTCATCGCACTCACCCATAAACTCTAATTTTTATTACAACCTCTCCCATATGAATGAATTTTTTATTCATTCATATGTCTTAATCTTCATTAATGCAGAGCCTTCCCAAGGTTAATTAAAAATTAAAAAATAATGAGAGCCATCCATTATTGTTGATCAAATCTTGGCCCTTGATTTCACCTTTTCATCTCCACCCTTAGATTTCAACTTTGAACCTCTACCATTGATCCAAAATCCTCCAAAAACTCTATAAATACAAGCTTCTTCTAAGCATTTCTCAAGTTAAGTCATCTGCATATATATTATGCTAAAATTCATTGCCAATTCTTAGCCCAATCCCTTGCAAATCCTTCCATTCCATTTGTGCTGATCATTAGAGCAATCCACATCCATTTTTTGTGTTGGGTAAAGCTAGGAAATTCTTTTGGATGCACCATTTCCTCAACCTTATCAAGGAGAATGGAGGACTTGAAGATTCAAGGTACAATCTTCTAATTTATGTTTTTTTTTATGTTTGTTCATCTTTTAGTCTTCCTGCATCTTCATTTGGCACACCCGGTGGGACCCACCTCCCTTATCTAACTTCATTTTGCAAGTTTTTGTGAGTTTTTGTTGTGTAGGTCATATCAACACGCTCAACAACTATTTTAGTGCCTTCGGTCCTCTGTTCAACACCTTCAGATCCTCTATTAGTGCCTGCATTTTTTATTGATGACAATTTTATTTTAACTATGTTTACAAGTTTTTAGCGCCTCCGGTCCTCTGTTCGGCACCATCAGTGCCACTATTGGTGCCTTCAGCCCCCTGTTGGCACCTAAAGCTAATTTTTTAGCACCTACATTTCCTTGTTCAGCGTATGCATCACCCACAGTAGCGCCTCGGGTCCCTGATTCAACACCTCCATCCACAATTGGGAGTTTTATTTTAGTTTTACATCATTTTAACTCTTGGATTTTCTTAGCTAATGATTACAAGGTTTTCTAACCTCTTGCTTGCAGATTTGAGGAGCACTAGAATCACTCTTAAAATATTTTCTAATCTCTTGCATTTAGAAAGATCATTGGAGGTTGTTTTAATCTTGCAAATTAACAATATTTGGTCTCCTTTTGGAGTTAAAACTACACTCTGGTTTTATTGTGCTAACTTTGTATGTTATTGGCCACTTTATTTGATCATTTTGTGGCAACAATAACTTGATTTTGTGTAGGTCTCTCTATTCTGGGTCGTATCAGTGCCTCTAGACTCTAAATCAATGCTGATGATCTCTGTGACAGTCCGCAGGTATAACAAGATTTTTTAGTCCTCTCAACGTTTGCGTATTCTCTATTAGCACTTTAGAACAATATTGTATCACCTATATTTTCTAATTTAGTGCCTATGCAGTTCTTACTAGCGCTTAAGGTCTCTATTTTAGTGCCTAGGGTCTCTGTATCAGCACCTACATTATGTTCTTCAGTACTTTAGGTGTTTCTGTCAGCACCTGCATTTTCTATTTTAGTGCATGCATTCTAACAAATCTGAATTCATTTTTTTGGGTACTAACACATTCTTTTGTAGATATATGGCATCTAACCAAGCATTTTAAACAAATTACTAACCCTTTTGTACAACACCATAGTCAAAGGATTTATTTTTCTCACTAGCATAGTGTTGTGTGGTTACACAACACACCCCATTTTACCCTAGAAAAATAGGGACCCAACCTTTTTATGCTTTGCTTGGCTTGTTTTGTTTCCCTTTGCTTTGGGTGGTATGGTAAAACCAGTAGTAGATGCATGTCAGGATCTTGTCCTAGACATATTTGGATCCTTGAAATCTAGATCAAATTTCTAAATTCAGAATTTCTCATCATGAACCTTGCCAAATGAGAGAGAATAAAATTCTAAGAAAGTCTACCTTTTGAAGCACTTAGAAATTCCCTAAAACCAAGAAGTTATGCCTAGTCAAAGTTTGGTCAATTGATCTTAGGGATGTTCACATTGTCCTAATATCTGGACATTAACTCAATGTCTCGACCCCAAGAAATTGCTAAGTAAAACATAACATCCCGACATTCGCAATGTACACATGCCAAATTTTAACTCATGATGCAATCAGACTGTAATGCATATGGTAACATAGTGCATGGATATTCATAAGCATGCATATTCAATCTCAATATGCAGACATTCATTAGTATCCATACTTGCTATAATATCATGATAAAGTTTAATATCCAGACATTTACTCAATATCCCAGCTTTTGAATACCCCGATGATGGGTCATTTTGACTTTTCAAATGGTTATTGGCCTTTGGATATTCCACGTAGAAACTTAACATCCAGATCTTTCTTAATATCCTGATGACGTCATATGAATTTGTCCTAGAAAGAACACTATAATATGATGATGCCATCTGGATATTAAGGGAACAAAACATTTAACAAATCTTAATGTCTGAACATTCACTAATGTCTAGACTTCTCAAACATCCTAGTGACGTCACTTTACACCTAACCAAGAATTGCATTAAGAGGGGTGACATCATTAGCACATTGAGACTTAGGGATATTTCACAAATATTGATGTCTAGATATTTCTTAATATCCATATCTCTGTCTCCCATGACTAGAGTTTACAACTTCATATAGACTAATCAGATGGTGCCACGTGGCACAAGTTTAACTTTTCAAACTGGACATTGTAATGTCCTGACATTCAAAGATCAAAGACAAATGTCTTTGGATCTTAATATCCTGATATACACCCTTGTTCAAAATTGACCAATATGATGACATCATATCATATGCCTATGCATATTTTGAAAATGTAAGCACATTGCTTAATATCTAGACAGAGGTCCATATCCAGACTTTGCAATAAATGTCACGAAAAGAGTTGTTGGCCTTTTGAAAATTCAAATTATAAACCACCACTTGTTACAATCTCCTAGATTGAATGTCGATAACCACGAAAAAAGGCCATTTGGCATTAATTATGCCCTAAATTCATGGTTTTAACGCATAAAGCCAGATTTTTGATCATTTTTACATTCACAAAGCATTCAGAGTTTAAAATTACAAAGCTCTAGAGTTTTTTTTACGGCAGCCATTATAGAGATCCTGACCTGGAATGGAATGGTGAAGACATTAAATGGAGAACAATGAAAGGTGATTGTGTAGTACAAGAGCACATATGGACATCTTTTAAGTAGGTTTTAAGTGTATAAACAAGTATGTAATGACAAAACCCTAGTTTTATCATTTTACAACATAGTAAAAGGTAAATTCACACTTAGGGTAAAATGTCTAGCTGCATGTGCACATATTATGCTTCGTAAGTTGTACATGTTGGGATATTGAGGAAAATTAACATGAAACTGATAATGTGAAAAATATTTTGAGATATGCATAATATGTAATTGTAGGATATAATGCAGGACTAGAAGATAAAAAATGAGGTAGAATTCAAGACCACCATGTTCTTGTCACCTGTGGTCGTAGGCTTCCTCTTTGGAAAAGTTGGTGACATACATGTAGGCAATAGTGATGTGGATGAATGGATGGCCAAATCAATTAAGGGCCATGGACACCCAATTTTATAGAAAATATATAATTCTGGGATGTTGCATGTAGGAGGTTTTCCATATGTAGTAGATGCCATTGAACTAGTGGTGGCATGTGCAGAAAATTATAATAAGGAGACTAGAAGAGTAGAGAAGGACAACGGGGTGTATGTAGACTTTTCTGTGAAAGGAATCAAAAGGCATTCCATTTTCCTATAGGTCCCAATCTTTTTAAGGCAAATCTTGAGGATCTAGAAAAATAATACAAGAGTAACACCAATGATTGCAAGAAGATAATATTCTCATGCTGGAGAGCGCATGGTAGTAATGTCAAAGCAGTAGCTAAATTGCCGGTAAATTTGTACAAGTTTGAATTCACTCCAGAGGTTCAACATATGATGGTGATATTGAGCCAGATGATGGGAAAGGCCGATGCTAGAAGTTTTGAACCTTGGATGTATGGACTGTAAGTATGGTGGAGACAACTGACACCAAGATAGGGTGGGCATCCTTAACTATTTATAGCCTAGATGAAAATATGAGGAAATTTGGTGACAAGTTGTGCCTATTTTATATGAGTTCATATGTTTTATATGCGTGTGCTACATAATCCACGTTCTCTGATCTGCAGACAATAGGTAGAGTGGGCAGAAATCGAGGAGATGTAAACATATGGGATCGTTATCCCCAGCTAACAAGGAAAGCCTCCACTCAGCACTATAGGAGGGTCAATGATTGTTTTATCATGCATTTGGTCTGACTAATGGACAATGATAGAGCAAAGAGGCTGAGCTCTGAAGCTCAAGCGTTGATCACAAGAAATGGAACTTGGTTCATCTAGTTCCCAACATTCACTTACATTCAGATGGAGGGATTCAATGGGCAGCCCCTCATGTTGTCAAGGTACCCCACGGATAAAATAATACTAATGGAACTAACCTGGAAGATTATACCCTCATATGAGGCATATAAGGCCAAGAACAAGAAAGGTAATGTCAGATTTCCCTTACTTCTGGGATGGTGTGTATGTCCATCCATTGAATCAACTAAGCATTCAGAAGCAAAGTTGTGTATGCTTCAGTTGCAACTATTCTCTTTAGCCAGATATTATGAGCCATATCATAGAATGGAGAAACATGTAAGTAAGAAGGTGGTGCACTGGGTGCACTTAGAAGACTATTGGAAAGATTTCCCAGATGATGTTGAAGTTAGGAGGAGGAGTTACCAGAGGTTAACTCTAAATTAGGTCTAGAAATTGGATTGTTTTGATGTCCCTCCTCAATTACAATCTGATGATGGCATGAGGATATCTAAGGAGTATGAAGACAAGAAAGTTTACAATGAGACCATTTCTCCTCCTGATTGGAGCCAGCCAAAGGTGGCTTCTATAGACATCATTACAACTAGGGTTATGAAGTTAACTAGAGCATGCGTAGATCAAGAATTAGCTACCCTGATACCAAAAGGAGTGGCTATGATAGTGGACAAGAAAAGGAAAAGGCAAGAGTTGCTTGAAACAGAGTATGATGACTTTCTAATCCATAAAAGATAGGTCATGGAAACAAAAATTGGCTAAGCCCACAACATAATCAACTGCGAAATTTACAACAATGGCATCACCATAGCCAAAAGGTCATCTCCTCAAAAACAAAAGGATCCTGTTCCAGCAATCGTATTGACCACCAGACAAGTAGTAGAGCCTAGGGTCACATATGAGGACATGGAGGATGAGGAAGATGAAGTCCCTTACTAAAGAGAGGCTAGGATATATTGCAAGGAGAAAATATCCCTAGACAAAAGAGAAGACAGGCACTAGTTATGAGAGGATCCACAAGCAAAAGGCCTAAGGTCTTGCTCAAAGAAGGTGAGGAGTTCACAAAAATGGAGAAGATGTTTTCTACTAAGCAACCTACAATAGACAGAGATGCAAATTCTATGGTGCCAAAGAGGAAGGATGTGGAGACATCATGGACAACGTTTCAACATGATGTCCCCATCCCCACAATTGTAAAGTTTAAATTTGAGAAAGCTCAAGAAGAAAGAGAAGAAGAGAGAAAGAAGGTGAATGATCCCTCCTTGCTACTTGATGAAACCATTGATCTCATAGATGATGATGTGACGAGGGAGGTGCCATATAGTCCCATGGAGAACCTAATCAAGAACACCACACTAATGCCACAAGGTATGCCACAACCGCCAAAAGATACTAGGGATGAAGATGAAATTGAAAATCTAGAGGTAGTGGAAAAGAACATTGGCTTAGATGGGTTAATAGGTAAGGTCACCAGCCCAACAATAATTGATTTGTCATATGATGGGAGTGAAGAGGAAGAAAATGATAAAGCCATGGATGATGTGCACAATGGTAATGATGATACAAGTGTAGACATGGAAATCCATACAGAGGTGCCTCCACAAAAAAATGTCTAGGATATTGAAGAGGGACATGCTGAGGCAAGGGATTAAGAGCAACAAGTATTGACATCTGGATAGATAGGTCTAATGGCCACATCTATACTAGAGGATCCAAAAGAAAAGATAGTGTCAACATTTGGACATGGAGGTCCAAAAGATAAAAGTGATGAGGATAAGGTATAAAAGGTAGCAGATGGTGGTAATCAAAGTGAACATTAGGATGTACAAGATCCTAGCCATCAAGGGCCCAATGTAAGCAATCCTCATCCTTAGAATGATCAACATGCACAAGGATAGAAAGCACAAACATCTCATGATATACATGTTGATACAAATAAACAAAATGAGGATGTCTAGACCAATGTGCCTATTGGTCAAGAGCCCGAAAATGAGATATCCAAAGATCGGGATATGACGTCTAGAGATGCTGCATAGGACCAAAATCAACAACAAATACATAGGGAAGTTCCTACTAATGGGGACCAATAGCATAATGTCAATCCAGACATTCCAAAACATTAAAATGTAGAAGTACAAGATGCTCACATTGAGCAGATTGGCCAACAAGGGCCAATATCCAGTGTGCCACATTGGCTTGCACATAAGGTAAATCCGCCTCCCACTTCTGGTTTATCCAATTTTGATATTTCTTCATTATTTTCACTTGAGGGAACAAATCCCAAAAGGAGAGAAAGGGCCACCTCAATAATAAAGCATGATCCCACTACTGGAAAAAGGATAGCTCAAGTAGTTGTGCCTATTGTGGATAAGGCAAAGGGAAAAATAAGTGCCAGTGAGTTTTAGATAACCATAGTGGACCTACGACATACCACTACTAAATAAGAGGGTCAAGAAGCAAAAGAAAGTATAGATGCACTGGTTGCAAGAATAAATAAAACCAAGGCTAAGAATCAAGAGTATAAAGAGCAAGTTTCTCAATTACAAGACTTTGTCAAGGGATTGGTAGCCTTGACAAATGTTCCTATTACAACCTTTGCATCCCTAATATTAGTATCACAACAGGAGATCATAGGACTAGATGTGCAAAAACATCAAGCAAATGTAATGAATAAGTGGTTTGAATAGTTCTTATAGGATGGAGAACAAGTTGTAAAGACCTCATTGTCCAATTGGGACATGTTGAGTAATCTAAAAAGCAAAGCAGATAAACTAAAGAAGGAGGTAGACCAAAGATTGATAAGGAGTAGTTAGGATATGACTACACTAAAAGATATGAGGAAAGATGACATTAGCATCCTCATGACTAAGAATATCATGATGCCTCAAACATGACCATAGATGGACACAAGGTTTAAAGACATAAGATTTGAAGTTAGCATAGTGAAGAGATGTAATTCAAAGGCATTTGATATTAGTACAAAAGCGCACGAACTCTTAGCAAAGGAGCTAGAAATTTTGGAATCTCTTGAAGGTGAGGTAGAAGGAAACATTAAAAATCAAGATGAAGAGTTTGCCACCAAAGCATTCAGAGGCAACTTTAGTTTAGCAGCAGAGGATCCTATCCAACACTTCTCTGAAAATACTATTAACAAGGACATGTGCATGAAGTCTAAAGTTGTGACATACAATGAAGAGTTGGATAGCTAGACCAATAAGTGGGTATCCTTGCAAGAATAGTTAAAGGCTCAAGAGCATGCTGCTAAAAAGGATAAGGTATAGGATAGGGTGGAGATAGATAAGGCCATCCATACATATGAGCTCATCTAGGGTATTGGATGTAGAGTGACGGAAGGGTAATCCATAGATGAAGAATCTGATGGAAATGCAGAGTAAAGAGGTTATGCTGACCAAGTCAAAGATTCAAAGAATATTCTAGAATGCTAACTGTGTTCCACTAGATTGATTGCCAAATGGTGATCATGTGCCACATTTTCCTCTTAACCATTAGATCATATTGAATTGATCCCAATCCTTGGATCATTTGTAATCGCATCCTATCCTTAGTCTATAAAAGGAGATGGATTGCCATTTGTAAAATATTTGAAGCTTAATTGAGATAGAATTGGTGATTACTGAACACTTAGTAAAACATTTTGTGCTTAGTGATTCCTTACTATTCTCTCTTGAGATCATTTTTATATGTATACTCTTTTGCATACTTGAATGAAGATGGAGAACTTTTGATTACAACTTATCATATATCTTGTGTAATCTGTGAATGTATTCTTGATGTGTAACTGTGATTGCTACACTCAACAGAGGTGCATTCACAAAGTGCATGTTGTTTTCATTCCTTTCCTTTGAAGATTCACACCTATCATGTGTATTCATGGACTATCTCGACAAAGCATGGTTTGGTTTATCTCTCTTTTCATGAAAGTGTCTAAAATAGATGTGGATCAGTGATCAAACTTCACTTAATTTCATTAAATTTACAATTTTAGTTTGCTTTCTTTTAAATTTCATAAATATCATCATCATAACTACAAGTATTGACAAATGATATGAAAAACATAGATAAATATGCAGATATATGTGGATAATTGAATATCTTGTGCATATTTGAGAAAATTGCATGTAACATTGAAAATATCATGCAAATACTTGGAAATAATGACAAAGAACATGGAAATATTAGATTATAGGCACAATATTTAGAAGAATTTAAAGTGCAGAAGTAGAATTGAGTTAAGGTTTGTTCAAATTTAAGTAAATTTAGAAGAACTAATCAAAGTTACAAAGATCATCATAAATAATCCCAATTGAAGTAAAGATCAGAAGAATTGATCAAACTTAGGATAAATTCACATAAATATCTACATATCCTGGTTAAAGATTATAGGATTTAACATAATTCGTTGAGATTCATGCAGAACAGGTATACAAGACAAATATCTGGGTACAAATTACATCAAATTCTTGCGTAAGGCTCCTAAACGATTAACAACAAATTCACATCAAACCACTGAGTGAATGTCAGAAGGTCATGTCTTGACTATCAGAGACTTGGGATCATAAATTCATCCTAAATTTATCATATCTTACAAGATGATAAAGGTTTGCTGTGTATAAACTTTTATTTGTGTTATATGACTAACAATTGTATCAACACATAGTTGCACATTAATTAAAGTAGGGGTTAAAGAATTGTTTGCCATGCTTGTGTTTTTATTTGGATGTATGCTCTCCCCTTGCACCTTAAGATGATCTTGGGGATCAAAAGTCCTTGTGTAAACTTCTTATTTATTTGTATCCCAAAGGGGTCACTATTTTCATGTATGCTCTCCCCTAGCACTTCGTGTGATCTTGGGTGATCAAAAGTGAGTAGTGGTTTCTTCTTAGGAGGCCTTCTTGGGCATTTCATCACCCTAAGGGATGACCTCAACCATGCGTATTAGTAGGGTATATCAAAGGGGGAAGAAGGAAACCTGTACCCCAATCTAGTCACGTTGTCATTGGGATAGCCTTGGGGCCTCGGGTGATTCCGAACACAAGGTGAAGTGGTGTTGTCTTAATCACTTATACCACATCCTTTCAATGGGATAGTGTTCATGGTTTGTGCCCCACGTACCTAGCGTATATCAGGGACTCCCAAGTAACTTGTTCAATCCTAGATTAAGACCTTTCGACCATATGAGATTGTAATGCATTGGATACCAGTTAGGCCCAAGAAGTTACTCACTGCACAAGCCACATTGACTTCATCTCTAAGTGCAAATTCCCTCTAGAAATGGGTGTGTAGGTTATGTATGCTCTCCCCTTGTGCCATAATAGTGATCTTGGGTGATCAAAAGCAGTTAGTTTCCTCCTCATGGGACTTGTACATTACACCTAAACAAAGGAAGCAAGGTGGGATTATGGTCTCATACAATCCTACTTGAATAATTATGATGCAGGAGCATCCGGAAGCATTCAGAACAATTGGGATAGTTAATAGTGAAGTTGCAGAGTATTGAGAGAGTGACCTTGGAGAATACCACATTTTACTGCATTTTCATATTATAGGCTACGAATCTGGACTTAGCATCTAGACATAGTCATGTAAATCATATCTGAAATTCAGATCGTTTGGGTTTGATCCTGGAGAGATATTGCTATCAAAAGATTACTTATTTTTACCTGTTTTCACAGAGTAGATCCGACAGTGTTTAGTGAAGTCTAGTCAACTTGCGGAGCAGGTCCATGACTTGTGGAGCCTAAGGAACATTATTCAATGAGGTGTAAGACCTAGCTAACCATCATGGAGATTTGTGCGAAGTTTTATGTACCAGCGGAGCAATACCTTATGTTTAGGTCTGACCTATCTGTGAACACACCTTTCATTTCTAGCTGTTGCAATCAGGCTGACTTGATAATGATTTGAAGGCTTGCGGAGGATATAAATAAAAGATAAAGGATTGTTTTTAGGTAGTGATCGATGGCACGAAGCAAGAAAGCAATATCTTAAGTTGTTTTGATCTAACTAAATAGCAAAATAGAGTAGAAAGTAGAGCAAGAAGCAGAGTGAGTTGTAGAGTAGAGAATTGAGATATAGAAGAAAGAAATCATGAAATAATATTGTTGTATGAATGTTTTATAATCCTTGGGCTACAACATAGCATCTGTAAGGCCCTTGAGGCATGTGTAACTTGATTTGAAGTTATAGTATATAAGGAATGAACTTTGAAGGTTGGGTTTTTCCCTGTTAGGGTTTTCCCAGGATACATCTTGTGTTATGTGTTCATGAATATCTTTTATCTTTCAATTGATTAGTTGTTAGCCTTCATTGCATATCTGTTATGATCATAGTGTTAATTGTTTAAGGCTCCAAGGTTGGACAGTCCTTCACTGGTGGTGCAGGAGCACCTAAAAATCATGTTTTCTTTTGTAATAAGGTCTATTTGACCAATGCATTTTCATTTCAGTTTGTATCTAGGTTCATTTTGTAAGTCCCAAGTGACTTAGGGGACATTTGACAAATTGTAACCGCATAATGCCAAAAATAGCAATAATGCCAAAAATAGGCAGTAGTGTCTCCCAGCTGCTTGGAGTCAGTTCGGTACTACTCAGGGCGAGTTGATAAATGCCCAGAGGATTGAACCACGAATCATCGAATGTAATCTGATTGAAGTAGTGTGAACGAATGTGGTTGTATTAAGCTTAGGAGAAATAAAGCATTTCTATTTTGTCCATTTGATTTTCATTTCTTACAACTGTAAATCATGTAACTGTAGATTTCCATTCATTCTGCATTTTCATTGTTACCATATGTCATCATGAAGCATTCCACTGGTGAGATTTCTGTCAAAATTAGTGGAATGGCTTCGTTGTATAATTATGTGTTTTTGTTTTCTATTTTGTTTCATTGCTTGGTGGTGCAGAGGGTTTAGACAGGGCATTTCGCATAGTAGATCACCTAGCATCTCCATGTACTAGGGTTCGGAGTAGGCAACTGTGCATCGGTGAATCGACGTAGCGAACCCTAGGTGGTCGATGGTAAATATCTCACTGACAAACAAAGATTAGCAGAGGTCCATCAAGAGAGATTTGTGAATCAGCAGCTTTGGAATAAGTCTTGCCGAAGGTTGAGATTGTGCCGAAGGAGTTTGGACTTCCAGTGCAATGGCCAGAGTTTGCAGGTGTTCACCGATGAGTTGAGTCTCACCAAAATGTATGTTGTGAATGCATATCGCAAAAGCATGTTGGGAATGTATGTTGCGGATTGAAGAAGTTAGATTTTGATTAGCTGTGCGTTCCTGCTATGTCCTCCCCATCATATTGGTATCAGAGCCCAAAAAGATTTGGGCGGCAAATCAAATTAAGGATTTGCAGGAGTATTGGTGTTTGGGTGTTGTTTGTGTATGTTTATGTCAGACAAAGAAAGTGATACAGAGGCAGAGAGGATGCCTCCCAAAAGCATGTCACAGGATGCCATTAACAAGTTGATTGAGGAGATGCTTGAATCCAAGTTGGGAGAGTTCAAGTAGACCAAAAGCAAAGAAAGGGAAGCTGAAAGTGACAACGATGAAGGCGATACGAAAATTGTTGAAACCAGTAAAAAGGCAGAGGAGATATTAGCAGACTAGAGGGCATTTTTAAATGCATTGAAGTTAGTCAATAGGGACACCATAGGTGGGTTACCTATGTATAGTGGAAGTATGGAAGTTGAAGAGGTGATTGACTGGATTGAGGCATTGAACAATCATTTTGAATACAAAGAAATCCCTGATGATAAGAGGGTTAAGTTGGCAAAGGCAAGACTGAAGGGATCTGCTCTTGCATGGTGGAATTATGAACAAGGAGAGAGAGTCAAGGAGGGGAAAAATATGATAACCCCCTGGGAAAGAATGAAGACCAAAATTAGGGCACAATTCTTACCCCTGGATTATAATGTGTAGATGTATAAGAAGTTGCAGAATCTCAGATAGAGAGACCTTGATGTGAATGCACACACACAAGAGTTTCATAAACTCAATCTTAGGTCAAAGAGACAAGAAGAAGAGTCAGAGAAGGTGGCTAGGCATTTGAATGGCCTAAGGATGAACATCCAAGATGAGATCAACATCTTAGCACCAGAAATAGTGAACAAATGTTTCCAATTGGCCTTAAGGGATGAAGAGAAGATAAAGAGAAAGAGTGAGCAAAATAATAGAGGTAGAGGTGGAAGGAATTTCAGAGGCAGAGGCAATTTTGGAGGAAGAAGTCCTAACCAGAGGCCTAGTGGTGAGTCTATCCAAGAAGAACAAGTTGGGGACTCCAGTAGTAGAGGAGGCTACTGAGGAAGAAGGCTTAATGGAAGAGGTGGGACAAATGGATCAGGTAGAGGATCTAAATTCTCCAATATGAGATGTTATAACTGTAATCAGATAGGGCACTCAGCATACAATTGTCCAGAGAAGGCCTCAACTTCTCATGGTGGTGAGAAGAGAACCACTTTGATTCAAGAAGATGCAAGGAGTGTGACATCTCTTGAAGTGAATCTAGCATCAGAAACAGGAGAAAGTCTGATGCTTAAGAGGACGCTACTCAAGGAACCAGTGCAGACTGAACCATCACAGAGAAGGGCTTTGTTTAGAATCAATTGCAAGATCCAAGGTAAGGTTTGTAAAGTTATTCTTGACTCTGGTTCTACTGATAATATCATATCTTTGGAAGTAGTGAACAAGTTGAAATTAGAAAGGATACCCCATAGCAGTCCATATAAAGTCAGTTGGTTGAACAAGGGGCAACACGTACTCATCAATGAACAAGCATGGGTAGAATTCAGTATTGGGGGGTATAGAGATAAGATCTTGTGTAGCATCCTTCCAATGGATGCTTGCCATCTTTTATTGGGTAGACCAAGGTAGTTTGACAGAAAGGCTCATCATGATGGAGAAAAGAATGCTTACTCATTCCAAAAGGATGGTATGACTTACGGGATATAGTCATTGGTAGAAGAGGATCCACATCATGTGGGACCTAGTGTAATGCTAGTAGAAGAAAAAGAATTCATGGATACACTAAAGGAAGGTGATGGAGTAGGTTTTTCTTTGATTGTGAAGCCTAAGGGAGAAAGAAGGAAAGTGTGAGAGAAGTAGGACCTAAGTAGGTCAGAGATTTGCTTGAGTTACAAAGGAGTGATTGCAAAGGATATACCTAATTCCCTACCATCAATCAAAGACATTAGCCATCAGATAGATCTCATACCAGAAGCAGTACTTCCTAATAAAGCAACATATAAGATGACACCTCAGTAGAATGAAAAGATAGCCAACCAGATTCAAGAACTCCTAAACAAAGGGCTGATAAGGAAGAGCCTTAGCCCATGTGCAGTACCTACTATTTTAGCCCCAAAAAAGGATGGGAAATGGAGACTGTGTATTGATTCTAGGGTAATAAATAGGATAACCATCAGGTATAGGTTTCCTATTCCTAGAATAGAAGATCTAATGGATTGTTTGGGAGGTGATACCTATTTCTCTAAGATAGACTTGAAGAGTGGGTACCATCAGATAAGGATAAGAGAGGGGGATGAGTAGAAGTCAACTTTCAAAACCAATGAAGGGTTGTATGAGTGCCTTGTGATGCCGTTTGGTCTTTCAAATGCCCCTAGCACCTTTATGAGGCTAATGAATGAGGTGTTGCAGGAATTCATAGGGAAATTTGTGGTAGTCTACCTTGAGGATATTTTGGTGTTTAGTAAGAGCAAGGAAGAACACTTGAAACATTTGTAGATAGTCTTGAAGAGGCTGCAAGATTAGAAATTACTAATAAACTTGGAAAAGTATGACTTCATGAAACAAGAGTTGGTGTACCTAGATTTTGTCATCTCTAAGGGTGATTTGAAAATGGATCCTTCCAAGTTAGAAGCTATTTTGAATTGGCCTACACCTAGGACAATAGGAGAGGTCAGAAGTTTTCATGGTTTGGCCACATTTTACAGGAAATTCATTAAGAATTACAGTGATATTTGTGCACCTATGTTAGAGACCATCAAGGGTGGAGGAAAGATGAAGTTTGTGTAGACAAGAGAAGCAGATAGGAGCTTTGAGAGTCTGAAACAGAAAGTTGCTAAATTCCCTATTTTAGTGTTACCTGATTTCAATAAGGTTTTCACAATTGAATGTGATGCAAGTGGGTTGGCCATAGGAGCAGTGTTGAGCCAAGAAGGCAGACCAGTAGCCTTCTTCAGTGAAAAGTTAAATGAAGCCAAGAGGAAATACTTCTCTTATGATTTAGAGTTGTATGCTATGGTACAAGCCCTGAAAAAATGGAGGCACTATTTGCTTCCTAAAGAATTTATTGTATACACTGACAATCATGCTCTCAGTTTTTTGAATGGACAGGAAAAGCTCAGTCATAGACACATGAAATGGGTGGAAAGTCTTCAAGCATATACTTTTGTCATCAAACATAAGAAAGGGATAACCAATAAGGTTGCTGATGCTTTAAGCAGAAGGGTGTTGATAGTGCAAGAAGTGCAGCTACAAAGTATGGGTGTTGAGTCACTCAAAGGATTGTATGAAGAGGACCAAGATTTTAAGGAGATTTACAAGGTATGCAGTGAGTTTGCCAATGCTTTCCACAGTGACTTTTCAGATTATACATTGTAGGATGGACTTTTGTTTAAAGGTAGTCAACTATGTATTCCTAAGTGTTCAATGAGGGATAATATTGTGAAGGAAAAACATAGTGGTGGTTTAGGAGGACATTTTGGGCTCAATAAGACCTTAGATCTTGTAAGAAGGTTTTACTTTTGGCCAAGGATGCATTCTGATATCAAAAGGTTTGTTGAAAGTTGTATGATTTGTCAGAAAGCAAAGGGAGTCTCAACCAATGCAGGACTATACCAACCTTTACCCATACCAAACAGACCTTGGGAAAGTTTGAGTATGGATTTTGTGATGGGATTGCCCAAGACAAGGACAGGTTATGATAGTGTGTTTGTTGTGGTAGATAGGTTCAGCAAAATGGTGCACTTTATCCCTTGTAAGACCACCAATGATGCTAGTTATATTGTAGGTTTGTTCTTTAAAGAAATTGTCAGGATTCATGGATTACCTTTGAGTATTGTATCTGACAGAGAAAACAAATTTGTGGGACATTTCTGGAGAACCTTGTGGAAAAGATTGTCAATAGGTCATTAGGCAATCTACTGAGATGTTTGACAAGAGAACATGGTAGTCCTTAGGATGTGGTACTCCCACAAGTAGAATATGCCTATAATGATTCTACAAACAGAAGTATAGGTCTAAGTCCTTTTGAAGTTGTTTATGGTAGTCATCCTAGAGGAATTTTTGAATTGCGAGATGTTCAAGGGTTGGACAAAAGGAGTGGACATGCTGATACATTTGCTGAGGCTATGAAAGAGATCCATCAATAAGTCAGAGATACTCTACACAATAATAGACAAAAGATCAAGGCTAGAGTGGATCAAAGAAGAAGGGATGTGCAGTACCAAATAGGAGATATGGTCATGGTTCATCTCAACAAGAACAAACTACCCACAGGAAAATACAACAAGTTGATGATGAGAAAAATTGGACCTTGTCAAATTCTAGAAAAATATGGTTCTAATGCTTACAAAATTGAACTCCCGATGATATTGCTATTTTACCTATATTCAATGTTACTGATCTAACATTATATAGGAGTCTTGATACAGGTGAAGGTACAATGTAGAGTGGGTACAACATTTACCACCTAAGGAACCACCAAAGATGGAGTGTATATTGGATAGCAAGATAGCTAAGAAGACCATAAATTAGACCTATTTTGAGCACTTAGTCAAATGGCAAGGACTTCCAGACTCAGAAGCCACATGGATGCTAGAAGAAGGCATAAAAAAAGTAGGGTGGTGATTTACAACAGTTAGTCTCTAAGAGGACTTGAGACAACTTTGACCCAGGGAGTATGGTGTAGGAGCACCTAGAAATCATGTTTTCTTTTGTAATAAGGTCTATTTGACCAATGCATTTTCATTTCAGTTTGTATCTAGGTTCATTTTGTAAGTCCCAAGTGACTTAGGGGACATTTGACAAATTGTAACCGCATAATGCCAAAAATAGCAATAATGCCAAAAATAGGCAGTAGTGTCTCCCAGCCACTTGGATTGATCTCCCAGCCGCTTAGAGTCAGTTCGGTACTACTCAAGACAAGTTGATAAATGCCCAGAGGATTAAACCACGAATCATCGAATGTAATCTGATTGAAGTAGTGTGATGAATGTGGTTGTATTGAGCTCAGGAGAAAAAAAGCATTTCTATTTTGTCCATTTGATTTTCATTTCTTACAACTGTAAATCATGTAACTGTAGATTTCCATTCATTCTGCATTTTCATTGTTGCCATATGTCGTCGTGAAGCATTCCACTGGTGAGATTTCTGTCGAAATCAGTGGAATGGCTTCGTTGTATAATTATGTGTTTTCATTTTCTATTTTGTTTCATTGCTTGGTGGTGCAGAGGGTTCAGATAAGGCGTTTCACACAGTAGATCACCTAGCATCTCCATGTACTAGGGTTCAGAGTAGGCAACTGTGCATCGGTGAATCAGCGTAGCAAACCCTAGGTAGTTGATGGTAAATATCTCACCGACGAACAAAGATCAGCAGAGGTCCATCAGGAGAGATTTGTGAATCGACGGCTTTGGAATAAGTCTTGCCGAAGGAGTTTGGACTTCGAGTGCAATGGCCAAAGTTTGCAGGCGTTCGCTGACGAGTTGAGTCTCACCAAAATGTATGTTGCGAATGCATATCGCAAAAGTATGTTGGGAATGTATGTTGCGGATTGAAGAAGTTAGATTTTGATCAGTTGTGCATTCCTGCTGTGTGCTCCCCATCAACCGGACCCTCCTACCTTGACTACATTAAATTATAGGGATGTTCATGTGATTGGCATGTTTTTATGTCAAGACCTGTGAAAGCAAAATTGATCTTATGCATTGTAGTCACTCAACCATTGTGTTTTCTTTGTTTGCAAAGTCTCTTTCCAAAGAGTTGTTGAAGCCAAAAAAATCAAATTTTCACACAAACTAAACAATTTTAGCACCTTAGGACAACCTTTTAGCACCTCCATTCAAATTGTTAGCACTTACTGACAGAATGTTAGCTCTTCTGATCAGACTGTCAGCGCTTAAGGTCTGCCTATTAGTGCCTACATCTGTTCGACACCTCTAGTCAGCCTGTCAGCATCTATAGCACCTCTGTCAGCACCTCTATTTATAGTATCCTACCAACACTAGCTGACAAAAATTTGATCTCTTGGGCCTAATTTGACCATCTCTAGAATGTGGCAACCTTTGAAAACCACCCGAAAATGATCCACTCTCCACTTAAGTCATCCATTGTCAAAATTTTATCATCACCCACCTCCAATTTGATCTTGGGAAGATCTTAATTTAGAAAATCCATATTTGGACCTTCACCTTCACCCTATCCATTTTACCAAACTCTTGACAAACCTTCATAAAAAATTTCCTCAAATAAAAATCCCAACCCCATCAAACCATCCAAATCTAATCAACATCATCCAAACAACAATAAAAATCATCCAAATCAAACCAAAACCAATCAAATCAAAACCAAATCACTATCCAAATAAAATTTGTCCTAAATTTAAATCTAGATCTTATCTCTATCCCCCAATTTATAACAAGCTTAAAAACTTGTCTATCTTAAGTTTTTATAAATTAGCCCTATCAAGCTTAGATAAATAAACTTAGGGGCTTAAACAACTCCTATGTTAGTAGACTCTAAGGACCTTGTTTTTCTTAGTGCATCTTGTCTAGCCCAAGTAGAATAATCCCTTATCCCCCTTCTTGCTTAAGTGTCTTTTGAATCCTACAAGATCTAGATTTATTTAAGCTCTCTTTTGATTTGATATCCCAATTATCCTTTTGAACATTATCAAAAATCATCTCAAGTATCCTTTTATCATCAATCTTGTCCAAAACCATTCCCACATCACCACAAATCATTCCCTCATCCATTTGCCCATCTCGTTTGGTCTAAAATTTTGAAAATTAGTTCCTAGGGTCACATCCTTCACCCATACCTTTCACAACATAATCAATACAACATCAACCCAAAATTCCCTTTTGTATGCCAAAAAAAGGTTACAAGCTAGGAAGAAATAAGAAATGGAACCAAATATGCCATATGGAATGCATGACACTAATGAAAATAACGTCATCATTGACACCATTGGGGAACCATCACAACCATTGAATAACCACAATCAAGATATTGACCAAGAAGTCATGGACTTCACACAAGACCCACAAGCCATGGAAATATTGGACCATATATTAAAATCTGATCCCAATAGGTACATGGACTTCCTCCTTCAAAATGGAGCCAACATGCCAAACATCCCCAAAACTTCACAACCATCATCATCAAACAACCCAATCAACACCTCAACATCAACAACAATTCCCATATCGATACCTACGTCAGACATACCCACATCCATTCCACAAATCACCCTTAACCTCCCTAATAATACAACCTACTTGAGTGCTTCCACTAGTGTACCCCAATTTGACACAAATATCATCGCTTTCATATCCCAAATTCTCTCCCAACCACCAAACAATACATTAAACAACCTTAGCAACAATTCACAAACATCTACCTTCACATATGCACAACCCCTATCTCACAACCACCCATATCATCTTCCACTCAAAATGCTAACCAGACATTTCTCCAACAACTCCAACAACAACAACAAAACCAAAATCCCTAACAATAACAAATACCACAAAACATCCTTCAACAAATCATCACCCAGCAACATCAAAACCAACAAAAACAATAGAAACAACTACCCAATTTCCTCCAACATCTCATCCATCAACAACAAACCAACATACCAAAGCCACCTACCACAGACTTATCACAAATCACCCAAAATTTGATACAAAGAGTAGATGACATCCATCAAGGACACAAAAGGAAACAATATTCCTTTGAGGATATTTGTCCATATCCTTTTGATTGCTCCATCGACATGCCAGCCTTTCCTAAAAACTTTGAAACACCTAATTTTGATAAATACAAAGGGAAAGGAGATCCTCGAGAACACATGAGGGAGTTCTACATCACTTGCCTAGAAGTCTCTTATGACAATAGTTATCTCATGAGGCTTTTTCCTTGGAGATTAGGAGGACAAGCAACTGAGTGGTTTGCACATCTCACCCTCAGAATCAAAACATTTCATGAACTCGCAGAAAAATTCGTCAATCACTTTTCTTACAACTTTGAACATGAAGTGTCAATGATGGATCTCTACAGTACAAAACAAAGAAATGAGGAAACCTTCACTACATTTTTACAACAATGGAGAAGACTTGAAAGCAAACTCCCATGGCCCATCCTGGAAAGACAATTGGTCCCTATGTTTGTGACAAACTTAAACAAAGAAATAGGCTTCCACCTCCAAATTCAATGTGCCTCCACATTTGAAGAAGTTATTGACAAAGGCACTACTATTGAGAGAGATGTCATAGCCAAGGGAGCCATTAAAATTTATAGGGAAAACAATGATAACAAAACCAACAACAAAGTCAACAATAGCAACAACAACCATACCAATAACAACACCAATAACAATAACAACCAACCATATGAGAAACCCCGCTTTTGGGGAAAAAATAAAAACACTCTCAACAATGGTGTAACTGATGGTAAAAATGTCTAAAATATACAAACACCTACACCATCTAACCCACTTTCAAACAACAACAACAACGTCAACATTCCTAAGGGCCAACCAAGAGAAAACAATGCACCTAGAAGGAAATTCACACCTTTAGGAGAACCCATTGAAAATGTCTTGCGAAACCTTGTCAAAGCTGACTTGATCACATTACTTGCCATTTGCCCCTATGATGACAACCAATTCAAACCCTCATGGTTTGATGAGAATGCTTATTTTTAATATTGTTAGTGTGAAAGGAGTCTTTAGTCATCTAGTTTACTTCTATCTAGTTTCACACTAGCTTAAGTTCACTTAGTTGTTTAGTTGTCTCACCTCATAGACATATGACACATGCTCTCACACTTGTCCCAAGTGTTCTACATGTGTCACACATCATGGAGGATTAGTCAGTGTTTGACTCTCACCTTCTCACTTCCTCCTTTTTGTACATATACAAGGAGTTCATTGTACATTCTTATACATTTTATGATAATTTTCAACATCTTTCTTTGTGCACATTCATCTTGTGGTAGTTCTAGTTATTCAATTCATTTCATTGCTACTCCTTTATGGTATCAAAGCCTAGAATCACAATTCCCTTCCCAATTTTAGTTTAATCCCACACATAGCCCCATCATAGGTGTGTCATTGACAAAAAATGAATTTTTTTTTGCAAATTAAAGATTTGCAAGAAATTTCATCTGTCTTTTAGGAATTCTAGGTAGATTTCAGGCAAAATTTTGAGTTTTGGTGAAATTTTCTAGTTTGTGGTTAGTTTCTAGTCCAATTAGGTGTTTTTCTGGCTCAAGGGTTTTAGTTTTTGGCCTCTGAGCCTCTTTGCACCCTCTGGTTTCCATTAGGGCTTAGCCACATTGATTTCTTTGGGCTCGACATTTGTTTGCAGATCATCCATTGAAGTCTCCATCCCAACATTTTCAAGGGTCTCTATCTCAAGGCTCAAGTCAAGGTTGAAGATTCCTGCTCATAGGTCATCATTTATATTTCAAGGTTATCATTCCTCTTTCAGCCACCCTTTCATTCTGTGGCTAGATCTCTTCTTCCAAATCGGCCCTTGTAGGCCTTGATTGCTGGCTCACAGGCTCCATTTGGAGCTGGCCGACCAACTTCAAAGGCCCTTTTAGGTGTCCTCTAAACACTTTTCTTAGCCTCATAGGCCTCATTTAGGCTTCCCTGGCCTTCAAGACTCTCAGCTCGGCCTTCATTTGGCATCACATCCGTGTTCTAGTTTTTGAAGCTCACAGTTTGCATCTATTCCCACTTGCGATCAATGTGTTGGTTCTTGGCCATAGTTCTTGGCCCCTGTGACCAGTCCACATCAGTCTCATTGCCTACTCTACATATTCAACATCCAATGACTCACTATTTGATTTGTGTTTGCAGAAATAGCAGGTCAAGGCCTTCTAATCTCTGCACATACACCATTTGCAATATTTTCATTACAGGTCATTGGAAAATCCACAGTCATCATTATCTTTGTAGAAGGTTGAGGGTCATTAAAGGATTTCAAAGCCTCATTTTGCTCTACACACAGGCCTTAGAGCTTGTTCTTGGTTCCCCTAGTCGTCCCTATTTTTTTTGACCTACATTGATCTATTCTGGCCTACTTTGCTAGGATGAATTGCTCAAGAGTCCTTTGCCACCACCACAACTCCTTGGTGCCACTCGAAGACCTTGGTGTACCACATTTTGTGGCCTCAATTCCACCACGGATGTATTCTTTTGTGTGGCATTTTGATTCAGGGCAAATAACATTTATTTTGACCAAGTTGATTGTTTAAAACAACTCATTGTTAAAGTTGTTTATACACTTTTTATTACTTTTTGTTTGTAATAACTTAGTGGTCCACTTATATGTGACTATAAGTCATTAATTTGTAACAATTTCCTTAGTATTGTTGAATACTTTGTAAGAGTAGCCTTACTATTGAAAGCAAATTATGACCATGCAATATTTAATGTTGCAATGTAAATACTGTTAACTATAAAATGTTTTCACATTTTATGTTACACTCTATGTTCCCATAAGCTGCTAACATTTTTATGCTAGAGAAACTATTAAAAGAAAGTTGAATTTGCAAGAAAAATTTGCCCTGGAAAGACCCTACTATTGCATAGGTGTGTGCAAAGAGGGGATTTTTTCATTTTGCCGTAACTTTCGTCCACATAGACAAAATTGGACATATTTATAGTCGATGAGAAGCTGCTTCAGGTGCTAAAAAAGATGCATCAAGATTAGTTAGGAATTGTCCCATTTTCTCATACTTTTTTCCCTTCCTTTGTAAAGCAAGCTTCGTACCCATTGAAACAATTGTATCTTTTGATTGGCAACTCCAAACCGAGTGCCATTTTTTAGAAAGTGCATAATTTTTCATGACTAATCTATTGGAAGTGATTTCACACCATTGTTATAAAGTTCCATTTTTGTTCCAATTAGACTTGCTTACCACACTGTAGTTATAAAGTGCCAAATTTGGGGGGGGCTTCTTTCACAGTTTTAATCAAACTTGGGGGGTTTTTTAAGGAACAATTTAAGTGCCTCTTTGTGTTTCTCAAGAATGGATCCTAAAATTGATCTATTAACACCACATAATTTTCACACATGGAAAACTAAACTATAACAACTTCTTCAATCTAAAGGGTTATAGAAAATGCTAAATGATCGACAACTGCAATTCAATGAGAAGTATGAACAATTTGTCTATCGCAATAAATTAGATGAGGCAATGGGAATCATTGGCCTCCATGTATTTGATAACTTGCAATTTCATCTAAGTAATTATACAATTCTTAAGCAAATGTGGGACAAATTTAGTGATTTATTTGGTAAAGTTGACAAGTTCAAAAGAATTCAATTGGATGATGAATTAAAAACTTTGTCACCTGATGTCTTTCCTTCAATTGAAGATTACTTAGTCAAGTTCAAGTCCTTGCTTTCTCAACTTCAAGGTTGTGGTAAAACAAAAATAGATAAAGAATATGTCTTGGTTTTTTCAAAGTTAAAAGGCCCCTATCAGCTCTTTTCTTCTACTTTTTACTCTATAATGGATGCACTTGGTCAACATTTACTGTCTACTTTGGAATAGTTTTGTGATTGACTCACGAGAGAAAAATTTAAGTTACTCTCTAGGGATTCTAACACTTCTTCCAAAAGTCATGCATTAGTAGTTCATGCATCTAAGGGTAAAGGTAATAAGCATTCAAAATAGTCAAAGGCATAATCATCTTCAAGCAATAAAAAATCATCTAAGCAGAAGTCCAAACCTGATACTTCAAACACATCTTCTAAGTCAAGTAAACATTCTTCCAAGAAGAAAAATAGAGGGCCATGTACTTTTTGTGGGATGCAGAATCATGATGTCAAGATTTGTCATTGAAGTATTGAGGCTTTGGAAGAAGCCATGATGAAACACAACATTGATACTCCCAAACCTAGCAAAGGCCATACCCTTATTGCTATAGGTTTGAATTCATCCACATCAAATTGGATAGTTGACTTAGGAGCCTCACATTAGATGAATCATTCAATTGATCTTCTTGAGTCTCTTTCTGATAGTTCCACTTTTCATATTTCAGTGGAAAACTCTTCACAAATTCTAGTTATAGAGTTAGGTTCAGTTCAATTGGTAGATGGTTGCATTGGGGATGTCCTCTTTGTTCTTGATCTCTCTACCAATTTTCTCTCTATCTATCAGATATGTCATACTAGGAATGGAAAGTCTATTGAGTTTTCTCCACATGATGTTTTTGTTCATGACCTAAAGCATCCAAAGAAGATCATTGCTTCAGGTAGAGCAGATCATGGATCTAGATTGTACATGCTTCATAGTTTTGATACATCTAGTGGTTCATCACACATTTCCCATGTAGACTCCTTGAGTTGACTTTGGCATGAGAGGTTTGGACACCTCAATTACATGTATCTTCAATAGTTGAGTACACAGGAGATGGTACTTGGTCTCTCTAAGGTTTCATGTACAGAGGGCATTTGTCAAGGTTCTCTTCTTGGCAAACATCATCAGGAACCCTTTCCTAAGAGTAAAGCCCATCATGCTACTTTCTTACTTGAGTTGGTTCATAGTGACCCCATGTCATTTCCAACTCCTTCATTTTCTAGAGCCAAGTATGTACTTACTTTCATTGATGACTTCTCTGTCCACACATGGGTACTTTCTCAAGTACAAGAGTGATGAATTTAACACTTTCAAAACTTTCAGGGTGTTCGTGGAGAAACAATCAGGTTCTTCTATTCGACAGATACACATAGATAATGGGGGTAGTATGTGAATCAGGGTTTTTAGGACTATTACACTGAGCATGGTATTCATCTTCAGTATTCAATTATCTACACTCCTTAGTAGAATGGTGTTTTCAAATGAAAGAACATAACACTCAAGGAAATGGCAAATTGTATGCTTCAGTCTCGGTCTATGGCTCTAGATTTTTGGGGTGAGGAAATCAATTGTGTCAACTATATTTAGAACCACACTCCCCACAAGGTAGTTCAGAATATCACTCTAGAGGAGGCTTGGCCAAATATCAAGCCTAATGTTTCCTTCTTTAGGGTATTTGGTAGTGAAGCTTGGGCATTCATATCAGATGGTTGACATAAGGCAATGGAGAAAAGAGTCAACAATTCATCTTTGTTGGCTATTGTGAGGATGTGAAAGCCTATAGATTATTTATGTAGACACTTGAAAATGGTCACAACCACTTTCATCTATCCTACGCATTCTAAACCTAACAATTCACACCATTTCACCCAATACACACATTAATTAAATAATTTGTAATTATTTAATTAATATTTTTCTCGCCTTTCCCCATCACTAAAAATCAATTTCTTCTACTATAGTTTAAAAATTAAATATTTTTAACAACTATATTTCATATGCACTCCCAAAAATTAAATAAATATTCCTATTTATTTAATTCCCTATTTTGTGCACTTTTGATTACTTTTAGTAATCATCATTATTTTCCTCTTTATCATGTGCACATGGGTTAATTAAAATTAACCCACAATTACATCTCCCCATGTTTCTAGAAGTCCACCTATCATTTAATGTACATGCATGTATATGACAAGTGGTACTTTGGAAGCATGGACAAATCTTCCAAAAAGTGTACATTTCTCCCATTTCCTTTTTTTCCACTCCAAGTGTCACTATTCATAGAATTTTAAATTCCATGTGGCACTATTCATCCACTATTCATCTAATTTTAAATTCCATTTGTTGTCGCCTCCCAATTTTAAATTCCTCAGAAAATCCAAACCATACCTTTTCATAAATGAAGCCTTACATGTCATACACCTACCCAATCCTAGCCATCCATCCATTCAACCATTCAATACCATCCATTGATCTCCCCCTGAATCTTGGAGCATTTCCCTCATCCAACCTCCTCATGACACTTGTCTAATTCTCCTTTCTTGAGGATCCTCAAGCAATTTGAGCCCTTGATCCTTCAATTCAATCCTAGCCGTCCATCCTCACCTCCAAAATTCTATAAATTGAGCCTCTCCCTTCCATTTCCAACAAGCAAATAGAATGCAAAGAAATTCTATCAATTTGAGCACTCACATATCTAATTTAGCATGCCATATAGCTTAGTATCTTATCATTATGACATATCAATAGGATTGCATATAGATAGGGTGAAAATATAAATAATTGTGCATTTCTATTTAATCTAAACTAGAGGTTGCTTGAATTAGTGAATTGAATAGATTAGACTTGTTTTAGCTTGTCCTAGGTGGTTCACTCTTTCTTGTTGACATTTTTGGCACACCCGGTGGGACCCCAACCACCTTAACTATCATTTTTGTGTTTGTTTTAGGCTTGTTTCCATGTGTGTAGGTCGGATCAACACTGAAATTTTACAGAACAACTCCTACTAGCTCTCTATCAGCACCAAGTTCTGTAGGTCCCCTGAACGCACTTTAGCACTAGAATTCTATTATTTAATGCTTAGTCAACTTGCATCAGTGCCCAATTATCCTACTTCCGTGCCCAGTCTCAAGGAGGTAAAAATTTCTTCATTTTATCATTTACTTGAATACTTGTGATGTTATTGGGTTTGTATGTGACCACTAACCTTCTTAACAACAAATTTGGGTGTATTATCTCTCTATTTTGCAAGAAATTATAAAATTACAAGCCATTATAATGTCCAACCCGTTTCAACGCCCAACACACAGGCTTTAGCGTCCATCTCTAATAGATCAGTGCTTGGTTTTTAGGAGTTGTATACACTTGTATTTTCACTTGATTAAGGGCTAATCACTAGGTTGCAGGTTTTATGTGATTTCTAACCTCCTTAACAACAATTTTGGATGTGTTAGCTCTTTGTTTTGCAGGAAATCACCAAATTGCAAGCCTTCATATTGACCCTGCCATATCAGTGCCTAGAGAACCTGCATCAATGCCCAACTAGTTTATTTCAATGCCCAAACCTGAAGGTATAAAGAGTTTTCTTTCAATGCTTTCATTTTTTGGTTTAGCATCTAACCTCTAGAACTTAGTGCCTAAACGCTCTATCTTAGCACTTGACTCTGTCAATGCTAATACAGTCTATTTCAGCGCCTGATTCTATCAGTGCCAAGATAGTCTGTTTCAGCGCCTAGGTTCTGTTTTCAACATTTGTTAGGTTTTTGGCATTTGTTTGGACTAATCTTTATTTGGAAGCACCCTATGCTTGTCCAAGGCATCTCAAAAAACTTCTAAAGCTTGTGTGAAACCCTACTTGCCCAAGGAATCAAAATTTTCACTAATTTAAGCACATTTACTTTGGATTTTAAAATGAACTTTGTGTGCTTTGTTTGGGATTTTATTAAGGTGTATTCTCTCTCCTTGCACCATTTGGCAATCTTTGAGATCAAAAACCTTAATTTAATCCAATCTTTATTTATTTTTATCTTAGGATTTTTGATGTGTATACTCTCCCCTTGCGGTTCATGTGATCTTAGGTGACCAAAAGCATCTTGAATCCTTCCCATTAGGGGGTTTGCCTTGGAATTCATCCCCAAGGGTACGACCTCAACTGCATGTTCCAATGTGGTATATAAGCTTTGTGAGAATTGAAATACTCACTTCAAGGAAGGACTCTCTCCTACCTTCTAAAGAGCCTAAGACCCTCGGTCCGCCAAGACTTGTGTTGGTTGGCACTTGGTTGGATAGGGACATCCTTGTTCACGGATTCATCTTCCATACCTCACGTATATTGAGACACCCTCTAGAAGCCTTGTTTAGCCTAGTTAAGACCTTCGACCATCATATCCTTCAGTCCATCCCAACTACATGGAGGAGAAGAGCTCACACTTGTACCTTCATTGGGTGAGATAGAATACACTTTGGGCAAGACTTTCATCTCTAAAGTAAGGGGTGTAAGGTGGTCCATGACCTTGCATTACTTACCTATCCAAATAATGATAAATGATATCAAGGGGATGGAAACCACCATTATCTAATTAGTGGCCTAGTTGAAGTCACACCTGAGTGAGTCCTTGGGATATGACACACCTTGCTTGAATAAATACTAGGTTTGTAAACAAGTGTTTGGCATGTTTTCATGTGATATACCTGTATAAGCCATTTGTTATCTGTGAAGGTTCATAGCCTCTTGCACCCATTTACAAGAAAGTCAAAGCAAGCATTATGTTTGTTGATTTATAAATATTTCCAAATTCCAAACATAAACATTTCAAAAATCAAAACAACTCCAATCAATGCCCAATTTTCACCTATTAGTGCCCATCCACCCTCGATTAGTGCCTAGCTGGCCTCTATCAGTGCCCAACTTGGTCTCTGTCATCACTCACCTTGGTCTCTGTTAGTTCCCAGTTAGTCTCTGTTAGTGCCCAATCATTTGTATTAGCACCCATTTTGGGTCCTTCAGTGACCATTTCTTCTCTGTCAGCACCTAAACCTTCTATTTTAGTGCCCAGTTTTGAAATTCCACAAAACCTAATGCATTTGTCATTTTGGTTGTCAAATTGGTCCTCCCACCCCATTCAACATCCTCTCACATCCAAATCCTTTCATATTTCAATTTTCCATGTCCATTTAAACTTTAGCTTGTGATCCAATCTTAATTTTCCAAAATAAACATCCATCATCCCAAATCAAATCAACTTGAATTATACAAGTCAAAGAAACTTTCATCCAAATCCAATTGATCATTCAACCAAGTCCTATCCAATTCTTCTAAGGTTAAGATCTAGATCATTTTATCCTATTGTTTGTATTAGGCTTAAAAATTTGTCTATCTTAAGTTTAGTATAAACTCAAAGTCATCTCACTTGGATAAACTAACTTAGGAACTTAGACTCTTCCTAAGTTGGTGGACTTCAAGAATCTCATTTTTCTTGGTGCGTCTTGTCTACCCCAAGTAAGAAACTACTATTATCCTTTTACTTAGACTCTTTTTCCACCCTAAGTTCATAAGGATAACATTTGATCTACACCCATAAGTGATCTAGATTTTGAAATTAGAAAAAATTACTATCCCTAAATATTTGGCTACATCATCGACCCCAATCATAGTCATCCTTTTATGCCTCCCATCACATGATCACAAGCTAAGAGAAAAATAGACTCTCATATCAACCCCTCTCTCCACATGACTCCACCACAAGCAATATGGAAGGATACGTCAAACAATTTAAAATGGGTGAAACATCCACACAACATCATGTCGCCTCCCCCACATTCATTGATTTCATCAATGAAAGAGGATTACATCAAAAACTTGACCAATTCCTTGACAATCATAAGGATGAATTCCTTGAATGCCTCATTGAACATGGAGCACGCCTCCCCCATTCATTTGACCATGATAAAATCAAGACAATCTTTCATGACAAACTGCCATCACCCATTCTCGATCAACCATGGAGACATCTCCCTAATCCCAAGAACCCCATCTATGATATTCCATGGGCTAACTTCACCACAAATACCAACACCATCCATACCATTGACCAACATGTAGGGGGTAATACTATTTCACAACCACGAGTGTCAGATCCTACTTTTGGTTTACCATATAGCATGCTACTATCCAACTTTCCAATTTCCACCATACCATTGAATTCAAACTTACATGTCATGCCACCCCATCCAACATTCCTCAAAATATTTCCAACACTAGCACTATTTCGTAAACACTTCCCCCTTTGATCATCTCTCAAAGGATAATCATCACCCAAACATTACCCCCTATGGTACCTTCACAAACACCCCTCCAAACACAAAATTCATTCACATCCCAACCACACCATCAACCTCAAGATCCTTTAATGAGCTATATGAACCCCACTCAAACATATCATTTGAACACTCATCAACAAACTCTCCACGGTACTTCCATGCAACATCAACATGCCACTCAATATCAACAACCACCTTTCCAAACACAACATGCGTATCAAACATCTGCTCACACTCTCCCACAACATCAAACATATGGGTCTCATGTTTATTCACAAAATATAGGCCTACCTCCATATATCCCACAACAATATGTCTTCCCTCAACAACAATCATCATTCCATCAACAATCACAACAAGCACCACTTCAATCCACATCACAACCTCACCTTGCCAATCCTTTAGATCCAAAATGGAAAGAAATGAAAATGCTCTAAAAAACATCTAACTAGGGACCAAAAAGAAACATTATAAGTTTGAAGACTTATGTCCGTATCCATTTTATCAAAACATGACAACCATACCTTTTCCTCAACATTTCGAAGTACCCAAATTTGATAAGTACAAAAGAAAAGGAGATCCCCGTGACCACATCAAGGAGTTCTCATGGCATACCAAGAAGTATCCTATGATGATCAATTCCTCCTTCATCTTTTCCCACAAAGCTTAGGAGGACAAGCCCTCGAATGGTTTATGCACTTGCCTTATGGCTCTATCTCCACCTTCGCCAATATATTGGAAAAATTTGTCACCCATTTCTCATACAACGTAGAGCACGGAATCACCATGCTCGACCTTCATAATACCAAACAATGAAATGGTGAAAGTTTTGCTACATACCTACAAAGATGGAGAGCCCTTGCTAGTAGGCTACCTTGGACAACACCTGAAAAACAACTTGTACAAATTTTTATCCAAAACTTAAACCAAGAAATGGCCTGCCACTTGCAAGTACATTGTGCATCCACCTTTGATGAAATCATAGAAAAGGTGTTGATAACTGAGAGCGGGGGTGAATCAGTTATCTTAATTATTTCAGCTTTTTGAACTTTCTTATTAATTAATGCAGTATTAATTCAAATAAGCAAACATAACCATGAAATGGAAATACACATGACACAATATTTTTGACATGGAAACCCTGTTAAGGGAGAAAACCATGAGGTGATTAACCCAATATTGTATTCTCTGTTAGAAGAATAGAAATACAAAATGGCACTTTCCAATTAGGGCTTACTACCTGAGCACACTGCTCACAAGAGACTCACTGTCTACAAGTTGTAACAAGAATAATAAGATAGTTGAACTGATGTGAAGCATCCACATATGCTGAGGTTTAGTTCTGGTTAGGTTCAATACACTGATCTGCTACACTTCATCCTTCCTCTTCTTTTCTGCTGCTGTCCTTTCACATGCCAGACCTTCCTTATTGCTTTCACTCTGCTCTTCTACTTTTCTTCACACTTCACATTTCACAACACATATCTTCACATCTAAATCTATCTTGTATCTATATCCGCACAAGTGATTTCAACACTTTTCTAGTCGGCATCCGGAATAGTCAATATTATCTCAAACTCTGGTCTATCGGCTGAGTCCTTGCATACTAAGTAATGGGGATCAAGAATATGCTTGTAGAAATCTTCAATCATGTCGGCTAATCATGAGTGATACCTCAAGAAACTTAGTCATTAGCAATCTCTCTTCTGGATTCGAGTCTAACACTCTACCGGTACAGTTCTTCCTCTGTCTGCTCTCTCAAACAGAAACACAACACTCAAGTGTTCATATCTCTTCACCCTTCCATCACCGGAGGCTAAATCCTTGGAATCTATCATTCAAGGTACTCCTCTTGGCTTCACCAAGTCCACACTTCATTGAAATACTTCCTCTGAGAGATCCAGACCTGACTATCAGACCTTGCTGACTGCTCTGTTCTTGCTTACCGGATCATAACACTTCTTCAATCTAACTTTCGGTAGAGACTCATCATGTCTTGTGGATGTGTGGGATAACCTTTGTTGCCATCATTGACAACATTCATGAATCCATATAGTGTCTCTTGCCAACAATCTCCCCCTTTGGCATTGATGGCAACACTTAGTGAAAAATGACTAAGTGTCACACTATACTCCCCCTTGGCTAATGCTCTGTCTCTATGTACATTTTCTAGAGCTACCCCTTAGCTAGATTCATCATTTTTCACTACTCATCACTCCCCCTTTGACATCAATGGCAAAGAGTGGGGTACACACACCAAAATTTTCAAAAGTTAACTTAGTCGCATAAGTATATCATCCGGTTGCACTCTACATATACTTTAGTATGTCTGCAAAAGAGTTTTTCAATTGTACAACTTTGGTTGCCCAACTCAGCTTCATCCTGTCCAAAACTGATATGTGACCACTCAACAAGAATACAAAAACTTCTGCCTTCTTCAGATCTGTCAGATCATTTTCCTTTGCATTAGTAAATGAAGCTATCTTCATTGTTTGTATCGGGGAAAGAGAATCAAAATCAAATGGTCCTAGTAGAAGTTCCAGTTCATCAATTTCCATTGTCTCTTTGTTTAGGAAATCTTTGACAATTTCTGCAGTGTCTCTTGCCAGAGACAGAGTTTTCTTTTCTTCTGCAGTTTTAGAGATGTCATCTTCTTTTCCCTTTACTTCTTTTTCTTTCTCCTTTATTCTTTCTTCTCCTTTGGATCTAGAGTCAGCAGGAGAAACCAGAGGAGTAATGTTTGTTTGTTCATGAGCCACCTCTTTTGGAGTAGAGGATTCCAAGCCCTTGTCTTTACCTTCACTGGAATCCATTACTTCTTCTGTCATTGCCTCAGTAGATTCTTTTTCAACACTTGTAGTCGAGGGATCAACACCCAAGTCCTCTATAATAGGAATGTTGAATCTTGAGTATGCCTTCCGTAGGATTTCTTTTGTTTCTTTTGCCACTTTATCAGTTTCTCCAAGCATGAGCTGATTCATTCTAGTCTTACTCCAAAACTCATCCTTGCAATCTTTGAAGATCATATCCATTTGTTTTGGAGTAATTGAAGGGTAGAGCTGAATAACTATCTGTTCTCTGATTTCTAAGTCCTTAGCCTTAGCATTTTCTTTTCTCATTTCAAGTTCCTTTTCCAAACTTTTAGGAATTAGAGACATTATTTCAATCAAGGCTTTATTGTAATTGTTCAAGTACTTAACTATGGCTTCCTCCAAGATTTTTCTATCTGCATCATTATATGCATCATAGAATTTTGTTATTGGTTGCAGGTTTCCATCCATAGTAACAGCTTTGACTACAACATCTAGGGATAGAGTGGGCTTTTCAACAAATTCTTCTACCTCTGCCACCTTATTTGCACCGGATACTTTCTTCTTCTTCTTCATCTTCTTGATTTCTTCATCAGATTCTATCTCTTCTTCATCTTTCTGACTGATATAAGACCTTTTAGAATTTGTCTTAGTTCTTTTCTCTATTTTACCAGATGATTTTGCTTCTGATTTTGATGTCTTTGAGCTCTTGTCAGTGGTAGGAGCAGACCTCTTAAAGGATCTTGTCTGGGTGGGGGCGTCTACCGGACCACTTTCCTTTTCAGCACCTTCCTTCTCTTTCTCTGCTCTTTCCATCTTCTCCCTATTTGCATCAAGTGCCTCTTTTGAGATGCTAAAGCTTTTGGCAATGTTTTCTACTTCTTTTCTTACCTTTCTTTTCATCTCTGGTTGCCTTAGCTCAATATGGATCTTCACATTCAGTTCTTCAAAGGTTCCAAACCTTTCTGCCTTGGGATCCTTTGGTTTACTAAGCATGTGCTAAACATGCAGCTCTACGATTTTCTCATCCACCTCATACCCCATTGGCATGATCCACACTGTTCTTGGTTCCACTGCCTCAATTAGGCATTGATCAGTCTCTACCATAAAGCATATTGTGTCTTTGTATTTCTCAACTAGAGATTGGGGAATTCTCTCTCTAGCTTGCATCATGTTCTGAAAGTTTTTAAAGAAACCCAAGAGAGCTGTGTTTTGTGCTTTGTCATCACCAAGTCCATGCAAATAATCCCTGATTTGTATGGTAATCGGCCTGTCATTTTGCCATACCCATCCATTGGATCCGGGTAACTCATTCATAAAGTAGAAGAATAGACAAAGTATTAGGCCACCAAATTTGAAGGAATTCTTCTTGTCCTTCTTTATCTTCTATAGGTTCTCCAGGAGTTGGTTTAGAAGGAGCTCACAAAGGTCATAGTCTGCATTTTTTCTCAACATTTCATAGGCAGTGTAGATAGCAGTTCCAGGTACTAAATTCTTCCTGCTTGAATGATATATCTTGTAGCCGATGATCATGGATGCAAACTTGACATCCAGATCAGTGATGTCATCTACTGTCATTGCTCTTTTATCAAACCTAGATCCGGTAGCCTCACTTACAGTCATATTCTTGATCGATTTGAGAATAGGTATACCACTAGATGAATGCAATCTGGTAATAGCCCTAATGGCATCTTTTGTGATCTTGAATGGTCCATTCAACCACATGAAGTTGTCATGTATTCTGCTTAAGACATACCAGACCCATTCGTCCTTAGCAAAGCAGGGGAAATGTATACATTGTGCAAAGTGCTTCTCCTGGAGGGCCTTGTATTGGGGTTTGAGCTTGAATGAATCATCTATTAGTTGTTTGTGGTAGATATCCCTCAATTTGGACTCTCCAAATTCTTCAATATTTGTGTGAATGTAAACCCTAATATCTTCTGTATGTAAGACACCATGCAGAACACTAGAAAAAGGTCCTAGGGGATCTACTTCCAAGGATTTGTAGGGATGTTTCTTGAATTTGGGGCGAGGCCTATCAGTGATCTTCACAATATTCAGAGTAGACATCTTTTAAAAAGATTTGTAGAGAGATATTTTAAAAATGGAAAATACCTTTTGCGCCTTTAGGTTTCATAGAGTTAGCCAGATTGATTTCTAGATGAATTGACTTCTGTAAATGATCTTTGATGGGCTTAAGGAGATTTGTTGTAGAGCTTCTTTTTGTTTCTTCTTGAATGCAGAATGAACAAATGCTTAATGAGAAAATCCTTATATTGCTCCACAAACCCTAATATCAAGTTGTAATAAATGCTCAACTTAAGTTATTATGGTTTGCCTTATTTTCCTCATTCTGAAGGAAGTCTTTTCCGGATTACTGAGATGCGCTTGGAGTAGATCTTTAATAAACATCAACAATCAATCTATCTTTCTCCAATCATTCCATTTAACCATAGATCAAAATATCTTTATCTGAAACATGTCGGATCCAACTTTTAAAACAACAACCTGATCTTACCGAATGACTTGAAGAACCAGATCAATTTTGGTGAATTAACTTGTTCTAAAACTTCTTGCGGATCATCCATATTTTAATCACAATTTACTTATATGTTTCTTTAAGAACCCTTTAATCCACAATTCTCCTTGTGCTAATTCTGGCACCAATTGACTGGCTAGGGGATAATGTTTTTCCTTGTGACTCCCCCTAAGCCAGAGCTCACCTTTTAATTTCTGGAAGGAATATGAGCACCAGATTCTGATGTAGATCTATCCCCTACATTCTCTGTACTTTTCTTCACCTAAATCTTGTTCATCTCATTTTGAACTTCATCCGCATTCACTTTTTGTTTTCCCTTGTCTTGATTCTGATTATGATGTACCAGACGTCTTTTGTCCTAATTCTTGCTTCTACAGAATTTGGCAATATGACCGGATCTATTGCAAATTTGGCAAACAACATTTCTTTGCATATTTGATGGATATCCTCTTGATCTACATTGATTAGCCATGTGACCCATTCTATTGCATGCAAAGCATCTACCATTGAATGAATTGTTCATTTGCATATTTCTGCATTCATGAGATTTGTGACCATACCTTTTGTAGTTGAAACACTATCTAGAGAAGGATGTATTAGTCTGATTCATTCTCTTTCTGCACTGATTAGCTCTATGACCAAAGTTATTGTAGTTGTGGTAGTATCCATTGAAGGATGGATATCTTTGATCATTAGGCTGCCTTACCAGAGGTCTTCTAGACCTGTTCCTTGGATTTTTTGATCCAAAATTCTTCTGACCGGATCTAGAGCTTTCTCCTTTCTCATATCCCAAACCACACTTGTCATCTACCCTCTTTTGAATTTCAAGAAGAACTTCAAGTTGAGCAGAACTTATCTTGAATTTCTCTTTATATTCATTTGCTATTTGAAGATCCCTTCTAAGAGAGATAATTTGATCCTCAAGTTTTTCTTCATTATCTTTAGCATCTTCAAGATCATATTCAAGATGTCTAATAAGTCTATCCATCTTGTGGCAATCTTCTGATTTCTCCTTGAGAGATTGTCTTAGATCATCTTGAATTTTTCTTTTCTCTTCAATTTCTTCGGTAAACTTCATAACTCCTGATTCCATCTCATGTCTTATCATAATGATCTCTTTTGATAATTTTTCACACAACTTGGTTTTCTCCTTCAGATCTCCATTTGTATCATTGGCTTCACTTTGAATTGCCAATTGCTGAAGGTGCTCCTTTCTCTTTTTCATAGAGAGACTTAGTTTCCCTTTTAGTTCATTTATGAGATCATCAGCCTGTTTCAATCTTTCCTTCAATTAATTGACTTCAGAATTTGACTGCTCAAGATCATCTAGGGAAGAATTAAGTTGCTCCCTCATACCATACATATCCATTTGAATTCCTAGATCTTCCTTAAGCTGTTAGGCTCTATTAAGAGGAAATTGGCTCTGATACCAATTGTTGATAATTGAGAGGGGGGGTGAATCAGTTATCTTAATTATTTCAGCTTTCTAAACTTTCTTATTAATTAATGCAGTATTAATTCAAATAAGCAAACATAACCATGAAATGGAAATACACATGACACAATATTTTTGATGTGGAAACCCTGTTAAAGGAGAAAACCACAGGGTGATTAACCCAAGATTGTATTCTCTGTTAGAAGAATAGAAATACAAAATAGCACTTGCCAATTAGGGCTCACTGCTCAAGCACACTGCTCACAAGAGACTCACTATCTACAAGTTGTAACAAGAATAATAAGATACTTGAACTGATGTGAAGCATCCACATATGCTGAGGTTCAGTTCCAGTTAGGCTTAATACACTGATCTGCTACACTTCATCCTTCCTCTTCTTTTGTGCTGCTGTCCTTTCACATACCAGACCTTCCTTACTGCTTTCACTCTACTCTTCTACTTTTCTTCACACTTCACATTTCACAACACACATCTTCACATCTAAATCCATCTTTTATATATATCCGCACAAGTGATTTCAACACTTTTCTAGTCGGCATCCGGAATAGTCAATATTATCTCAAACTCTGGTCTGTCGGCTGAGTCCTTGCATACTAAGTAATGTGGATCAAGAATATGCTTGTAGAAATCTTCAATCATGTCGGCCAATCGTGAGTGATACCTCAAGAAACTTAGTCATTAGCAATCTCTCTTCTGGATTCGAGTCTAACACTCTACCGGTACAGTTCTTCCTCTGTCTACTCTGTCAAACAGGAACCCAACACTCAAGTGTTCATATCTCTTCACCCTTCCATCACCAGAGGCTAAATCCTTGGAATCTATTAGTCAAGGTACTCCTCTTGACTTCACCAAGTCTGCACTTCATTGAAATACTTCCATTGAGAGATCCAGACCTGACTGTCGGACCTTGCTGACTGCTCTATTCTTGCTTACTGGATCATAACACTTCTTCAATCTGACTTCTGGTAGAGACTCATCATGTCTTGCGAATGTGTGGGATAACCTTTGTTGCCATCAATGACAACATTCATGAATCCATATAGTGTCTTTTACCAACAAAAGGGTGTCACCATTGAAAAAGGCCCTTATCGCAAATGGTTTGGTCAAAATCTACAATGAAAATGACAATGAAAAACCATCTAATGACAAACCTAAATTTTGGGATAAGAACAAAAATGCCATAGGAGATGGCACTACCAATTCCAAGTTCATTCAAGTAGCTACTCCTAATCTAAAGAGGCACACATTGTACAAAATGTTTCAAACAATGTCCCAATTCCATCCGCTCCACCAAAATGAAATCCTCCCAATAATCCAAAACACAAATACACTCCTTTGGGTAAGCCACTCAAAGTTGTGTTCCAAAAACTTATCCAAGCTAACATTGTTGAGTTTCCCCACAACCAAACCCTTTAATGAAAACCAACTTAAAGCCGCATGGTATACAGAAAATGAGTATTGTGACTATCATCACATATCAAAGGACATGCCATGGGAAAATGTATGAAATTGAAAACCCACATCCAAGACCTCGTTGATCACGGTGATATCCAAGTGGAAATAAACAACAATACCTCACCCAATGATGGCCTAGGAGTCTACTAAGACCCCCTTCCTAATCACAGTAACCAATCTGCATCCAAACCATCATCCCTTAATCCCAACAACGAAGCCAACCAAATCAACTATAACAACGTTCCACCTGCTTACGATAATGTAGTAGGCTAGATTAATTTTGACTCTACTTGTACTACCACCATCAAAATAAAAAATAATACACCCAAATGTGTCATTACCACTTGACGTGAGTGTGTAACTGTCAAGGGACCATCCCCATCCTCCACCACCACCACTTCCGAATATAACCTCCTTGACCATCTTGGGAAGAACCCACACAAATCTCCATCTTAGAACTCCTTAAGACATCCACCATCTATCGTGAAATCCTTGACAAGGCTCTCTAAGAGTCCCATGTCCCCACTGACATTTTGCTTGCACAATTCCAAAATCTAGTGGCCCAGTTGTCCTCATCCTACCATCTCACTTTTAGCCAATCTGACATGCCACCTATTGATCACATTCATAATAAAGCATTCTATATCAAAGTCAAAATCACTATTCAAAGCGGGTCCTCTCACATTACCCACTCTATGTCATGTAATCAATCTTGACCTACTATACAACCTTCTCCTAGGCTGACCATGGTTACATGCCATGCAAACCATCCTCTCCATCTATCACCAATGTCTTAAGTTTCCCCATAATGGCATAGAAGTCACTATTCCCACCGATCAACAACCATTTGAGTATTATAAAGCTTTAGAGGTTTTCTATGATAGATAATTTCATTACCCAAGCACTTAGTGGAACATCTCAAAGACCCCTTGTCCATACCATCCACCTCATCTCATACTTCATCCACTCCATCCATCACCATTGATCCATCACATGCTTCCACTTCATCTTCCACTCTGACCCCTCATGTATCCTAGGTCAAGATCGTAGATAAAGGGTGTGATGAATATGAGCTTCACAACACCTTTCATGTGGGATAATTACCTTTGTCCCCCCACTCCCATGGCCATCACCTATAGAAGAAGGCTCAAGAACAACAATGCAAGGTTGATGATAAGATCCCCTTTGTTCCAACATAGGTCTCTTGAGAAGAAATCATAGAAACTGTTAGCTGTCGTTGCACCAAAAGATTGACCTTTTAGTGCTTGATACAACCACTTGACTTAAAAAGCACGAGAGGTGGTTAAGCCCTTGTCGCAAACCACCATAACACAGCGCTGAACAAGGAGACCAAGGGTCACACCTTGCAACAATCCCCCCTAGCGCAAGCACAGGGTTTGAACCTGTGACCTTGGCTCTGATACCAATTGTTAGCTGCCCTTGCACCAAAAGATTGACCTTTTAATGCCTGATACAACCACTTGACTTAACAAGCACGGGAGGCGGTTAAGCCCTTGTCGCAAACTACCGCAGCGCAGCATTGAACAAGGAGACCAAGGGTCACACCTTGCAATAAGAAACATCCTTGAATGATTGGTTATACTATGATGAGTCCCCTCTAGCAAAAGTAGATCTTGAATATTTCAAGGAAAAATTTCCTATATCATTCTAAATATGTACCAAGATGCCCTACTATGGAAAAGGGCTTGGCATTGATGAACAAGGCACTACCAAACCTATTTCGGTTGATCCCACATCTCCCAAGCAATATGCCAAGTATTTTGATTTAGGATATGCATTGCCTACTGTAACAATCCGTGGACCTGTTAAAAATTTGGTAGAGGTGATCAAATCCTCTTCTATTGTTGAAAACATTACACCGAGTGTCATCATAGCTTCATTCAAAGATCTTGATCTTTCATGCATCTTCCCAGACAATGCCATCTTTCTCATTGACCTTCCCCTCATTCATCCCGATCTCATTGCCTAGGATTATCAAGGATCAACACCTCTCGATATGTTCCAAAATGATGAGGCTCTCTTCACATTCCTAGAACTTTGCGACACCTCACAATATGACATATACTTGCACACTAATTCCTATTTTGGGGAAGAGGAGACCCTTAGTCACGATAAAAAATCAAAAAATAGAAAAGAGTCCCCTAGTGAAAACCTCTCTGAGGCATTTTCAAACACAAAAGAGAAAAATAAAGACATATCTTTTGGTGAAAACCTCCCCGAGGTGCTAGGAGATGAGGATATTGATCTTCCCCTTATACCTTCTTATTGGTAGGAGTGTTCCACCATCTTGATTGAAGGTACACAAGAAATCAACCTTGGCACACATGAACAACCTAAGCTCACCCACATTGTAGAAATTCTTGCTATCCAAGAAAAATCCAATCTTTCAATCATCCTCCACAAGGCACTCGATGTCTTTGCTTGGTCATACGCAGACATCCTAAGATTTGATCCCTCCTTGGTAGTACATCACCTTGTGGTACATCTAGAAGCACGACCAATCAAATAGAAAATCTGCAAGATGCATCCTCAAGTCACCTTACTTGTCAAAGAAGAATTATAGAAACTGTTGGAAGTTAGCTTCATCCACCCTATAGACTACCCACAATGGGTCTCTAATATTGTTCAAGTTGCTAAGAAGCCTAGGAGCATCCGAGTATGTACAGATTTTTGTGACCTCAACAAAGTATGTCCATAAGATGACTTCCCACTTCCTAACATCAACATTATTGTGGATCTTACGGTTGGGCATGAAATGCTCTCCCTCATGGTCCCTCATGGATGGATTCTTTGGGTATAATCAAATCAGAATTTCTCCTGAAGATCAACATAAAACAACTTTCACCTATCCTTGGGGTACCTATTGCTAGCAAGCCACGCCCTTTGGCATTAAAAATGCTAGATTAACTTATCAATGAGCCATGACCACCATTTTTCATGATATGCTACACAGAATCATGGAGGACTATATAGACGATCTCCTTGGGAAATTAAGAACAAGAGAAGAAAACCTTGAAGTTCTACAAAAGATATTTAAACACCTTAGGAATACAAGCTCCATGTCAACCCCAAGCAATGTGTCTTTGGTGTCACATCAAGAAAACTCTTGGGACTCATTATCTCCCATAGGGGTATTCAAGCGGATCTAGCTAAGGTCACTGCTATAATAGAAATGCCACCACCAAAGAATCTTAAACAACTTTTTAGTATCCAAGGCAAGCTCCAGGCCATCTGAAGGTTCATTTCTCAACTCGTAGATAAATGCCAACCCTTTGTCCACTTGCTTAATAAAGAGGTACATATCAAATGGGACCATAATTGCCAACAGGCATTTGACTACATCAAGGATTAATTGGCTTCACCGCTACTCCTTATGACACCCATCCCTAGAAAGCCCCTACTATTGTACATTTCAGCAACTTTAGTAGCACTAGGGGTACTTTTAGCACAACATGATGACATTAGCCATGAAAGGGCTATATACTACATCAATAGGACTCTTTTCAGCTATGAGATTAACTATGTAACCTATAGAATGAGTATGTCTAGTTGTCATTTTCTATTCTCAAAAGTTAGGACACTACATTTTGAGTCACTCAATCAAGCTCATCTCTAAAGTCAACCCTCTCAAGTACCTACTTTTCAGGACTTCTCTCATAGGAAGAATGGCCAAATGGGTAATGTTACTTAGCAAGTTTGACATTGAGTATGTTGATCAACGAGTAATCAAGGGATAAGTTGTAGTAGATTAGTTAGCTGAAGCACCTCTCACAGATCATCAACCACTCTCCATTGATTTTCTAAATGAATCCATCTTGACTATGACAGAATCAGTATCTAGAAACTATACTTTGATGGATCCTTCATAAATCATGGTTCAAGGGGCATGAATACTCTTGGTAACTCCTCAAGATGACTATATTCCCAAAGCATACATGCTTGCCTTTCTTTGCAAAAACAATGTGGCTAAATATGAATCCTTGATCATTGGTCTCAAAATAGTAGCTCAGTGGAACATCACACAGTTACAATTCTATGGAGATTCCTAGTTGGTTATCAAATAGGTCAATGGTGAATATCTCCCTAAGGATGATAAGTTGATCCCCTATAAACAAATGGTTGATGAATACAAGTTTCTCTTCAACTATATTTAGTTTGAATAGGTTCCTTGCTTTCATAACAAAGCAGCTGATGCCATGGACACCATTGGCTCACTCTTGAATATGCCTCATGATAGTCACTAGTGTGAGTTTCTTGTGGAACAACTCCTCATGCTAGCATATCAGGTCACCAAATTAGAATTCATATGTGAGATTGTTGGTCCTAAAAAGCCTTGGTACCATGACATTTATGTCTACCTCCAACATCACACTTTCCCACCTGAATCCTCTCACAAACAATAATGATCCATCATCTGTTGAGCCTCTTGCTACACCATTGTCGCTGATACCCTTTATCGCCAAAGATATGATGACACTCTCCCATGATGTTTAAAAATAGAAGAAGCTTCCCTCGCACTACACGAAGTCCACATAGGTATTTGCGATGCTCACACAAGTGGTATTGTCCTAGCTAAAAAATCTTATGTACAGGATATTACTGGCCAACCATGGAGCATGATGCATGTGGATATGTAAATAAATTTAAGCCTTGTCAGTAGCATGGGGATCTCATACATGCTCTCTCTCAGGCATTGCATCCAATCACCACACCATGGACTTTTTCTTAGTGGGGCCTATATCTCATTCGTAAAATCCACCACCCTCTTCTAATGGACACAAATTCATCATCACCGCCACTGAGTACTTTACCAAGTGGGTGGAAGCCATTCCTCTCACTTTTACCACTGGTAATCAAATCACCAAATTCATCCTTTACCATATCATGTGCCGATATGGTATCCCATCTTCCCTTGTCATAGATAATGGCAAACCATTCAAAAATAATGATGTTTGTACCCTTTGTTAACAACTCCATAATCAACATCATTGGTCTACTCCATATTATCCCCAAGGTAATGACCGAGCTGAGGCAACTAATAAAACCTTGCTCAAAATCCTCAAGAAAGTTGTCAATTAGACTGGTCGTGACTGGCACCTCCACATCCATCCTGTCCTTTAGGCCTATTGCACTAGCATCCGCACTCCTACAGGAGCTACTTCATACTCACTTGTCTTTGGAGCTAAAGCTATCCTTCCAATCGAGATCAAAATACCCTCATTGCACATCTCTTTGCGTAATGTCATCACTGATGAAGAATACCGTGTTTCACGCCTCCAAGAGTTAGAGCTATTGGATGAACAGTGCCTCAACACCTCGAATCATCTCCAAGCATACCAAAATTAGCTTCGCAGATCCTACAACAAGAAAATCCATGCCAGAGAGTTCACAGTAGGAGACCTGGTCTTAAAATAAAATTAAAGGAATCTCCTAGAGTGAGACAAGAAAGGGAAATTTGAACCTAATTGGTTGGGTCCCTATGTCATCATCGCTAAATATGGTTCAAGAGCATACCACCTCTCCACTCTTGGAGGAGAAGAGCTTGAAGAACTTATAAACATCATCCACCTGAAGCAGTTTCATAGTTAGACTGCTGAATGCCCCAAATCAAAAATACAAAAAAATAAAAAATGTCAAAAATCCAAAAAAATAAAAAAAAAAGTAAAGAAAAATAGTTCGTCCTATGGTGAAAACCACTCCTCATGGCACCTTGGGCAAGTACCATGATGAAAACTTATTTACAGATGTCATGTGTAGGTTTAATCTGGATCCATTGTTCATTCATCCTGTCCACTTCATCCATTGGCCATCATTCCCACTACTGAAGCTTCCATCTAGCCTAACTATCCATCATTCTCAAAATATACATTCTCCCATTTCTAACATGCATATGTTGAACAAGAAACTGAGTAACAGAAAAGCAGAACCCAAGACCATTATCAACCCACCTCCCTTTATCCTCCCTCACCATCAACCCACATATTTTCATCCCCTTCCATTAAGCTATTCCCCTAGCTAAGCTTTCCTCCCATCCCTGCCTACGTCACTCTCTTTTTTTTTATAGAAACCGAGTAACAAAAATGTAGAATTTTCACCCACCATAACACCCCCATTACCCATACATTCTATCTTATCACAAGCCCTCCATCACCTCTTCCCTTTCGTGGTTTTGCATAAGCATCATGTCTTTGCACTACCAAGTCACCCAGCCGGTCACCTCATCTCCATCATCCACCCAAGCCTCCCTCGATCCCTCATCGACCAATCCCCCTTGTGGTTTTTCACATCACGTATTTGCATCGCCAACACTTCACCTAGCCAATTATTATCAACCCCCTTCACATCACACTCTATCAATCCCATTTATCCTATCATGGTTTTAATACATGGTACAATTTGAAATTTAACAAATTCCATCCTTTAGTCGGACCTGATCCATCTACAACATGCTATCCCTATCCCACTTTCATCAAGTCGCTAGAACTACATATCATCATCACTAGCATCTTAATGTGCCTTGATCTTGTGGATATAGGGTATGTGGGTAGTCTAGAATACGAAGGAAGTATCCAGTACTTAGGTACATAAGATTATGTAGACACCTAAAAATGACTGTGTCATCGCATCACTTGCATTCATCAAACCACCTGCATTTCAACTTTAATTTAATAATCTAATTATTTAATTAATTTCATCAAATTCTTCCAAAACTCTAAAATTCAACATTAATTGAATAAATCCTCTTTATTTAATTAATTTCATCAAAATCAACTTTATTTTTCCAAGATTAAATAATTTTAATTATTTAATTAAATCATTATCTTCTTTCAAAATTCAAATCCACATCAATTGAATAAATTAATTTATCTTCAAAATCCTCATATCTACAATTAAATAATTTTTATTATTTAATTAAATCAATTGTTCTTCCAAATTTAAATAAATCATGCAAATTTATTTAAATTATCTCAATCTCTAAAAATAAAATATAATAAAATATTTTATTTATTCCTCTAATCATGCACAAACAATTAAATTTATTTATTTATTTAATTTGCTTTTCTAACTTCCAAATCCTCTAAAAATAAATCTTGTTCATCATGCACACAAAATTAAATAATTTATTATTTAATTTTTCTCAAATCACTTAAAAAGAAAATTACAAGTTCAGTTAATTGACTTAATCAATCTTGTTTTTATCAACAACTCTTAAATTAGAAAAAAAAAAATTATAATTTATGAAATCAAATCCTATTTTTATCAAAAAGCAATTAACTCAAACAAAACTATCTTTTTGTGACACATGTCAGGTGCACATTCATCATGAATTCTATATTTATCTCATCTGTTAATTCTATTGAATTTTCTGGACCGTTGATCAATCTTCATTGGCCTATATAAACCCCCCTCATCTCCATAACAAATCCCCTTCAATCATTTATTCTTAGGCATCGTTTACAGCACATTGAGCATTCATCGCATCGTTGGGCACACTTCTACCTTTTGAGCACAAACACAATCTACATCCGCTTGTTGCAAACATGGTTTCACAATTTGAAGAGCAATCTACATTCTATCAAGAGATCTAAACAATCTAGGTGATAACTTCTTTATTTGTAATTTGATTTATTCATTTGTTTGGTTAATGCTTAGATAGATCTTTTGATATTATGGGTAATTGAGTTGTTATTATCATTACTTTGTGATCTTATCATTCAACCTCCCAATTTTTCCTATACACATTCTGGGACACCCAGTGGGACCCACTAATTGTTGGTTTTCTTTAGAAAATTGGATTTTTTGAAGTACAGTACGGACCAATGCAGACAAACACAACAAATCACCTTTGGCTTGCAGTAAAGCAGCTTTGGATTGTAGAAAAGCACCTTGGGGCAACTGTAAAGCACCTTTGGTAACATAGTAAAGCACCTTTGGTATCATAGTCTAGCACCTTTAGTCAGTAGTGCAGCGCTTTTGGTTGTGATAACAGGTCTGCAAACTTAAAAACCTCATAACTTTCTCAAAACTTAACGAAATTTGACAATTTTTTTTTAAATGGCATAGAAAATCATAAGGAATCCATTGGTGATATTCAATCTTTTGTACCTCATCATAATTATCACAAATTTTTTAGATTTCACTTTGATTTTCTAGGGTTTATGACTTATTGTTAAGGTTTTGACTTGATTTCTGACATCTTGTTGATTTCTTTGGAACTAATATCACTTGTTGCAGTGTCTTATCACTTATCAACATCCTGGATCATCATTCAATCATTCAATCATCCTTCGATCTAGCTTTCTTTATGAAATATTATTTTTTGCAGGCCTGTTATTACACCGCACCTTTGGTATAACAGTATCACACATTTGGTATAACAGTATCGTGCCTTTGGTATAATAATATCACACTTTGGGTATAACAATACCGCAGCTTTGGTATAATAGTACCGCACTTTTGGTATAACAATACCGCACCTTTGGTATAATAGTACCGCACTTTTGGTATAACAATACCACACCTTTGGTATAATAGTGCCTCGCCTTTGGTATAAATGTGCCTCACCTTTGGTATAACTGTGCCTTGCCTTTGGTATAACTGTTCCACACCTTTGGTATAATAGTGCCTCGCCTTTGGTAAAACAATAAAGCACTTTTGGTCAAATTGATTTATTTTTGCTAACTATTGAGTTTGTGTGGAACTAATCATCTTTTTATAGCTTCTTATCACTCAAATAGAGCAAATGGGTTTCTCTAACATGTTCATGCAGGACAAGCTTTGAAGAAATTACCAAATCTATGAAATCTAGGTCTTAGAAAACATATTGCTTTTTTAAGGGACAATTTCATCATTGCAATCTTAGGAAACATATTGCTTTCTTAAGGGACAATTGAACCAATCATCTTTTGCAATCCTAGGAACAAATTGTTTTCTTAAGGGACAATTGAACAAATCATCTTGTTGTAATCTAAGTCTTAGGAACATATTGCTTTCTTAAGGGACAATGGACATAAATGCAAAAACACTTCAATTTTCTAAGGGACAATGGACATGAATGCCAAACCCTTCAATTTCATAAGGGACAATTGACAACTATAATCGTGTGTGTGCCTAAGCTAGTTGCACCTTATTTTTCTTATAACAGGACAATTGAACCTTTGTTTGACGTGATTGATCTTACTTCCATTTATTCCTTTAGAAGGGCCTACTTTTGGATTGCACTTCATCCAAAAGGGATGATCCTAAGTGGAGTTTTCCTTTGAACCGCTATATAAGAAGGATAAGGTGAAAGCCAAGTCCCAACCGATGTCAGCCTTACCTTGTGGTGCCAAATCGAAAAGAGGTGTACTAGCACTTTGTGGAAATAATTTTCACATTATGCGAAGTGTTTGAACTCTTATTAGGATTGGTCAAAGCTTTTAGTAGCTTGTCACATTGCTCGTAAGGCTTTGGTCCCTCAAAGCTACTAAGAACCAATCTAGATAGTGACTACCCATTTCACCTCTGAACGTTGTGGTAATCATCAGTGCAAGGGGAATCGATTCAAGCCCCCAAGATACTCACCATTGCCTCCCTTGAGAAGAGATAGTATTCCCTCAGCCATAAAGCTCTTGTGATCTACTTGAGCTTTCTGAGGGGAGGGTGAGATATCCCTACCTATCGTCTCGTAAAGTTACAAATGTACGACACCTATATGGAATGACATTTGGTCGACATAGAATTAGGTTGTGAGCTGATCTACTACAATGAAACCATGTCTCTAGGGATTAAAAGTGCTTGAATTGTTTGCAATTTTATTATACCCATGGAAACATTGGGCTTTCTCATGAGCCTTGAATATACACTATCTGTTGTGTTAGTCCTCTTTGGTACTTTGTTTGATGTGTTTTTCTCTTTCCAAAGCAAATCCAATCAAAATCAAAACCAAATCTATCAAAATTTGCCTTTTAAACATCACTGACACTACTTCAACACTTTTGGTATAACAGTAGCTCGCCTTAGGTAGCGCAGTCCAGCGCCTTTGGCATAATAGTTCAATGCCCCTAGTAGCATAGTCTAGTGCTTTTGGTATAATAGTAGCTCACCTTTGTTAACATAGTCCCGTGTTTCTGGTATAACAGTCCAACGCCTTTGGTCCAAAAAACTATTTTTTTAAAACTACCTCAGAAAAATCCTAGCAAAATCTCAAAACATATTGTCTTAGTGTATCCATGGTAACCACTAGACTCCATAAATCTATGAAGGCCAAAAAAATTGCCCCAAGGAAGCACAAATTGCCTCCTCATACACCTCAACCAAGCCAATCCAACATGACTCCAAAGGGTACTCCAAAAACACTAATGGAAATACCAACCAACTCTCAAAACAAGATGCAACATGACCAACCAACCAATCCTCAAGTAGGAAATGTCCCTTTGGTAGATGTAACTCAATTCACTACCAGCATGCCTCATGATTTTGCTACACCCGGTTATACCACAGTTCAAGTCCCTTCTCAAGAAGAGTGACACTTTGAAGAAGGTCAATCCTCTCAAGAAGATAGACAAGACCTTGATGAAATCATGCAAGATCTTAGAGCCATAGCCGTGTTTGACAAAATCCTTAGTAAGAACCAAGATCATTTCTTTCGCTTACTAGCTGAACAAGGAGTCAAATTACCTCAAGATTTTGATCTATCCAATCTCAAGGAGCCAAACAAAACCCATGATGTTATAACAGTGGTCCAAACTATGTCAACCGTGACCACTCCCATACTCAAACAAATCTCACAAGGGAGAATGCCTACACCTTTTGCTACTCAATATGAGAATCCTCTTTATCAAAATCTAATGACAGAGAGACCCATATCACCACTTATGACTCCTATGGAGATATAGAAACACCAACAAGAGACTCTCCAACATCAAGTAGAACTAGCCAAACAAGCTGCTCTAGCTCAATTAAACACACAACCTCCTAAAATGCCCACACCAATCGTAAGTGGAACATTGGCTACCCCATCATGAGACAGTTTCCCACCAAATTACAATATGGGAAACACTTATGTAGCCACGCAACAAGGGTCTCAACAAACACCGCCCCCAACTTCATCGACCCTCTATATCATTAACCCAAACAATCTCATGCAAACTCAACCATCACAAAATGTCAACACAACCTATGTCCCTCCACCACAACATTCTTCTACACTCAATCTTAATCAAAACCCATCTACCTATGTCCCTCTTCCATAATGATCATCTACACTAAACATTTTCAACACATATCTCAATCAACCCAAACCATCACAAAACCTATCTACCTATGTCCCTCCACCCCAACGATCTTCCACTCTCAACCTAACCAACACCTATCTCAACCCTCAAAATTCCCAAAACCAAACTTCCTATGGCTATACTCCACCATCACAACAAAACCCAACAAACTTTAGCTTTCTTCCACATAATTCTTTCTTCACACCACCTCCACAATACCAATGATAGAATTCTTATCTACAATCATCACAAAGCCTACATCCTTACCTAGCACCACCCCCACCTCCCCAAAATCAAAACACCCAAAACCAACCCAATCCAAACCCAACATATAACACATACGATCCTAACCAATCATATGACCCTTATAACACCAATGCCCATGGCTTCCACTACAATCTTCCATATGGGCAACAACAACCACCTCTAGGACAAAAGGAGATGTTTCCAAACCATCCCACAACTATGGAGCTAAAACTCACGGAGGTTCAACAAAAACTATTTGATCTTACATTTGGCCACACCAAGAAAACCTTCTCTTTGGAAGAAGTTTGTCCTTATCCATTTGATCGGTCATTACCCATGATCCCTTTTCCTCACAATTTTACTATTCCTAAATTTGATAAATACAAAGGAAAAGGAGACCCAAAAGACCATCTTAGAGAATTCTATCTCTCTTTCTTTAAGGTCTCACATAACGACACATATCTTATGCGCCTCTTTCCTTGCAATCTTGGAGGTCAAGCTATAGAATGGTTCTTGTACCTTCCCACGGGTATCAAATCTTTTAACAAGCTTGTGGAGAAATTTACCACCCATTTCTCCTACAACATAGAACATGAGGTCTCTATGATCGACCTATGCAACAATAAATAGAAAAATGGGGAGACTCTCATCTCCTTCCTTGAAAGATGGAGACAAATGGCTAGAAAATTCCCATTCAAAATACCTGAAAAACAACTTGTTAGCATATTTGTGTAGTACCTTAACCAAAAATTGGGTTTCTATTTACAAATCCTTAGTGCTACAACCTTCGACGAAATTACCTACAAGGGCATCAACATTGAAAAAGCCCTCATCGCTAAAGGTGTGGTCAAAATCTTCAAAGACAATAAAGACAATGCTCCTCAATAACAAACAAATGATAAGCCCAAGTTTTGGAATAAAAATTAAAACATGGTCAATGATGGTGTGGTAGATTCCAAACATGTCCAAACACTGCAAACACCCCTTCATCTTTCATCAAAACCAAGTCAACCTCTGCCTCAACAAAACCAACAACAACAATGACAACAAGAGCAACCTCAACAAGATTACCCTCCGCAACATCAATTCACTCCCTTGGGAGAGCCTATAGGGTCTATTCTATAGAAACTTTTACACAATGGACTTGTCACCTTACTAGATGCCCCCCATATGGAGAACCTATTTACAAAACCACACAGTACAAAGAAAATGAATATTGTGAGTACCATAGGACCAAAGGACACATAACCACATCATGCATGAAACTCAAGCTCGTGATCCAAAACCTTATCGACAAAAAACAAATCACTTTTGATGATGAACCACCAACTCAAAACACCAATAAAGTCCTCAACATGTACAAGGAGCCATTCCCTAACCATGGTCAAAGTCAAAACCCCGAAAAAGGTAAAGGTGTTAACAAAGCTTCAACTTCCTATGACTCTATTGTGGGTCATTTTGAAGAGAGTCATGTATCTACCCTCACTATCAAAGGCAAATCTATGGATTGTGCAGTTACAACTTGTCATGGTCGTGTCACCCTTTGTGGTCCTAGACCATGTCTCCCAACTCAATCTAATTACAATATTGTAGAACATCTAGGGAAAACCCCAACACAAATCTCTATCTTGGACCTTCTACGGTCATCACCAACACATAAAGCTATGCTAGAAAAAGCCTTACAAGAGTCTTTGGTTCCTACCAACATAGTGGTCACAGATTTCCAAGATATAATAGGTAACATTGCCTCACCTTACAATGTGTTCTTTTCTGAAAAGGACCTCCCATCCCATGATCCATGTCATATTGATGCCCTTCACATTGAATTTTTCATCCATAAATGAAAGATCAAACACATACTTATAGATGGGGGTGCTGGTCTCAATATCTATTCTCTCAATTTACTAAAATAGTTGGGATACTTTGAGGATCATGTCAACATTGATCAAAGTATTACAATCAAAGGGTAAGATGATGCTGAGTGCCATTCAGAAGGTGTTATCCACTTGCCTATACAAGTAGGCCCTGTCATGCTTGAAACTAGGTACCAAGTCCTTGACATTGAGTTACCTTATAACATTATCCTAGGACACCCATGGATACATGCCATGAAAGTTGTTCCCTCCATGTATCACCAGTCTCTCAAGTTCCAATTCAATGGTACGGAGATCACTATCCCAGGAGATCCTAATCCCTTTGAATTATGTCGTGTCTTGCAAGGAAGTTATAAGAATTCCAACCAAGTGCCAAATAATGACAAAGCCCATGAATCCCCATTGTATGTCAACTTTTTAAAACTAAAAAAATCCTCTGAAGTTGACCCTAATCCTCATCCTATTCTTGAAGTCAAAGCTCACATCCGTGATATAGGCTTTGGAGAATATGATATTTCAAAATCTTGTTGTGTAGGGGGGATGCCCTTATCCCCTAAATCCTACGGCCAACCGCCCATAGCTAAAGCAACTAAGAAAGTAGCTATTCCTCCCCTAGCATCCCTAACTCAATTTCAAGAGGGAAAATTATTGGCAGAGGAAACTATTGAAGATATCTCATCTTGGCTCTACAAAGAGAAAGAACCAGTGACCACACCAGTCAAACAATATGGCAATAGCCTAAGAATTGTGAAGAACATGGGCTACAAAGGCAAAGGGGTCCTTGGGAAAAATAATCAAGGTGAAATGGAACCCATTATTGTGAAGAAGAAGCTAGACAAAAAGGGGTTAGGATTTGGTAGGAAGGTACCACACGCCTTGGGCATCGAGGGTATTCTTGACGAGGTAGCACAAACTTCTCTCACAGATTCAATGTCTAAAGAGGATATCATCGATGAATCTTACCTCCATATGACTGACCTATTCACTGAATCCTCCATATTTATTCTATCATCCATATCCTTAACATCCACCACCAACACCTAGTTTGTAACACTTGTCTACCCTAAACTTATCGATTGGGACCAACAAGGGGCCCTATTCTAGATGTATTTCAGAATGACGAAGCTATTGCTGAGTTCATGAGACTCTGGGATGGTATCCCTCTTGGCGATCACAAAGCTAGTTTTGTAATGGAACTAGAGCAAATGGCTTATTTTGGTGAGAATGCCAAATCCTCTAGTCGCAAAAGTAAAAATAAAGAAAGATCTCTAGGTGAAAACCACACTGTGGCACCTCCCGATCACAAAACAGTAAAAACAAAGGATGTATCTAAAGGTGAAAACCCAATTGTGGCACCTGAGGATGGAGGATTTGACCTTCCCCTACCATCTAAGTATCAAGATAAATCAACTCTCCTAGTGGAAGATTCTACAGAGATAAATCTTGGCACATAGAAAAATCCAAAGACAACATTCCTTGTAGCATCATTATTAGAACAAGAGCACAAGCATCTTACCAACTTCTTCTTTCAGTGAACCATCAACTTTGTGTGGAGCTATGCTGATATGCTAGGGTTGGACCCTTCACTAGTAGTTCACTATCTCATAGTTGATCCAAAAGCTAAACCAGTCAAGCAAAAGCTAAGAAAGATGCATCCACAGATTGCTCTCTTGGTGAAAGTTGAAATACAAAAATTGTTAGATGCAAAGTTTATCAAGCCTATTGATTATCTAGAATGGGTCTCCAACATTATACCTATGGCTAAACCAAATGGGGCCATCCACATGTGTTGCAACCTCAAAGATCTTAACAAAGCATGTCCCAAAGATGACTTTTCATTGCCAAACATTGATCTTATAGTAGACTTGACTGCTGGTCATGAAATGCTTTCTCTAATGGATGGATTTTCTGGCTACAATCAGATAATGATAGTGGAAGAAGATCAACATAAAATAACTTTCACTTGTCCTTGGGGTACCTATTGTTGGCGCATCATGCCATTTGGTCTTAAAAATGCAGGTCCAACCTATCAAAGGGAAATGACAGTGATATTCCATGATCTCTTTCATCATATCATGGAGGACTATGTGGATGATATACTAGCAAAGTCTTCTAGGGTAGATCACATACATGTTTTGGGCCAAATCTTTGACAAACTAGAAAAATATCAAGTAAGACTCAATCTAAAGAAGTGTGTCTTCGGGCTAGCCTCAGGAAATTATTGAGATACATTGTATCTCATAGAGGCATTGAAGTAGATCTAGAAAAAGTCAAGGCTATACTAGAGATGCCTCCACCAAAGAATCTAAAAGCACTAAGGAGCCTTCAAGGAAGGTTACAATCCATTAGGTAGTTTATCTCATAGCTAGTGGAAAAATGTCAACTATTTCAACACTTTCTCCAAAAGGATGTCTCATTTCGATGGGATGATAAATGTCAAGCAACATTTGATCAACTCAAAGAATATCTAGCTACATCTCCTATCTTGGTACCACTAGTCGTCGATAGGCCTTTGATCTTATACATCTCAACTACAACTGCAGCCCTAGGGGCTCTCCTAGCACAACATGATGAGTCAGGAAAAGAGCATGCAATCTATTACATTAGTCAAACCTTGGTAGGTTATGAACTCAATTATTCACCTATGGAAAGAGCTTGTTTAGCCTTAGTGTTCGCTTCCCAAAAGTTGCAACATTACATGCTAAACCAATACACAAATCTAATAGCTAAAACTGATCCATTAAAGTATCTCCTAGAAAAAGGAGCCCTCACAGGCAAACTAGCTAAATGGGTTATGATCCTTAGTGAGTTTGACATTGAGTATGTGGACCGTAAAGCAATCAAGGGGCAAGCATTAGAAGATCAACTAGCAGAAGCACCCATGAAAAATGTACATCCTATGGTATCTGACTTTCTGGATGAAAATCTTTTCACTCTTTCTACCTCAGTAATGTGGAAGTTGTATTTTGATGGTTCCTACACACAACATGGATTAGGGGCCAGAATCCTTTTTATCACACCTCAAAATGACTATATCCCAAAGTCATATCGGCTTGAATTTCCTTGCACTAACAACATAGCTGAGTATGAAGCACTCCTCATAGGTCTCAATACAGCAGTTCAATGGGACATCAAAGAACTATAGGTATATGAGGACTCATAACTAGTCATTTGACAAGTCACATATGAGTACCAAACAAAAGATGAAGAGTTGGTCCCCTACAAGCAACTAGTGGATGTCTACAAACCACACTTTTCTTGCATCACTTTTGAGCAGATTCCAAGAGAGAATAACAAAGCTACAGATTCTATGGCTTTTGTAGGGTCACTTATAGACATGCTTGCAAACACACACATAAATGTGAATTCTTGATTGAGCAATTGTTGATACCAGTCATCGATGTTCCAACTATTGAAATCATCTATGAACTTGTTGGTCTTAATTCCCCATGGTATGAAGATATCTATAAATACCTTAAACATGGTACCTTTCCCTTTGAGCTATCTACCACCCAACGCAAAACCTTTATCCGTCGATCCTCCCATTACACCATTATGGGTGATACACTCTATCATCGTAGTCTCTATGGTATCCTCTTACGATGTCTTAACGCAGAAGAAGCTGATGCTACCTTACGAGACATACACGAAGGTGTCTATGGTACACATTCTATCGGTCCTAATCTCGCTAAGAAGATACTCAAAACAATTATTACTGGCCTACAATAGAACAAGATGCTTTACATTTTGCTAAGAAGTGTCTACAATACCAGTATCATGGAGATTTGATTCATGCACTAGCTCATGAAATACAACCTGTGACTACTCCATGGCCTTTTTCACAATGGGGTCTTGACCTCGTAGGACAAATCCACCCATCCTCATCCAATGGCCATAAATTTATCATTACCACCACTGAGTACTTCACAAAGTGGAACAAAGCCATTCCCATGACTTATATCACCAGAAAACAAATAGCCAAGTTTATTCTTAACTACCTCATTTGCCAGTACGGTATCCCCCAAGCCATTGCCACTAATAATGGGAGACCATTCAAGAATCAAGATGTCCATGCCTTGTACACCTAATACAATATCCGGCATCGCTTTTCCATGCCCTACTATCTGCAAAGTAATGGCCAAGCCAAGGCTTCTAACAAAACCATTCTCAAAATGCTCAAGAAAATAGTCAATGACGCTGGTCGTGATTGGCGTTTGTAACTCAATCCCACCCTATGGGCCTATCGCACTAGTATTAGAACACCAACTGGTGCCACAGCCTATGCCTTGGTCTATGGCTCTGAAGCCATTCTAGCTATTAAGGTCGAGATCCCATCCCTCAGAATATCCATGCAGAACCTGATTGATGGAGAGGAGTATCGCACTTCCAGATTAGCTGAGCTAGAACTACTAGATGAGAGGTGCCTTGCCGCACTTAATCATCTCCATGTCTATTAAAACTGCCTCTAGCATAATTATAACAAAAAGATCAAAGAAAGATGGTTTTAAGTTGGTGATCTTGTCTTAAAAGAAAATAAGAGAAATCAAGCAGATTAAGAAAAGAAGGGGAAGTTTGAGCCTAATTGGTTAGGACCCTTTGTTATCACAACAACATATGGATCAGGAGCTTATACTTTAGCAACACCTGAAGGCATTCCTCTAGATGAGCCACTTAACAATGTTCATCTCAAGAAGTTCTATGCCTGATCCTCAGAGTATCCATGTCAAAAAAAAACAAAAATAATCCATCATATGGTGAAAACCTGGTAAACAGGCACCTTGGATAAGTACCATAGTGAAAACCTGGCAAACAGGTGCTATGTGTAGAGTTAACACCCATCATCTATCAAGTCTTGTTCATTCCATTTTCATAATAAAATTCATCCATCCATCCATAATAAAATCATTGACCTTGTTTGCATTTCCATTGCCCTATCTAAAATAGCTTGGAAATTTGTCAATGTTCATCGTCATTATCCCATGTCAGTTATCACTTAGCTTACATCAGCTATCCTATGTCAAGTTATCTATGTCTTCCTCTACCAAAAGGGGGCAACTCTTTCCTTAACCTAGGTCTAGGAATGGATCCTTGTTCGTGGTTCACAAAAACATAAACACTTCAAACACTTTCACACTTTAAAAACACAAACACTTCAAACACTTCAAACACTTCATCCTTCAAAGCAAAGCACAAACAAGAACAAGAACACTTCAAAACCAAAACCAAAACAAATACACGACAGCACAAACACACCAAACCAAACCAATCAACCATATCAACTGTCTTATACAGATTGTCACATGCTCGAAACCAAACCAAGTGTCTTATACGAGGTGTTTCATTTTTGAAACCAGACACCTTCATCCTTATGTTGATCTAGGTATATATCGTTCCCCACAATGATAACACTATCCTACATCATCAAACACAAATCAGAACTACATATCATCTCTTCTCAATCTTAAGGTACCTTGATCCCATGGATATGGGTATGTAGGCAGTCTGTAATATGAAGAAAGTTTCTAGTACTCAGGTACATAAGATATCATCATTTCACCTCTCCAGGCTCAATCACTTTGACCCACTCATCACTCTACCCAGAACTACATATTTATCATTTTCATATTTCATCGTAATGTGCTTTGATCACATGGATACAGGGTATGTAGGTAGTTTGGCATACAAAGGAAGTATCTAGTACTCAAGCACATAGGATTCATCATTCTTCACCCATCTCAATCCATTGACATTTCATCTTTCTAGTCTTCCATTTATCAAAATCCATTCACCTCAACTTGACTAACTCAAGCAGCAAAACAACAAACAAACACATCCTTTCAAAGCAAAAGCCCTTAACCAAACCTGAAGCAAAAACACTTACTTACAGAGCCATATGCTATCCTACATATTGATTGCCAACATTGGCTAAATGAATATGCCAACATTGGCTAAATCAATCTCAACCTAGCAACAAATCAACACACTTGCCTTACATAATGTTCCATGATCAAAACCAGATTAGGTGTCTTATACGACATGTTTCATTTCCTAAAACCAAACATTATCCTTTCAATAGATAACAACCTTTAACGGACACATCGTTCCTACAATAAGGCTATTATCTACCCAACCAATCCAATCTATCCTAAGCAACCTCTTTGGCAAGAGAATATGTTGGCTGTATGTTTACTTTGTAAGTCAGTCAATTTTCTTTTTGGTTAATCTTTTTGTTCCTTTCCCATTACTTATTCAAGACTACCTTGATTTATCTATATCTTGGTATGTTGTGATGTAGTACGGATTGGGGGCATAGTCATTGCTTTTGTGTATCGTGTTTGAGGAATGATCTTTAGTATCTTTCTTATCAACATATTTATCTTGTGTGTGAGTTACAACCTAGCATCTTACATATTAATATACTTCTTGCATTTATGTATTGATGTTTATTTTATGTTCAAGACTATGGCTCATTCACATGTCCAACAAGGTTATATTATGTCTAAGGGATCTAATTTCAAACTGCTTGCTTGTAGAGTCAACGTCCTTGCACTAGGATAACATAGCACCTTGGTCTTTTATACCTTGGTGGAAAACTATCCATGTGCTATATCAAAAATAAGGATTGCTCTTTATAAACATTTGTGAAACTGTTGCAACAAGCTTATCCATCTACTCATCCATTTATCCAAATCATCATATAGTTTTTCAAGCAAAGATCGATCAATTGTCTTTCTATCATGTTCTATTCTATCTCCACTTTCTTCTATCTATCATCCAAGTCTTCTACATACCAGAATCACCATATGTCAGCTTCCATCTATCCAGCCTCATCTTTCTCAACACAATCTTCTAGTCAAGCGTCAACCCAGTCCTTCTGTTGCTTCCCTATCTTTACTCTTGAGGAGGCATCCTACACCAGATACACTGGGGCAGCTAGCTACACTGGGACATCAAAATTGTATCATGTCTTCAACAATCGCTTTCTTTGAAGCAACACTATAAACTGTATTGCATCAAAGAGGGGAAAAATGCAGACCCCTAAAAATGACCATGTCATCGTGCATCACTTGCATTTCATCAAATCACCTACATTTCAACATTAATTTAATAATCTAATTATTTAATTAATTTAATCAAATTCTTCCAAAACTCCAAAATTCAACATTAATTGAATAAATCCTCTTTATTTAATTAATTTCATCAAAATCAACTTTATTCTTCCAAGATTAAATAATTTTAATTATTTAATTAAATCATGATCTTCTTTCAAAATTCAAATCCACATCAATTGAATAAATTAATTATTTAATTAATTTATCTTCAAAATCCTCATATCTACAATTAAATAATTTTTATTATTTAATTAAATCAATTGTTCTTCTAAAATTAAATAAATCATGCAAATTTATTTAAATTATCTCAATCTCTAAAAATAAAATATAATAAAATATTTTATTTATTCCTCTAATCATGCACAAGAAATTAAATAAATTTATTTATTTAATTTCCTTTTCTAACTTCCAATTCCTCTAAAAATAAATCTTGTTCATCATGCACACAAAATTAAATAATTTATTATTAATTTTTCTCAAATCACTCAAAAAGCAAATTACAAGTTGAGTTAATTGACTTAATCAATCTTGTTTTTATCAACAAGTCTTAAATTAGAAAAGAAACATTCTAATTTATGAAATCAAATCCTATCTTTATCAAAAAGCAATTAACTCAAACAAAACTATCTTTTTGTGTGACACATGTTAGGTGCACATTCATCATGAATTCTATATTTATCTCATCCGTTGATCAATCTTCATTGAAGCCTATATAAACCCCCCTCATCTCCATAACAAATCCTCTTCGATCATTTATTCTCAGGCATCCTTTACAATGCATTGACCATTGATCGTATCATTGAGCACACTTCTACCTTTTGAGTACAAACACAATCTACATCCACTTGTTGCAAACATGGTTTCACAATTTGAAGAGCAATCTACATTCGACCAAGAGATCCAAACAATCTAGGTGATAGTTTCTTTGTTCATAATTTGATTTATTCATTGATTTGGTTATTTCTTAGATAGATCTTTTGATGTTATGGGTAATTGAGTTGTTATTATCATTACTTTGTGATCTTATAATTCAACCTCTTTTTTCCTATATACAGATTCCACCAATCTAACCCCACTTGGATGGTCCCTGTTCCTTGAGATTGTTGATTACACTTGATCTCAACATAATACACTCGCTACACATACTATCAAAGCATCACACTTTCACACAAAATCATCAATTGTAAGATTAGATTCAACCACAACTTACGACTTATATCTTTTCGCCCATCCTTTGATTTATCTTAATCATCCATCGATTCCTACCTTACGGATGAATCCTTCCTACAATAGCCATAATCACCAATCCACACCCATCTTGGCAAGAGGTATAATGGCTATTTTTTTGGTTAGTTGGTCTTTTGGTTATTGATTTTTATCTTTTGTCCTATTCTTAGATTATTTCCAAACTACCTTGATCTCACTACATCATGATAGAAAGATCTAGATTGGGACATGATCATTGCTTTCATATGTTTTTCTTGTGGGAGGTTCTCATTACTCCACTTTAGTATTCATATCTTGTGAATAGTAGGGTCAGTTCTAGCATATTAGTTTCCTTTTACATCTAAGGTTCCTCATACCTTTTGTGTACTAAGGGCTTATGCTATAGATCCCCCTCATTCATTTACGCACGATTGTACTATCTTGGGCATGTATGGGATCATCCTATTGTTTGTAGAGTCAAGTCCAATGCATGGTATACCTTGCCACCTTGTTCCTCATACCTTGGTGCATAACATCTCATGCTATATCAATAGTAGTGCTCATATTTGTTTGCAGAATTTATAACACATTCTATCATCCCCTTTATCACCCCATCCTACATATACATCCCTATTACCATTATCCCCTCCCATATCTTTCTCTAAGCTTCATCGGAATAATCGTCATTTCCCCCCACTTATCTTCCCCCACCTACCTATCCATTTTGACCATATATTTCCCTCCTAGTCACACCCTTGACCATTTTCAGGCACTTGGTATCATGATCAACAAATCAAATCACAACATCCATGACTTTCCCATTCCCATTTATTAATCATTCTTCATAATCGTCCCTTTGCATTTATCATTTTCCATACATTATCATTCCATTATCCTTTTGCATTTTCATCCATTCATAATATATGTTTATTAATCTAAGCATATATTTATTTGTCCATTCATTATCATTTGTCCATTTATGTTCCATTCCATTAACATTCGTACATCCATTAAGTCCCATTATTCCATTTAGTTCATTAATAGTTGGTTCATTTATTCCTACCATTAGTCCATTAAGCCATATTACATCACATGTTTTCATCATATCACATTATCATTAATACATTATCCATATTATCCATATCAACCATCCTTACATATCAAAAACCATGTCATACATACATATGTATTCATAATCTACATTTTCATCTATTTTCATACATGAATACATAAATAATATATCACTCGTCAAATCCAACATCATAAAATCATGTCATACATCCATAATGAACATCATCATATCATGACATCCAAACCATAACATATCTTGTATATCATAATCATCATCATAATCCATACAAACATCCATACAAATACATCATACATCATGTCATCACCTACATCTCAAATACAAACATCCATACAAATAAATCATACATCATGTCATCATGTACATCAAAAACATCATCATTTATCACGTACATCTACATCATATCATCCTATGCCATGTCACCATGTATCACAAATATAACATCGATCACATCATCTATCATACATCACATCATATCATCAAATACATACAATATCCATAACCTACATGTTAGTCCATCATAATCCACATCATAATCCATAAATACACATCAATAAAGTACATAAATACATTCCATCACACAACGTCTCATCTCATATATATATATATAATGATCATGATATATCAAGTCCTGAGGACTTGTAAAAAATACATATGAACAATAAAAAAAATAGGATTTTGCAAGCCCCTAGGAGGAACTCGGTTGCATTGAGGCCTCTGACCAGGATGCCTCTACGTCTCTTTGTGGAAGTGTCCCCATCACCTGCTGCCCTGCCTAACCAGAAACTAGCCCCTGACATGCTATTGGTGCCTATAATGGAGGTGGCTGTTGTACTGATCTCTCAAACTTCCCTGTCCTCCTTGATCCTGACGCCGCAAAACAACTATGATAGCTCTCTCTGCCCCATTGGTGCTAGACACTCACACAATGTCCTGTAGTGCTGTGCCTCCCTCTCGACATCATAGGCCTATGACTGCACAGTCCTGAACATTTCCAACATCCCTGACCCCAAAGCATGTCACACTTGATTGTGCTCCTATGCCTAAGCTAGTTACATTTGCAACTTTACTACCTGGCCCTGTAAGTGGGTCACCTGCATGTCACCCTGTTCTTGTGCCAGTTGCACCTGCAGCTATGACACCTATCCCTGTAATTGTTGCATCTAGGACAACAACTATTGCACCAATCCCTGCAACCTCGCCACCTTTGTTCCTCTGTACCCATCTGCATCTTCCCCTCCCCCCTCCTCCATCACCCTCCTCCATGTCCATCTCCTTCATCTCTATCTCCATCTCTATCTCTATCTCAATCTCTATCTCCTCCTCCTCCTCCTCATCTCCTACCACCTACACTGTAACTGTATGACCTACTAGTATAGTCAGTCCTGTTGGTCTCTTTTGAGCCCATCACTGATCGTAAATGCCATCGTTCCTGCATCCAACACCTATGCTTTGGCATCCCATGCCCTACCTTGCAGCCCATAAAAATTAGCTATCATTGCTCGTGGGTTAGGAGATGGCCCCCACTGTGGTGCCTTTGCATGTATCTAAGAAAATACTGTCTGCTTCTGTGACACATCCTGTGGCAGTCCAAACTGCTGAGCTACCTGATCTGGCATATATCGGTCTATAATGAGCTCTGTGCACCCCATCAGGTATCATGGCTATGTCACATACCTCAGTTTCTCTACATCCTTTGACCATGCCTCACACTCTCCTCACAGCCTCCATATGACTAATTGCATATCATTGATCATCCTCCTCCAATAGCTGAGATCACCTAGTCAATGGTGATAGAGAACTCCTCTATCTCTATCTCTATTTCCTCCTCCTCCTCCTCCTCCTCATCCTTGTCATATCCTACCACCGGTGTTGCGACTGCATGACCTACTAGTATAGTTAGTCGCACTAGTCTCTGTTGAGCCCATCACTGATCATACAACACCGTCATCCTTGCATCCACCACCTATGCTCTGGCATCCCATGGCCTACCTTGTAGCCCATCGAACTTGGCTATCACTACTCATGGGTTAAGAGATAGCCCCCACTGTGATGCCTCTACATGTATCTAAGAAAATACTTCCTACTCTTGTGGCACGTCCTATGGCAGTCCAAACTATCGAGCTACCTGATCTGGCATATACCAGTCTATAATGAGCTTTGTGCATCCCATTAGGTATCATGGTTGCATCACATACCTTAGCTACTCTACGTCCTTCGACCATGCCTCACACTCTCCTCATGGCCTCCATATGATTGACTGTATATCATTGATCATCCCCATCTAATAGCTAAGATCACCTAGTCAATGATGCTATAGCACTCCTCTATAAGCATACACAAATGACAGATGGCTCAGTCGATCCCTCACCATCACCAACCTGGTAATCGGTATATGCTCCCAGGCCTAGATGTGCAGTAGCGTAACTCTGCACCCCAAGCTAGTTGATCATCGATATACCACTGCGTCCATGTCAAGATAAAGGTGCGCCAACATGCACGACCCCCATGTAAAAACCACTCCATCTCGAAACATCCTCAACAAGACCATCCCCCAGTCCACTAGGAACCCCCTTGATTGCCTGTCAGGAACTAGTGTCCTTGCAATCACCCCTGTTACAAATAGGGGAAACCTATATAACTTGTCCATCACTTGGGCATAGATCTCTATCCTCTACACATCATATGGAACCATTGTAGGAGAAAACATATCATCCACAAACTACGCACCATGACTGTGGACGTATACCACCCTCTTCCCATGTATGGGGATCCACATGATCCTCCATACATCCTCTAACATGATTGATGCAGAGGTAACAACACAAAGGACCACAAAGGGATCAAACTAACAACACAGGAGGAAGAGGATAGAGGGGATGGCAGAGAAAACAACTCTTCTAGGCCTCAGTGGACCAAACAATAACACTTGACATCAAACAGGACAAGACTGTCGACTCACTCTCTATTGCTTCAACATAGCATAATGACACCATTTGTAGGTTCATACACATGGGAACCTTCCAAAACTTTTTAGGGACCCTAGACCTTCTAGGTTTGATTGTACCAAGCCCACAAAACCATAAAAATGCCTAGGGGATACATCCTTGTACCACCTCCTTCACAAACTAACTCACTTCATTGTAGCCCTCTTTTTAGGACTGTCATAAAATAATTTTTGTTTCAGACCTCTTCTCCAAACTATAAAGGGCTTTTTTTCTACCCATTACCTTGTTCTTGAACATATTAAACATGCAACATAGGTTTCTTTGGAACACTACATCCAAAACTTGACTCTACCCTGCTGTCCCAAGGGCTAATTAGGCCTCCTAGACATGAAAAAAGGCTAGAAAACTTATTTCCAATTACAAAGACCCACTCCAAGGTATCAAATAGATCATAAAAGGTCTACATACTCTTTTGTCAAAGGTTTTGTGCCAAACTTCTCCATTTCCCTTCAAAAAGCAACTCCACCTATGTTAGGACTGTCAAAACATAGTGTTATTGGACTTCAAGAAACACACAAATCTATCCTTTCCCACCACATCCACCATTCCTGCAACACAAAAATTAGAGGAACAACAACAAAATATCTCCATATCATCCATTATTGGGTTAGAGTGTGGATGGAAATGGCTCCCAAGCCATCAATTTCTTCGGAAACCCCATAAACTAGATTTTTGGACCAAAAATTAGAAAAATGCCAATAAAATTCTTAAACAAAAATATTAATCTACCAAATAAAATAAAAAATAGAGCTGACACAGCCCTCTTCCAGATTTCATTTTGTTCCCTCCATGAAAATTTTGTACATTTCTGTACAAGTGCTTGAAAACTAAGAAAACCACCAAAAATTGCAGAAAAAACTATGTTTTTTTTCTCTTATCTCTTTTGAAAACTTTCCCCACACAAGAAAATTTGATTCTCTTCAGCTATCATATGCATATTACATTAAAATCCATGTTTTTCTCCTCTTTCCATCGTGTAAAGCCAAAAAAAGAAGGTAATTAAAGCCTTCCATAAAGAAAACAAAAAGGTTATCCTAAAATCTAGGAAAAAAAAATCTGCAGGCCTATTATTAGAAATTTTCCTTTTCTAAGGCCACCACTACATGACCATGCCTTTAGAAGGAATTAATACATTAATTTAAAACTTTATTTTGTCTTTAACAACCAAAATTACAAAAAATTGACTAAATGATTATTCTAGGTGCACTGCACCAATGATGGTCATCTTTCCTATGGGCAATAGGAAAGAACATCACTCTGTCTCCACTCTCTACTAGGGCCATCATCATGACCCTTTGTGCCATGATCCATGGCATCTCTTCTATGAATCTCAATCTGATCAACAGTAGAAAGACTTAATCCATAACATCCAACTGATCCCAGAACACTCGTGTCAGCGGTCGTTGCTTGTGCAAATGCAACACGTCCTCATCATCCTACACACATGTCTAAAACACTTCATTAGATTTCCTTTTTCTACTAGGTGCTAAGCCATGGTGCCTAGACGCTAAAATATTCTAGGTGCTAATCCATTTATTTTAGGTGCTGATCTTTAGGTCTAGGTGCTGATCCTCAAGTCTCGGCGCTAATCGCTAGAATCAATGCTACTCCTTCTCTGGGTGTTGAATCAGTCATTTTCAGCGCTAATCCATCCACTTTGGGCACTAAACCCAGACCCCTGGGCACTAAATGCCAGACTAGGCTCCATTTCTTGGCACTGAACCAAATCATTTTGGGCACCACACCTTCTGGGCTAAGTGCTAATACCTCCTCTTCTCACTTGCCTAAATTAACACTAATTCACGCTAGCTAGGTTCTGATCGCCAAACTAGGTGCTAAACCCCTGTCTGGGTGCTGATTTATGTCGTTGGAGTGCTAAAATTGACCCCTAGGCACTAATTCATCTATTCTAGCATGTAGCTTATCCCCCTTTCCCCTAGCATTTATTTATCCTACCTAGCCTTAAACCAAATTAAAAAGTGTGGTTCAGGTACTTACCGGGTCTCCAACCACCACAGGTTGCAAGTACTCCCTCACCCACTCCATGCGATGCTCCTCTTATGGAATCCATGCCATCTCGTCTCTAATCATTTTTGTCTCCTCTTATCAAGGTTTGCAAATCACAAGAATACAAATGAGGAGAATGGGCCCCATCTCTTATATGTATCCCCGTAACCCTAATTTCTTCCCCTCAAATTTCACACCTATCCCCATTTTTCCTCCCCCACCCTATCCTATCTTCCTTATTTATCCTTCTCTCTTCTTGTCTAGCCCTTGCTCCCTCTTTTGAGACATTGCTGGAAATATTCTCATTTTTTCCACTGATCTCTCAAGGGGGCATCACCTCACCATCCTTTCTTCTCCTGCTAGCCGACTGGGGCACACTAATCACTCAAATATTCTTTGATATCCCATCAACCCCAACAATAATGAAACCATATCAAAGAGAGGGAAAATGTAGACACCTAAAAATAGTCAGAACCACCTTCATCTATCCTATGCATTCTAAACCTAACAATTCACACCATTTCATCCAATACACACGTTAATTAAATAATTTGTAATTATATAATTAATATTTCCTCACCTTTCCCCATCACTAAAAATAAATTTCTTCTACTATAGTTCAAAATATAAATATTTTTAACAACTATAATTCATATGCACTCTCAAAAATTAAATAAATATTCCTATTTATTTAATTCCCTATTTTGTGCACTTTTGATTACTTTTAGTAATCATCATTATTTTCCTCTTTATCATGGGTTAATTAAAATTAACCCACAATTACATCTCCCCATGTGTCTAGAAGTCCACTTGTCATTCAATGTACATGCATGTACATGACAAGTGGTACTTTGGAAGCATAGGCAAATCTTCCAAAAAGTGTACATTTGTCCCATTTGCTTTTCTTCCACTCCAAGTGTCACTATTCATAGAATTTTAATTTCCATGTGGTACTATTCATCCACTATTCATCCAATTTTAAATTCCATTTGTCCTCTCATCCCAATTTTAAATTCCTCACAAAATCCAAACCATACCTTTTCATAAATGAAGCCTTACATCTCATACACCTACCCAATCCTAGCCATCCATCCACTCAACCATTCAATTTCATCCATTGATATCCTCTTGAATCTTGGAGTATTTCCCTCATCCAAACTCCTCATGACACTTGTCCAATTCTTCTTGCTTGAGGATCCTCAAGCAATTTGGGCCCTTGATCCTTCAATTCAATCCTAGCCCTCCATCCTCACCTCCAAAAATCTATAAATTGAGCCTCTCCCTTCCATTTACAACAAGCAACTAGAATGCAAAGAAGTTCTATCAATTTGAGCACTCACATAGCTAATTTACCACACCATATAGCTTAGTATCTTATCATTAGAACATATCAATAGGATTGCATATAGATAAGGTGCAAATATAGTTAGTTGTGCATTTCTATTTAGTCTAAACTAGATGTTGCTTGAATTAGTGAATTGGATAGGTTAGACTTTCTTTAGCTTGTCCTTGGTGGTTCACTCTTTCTTGTTGACAGTTAGATCCTATTACTTGAGATGTCTTCTTTCGAAGAGATGTCCAGTTTGATGAGTCTTTCACACATATGGATCCTTCATCAACTTCTTATTCCTCACTACCTACTCCGTCCTCTTCATCTCGTGTAGATACCTTAGCACTTGAGGATCCTAAAGATGTTGGTCCCAATCCACCATCTCCACCACCTCCACCACCACTTCTACCTCCACCTACACGTGTTTTTCCTAAATGGGAACGCAATACTATTTAGGAGACTAGATCTTTAGCTAGTGATCCTATGACTTCTCATCACACTCACTTATAGACTTTTGGCTCTAGTCTTCTGAGTCATGCCATATCTCCAGATCCACAAATTGTTTCAGAGGCTTTAGGTGTTTCAAAGTGGGATTCAACTATGGCGGAGGAGTATTCTTCTTTGATGAAGAATAATACATGGGATTTAGTACCTCTTCCTAAGGGAAGAAAAATGGTTTGGTTCAAGTGGGTGATCGCACCAAGTATGTAGCTAATCGTTTTGTTGAAATATACAAGGTACGTCTTATTGGTAAGGGTTTTTCACAGGTTGAGGGTATTGATTACTTCAAGACCTTTTCCCCTATAGCCAAGATGGATTTTGTTCACCTTGTTCTTTCTATTGCTACATCTCAGAGTTGGTAGGTATTTCAGATGGATGTGAAGAGTGCCTTCTTGCACAGTGATCTTCATGAGGAGATCTACATGGAACATCCTCTAGGATTTGTGCAAGACTCTTCACTTGTATGCAGGATTCACCATTCTTTATATGGTCTCAAACAAGCCCCTCAGGCTTGGTATGAGAAGATTGATAGCTTCTTTCTTGCATCTAGTTTCACATGTTGCCACTCTAATCACACTGTCTATATTTAGAAACATGGCGATGACCTTTTGATTCTAGTCTTGTATATAGATGATTTGCTTTTGACTAGTATTTCCCCATCCATGCTTCAGGATATTCGACACTCTTTGATGGAGCATTTTGACATGATAGATCTAGGGCTTTTGCACTATTTTCTTGGTCTTCAGGTTCTTCAGCCTACTAAGGGGATCTCCATATGCTAGCAGAAGTATGCCATTGATATGCTTCATTGTTTTAGCATGGCTGATTATAAGCCAACTCCTACACCATTTTAGTCTAGTGTTGTTTTGACTAACACTTGCACAACACCTTGTGTTGATGCATCTTTGTACATACAATTAGTTGTGTTGAGAATAAGGAATACTAAGAGGAGGGGTGAATTAGTATTCCACAAAACCACTTCTTAACCAATTTATTTATCCAATTTCTAAAGTTAATAATATGGAAGCAGAATAAACATAGAAACAACAACTACATAGACATAACACATGAACACTAGGATTTTTACATGGAAAACCTAAAAAGGGAAAAACCATAGTGAGTGTTAGCTCACAATATATTAATATAGCATAATACCAGATTACAAGAAGGGTCACTGCCTTAGGGCTCACTGCCCAGAGAAATGCTCACTACATGAAAGGGTCACTGCCAAAACAGGCTCGCTGCCAAAATAGGCTCATTGCTAGAGAAAGAAAGAGGAAAGAAGAATGGCTCACTGCCAAATTAAACTGCTCAGATTGCATCTACACATGCATAGTTGTAGCTCCAATGATGCACAAAAATAATATTTCAAAACTCTTCATGTCTGACTGATCTATTTCACTACTCTGCTTTTACATGGCAATAAGATCTCTCTTCTTCTACTCTTTATTGCTTCCACAAAATCACCTTCCACTATATGTCGCACATATGTATATTCACATTTGCAATGCACACACCTAACACTAAATTCATTAATTCCATATATATATACACAACACTTAAGATCTTCATATTAGGTTGGCATACTCAAATGAAGAGTATAGTTAAAAAACTTGTAGCTTGTCGGCCAAATCCATTCATCAAAATACATAGCATACCTAAATAACATTTGAAAGACCTTCTCATATGTTGGCTCCAACTATCTAACAACTTAGGATTAAGTTCTAAACAATAGAACTTACCACATACAATTTAAACTATCATGTCGGGCTCAAACACAGACTGTTACTGACCCAGTCTAACTGTCAGATCACATCTTTTACTACGGACTATAGGGCTTGCTCAAAATCATATCAAAGACTCCTTAGATATCACCAATCATGCCTTTAGAACCGCATAACAAAATATTCTTTAGCAATAAAATGCAGACCATCAGAACTCAAACTCTCACAGTTAAACTCTGTAGCGATACTCAACAGCTTGCAACTATCTTTCTGGTGAACTTTAGATCTTACAACTCTAGAATTAGACACTTCATACAAGTGTTTACAACACCTCATAACTGCATAACAAACTATGCACTTGTGGAGAAATGCGGATCATTTTACTTTGCACTGCACACTATCCTTGTCATACTTCTGTTCATCCAAACTTAGATATTTTCTTCAAATGACTTTCGAAGGAAGTCATGACCTGAAAACTAGATTATATCATCATTAAATGTAGCTATGAGTCATCATACTTGAACTACATTTGTAGGTCTTCATCTGTGGAGGCATACTAATCCACTTTCTGTCCCTTACTCTGAATACTATCCATACTTAGTCATTCTGGCCTTCTGGTCTTGAATACTCTTGTACCTTGTTGCCAAACCAAGTTGGTCTTCTAGAATGATGCCTTCTTTTCCTTGTTTCCATCAATGACAACACTCAATTATTCAACATAGCAGTGTCTCTTGCCAGCAATCTCCCCCTTTGGCATTGATGGCAACACTTAGTGAAAAATGCTTGACTATCTTGATTGCTCCCCCTTTCTATATACACTCTATATTTCTTCTCCCCCTGAGATGTTTTCGTATTTTTCATTGATCTTCTTCTCCCCCTTTGACATCAATGGAAAAGATGTAGGTTCTGGAGTCAAAAATTGTCAAAACTACAAAATTTGCTATACTCTGCCGCATATATACAAATACACATTTGTATCTTAATTTACAGTTGAAGGTAGAATATCATTATAGATAGTCTTTATCAAAGCTATCTCTCCATTCCAACTATTCATTACAGTCTCCAAAATATGGATGTGGCTATTTATCAAGCTTTTCTGCCTTCTACACATCTGATGGCGTATCAATTAATGCTTGTGATTTCAAGGCTTCATCTGCTAGATTGGTCATGGAATCAATTTTTGGACTTATTAGTCCCCTTAGCTAACACAACCTATCTTTTATTTCTTCCCTTTTCTTCATTAGAATGCTCAGATCATTGTGAATATTTACAACCTGTGTCTCTTTGGTACTTATTGACTCAATTGCTGGATTATACGCCTTAGAAAAATTAAGCAGTTTGAGTTCCATGTCCTTGATTTTATCTTCTAATTCCTTTGTAACCTTTGGACAAGATAGATAAAATGTGTACAAGTCACAACATTCTTTTATGGCACTTTGCATACCTCTTATTCCTTGGTTTAAAGTGATTTTATCATTGATCAACATGGTTTTTAACTCGGCTAATCTTTTCTCATCAAATTCTTTTCTGACCTTTGTTTTTATAGATTTTTCAAAGGATTTAAAATGATTGCTGATTGATTTTATCATACCTTTTAGTTGATCATTAGATGATGTTGAAGTGTCTTTTTAGTATTTAGGCATCAATTTTTCCAGTACATCAGATACTGTTGTAATGAGCTTATTGTCTTGCATGTGAGTTTTCATAAATTCTTCTTGTGCCTTTGCTTGGGAAAATGATACTAATTCAAATTTTTGTTCCGGAGACAAGGAATTTAGATTTATTGGTTCTTGAAGAAACTTGGGTGGATCAAGGATTTGAGCACTTTGTAGCTTTTCCAAGGATTTTGCAATAGTGTCTCTTGCCACTTTTTCTTCACAAAGTGAAACTTTATTTCTCTTCTTTTCTTCAATTGTGGCTTCTATAAAGGATGAGCTCCTTATCCTTTTTCTGGGACTAGATGTTGGTCTCTCCTCTTCAAATCTCTTTTCTTTCCTTTCAGGAGTGCTTGATGTCCTTTCTATCGGAGCAATTGTGGACTTTGATTCTCCTGATTTGATTTTTGCCTTACTTAATTGTTCATCTGATGTTTTCTCTGACTACTCAAGTTCCATCAACATTTTGGATGATAATTCTGAGAATGTCCCAAATCTATCCTCTTTGGGATCAATAGGTTTACTTAGTAGTGCATCAGCTAATTCAGTCAAGACATCTTCTGCAACTTCATAACCCAGTGCAGGGACCCATATAGTTCTTGGTTCCATAGCTTCCATGAAGCATTTGTCTTTATCCACCATGAATACAATATCCTTTTCATATTTTATCACTACATTTTTAGGTATCCAGAACCTACTTAACATTTTCTTTTGAAAATCTTTGAAATATTTCCATAAGATTTTGTTTTGCTTATCTACATTACCCAAAATCTGTAAGTGATTTCTTATTTGAGAGGCCACAGGTATGTGATCAAGCCAGATAATATTTGCTGAACCAAGTAGCTCTCTCAAGAAGTAAAAGAGTAAACATGTAATGAATGTTCCATATTTGAAAGGATGATTAATTTATTTTGTTCTTTTCAAGTTCTCCATTAGTTCACTCTGGAGCAATTCGTAGAGGTCACAGTTCGTATTGTTTTTAATCATGTCATATGCTACATATATAGTTGATGTAGACATAGAATTTTCTTTGTTGGAGAAGTATACTTTGTATCCAACAATCATTGAAGAAAATCTGATAGTTGAATCCCTGATATCATTCACTGTAAGGGCATTCTTATCAAATTTGGATCTTGTTAGCTACATTACCACATTGATCTTCATTTTCTTTATGTTTGGAACCCTTTCAGAGGAACTCATAGTGGTTACAGCTTTGATGGATTCTTTGGTTATCAAATAGGAATCATCAAGGCATAGAGATTCATCATGAATTTTTCTTAGAATAAGTTGGACCCATGCATCATTCAGAATTATGGGAAAATCCAACTAGGTGTCAAGTTTCTTTTCTCCTAGAACTTTATATTCATCTTTTAACACAATAGCCACAGTAGTCAGTTTGTCTAAATATAGTTTTCCTAACTTCATGTGATCATATTCTTCTAGACTAATATGAATGTATGCTTTGATATCTTCCATATGCATAACCCCATGTGGAGTAATTGAGAATGCTCCTAATAGATCATTTTCTAGTGATTTGAAGAATTGTTTCTTAAACTTGGGGTGAGGCAATTTCCCTATCTCAATTATATGAGGAGTAAACATTTTCCTAGAGAAATTTAATTTTCACAGTAAGGTTTCAAGTTGTAAATACCTCTTTCATCAGATTAGGGTTTCCTTGATCTTGATCTGAAATCCTTTGGAGAATACTTTAGTTACTTTGAATCTTGCTTAGGTTCCCTTAGTCACTTGAGTGCATGAAATGCAGAATGATTTTTCCTTCGGATACAACTCCTTTTATCCTTCCCATGCCAAAACCTAAGTCATTAATGTCACCTTACAAAAAGTTGTTAGGCACCTTCCTGGCAACCACAAACACTTTAGATTACTTCACAAATCTTCACAATTGGACCTTTTCTTCCAAAACTTACTTCAGAGGATCTGTCATATGATTCCTTTTATCATATCTTCGTGCCAGATTCTAGCACTGGTTGACTGGATGGGGGTTTTAAACTTTCAATACTACTCCCCCTGAGCCAGAGCTCTCACTTTACTTCCTGGAGGAAGTATCTACACCAGAATCTAGTGCAGATCCATCCTTGGTATTGTAAATATCTTTCTTAATCCAAACCTTGCTCATCTCCTTCTTTATTTCAACTGGATCAACCTTTTCTTTTCCCTTATCATTCCTCTGCTCTATTTTCCTTTCTTCTACATAGTGATTACTCTTCACATTCTTGCTTCTACAAAATCTTGCAATATGTCCAAATTTGTTGCAATTGAAGCACACAATGTTTCCTTGTCCTTTGAATGAATTCATCCTTGATCTGCATTGATTAGCCATATGTCCAAATCTATTGCATGCAAAACACTTTCCATTGAATGATTGACTATTCCTTGCATTATAAGACCTATTTCTTACCAGATTTCTACATTCATTTAATTTGTGACCAATTTTCTTGCAATTGAAACATTAACCAGAGAATGATAAAACATTCTGATTTACTCTAATCCTGCATTGAGTAGCTTTATGACCAAACTTATTGCAATTAAAATAGTGGCCATTGAAATATGGATACCTCTGAGCATTTGGCTATCTAACCGGAGGTCTTCTAGGTCTTCTTCTTTGATTTCTGAACTAGTCCCCTCTGTTTTGCTTTAATCTAGTGTTTGTTTGACTAGTTTTTGAACTTTCTCCTTTTTCAAATCCCAAACCTTGCTTATCATCGGCACTCTTTTGACTAGAAATCCTTTCATCAAGCTTTGGAGTACTTTTCTTGAACTTTTCTTCATAGCTCTTGGCCTTTTCTAGGTCTGCTTTTAGACTTACAATTTCTTTTTCAAGTTTGGCACAATCTTCTGATTTTCTTTTCATCATTAAATTTAGATCTTCTTCTCCTTTTATTCTCTCTATAACTTCTGCTTCCAAATCATTCAGGGTTGCATTTGCTGATATCAATTGATAACTAACTTCTTTGTATTTATCTTTGAATTTCTTGACTTGTTCTTTTAATTTTGAGATGCATTCATCAGCTTCTAGTAAGTTATCCTTCAGATCCCTGACTTCTGCTTCAGACTTTTCAAGATGAACAAGGGCTGCTTCTAGTTCCTTATTGCTTTCATAATTTCCAAATCTTCTTGCTGCCATGATTACACTACCCTAGATCTTCCTCAAGCTATTAGACTTCTTCCAAGGAACCTTGCTCTAATACTAATTATTGAGAATAAGGAATACTAAGAGGGGGGGTGGTGAATCAGCATTCTACAAAACCACTTCTTAACCAATTTATTTATCTAATTTCCAAAGTTAATAATATGGAAGTAGAATAAACATAGAAACAACAACTATAAAGACATAACACATGAACACCAGGATTTTTACGTGGAAAACCCAAAAAGGGAAAAACCACGGTGAGTGTTAGCTCACAATGTATTAATATAGAACAATACCGGCTTACAAGAAGCCTCATTTCCTTAGGGCTCACTACCCAGAGAAATGCTCACTGCATGAAAGGCTCACTACCAAAATAGGGTCATTACCTAGAGAAAGAAAGAAGAAAGAAGAATGGCTCACTGCTAAATTGAATTGCTTAGATTGCATCTACACATGCATAGTTGTAGCTCCAATGATGCACAAAAATACTATCTCAAAACTCTTCATGTCTGACTGCTCTGTTTCACTGCTATGCTTTTACATGGGAATAAGATCTCTCTTCTTCTTCTCTTTATTGCTTCCACAAAATCGCCTTCCACTGTATGTTGCACATATGTATATTCACATTCACAATGCACACACCTAAGAATGAATTCAGTCCCATATATACATATATATATATATACATATATATATATATATATATATATATGCAACACTTAAGATCTTCATATTAGGATGGCATAATCAGATGAAGCGTATAGTTAAAAAACTTGTAGCTTGTTGGCCAATCCATTCATCAAAATACATAGCAGACCTAAATAACATTTGAAACACCTTCTCATATGTCAGCTCCAACTATCTAAAAACTTAGGATTAAGTTCTAAATAATAGAACTTACCACATACAATTCAAACTATCATGTCAGCCTCAAACACAAACTGTTACTGAATCAGTCTAACTATCAGATCACAACTTTTACTGCAGACCATAGGGCTTTCTCAAAATCATATCAAAGACTCCTCAGATATTAACAAATCATACCTTTAGAACTACAGAGCAAAATATTCTTTAGTGGCAATATGCGAACCATCAGAACTCAGACTCTCACAGTCAAACTCTGTCAAACAGTGTAGTGATACTCAACAGCTTGCAACTATCTTTTTGTTGAACTTTAGATCTTACAACTTTAGAATTAGACACTTCATAAAAGTGTTTACAACACCTCAAAACCACACAACAAAATATGCACTTGCGGAAAAATGTAGATCATTTTACTTTGCACTGCACACTGTCCCTGTCTTACTTTTGTTCATCCAGACTTAGATATTTTCTTCAAATGACTTCTGGAGGAAGTCATGACTTAAACACTGGATTATATCATCATCAAGTAGATATGAGTCATCATACCTGAACTGCATTTATAGGTCTTCATCTATGGAGGCATATTGATCCACTTTCTGTCCCTTACTCTGAATACTATCCATACTTAGTCATTTTGGCCTTCCGATCTTGAATACTCTTGTACCTTGTTGCCAAATCAATTTGGTCTTTTGGAGTGATGTGTTCTTTGCCTTGTTGCCATTAATGACAACACTCAATTATTCAGCATAGTAGTGTCTCTTGCCAACAAGTTGGCAGTCTTTTATACTTGACACATACCCACCCTAATATAACCTTTGCTATTGGGCTCATCTCCTATTTTTTAGATGACCCTCATGAGAGCCATCTGAAGGCAGCCAAGTGCATTTTGAGGTATATTTAGAGCACCACACATTTTGGCATTCAGTACACGCCAAGAGCTTCACAGATAGTAGGCTTCACCGATTTAGATTGGGTAGGTGATGCTAACTCATGGAAATCAACCTCTAGGTTTGTTTTCTACCTTGGTTCAGCTCTAGTTGCTTGGTCTTGCAAGAAGCAAACTACTATTGTATCATCCACTGAGGCTGAGTATCGAGGTACAGTCTTTGCTAGCCATGAGGTACTATGGCTTTGATAACTTTTAATAGAGTTTGGTCTACCACAAGATCTTCCTACCATTCTTTGGTGTGATAACCAAAGTTCCATTCACATTTCACACAACCCAGTTGAGCATCAGAGGACGAAGCATATCAAGATTCACATGCACTTCATTTGACAACTTATCTAGGATGGTGTTCTTTCCTTAGAGTATTTGTCTACTCAGAAATAGGTTGCTAACATCTTCACTAAACCTTTAGTATCACCCCACTATCTTGAGTTGTGACGTATGCTTGGGGTGAAGGAAGTTGTCCTTTGTATTTATATCTCTTTTTTGGAGAGGGTTTTTTCCCATAGGGTTTTCTCCTTTACTTAGTCTATGAAAGACTTCCATTTCAAGTACATGAGTACCTCATCAAGCTATGTTGCCGGGACTCATTTTTTTAGTGATTTTCTCCCTAAGTATCACGTAAGGGGGGTTGCTTTTTTGAAAGGAGTCTTTAGTCATCTAGTTTACTTCTATCTAGTTTCACACTAGCTTAAGTTCACTTAGTGGTTTATTTGTCTCACCTCATAGACATATGACACATGCTATCACACTTGTTCCAAGTGTTCTACATGTGTCACACATCATGGAGGGTTAGTTAGTGTTTGAATCTCACCTTATCACTTCCTCCTTTTCCTACATATACAAGGAGTTCATTGTACATTCTTATACATTTTATGATAGTTTTTAGCCTCCTGCTTTTTGCACATTCATCTTGTGGAAGTTCTAGTTATTCAAATCATTTCATTGTTGCTCCTAGACATATCACCATGTAAAAGGACATAAAACATCTAACTGTATGAGGTTAAAGAATTATAAAAGATTTTTTAGATCATGGCAACATCACAGTTGATGAACCTCACAAGAGATCACCTAACGAAAACCTAGGAGCATACAAGGATCCACTTCCCAATCATAAGGGAAAAACCTCTATCTCCAATAAAGAATACAATATCATTCCCCCTCCTTCTTCTTTCAACTCTGTTGTGGGTCATATAGAAGAGTGTCCTAACCATGTGGCCACCATCACCATATGGGCCAAAACTCCTAACTATGCCATCACCACTCACCGTGGCCACATATCCATTCAAGGAGCTCCAGTTGAAGAACAAACTACCACCTCTGTACCCACAAAACTCCCACCCACCAAAAAATACAATCTCCTTGAACACCTTGGAAAAACCCCCGCACAAATATCCATCCTTGAATTTCTTCGAACATCACCCCTTCACAAAGATGTCCTTGATAAAGCATTGATGGAAACCCACATCCCCAATAACCTGAATGTAAATCAATTCCATACCATGGTAGAACATCTCTCCTCACCGCACCATCTAATGTTTTCTGAACAAGAATTCTCTTTCTCCAATCCATCATATAATGAGGACTTACACATCAAAGTTGCATCCATAAACACACCATTAAACAAGTCTTAATATATGGTGTTCTGGCCTAAACCTATGCACTTTAAAATTAATAAAACATTTGGATATTTTGATGTCGTTGTGGACTCATGTGAAAGCATAACCATCAAAGAATATGATACAGAATGATAATCTGGAGGAACCATTAAGCTTCCAATACAAGTTGGGAAAAATATTTTGGAGACGAAATGCCAAGTGCTAGATCTTGATCTCCCATACAACATCCTCCTCAACCACCCATGGATCCATGCCATGTAGGCTATCCCATCCACCTTCCACCAATGTCTCAAATTTCCACACAATGGGATTGAAGTCACCATATATGCTGATCCTCGTCCCTTCCAATATTGTAGTTTATTAGAAGGAGACGATAAAACCTTTTGTCCCTACAACAATGCCACTAAACCATCCATCTCCAATAATAATCCAAAACCTTCCAATTCTTACATTGATCCATCCAACATTGCATCCACCTATAAAACCTCACCTACACCTGAGATCAAGATCAAATTTAGTGACACATGATGTGGAGAGTATGACCTACATGGTACATTTTGTGTAGGGCAACTTCCAATATCCTCTAAAGCATTTGGCAAGCCCAAATCTGAGGCAATATCTATGATTTTCATAAAATGTAAACCATCTCAAACCTTTGAATGCAAACATCTAATGGAGAAAGAAATCCTTGAAGACATATCATCCTGGTTGTATAAAGATGATGAAGAAGAAGATAAATCTCCTATCCTTCCTATTGAGAAATATGGAAAAGGTCTCACCATTGTCAAAAGCATGGGCTACAAATGACAAGGTGGTTTAGGCCTTCATGAGAAAGGAATCCTTGAGCCAATTCAAGCTACTAAAAATTCTGACCATCAAGGCCTAGGGTATGGAAAGCATGAGCTTGTCTCCATGTAACTAGAGTATATCTTAAGTGAGTTTGCTAAAGCCTTCCCTACACTTGATAATACTAATGAAGAGGATCATCAAGACTCTTTCAAAGACTTCGCCAAACTATTGGACTCATCCATTTGCACTATCTATACCCTTTCAACCATGCCATCACCATCTGAGGACCTTCCACTCATTTACCCCTAGGAGATCACAAAGTAGGCTATATCATAGAACTCAACAAATCCACCTGCTTCAGGGAGACCTCCAAACCTCTTAGTCACAAAAATATCAAAATTAAAAATACATCCCCTAGTGAAAACCACTACATGGTACTTTCAATTGACAAAATAGTAAAAATAAAGGACATATCTCCTGATGAAAACCTCCTCAAGGCACCAGGAGATGAGAGAATGGACCTCCCCAAAGTCCCAATACTATATTAAGAAAGATCACCCATATTAGGGGAAGAATATCAAGAAATGAACCTAGGAATAGAAGAGTTACCAAAGATCAGTTTTCGAGCATCTTCCCCCACTTCAATAGAGGAAGCAAGCTTCTTGGCATTTTTCAAAGAGAGAAGTGAATTTCACATGGACATATGCTGACATGCCTAGTCTAGACCTAACACTAGTAGTACATCACCTCACAGTACATCCTGATGCAAAGCCAATCAAGAAAAAGCTTCAAAAAATGAATCCTCAAGTTGCATTTCTTGTCAAAGATGAACTCAAAAATCTCTTAGATGTTGGGATTATTTGACCCATTGACTAGCCTGAATGGGTCTCAAACATTATACCAGTAGCAAAAGTCACTGGGGCCATCTGTGTATGCACATATTTCAGGGACCTGAATAAATCATGCCCCAAAGATGACTTTCCCCTACCAAACATCGACATCATAGTAGACTTGATAGCAGGGCATGAGATGTTGTCACTCATGGATGGATTTTTAGTCTATAATGAAATAAGGAATGCTAAAGAAGATCAACACAAAATGACATTTATTTTTGCATGGGGCAATTACTGCTTGGTCATCATGCCTTTTGGTCTTAAAAATGTAGGTGCAACCTATCAGAGGGCCATGGTTGTCATATTCCATGATTTGCTTCATAACATTATGGAGGATTAAATGGATGACCTATTAGGGAAATCAAAAACCAAAGAAGATCACTTAGATGTCTTAGCAAAGATATTTGACCAATTAGAAGAATACAAGGTGCTTATTAACCCAAAGAAATGTGTCTTCAAAGTTACCTCGGGAAAACTCCTTGGCTACATTGTGTCACAATGAGGCAAAGAAGTGGACCCAGAAAAAGTAAAAGATATAGTTGAAATGCCTCCACTAAAGAATCTAAAGCAGCTGCATAGTCTCCAAGGAAAACTCCAATTTATTAGACGCTTCATAGTATAGCTCACTGATAAATGCCACCCATTCCAACATCTCCTTTGAAAAGATTTGGCATTCATATGGGATTCAAATTGTCAAAAGGCCTTTGAACAACTAAGAGAATACCTTGCTACACCACTAGTCCTCATGCCACCCCAACTAGGACTATACATTTCAACAACAAAGACAATAATAGGGCATTATTAGCACATCATGATGATACTAGGAAAGAAACAACCATCTATTATATCAGTTGTACATTAGTTGGATATGAGCTTAACTACACATCCATTGAATGAGCATGTCTTGTAGTTGTATTTACCTCTCAGAAATCATGACACTATATGATCAATAATAAAATAAAGCTCATCACAAAGATAGATCCACTAAAGTATTTATTGTCCCATGTAGCTCTCACAAGACACATGGCTAAATGGGTAATGATTCTTAGTGAGTTTGATATTGAATATACAGAAAGAAAGGCTATCAAAGGACAAATCATAACTGACCATCTAGTAGACACACCCATTCCAACCAAACATCCACTACTTTTAAAATTTCTAGATGAGTCTATTTTCACAATAGCACCCACGTCAGAATTAAAAATGTATTTTGATGGGTCATACACACATTGTGGTTTGAGGGCAAGGATCCTGTTCGTCACCCCATAAGGAGACTGCATCCCTAAGTCATACAAAATAACATTTCCTTACATTGACAAGGTAGAAGAATATGAAGTGCTCATCATTGGAATCAACATGGAAATTTAGTGGAAAATAGAGAAGCTAATGGCCTATGGTGATTCTCAATTGATCATAAAATAAGTGAATAACAAATACAAGACAAAGGATGAGAAGCTCTTGCCTTATAAAATGATGGTAGATGATTTTAAGGAATATTTTTTTGAAATCTAGTTTGAGAAAGTCCTGAGACTTAATAAAAAACATCCACTACTTTTAGAATTTATAGATGAGTCTATTTTCACAGTAGCACCCACATCAGAATTAAAAATGTATTTTGATGGGTCATACACACATTGTGGTTTAGGGGTAAGGATACTGTTTGTCACCCCATAAGGAGACTGCATCCCTAAGTCATACAAAATAACATTTCCTTGCACCAACAAGGTAAAAGAATATGAAGTGCTCATCATATGAATCAACATGGAAATTTAGTGGAAAATAGAGAAGCTAATGGCCTATGGTGATTCTCAATTGATCATAACACAAGTGAATAACGAATACAAGAAAAAGGATGACAAGCTCTTGCCTTATAAAAGGATGGTAGATGATTTTAAGGAATATTTTTTTGAAATCTAGTTTGAGAAAGTCCTGAGACTTAATAACAAAGAAGTAGATGCAATGGCCACCATAGGTTCTCCCATGGATATGCAGAAAAAAGTCAGCGGTACGAGTTCCTCATTGAAGAATTACATATGCCAGTCTATGATATCCCGCAATCAGAATTAGTCTACAATATCATTGGTCCCTTATCCCCCTAGTACATTTAGTGTTATCTCTGTGATAACATCATTCAAACCTGACCTATCATCTACCCAATTCCGCACATTCATCCACCAAACTTCCTACTTCAGCCTTATCGGTGATACCCTATATTAAAAGTCCTGATGGTACCCTTTGTTGGCAAGAGACACTGCTTCGGTATTGACCTGTATGTTGTCATTAATGGCAACAAGGCTTAGAGATCTTATCACCATGATAGGAAGAGATATCTTTGGAAGAACATGTTGGATGCCAGGTCCAGTTGACAGAAAATGGCTAAGTATGGAAAGTATTTTGAGTAGAGGACAGTAAGTTAGATAGTATGTCTCCGTAGATGATGATCTGATAATGTGGTTCAGTTATGATGTTCTCAGTTGTTTGATAATGTTATGCTTCAAAGGTTAAGTCCTAATCTCCTCCGAAAGTCACCTTGAAGAATTGTCTAAGTTCAGATAAGCAAAGGTATAGTAGGAATAGTGAACAGGGTCTAGTGCAGTGGTCCGCATTCCTCCGCAGATAAGTATTTTGTTAAGAGGTTTTAAGGTGTTGTAAACAATTATATGAAGTGTCTTATTCCAGAGTTAGGAGATCTGAAGTCCACCAGAAGGTTACCTACAAGCTACTAAGTATCGACATAGTGTTTGACAGAGTTTGACAGAGATAGAGTCTAAGTTCTGATGGTCCACATTTCTCTGCAAGATGATATCATGCCCTACGGTTCTAAGGGTAAGATTGGGAATGTGTAAAGAGTCCTTGATATGATTCTAAGGTGTTTTGAGATCCTCAATAAAAGTTGTAAGTCAGTAGATAAAGTTGTTAAGCATGCTCTGAAGGAAGAGGTTGACAAGTATATTAATCATTGTGCAGAGAAGAGTTAATGTTTGGAGGATCTATGTAAGTAGTTGAATAATTAGAGCTGACCTATATGAACACATTTAGGAAAAGAATTGGGTCCACATAACTTTTAGTACATTGGATTGAGCCAACAAGGTACATCTTTTTATGTACACGTTTTCTTCTTGGATGCTGAACTGACTATGAATCAAATCATGATGCCAATATATATAAGAGAAATGAATTTTGGTTGAGTGGTGTGGTGTTGAATTGGTGTGTGTGCATGATGCAAGGATGTGAATATCAGAGCAGAGTTAGAAGATCATCAACAATGAAGACTTGGGATTTAGAATTCAGTTGCTAAATGACTAGACCCTGGCATAGTGACAGATGCTTAAGCAGTGTTTAGTTTTCATGTGCAATATGTTTGGAAGCAAGATTTTGTCATTAAGGCAGTGAGATGGCAGTGAAAATTCAACAGGGTTTAACAACCCTCATGTTTTAACAACCATTATTGTAATCTTGCTAGGTTTAGGGTTGAGGTAGTGAGCTTGCTAAATCTAGTTGTACTTCATGGCAGTGAGCCAACATGTTCTAGGCTCGTGGAGTGACCAAGCTTGAACATTATTTTTTTTAAGATTGCAATATATATTTGAGAGCTAATCCTCTTCGTGGTTTTTCCCTTTTAGGGTTTTCCATGTAAAATCTTGGTGTTATGTGTCATGCTTTTTTGGATGCTATTCATTTGTATATTATGCTTCTATTTAATTAATCCTTTGAAATGGTTAAAAGTAAAAGTGCAAGAAGAGGTTTATAGAACATTGATTCACCCCCCCTCTCAGTGTTCCTGACAATCAACAATTGGTATCAGAGCAAGGTTCCTTGGAAAAAGTTTAGCATCTTAAGGAAGATCTAGGATAGTATGATCATGGCAGCAAGAAGGTATGAAAATTATGAGAGATACAACCAATTGGAAGCAGCTCTGATGGATCTTGAATATTCTAAAGTAGAGGTCAGGGATTTAAAATAAAACTTGCAACAAGCCGGTGAATGCATCTTAAAGCTGAAAGAGCAAGTCAAGAAATTCAAAGACAAATACAAAGAAGTTAGTGACCAATTGTTATTAGAAAATGAAGCCCTAAATAATTTGGAAGCAGAAGTTACAGAAAGAACAAGAGCAGAAGATGATCTAAATTTGATTGTGAAGAACAGATCAGAAGATTGTGTAAAACTTGAAAAAGAAATTATAAGTTTAAAAATAGATTTGGAAAAGGCCAGGAGTTTTGAAGAAAAATTCAAGATAAGTACTGTAAAGCTTGATGAAATGATTGCTAGCCAGAGGAATGCTAATGACAAACATGGTTTAGGACTTGAGAAAGGAGAAAGTTCAAACTTTAGTCAAATGAGCACTAAGTCAAGGGAAAAGAAAGGATACCAGTTTAGAAATCAAAGAAGAAGACTTAGAAGACCTCCGGTCAGACAACCAAATTCTCAAAGGTACCCATATTTCAATGGTTATTATTATTCATACAATAGGTATGGTCATAAGGCTACTCAGTGTAGGAGTAGAATAAATCAAAAGATTTTACCATTCTCTGGTCAATGTTTCAATTGCAAGAAAACTGGTCATAGAACAAATGAATGTAGAAATTAGATTAGGAAAAGTTTCAACAATGGGAGGAATGAACAATCATTCAAAGGTAAATGATTCACTTGCAATAGAATTGGCCATAGAGCTGTTGTATGCAAAAATAAAGTGAGTCAAAGTTCTATTAGGTGCAATGCATGCTATAAAATGGGACACAGATCAAATGAATGTAGAAGCTCGATAAGAAATAATTTTCAAAACACAAGGAATAGTCAATCATTCAATGGAAAGTGTTTTGCATGCAATATATTTGGACATATGGCAAATAAATGCAAATCAAATTCAATCAATGGAAGGAATCAAGGTCAAAAGAATGTGATGTGCTTCAATTGCAATAAATTTGGACATGTTGCAAGATTTTGCAGAAGCAAATATATGAAGAGAAATCACTATTCTGAAGAAAGGAAACCAGAGCAGAGAAATGATAAAGGAAAAGAGAAAGCTGATCAGGTTGAAACCAAGAAATAAATGGACAAGGTATGGATCAAGAAAGAAGTAATAGAAGTTAGGGATCAATCTGCACCAGTATCCAGTGCAGATACTTCATCCAGGAAGTAAATCGAGAGCTCTGGCTCAGGGGGAGCAGTGTTGAAAATTCAAATCCCCAGCCAGAAAGTGGGTGCTAGAATCTGGCACGAAGGTATATGATAAAATTTGATGTGACACATCTCTTAAAGGAAAAACCGGAAGAAAAAGAGTCAATGTGGCATATTGCAAAGCAATCCTAATCGACAGTAAAGGGTTTTAATAGCTTTTTGGAATGGGCATTTAATGATGACTAGGTCAAATCATGCAGAGGATAAAAAGGAACCCTTTTTGGTTTTTAAATCTCTTTGCATTCAACACAATAGTGTATTGATCTAGTCTGCGAACTACGAGATTTTTCAACTTGCATCATGGAGGTTCTCCTCTTGACTGGGGATAAATGAATCTATTTGGTCATGCTCACATAGAAGCCCTTGGAAGGTTGTATTTGTAGTACTTGTAAATCAACATATGGCAGATCTTGAGAATTTGCTGCTGGAGGCAGCAGGTCAAACTAATGCCAAATGGAAAGCATAGGAATCAAGCTCCAACAAAGAGGAATCAATCTGATTCCTTTTCAGATGATGATAGTGATTCCAATTCTAATAAAGAGGATGATTCTAATGATAGAAAGACATCTAGGAAGAGATTTGGTTCTAGTGAAAAGGATAATGATGATGTGGACTAGAGAGATGATACAGACAGTGATGGGTTATCATTTGGAAGTGATTTGTACAAAGATGATGAAGATAGGGAATGGCTTTGAAAGGTGTCTGAACTAGATAGGGAGATGATTTTGGTAGAAAGAGAAGAGGTGAGGGATGATTTCCTTTTTGGTGTGGAAGAGGGCTGAAGCTTGACAAAATGAGACTAGGAATTAGAGGGGAAAAGATGTAGGGCCACCATCTTCATGGATGCGCTCTTCTGTAAAATCTACCAGGACAGTGAAAGAAAATGCCTTAAATGAATCGGTTGCAAGGAGATAGAAGGCACAAGATTCAGATGTGTAGAGAAAGTGAAGGGACATTGCTAGGTTATCTAAAGGATGGGATTCTTCACCTAGTAGATGAAAATCTCATTCTAGTTCTAGTGTTAGTCCATTGTTCTCTAGCAATAGGGATTAGAGTCTAAAGAGTCATGGAGATCCAGACAGCAGTGATGGAGAAGGTGTTGGCAAGAGACACTGTGTGGCTTCATGAGTGTTGTCATTGATGGTAATAAAGTCCATCCCACACATCCACAGGACATGATACATCTTTACCAGAAGTAAGATTGAAGAGTATTTTGGTCCGGTGAGCAAGAACAGAGCATGCAACAGGGTCCGACAATCAGGTCCAGATCTCTCAGAGGAAGTATCTCAGTAAAGTGCAGACTTGGGAAGTCAACAGGAGTACCATCACTAATACATTCCAGAGATTGACCCTCCGGTGATGAAAGAGTGAAAAGATATGAACACCTAGGTGTTGGGTTCCTATTTGGCAGAGAAGACTGAGGAAGAACTGACTGACAGAGCATCAGACCTTAATCTAGATGAGATATTGATGGTGATCAAGTTTCTTGAGGTATCATTGATAATTGGTTGACATGATTGATGACTTCTATAACTATCTTTCTGATACGCATCACTTAGTAAGCATGGATTCAGCCGACAGACCAGAGTTTGGAAATATCTTGAGTTTTCTAGATACCAACTAGAAAGATGATTGAAATCATTGATGCGGATATATATACCAAATTGATTTCAGTGTGAAGGTGTGTGTGGTGTGTTGTGTGGTATGAACAAAAGTAGAGAGCAGTGTGCAAATAGAAATACAGGTCTGGTATGTGACAGAACAGCAGCACCAAGGCAGAGGAAGAATGAAGTGCAGTAGATCAGTATATTGAGCTTAACCAAAACTGAACCTTAGCATATGTGTATGCTTCTCATCAGTTCAAATACCTAGTTTCCATCTATAAACTATTGTAGATAGTGAGCCTCTTGTGAGAAGTGTGCTTAGGCAGTAAGCCCTAATTGGTAAGTGCCATTTCGTACTATCTTATTCTTTTAGTAGAGAATACAATCTTGGGTTAATCACCCCGTAGTTTTTTCCCTTAACAAGGTTTTCCATGTAAAAAATATTGTGTCATGTGTGTTGAGTTTATTTCTACTTCCATGGTTATGTATGCTTATATGATTTGATATTGCACTAATTGTTAAAGAAGAAAAGAAAGCCAAATTATTAAGATAACTAATTCACCCGCCTCTCAGTTATCAAAAATTGGTATCAGAGACAAGTTCCTTCTAACAGAGCCTAACAACTTGAGGAAGATCTGGGAATTCAATGGATATGTATGGTATGAGGGAACAACTTCAGTCTGCCTTAGATGATCTTGATCAATCTCACTCTAAAGTCAATGACCTAAGGGGAAGACTCAAACAAGCTGATGATTTCATAAATGAACTCAAAGAAAAACTAAGTATCTTAATGAAGAAAAGAAAGGAATTTATTCAACAATTAGCAAGTCAAAATGAAGCTAATGATACTAATGAAGATCTGAATGAGAAAACCAAGTTATGTGAGAAGTTATCAAAAGAGGTCATTATAGTAAGACATGAAATGGAATCAGGAGTTATGAAATTCACCCAAGAAATTGAAAAGAAAAGAAAAAGTGAAGATAATCTAAAACAATCTCTCAAGGAGACGTCAGAAGACTGCCACAAAATGGATAGAATAATCAGGCATCTGGAATCTGATCTTGAAGAAGCTAGAGACAATGAAGAACAACTTGAGAATCAGATAGACACTGTTAAAAGGGATCTTCAAACAATAAATGAATACAAAGAGAAATTCAAGATAAGCTCTGCTTAACTTGAAGTTCTTCTTGAAAGCCAAAAGAGGGTAGATGAAAAGCAAGGCTTGGGGTATGAGAAAGGGGAAAGCTCTGGATTCGGTCAGAAGAACTCTAGATCAAGAAATCCAAGGAATAGGCCTAGAAGACCTCTGGTAAGGCCACCAAATGCTCAAAGATATCCATCCTTCAATGGATACTGCCACAATTGCAATAACTTTGGTTATAAAGCAAATCAGTGTAGAAGAAGAATGAATCAGAGTAATTCATCCTTCTCCAGACAATGTTTTAACTACAAAAGGTATGGTCACAAATCTCAAGAATGTAGAAATATGCAAATGAACAATTCATTCAATGGTAGATGCTTTGCATGCAATAGAATGAGACATATGGCTAATCAATGTAGATCAAGAGGATATCAGTTAAATCTACAAAGAAATGTTGTTTGCTACAATTGCAATAGATCCAGTCTTATTGCCAAATTCTGCAGAAGTAAGAATCAGGATAAAAGGGGTCCGGTGCATCATAATAAAAATCAAGACAAAGGAAAAGGAAAAGTGAATGTGGATGAAATTCAAAGGGAGATGAACAAGATTTGGGTGAAGAGAAGTATAGAAAATGTTGGGGATGGATCTGCACTAGAATCTGGTGTTGATATTCCTTCCAGAAACTAAATAGATGAGCTCTGTCTCAGGGGGAGTCACAAAAGAAAAGAAGTTCCCCCAGCCAGTCAATTGGTGCCTGAAATTGGCACATGGAAGGTTGCAGATTGAAAGGGCCCTCAGAGAAATAAATTAAGGAATCTTGATCTGCGGATAGATGAAATGATTGGAGAAAGGAAGATAGATTGTCAATAATCACCAAGAATAAGTCTAAGTGCATCTTAGTGATCCAGAAAAGATCTTTCTCAGAACAAGGAGAACAAGGAAACCTGAATGACTTAAGTTACGCATTTATTGCAATATGGAATTAGGGTTTGCACAGAAATATAAGGGTTCCTTAGTGAACATTTGTACATTCACATTCAAGGAGAAGAGAGAAGGAGCTCTGCAACAAAATTGTCTCAAACCTCTCAAAGATCAACCACAGAAGTTGATTCATCCAACAATCCGATCTGACTCATATCGTGAACCCTAGAAGTGTAAAAGGTATTTTCTGCTCTTGAATATCTCTTTCTGACTCTTTAAAAGATGGCTACTCTGAATGTTTTGAAGATTACTGATAGGCTGCGCCCTAAATTCAAAAAACATCCCTATAAATCCCTAGAAGTTGATCCCCTAGGAGCATTTTCTAGCATTCTGCATGGAGTTCTGCATGTAGAAGATGTTACGATTTACATACATGCAAACATTGAAGAATTTGGGGAATCCAAGATGATGGATATCTACCACAAGGAACTGATAGATGAATCATTTGAACTCAAACCTTAGTACAAGGCCATCCAAGATAAGCATTTTTGACATTACATTCATTTCCCCTGTTTTGTTGAAGATGATTGGGTTCGGTATGTTCTGAGAAGAATGCATGGCAACTTTATATGGTTGATGAGGCCATTCAAGATAACCAAGGATGCAATTAGGGTGGTAACCAGATTGCACTCATCTAGTGGGTTGCCTGCTCTCAAAGTAGTCAAAAATCAAAATGTAATTCAGGCTACCGGATCAAAATTTGACAAGAGAGCAATGACTATAGAAGATATCATTGATCTGGATATCAAGTTTGCATCCATGATAATTGGCTATAAGATATATCACTCTAGCAGGGAGAATTCTATATCCGAAACTGCAATCTATGCTACTTATTAGATGGTAAGGGAGAATACAGATTATGATCTTTGTGAACTTCTTCTGAGCCAACTGTTGGAAAACCTACAAAAAATCAAGAAGGACAAGAAGAACTCATTCAAGTATAGTGGGCTAATACTATGTTTGTTCTTTTACTTTATGAATGAGCTACCCGGATCCAGTGGTTGGGTATGGCAAAATGACAAACCTGTTGCCATTCAAATCAGAGATTACATGCATGGGCTTGGTGATGCCAAGGTTCAAAATACAGCTCTCTGCGGATACTTCAAGAACTTTCAAAGTATGATGTAAGCCAAAGAAAGAATCCCCCAATCATTGGTTGAGAAGTACAAGGATACAGTGTGCTTTATGGTAGACACTGATCAATGTCTAATGGAAGTAGTAGAGCCAAGGATATTCTGGATTATGCCAATGGGGTATGAAGTAGATGAGAAAATTATGGAGCTACATGTTCAACACATGCTAAGTCAACCCAAGGATCCTAAGGCAGAAAGGTTTGGAACCTTTCAAGAATTGAGTGTGAAAATCCATGTTGAGCTAAGACAACCAGAGATCAAGAGAAAAGTGAGAAGGGAAGTAGAAGAAGTTGCCAAGAGATATGGAATATCAAAGGAGGCAGTTGATGCCAACAGAGAGAAGCTAGAAAGGGCAGAGAAAGAAAGACAAGAAACAGAAAAGAAAGTGCTCCAGTGCAAGTCCCCTCCTTGACCAGATCCTCCAAAAGCTCTGCACCAGCCACCTCTAAGAGTCAAAAAGCCTCAAAACTAGAAGTCTAGAGATCCAAAAAGGGAGAGAAGAGAACAAAGAAAAAGGCAACAAGGTCCTATACAAGTCAGAAGGATGATGAAGAGACAGAATCTGATGAGGAGATCAAGAAAATGAAGAAGAAGAAGAAAACATCCGGTGAACCCTCTATTGGTCATAACAAGGAAGAAGAGGCAGAAGAATTCATTGAAAGACCTACTCTCTGCATTGATGATATCATCAAATTAGTCACTGTGGATGGGAACTTGAAACAAATGACTAAATTTTATGATGACTATAGTGAAGCTGATGAGAAGATCCTGGAAGAAGCTATAGTCAGGTATCTAAACATCTACAACAAAGCATTCATTGAAATCACTTCCTTAATTCCCAAAAGCCTAGAGAAGGAACTTGAAATAAGAAAGAACAATGCTAAGGCAAAGGACTTTGAGATCTAAGAACAGATAGCTATTTAGCTCTACCCTTCCATCACTCCAAAACAAATGAACATGATCTTCAAGGATTGCAAGGACAAGTTCCAGAGAAAAGCAAGAATGAATCAGTTTATGCTTGGAGAGACTGATAAAGTGGCAAAAGAAACTAAAGACATTCTCCGAAATGCCTTCATAAAATTCAATCTCCCTATTATAGAGGAAATAGATGATGAACCTACTAAGAAAAATGCAGAAGATCCAAAGGAGATAAGTGAGGAAAGGACTCAGGACTTCGATTCCTCTATTCTGGAAGAGGAAGTCCATGAAGAAGTAAATATCTCTCATTTGAATTCCCAGCAGACTTCGGATCTAAAGGAGAAGAGAAGATAGAGGAGATAATTAGTCAAGAAGAAGAGGTAAAGGGAAGAGAAGAAGTTCAAACAGAGAAGACTCTAGGAGATAGTTCTGAGACTGCAGAAGGAAAGAAGACTCTATCTCCAGCAAGAGACACTACAAAAACTATTAAAGATTTCTTGACCAAAGAAATGATGGAGATTGATGAACCAGAACTACTTCAAGGACCATTCAATTTTGGTTCCCTCTCCCCGATTCAAACAATGAAGATAGCATCCTTTGCTCAAATAAAGCCAAAAGAAAAACTTCTGAAATCTCACATGGAAGACTGTGAGCTGATAGAAATTGCATCTGATGTGTTGGAAAAGATCATGCCATCCTTTCAGAAGGATCTTTCATCCTCTTCATCTAGTAATCTAAAATCTCTTGTTAATTCTATTAGCACACATTTTGATTCTTTGGAGAAATCAGCTGAGGAGAAAGTCCGGAAAGAGTTTTCAGATAGAAGATTCTCTGAAGTATAGGGGTACATAGCCAATGATAGGAGAAATCTAAATATTGGAATAAAGATCCTAGAAAATGCTCTTAAAGATGGTGGAGATCTATACAAATTTTGTCTATCTTGGTCCATCGTGACAGCAGACCTTACCAAGAAGGTGGAAGAACAAGAGAACAAACTATCAAGCTTGTCTCAAAATTTTGATCTTCTCACCTCTTCCATAATGAATCGAGAGTGCCAGACTATTATAGTTATAAATGAATTAAAGAAGCTTAAGAAGGAGAAGAAAAATAGAATAAGAAGGCTAAGTGAACTTAGAGGGATAATTATCCCTAAGTTAGAGGCCATGCATGAGGCCCTACCTAATGCTCAGACCATAGCCCAGACTAGTGATCCGATAGATCTAAAGAGGGCAGAAGCTTTTGCATTCCTGTTGAGTGGTCACATCTCAATTTTGGACAGGATGAAGTAGAGTTGGGCAACAAAATTTGTCCATTTGAAAACAACTTTTGCAGATATACTTCAGTATATGTAAGTATAACATGTATATATATTCATGCGGCCAAGTATAGATTGTTTTTGGAAATTTTGGTGTGCGGAGCCTACCTTTTTCCATTGATGTCAAAGGGGGAGTGAGGAGTAGTGAAAAATGTGGAATATAGCTAAGGGGGAGCTCCAGAAAAGTGTACATAAGAATAGAGCTTCAGCCAAGGGGGAGTATGCTATAACACTTAGTCATTTTTCACTAAGTGTTGCCATCAATGCCAAAGGGGGAGATTGTTGGGAAGAGACACTATGTGGCTTCATGAGTGTTGTCATTGATGGCAACAAAGTCCATCCCACACATCTACAGGACATGATATGTCTTTACCAGAAGAAAGATTGAAGAGCATTTAGGTCCGGTGAGCAAGAACAGAGCATGCAACAGGGTCTGATAATCAGGTCTGGATCTCTTAGAGGAAGTATCTTAGTAAAGTGCAGACTTAGGGAAGTCAACAGGTGTACCATGACTAATACATTCCAGAGATTAAGCCTCCGGTGATGAAAGAGTGAAAAGATATGAACACCTAAGTGTTGGGTTCCTGTTTGGCAGAGAAGACTAAGGAAGAACTGACCCGCAGAGCATCAGACCTTAATCTGGATGAGATATTGATGGTGATCAAGTTTCTTGAGGTATCATTCATAATTGGCCGACATGATTGATGACTTCTATAACTATCTTTTTGATACACATCACTTAGCATGGATTCAGCCGACAGACCAGAGTTTGGAAATATCTTGAGTTTTCCAGATGCCGACTAGAAAGATGATTGAAATCATTGATGTAGATATATATACTAGATTGATTTTGGTGTGAAGGTGTGTGTGGTGCAAACAAAAGTAGAGAGCAATGTGGAAATAGAAATATAGGTCTGGTATGTGACAGAACAACAGTACCAAGGCAGAGGAAGAATGAAGTGCAGTAGATCAGTATATTGAGCTTAACCGGAACTGAACCTCAACATATGTGTATGCTTCTCATCAGTTCAAATACCTAGTTTCCATCTATAAACTATTGTAGGAAGTGAGCCTCTTGTGAGCAGTGTGATTGGGCAGTGAGCCGTAATTGGCAAGTGCCATTTTGTACTATCTTATTCTTTTAACAGAGGATACAATCTTGGGTTAATCACCCCATAGTTTTTTCCCTTAACAGGGTTCTCCACATCAAAAATATTGTGTCATGTGTGTTGAGTTTATTTCTGCTTCCATGGTTATGTATGCTTATATGATTTGACATTGCACTAATTATTAAAGAAGAAAAGAAAGCCAAATTATTAAGATAACTGATTCACCCCCCGTCTTAGTTATCAACAATTGGTATTAGAGACAAGTTCCTTCTAACAGAGCCTAACAACTTGAGGAAGATCTGGGAATCTCAATGGATATGTATGGTATGAGGGAACAACTTCAGTCTACCCTAGATGATCTTGATCAATCTCACTCTGAAGTCAATGACCTGAGGGAAAGACTCAAACAAGCTGATGATTTCATAAATGAACTCAAAGAAAAACTAAGTATCTCAATGAAGAAAAGAAAGGAACTTCTTCAACAATTAGCAAGTCAAAATGAAGCCAATGATACTAATGAAGATCTAAATGAGAAAACCAAGTTATGTGAGAAGTTATCAAAAGAGGTCATTATGGTAAGACATGAAATGGAATCAGGAATTATGAAATTCACCCAAGAAATTGAAGAGAAAAGAAAAAGTGAAGATAATCTAAAACAATCTCTCAAGGAGAAGTCAGAAGACTGCCACAAAATGGATAGAATAATCAGGCATCTAGAATCTGATCTTGAAGAAGCTAGAGATAACGAAGAACAACTTGAGAATCAGATAGACATTGTCAAAAGGGATTTTCAAACAACAAATGAATACAAAGAGATATTCAAGATAAGCTCTGCTCAACTTGAAGTTCTTATTGAAAGCCAAAAGAGGGTAGATGACAAGCAAGACTTGGGGTATGAGAAAGGGGAAAGGTCTGGATCCAGTCAGAAGAACTCTAGATTAGGAAATCTAAGGAATAGGCCTAGAAGACCTTCGGTAAGGCAACCAAATGCTCAAAGATATCCATCCTTTAATGGATAGTGCCACAATTGTAATAACTTTGGTCATAAAGCAAATCAATGTAGAAGAAGAATGAATCAGGCTAATTCATCCTTCTTCGGATAGTGTTTTAACTGCAAAAGGTATGGTCACAAATCTCAAGAATTTAGAAATATGCAAATGAACAATTCATTCAATGGTAGATGCTTTGCATGAAATAGAATGAGACATATGGCTAATCAATGTAGATCAAGAGGATATCAGTCAAATCTGCAAAGAAATTTTGTTTGCTACAATTGCAATAGATCTGGTCATATTGCCAAATTCTACAGAAGTAAGAATCAGGATAAAAGGGGTCCGGTACATCATAATCAAAATCAAGACAAAGGAAAAAGAAAAGTGAATGCGGATGAAATTCAAAGGGAGATGAACAAGATTTGTGTGAAGAGAAGTATATAAAATGTTGGGGATGGATCCGCACTAGAATCTGGTGCTGATATTCCTTTCAGAAACTAAATAGATGAGATTTGGCTTAGGGGGAGTCACAAAAGAAAACAAGTTCCCCCAGCCAGTCAGTTGGTGCTTGAAATTGGCACATGGAAGGTTGCGGATTGAAAGGGCCCTCAGAGAAACATCTAAATAACCCTTGGTAAAGATTTGAAAGATCCGCAAGGAGTTTGAAAAGGTTAATCATCCAAGATTAATCTAGTTTGACAGTCATCTGACAAAAGGAGGATTTTCACAGTTAGATCTGATATGATTCAAATTGAGGAATCTTGATCTGTGGATAGATGAATTGATTGGAGAAAGGAAGATAGATTCTCAATAATCACTGAGAATAGATCTAAGTGCATCTCAGTGATCCGAAAAAGATCTTTCTCAGAACAAGGAGAACAAGGAAACCATAATGACTTAAGTTGCACATTTATTACAATATGGAATTAGGGTTTGCTGAGAAATATAAGGGTTCTCTTAGTGAACATTTGCACATTCACATTCGAGAAGAAGAGAGAAGGAGCTTGCAACAAAATTGTCTCAAATGTCTCAAAGATCAATCACAGAAGTCGATTCATTTAGCAATCTGATCTGACTCATATCGTGAACCCTAGAAGCGTAAAAGGTATTTTCTGCTCTTGAATATCTCTCTGACTCTTTGAAAGATGGCTACTCCAAATGTAGTGAAGATTACTGATAGCCCGCGCCCTAAATTCAAAAAACATCCTTATAAATCCCTAGAAGTTGTTCCCCTAGACATATTTTCTAGCATTCCGCATGGAGATCTACATGTAGAAGATGTTAGGGTTTACATACATGCAAACATTGAAGAATTTGGGGAGTCCAAGCTGATGGATATCTACCACAAGGAACTGATAGATGAATCATTTGAACTCAAACCTCAGTACAAGGCCATCTGGGATAAGCATTTTGGACATTACATTCATTTGCCCTGTTTTGCTGAAGATGATTGGGTTTGGTATGTTCTGAGTAGAATGCATGACAACTTTATGTGGTTGATGAGGCCATTCAAGATAACCAAGGATGCAATTAGGGCGGTAACCAGATTGCACTCATTCGGTGGGTTACCTGCTCTCAAAGCAGTCAAAAATCAAACTATAAGTTAGGCTACCTGATCAAAATTTGACAAGAGAGAAATGACTATAGAAGATATCACTGATCTGGATATCAAGTTTACATCCATGATAATTGGCTATAAGATATATCACTCCAGCAGGGAGATTTCTGTATCTAGAACTGTAATCTATGCTGCTTATCAGATGTTAAGGGAGAATGTAGATTATGATCTTTCTGAAATTCTTCTGAGCCAACTGTTGGAAAACCTACAAAAGCTCAAGAAGGACGAGAAGAACTCATTCAAGTATAGTGGGCTAATACTGTGTTTGTTCTTTTACATTATGAATGAGCTACCCGGATCCAGTGGTTGAGTATGGCAAAATGACAAACCTGTTGCCATTCAAATCAGAGATTACATGCATTGGCTTGGTGATGCCAAGGTTAAAAATATAGCTCTCTAGTGATACTTCAAGAACTTTCAAAGTATGATATAAGCCAGAGAAAGAATCCCCCAATCATTGGTTGAGAAGTACAAGGATACAGTGTGCTTTATGGTAGACACTGATCAATGTCTAATGGAAGCAGTAGAGCCAAGGATAGTCTGGATTATGCCAATGGGGTATGAAGTAGATGAGAAAATTGTGGAGCTACATGTTCAAGACATGCTAAGTCAACCCAAGGATCCTAAGGCAAAAAGGTTTGGAACCTTTCAAGAATTGAGTGTGAAAATCCATGTTGAGCTAAGACAACCAAAGATCAAGAGAAAAGTGAGAAAGGAAGTAGAAGAAGTTGCCAAGAGATATGGAATATCAAAGGAGACAGTTGATGCCAAAAGATAAGTTGGAAAGGGCAGAGAAAGCAAGACAAGAAACAAAAAAAGAAAGTGCTCTGGTGCAAGCCCCCTCCCGGACCAAATCCTCCAAAAGATCTACACCAGCCACCTCTAAGAGTTAAAAAGACTAAAAATTGGAAGTCTAGAGATCCGAAAAGGGAGAGAAGAGAACAAAGAAAAAGGCAACAAGGTCCTATACAAGTCAGAAGGATGATGAAGAGACAGAATCTGATGAGGAGATCAAGAAAATGAAGAAGAAGAAGAAAACTTCTGGTGAACCCTCTACCGGTCATAACAAGGAAGAAGAGGCAGAAGAATTCGTTGAAAGACCTACTCTCTTCATTGATGATATCATCAAATTAGTCACTGTGGATTGGAACTTGAAACCAATGATTAAATTTTATGATGACTATAGTGAAGCTGATGAGAAGATCTTGCAAGAAGCTACAGTCAGGTATCTAAACATCTACAACAAAGCATTCATTGAAATCATCTCCTTAATTCCTAAAAGCCTAGAGAAGGAACTTGAAATAAGAAAGAACAATGCTAAGGCAAAGGACTTGGAGATCCGGGAACAGATAGCTATTCAGCTCTACCCTTCCATCACTCCAAAACAAATGAACATGATCTTCAAGGATTTCATGGATGAGTTCTAGAGTAGAGAAAGAATGAATCAACTTATGCTTGGAGAGACTGAGAAAGTGGCAAAAGAAACTGAAGACATTCTCTGAAATGCCTTCATAAAATTCAATCTCCCTGTTATAGAGGAAATAGATGATGAACCTATTGAGAAAAATGCAGAAGATCCAAAGGAGATAAGTGAGGAAAGGACTGAGGACTTGGATTCCTCTATTTCGGAAGAGGAAGTCCATGAAGAAGTAAATATCTCTCATCCAGATTCCCCAGCAGACTCCGGATCTAAAGGAGAAGAGAAGATAGAGGAGATAATCGGTCAAGAAGAAGAGGTAAAGGGAAGATAAGAAGTTCAAACAGAGAAGACCCCAGGGGATAGTTCTGAGACTGCAGAAGGAAAGAAGACTTTATCTTCGGTAAGAGACACTGCAGAAACTGTTAAAGATTTCTTGACCAAAGAAATGATGGAGATTGATGAACCAAAACTACTTTAAGGACCATTCAATTTTGATTCCCTCTCCCCAGTTGAAACAATGAAGATAACATCCTTTGCTCAAGCAAAGGCAAAAGAAAAACTTCTGAAATCTCACATGGAAGACTGTGAGCTGATAGAAATTGTATCCGGTGTGTTCGAAAAGATCATGCCATCCTTTCAGAAGGATCTTTCAGCCTCTTCATCTGGTAATCTCAAATCTCTTGTTAATTGTATTAGCACACATTTTGATTCTTTGGAGAAATCAGCTGAGGAGAAAGTTCGGAAAGAGTTTTTGGATAAAAGATTCTCTGAAGTATAGGGGTACATAGCAAATGATAGGACAAATCTGAATATTGGAATAAAGAGCCTAGAAAATGCTCTTAAAGATGGTGGAGATCTATACAAATTTTGTCTATCGTGGTCCACTATGACAGCAGACCTTACCAAGAAGGTGGAAGAACAAGAGAACAAACTATCAAGCTTGTCTCAAAATTTTGATCCTCTCACCTCTTCCATCATGAATCAAGAGTGCTAGACTATTATAGTTATAAATGAAATAAAGAAGATTGAGAAGGAGAAGAAAAATAGAATAAGCAGGCTAAGTGAACTTAGAGGGATAATTATCCCTAAGTTAGAGGCCATGCATGAGGCCCTAACTGATGCTCAGACCACAACCTGGACCAGTGATCTGACAGATCTAAAGAGGGCAGAAGCCTTTGCTTTCCTATTAAGTGGTCACATCTCAATTTTGGACAGGATGAAGCAGAGTTGGGCAACATAATTTGTTCAGTTGAAGACAACTTTTGCAGATATACTTCAGTATATGTAAGTATAACATGTATATATATTCATGTGGCCAAGTATAGATTATTTTTGGAAATTTTGGTGTGCGGAGCCTACCCTTTGCCATTGATGTCAAAGGGGGAGTGAGGAGCAGTAAAAAATGTGGAATCTAGCTAAGGGGGAGCTCCGAAAAAGTGTACATAAGAACAGAGCATCAGCCAAGGGGGAGTATGCTATAACACTTAGTCATTTTTCACTAAGTTTTTCCATCAATGCCAAAGGGAGAGATTGTTGGGAAGAGACACTATGTGGCTTCATGAGTGTTGTCATTGATGACAACAAAGTCCATCCCACACATCCGCAGGACATGATATGTCTTTACTGGATGTAAGATTGAAGAGTATTTTGGTCCAGTGAGCAAGAATAGAGCATGCAACAGGGTCTGACAATCAGGTTTGGATCTCTCAGAGGAAGTATCTCAGTAAAGTACAAACTTGGGGAAGTCAATAGGAGTACCATGACTAATACATTCCAAAGATTGAGCCTCCGGTGATGAAAGAGTGAAAAGATATGAACACCTAAGTGTTGGGTTCCTGTTTGGCAGAGAAGACTAAGGAAGAATTGACCGGCAAAATATCAGACCTTAATCCAGATGAGATATTGATGATGATCAAGTTTCTTGAGGTATCATTCATAATTGGCTGACATGATTGATGACTTCTATAACTATCTTTCTGATACGCATCACTTAGTAAGCATGGATTCAGCCGATAGACCAGAGTTTGGAAATATCTTGAGTTTTCCGGATGCTGACTAGAAAGATGATTGAAATCATTGATGCGGATATATATACTAGATTGATTTTGGTGTCAAGGTGTGTGTGGTGTGTTGTGTGGTGCGAACAAAAGCAGAGAGCAGTGTGGAAATAGAAATACAGGTCCAGTATGTGACAGAACAAGCACCAAGGCAGAGGAAGAATGAAGTACAATAGATCAGTATATTAAGCTTAACCGAAACTAAACCTCACCATATGTGTATGCTTCTCATCAGTTCAAATACCTGGTTTCCATCTATAAACTATTGTAGGTAGTGAGCCTCTTGTGAGCAGTGTGCTCAGGCAGTGTGCCCTAATTGCCAAGTGCCATTTTGTACTATCTTATTCTTTTAACAAAGAATACAATCTTGGGTTAATCACCCCATGGTTTTTTCCCTTAATAGGGTTTTCCACGTCAAAAATATTGTGTCATGTGTGTTGAGTTTATTTTTGCTTCCATGGTTATGTATGCTTATATGATTTGATATTGCACTAATTGTTAAAGAAGAAAAGAAAGCCAAATTATTAAGATAACTGTTTCACCCCCCCTCTCAATTATCAATAGAAGGTACAAATTCTGATATTCCTTCTTTTGAAGATATTAACAGTATAATAATCTGGAGACCAAAGCTTACCAAGAGGTTCATGGAGCCATTCTTTGAAAAGAACATTGTGGGCTGTTTTGTGAGAATTAGGATTGGTATGTCAAGGTCAGGACAATGTATTTACCATCTTTGCATATGTCAGAAATGAAGATGCAACCAACGCTGACAAGAATTACAAATTTGAGAATAGGATTATCCACAAGTACTTGGATTGTGTTTGGGGTAGTGATGATAGTACAGATAAATGGTAGAAGGAGAGGGTGTTTGATTCACCGCCTCTTGAGAAAGAATGAGGATAGGAAATAGAGTGCACTGAGGACCAAATTTTTGGTAGAGCTGATGTGGAAGAGAAGAAAAATACACTGAAGGAAATAAATAATTTTGTCTATTCTACAGAAACTATAAAGCAGATGCTGTAGGAGAAGAAGATGGCTTTTGCAAGGCCATCAAATCTTGTTGCTGAGAAGGATAGGCTGAGGAAGGAGATGAAGCTTGTAGAGAGAAAAAATGATTATTAAGAAGTAGACAGGATCAAAACAAGGTTGAAAGAGTTAGAAGTCCTTTCACTTTAGAGAAAAGGCAAGAATGCAAAAGTCATAATGCTTGCAGAGATGAATAAGAAAATTTTAAGAATGCTTCAATGATCAAGCCTGCTAACTTTAATATCAAAGCAAGTGAGACTGGGTATGATCCTTTCTCTTGTCGCTGGACTAGACCACAAAATTATTACAGTGCAAAGAGTGATGCTACAAAAGCAAACACATAGGTAATATAGGCAGAACTGAAATGGATCTATCTCCTAAGTATCAAATTGATGATGTAGAAGATAGGGAATAGTTAAGGAGCCCTACACCAGAAGAAAACACAGGACAACAAGAGAATATGGACATAAATCCTCTGGAACAAAGTTGAGAAGAAATATATGAGAGAGAAAGAGACACTGCAGATGTCTTAGTTGGTGCTGGAAGAGAACAAGTTGCAGATGAAGCCATGAAATCACTTGCACTAATTGACACGCCATCAAATGTACAGAAGGCAGAAAAGCTAGTTTTTCTGAATGGCCACTTCCATATCCTAGAAAGTGCAAGAAACAAATGAAATGGAGAAATAGCTCTAATAAAGACTATCTATAGTGACATTTTTTTCTTTAGTCACAAATTAAGATGAAGATTGTGTTTGTAAATATGTGATAGGTACACACATTTTTGAAGTTTCTGAAAATATTTTTTTCTTTTTGGGCTACACCCTTTGCCATTGATGTCAAAGGGGGAGAAGTAGATCAATGAAAAATGGACAATCATCTCAGGGGGAGTAGGAAAATGAAGTGTATATAGTAAGGGAGAGCAGTCAAGCATTTTTCACTAAGTGTTGCGATCAATGCCAAAGGGGGAGATTTTTGGCAAGAGACACTACTCTGGTATTGACCTGTATGTTGTCATTGATGACAACAAGGCTCAAAGATCTTATCACCATGATAGGAAGAGATATCTCTAGAAGAACATGTTGGATCCCAGGTCCAGTTGACAGAAAATGGCTAAGTATGGAAAGTATTTTGAGTAGAGGACAGTAAGTTGGATAATATGTCTCTGCAGATGATGATTCAATAATGTGGTTTAGGTATGTTCTTAGTTGTTTGATAATGTTATGCTTCAAAGGTTAAGTTTTTATCTCCTTCAAAAGTCACCTTGAAGAATTGTCTAAGTTCGGATAAGCAAAGGTATAGCAGGAACAGTGAATAGGGTCTAGTGTAGTGGTTTGCATTCCTCTGCAGATAAGTATTTTATTATGCATTTTTAAGGTGTTGTAAACACTTATATGAAGTGTCTTATTCCAGAGTTAGGAGATCTAAAGTCCACCGAAAGGTTAGCTACAAGATGCCAAGTATCGGCATAGTGTTTGCCAAAGTTTGACAGAGACAGAGTCTAAGTTTTGATGGTCCGTATCTCTCCACAAGATGATATCATGCCTTGTGGTTCTAAGGGTAAGATTGGGGATGTGTAAAGAGTCCTTGATATGATTCTAAAGGTGTTTTGAGATCCTCAATAAAAGTTGTAAGTTAGCAGATGAAGTTGTTAAGCATGCTCTTAAGAAAGAGGCTGACAAGTATATTAATCATTGTCTAGAGAAGAGTTAATGCTTGGAGGATCTATGTAAGTAGTTGAATGATTATATCCAACCTATATGAACATGTTTGGGAAAAGAATTGGGTCCGTATAACTTTTAGTACATTGGATTGAGCCGACAAGCTACATCTTTCTATGTACACATTTCCTTCTTGGATGCCAACCTGATTATGAATCAAATCATGATGCATATATATATAAGAGTGATGAATTTTAGTTGAGTGGTGTGGTCTTGAAGTGGTGTTTGTATGTGATGTGAGGATGTGAATAGTAAAGTAGAGTTAGAAGATCATCAGTGATGAAGACTTGGGATTCAAAATTCAATTGCTAAATGACTACACCCTGGCATAGTGATAGATGCTTAAGCAATGTTTAGTTTTCATGTGCAATATGTTTGGAAGCAAGCTTTCATCATCAAGGTAGTGAGCTGGCAATGAGCATTCAACAGGGTTTAATAGCCCTCAGAGTTTAACAACCCTTATTGTAATCTTGGTAGGTTTAGGGTTGAGGCAGTGAGCCTGCTAAATCTAGTTGTACTTCATGGCAGTGAGCCAACATGTTCTAGGCCTATGGAGTGACCAAGATTGAACATTATTTTTGTAAAGATTGCAATATATATTTGAGAGCTAATCCTCTCCGTGGTTTTTCCCTTTTAGGGTTTTCCATGTAAAATCTTGGTGTTAAGTGTCATGCTTTTGTGAATGATGTTCATTTGTATATTATTCTTCTATTTGATTAATCCTTTGAAATGGTTAAAAGTAAAAGTGCAAGAAGAGGTTTATAGAACATTGATTCACTCCCCCTCTCAGTGTTCCTAACAATCAACACCCTTTTAAGATGTCTCGATTCCAAAGAAGTAAAAAAAAACCTTAAAAGAGGTACATGAAGGTATTTGTGGGACACACTCCAATGGACCTACCCTCAAAAAGAAAATTCTTAGAATAGGATACTATTGGTCGACAATGGAACATGTTGCTCACCAGTTTGTCAAGAAATGCCTTTCTAGAAAAATGATGATCTAATTCATGCTCCATCATAAGAACCACAACCCATTATGACTCCATGGCCCTTTTTGTAGTGGAGACTCGACCTCATCGGTAAAATCCATCCACCTTCATCTAATGGTCACAAGTTCATTATTACTGCTACCAAATACTTCACGAAATGGGTGGAAGCCATTCCACGAGCACCTTTACCACATGCATCCAAATATCCAAATTCATCCTTTATTACATTATATGCCACTATGGTATCCCCCTCGCCATAATTAGTGACAATGGGAAACTATTCAAAAATTAGGAGGTTCAAACCCTTTGTCAGAAATTTCACATCCAACACCTTTTTTCCACCCCATACTAGCCCCAAGGCAATGGTCAAGCAAAAGCGTTGAATAAAACTATCTCAAGAATCCTGAAAAAGATAGTCAATAAAGCTGGCCATGAATGGAACCTACAAATTAACCCCACTCTTTTGGCTTACTAAACCAACATCTATACCCCCACATGAGCCACTCCATATTCCCTCATATTTGGTTCTGAAGCCATCCCACCTATCAAGGTCAACCTCCCCTCTCTAAGAATTTCATTACAAAATCTCATTAATGAGGAGGAGTATCAAGTTGTACGTTTGCATGAGTTAGAATTTTTGATGAGAAGCACCTCAACACTCTCAATCACTTGCAAGCTTATCAAAATCACCTCCGTAGAAGCTACAACAAGAAAATCAAGACCCGCCACTTTGCAATAGGCAACCTTGTACTTATGGAGAATCAGAGGAAGTTGCAAGAACACTACAAGAAAGGCAAATTTGAACCAAATTGGTTAGGACCTTTTGTGATAACAACTAGCTATGGATCAGGAGCATACCAGCTAGCAACACCCAAGGGGCAGCCTCTAGATGAGCTGATGAACATCATGCACCTCAAGAATTTTTACATGTGACCCATCGAATATGCTAAAAAGAAAAAAGTCAAAAAAAGCAAAAAAGCAAAAAAGCAAAAAAAAAACAAAAAAGTAAAAAATCAAGAAAAAACCAAGTGCAATAAAGTCGTCCAATGGTGAAATCCACCTCGGTGGCACCTTGGATAAGTACCATAGTGAAAACCTATTTCAGGTGCCATGTGTAGTAGCCAACTCCACCATCTAATAAGTCCTCGACCACACAAATCATTCCATACCACCTCATGGCTTGGTATTGTAAACATTTAGTGCCAAAACACCACACTTCATGACTCGCCCAAGGCAGATTCTAGGATAGGTGGATCCTTGTATGCACTCTATGTACAACAAAATATCTAGAAAACACCAAAAAAAAAAAACCTAGACAAAAACAAAAACACCCAAAAAATCTAGAAAATACAAAAAAATTAGCATATATAAAAAATCCCCAAAAAAATAAAAATTCCAAAAATACCAAAGCAATAAATGAGGGGACAACATGTTAGAGCAATTGCATATAAATGAAACCAATAGAAATAACACACTATAATCAACCCTCTAAATCACAACACAATTGATCTCAATCCCATCTTTCAAATATCAACCATCATAAAAACCATGCCTTAGGATATAATGTTCCCACAATAGGCATGATCCAATCACATCTACCCAAACTCTTGGCAAGAGACTCAATGGTTGTTTGTCCATCTATCAATTGATTTTTTTGATTTATCTTTCTTTAAATACCTCCTCTACACTTATTCAACAAGACTTACTTGATCTTCTATATCTTGTTTTTTGGATTAAAGATATATCATTCATATTACCAAAAATGAAGCAGTTTAAGTATAATATTTGTGGCTAAGGAAGCCACCTTTACAATATCTCCATGATTGTACTAGAGTATACAATAAGTACTAGTTTGCAAAAATAACAAAACATTGTATCTGAAGTTAAACCACCTCTGGCTCAATATCTTCATCCATAAATTTCTAAGAACATTGCATATCATAAGAAGATTCTGACAATTCATCTTCTAACATTGGAACTGTATCACCACTATCCAATATTGAGCACCTAGATTTAGTACTATTCCAGATCCCCATCTCACCAGGAGTGACTACTTGAGTGCTATCCAATTGACTGACATGAGGACTACAAAGGCTTTGAGAAGCTTCTTCATATTCTTGGTGTGGGCTAGACTCGGTAGACTACAGTTTACTGAACCTGATCTACAAATCTTCCATTTCCATGTTAAAGTTATTAAAAGCTTTATCTAAGTTTTGATGTTTAACTTCAGACTAATTGAACTCCTTATCGCTAGTCCTGGAAGACCCTTGATCTGAAATCTTTAGGAGGTTCTCAAACTTACTTTCCAAAGAAAGAATAACCTATAAAAAATAGTCAGCAAGTGTGAGTTTTAAATCAAACTCAGTAAGACCTCTTCTCCTATCTTGGAAATTGTCCTCATTTCTTTTCTTCCACAAGATCCATAAAATTTCTGTTGTTAAAGCAAGCCAGAAATAATTAGATTTAACATTAAGTCCAGAGATAGAGCCAAATAGAACATCTAATTTGCATTTCTCATTACTCAAAGACCAATTTGACACACTACCCATAAAAAGATTCCAAACTTGACAAGCAAAAGAACACTCAAAGAAAATATGCTCACAAGTTTCAACTACATTACATATAGAACAAACATAGCTATTATGACCAATAGGTTGCTTTTTTAATAGAAGTAACCATCTGAAACACTCCTTTTTAGGTTCCAGGGGTTTGGTCCAACATTTCCTAAAGGCAACAACTATATTTCAGGAGACAAAATTTAGATTCCATGCTTTGAGACAATGCTTAAAAATTTCATCTGTGCTTGTAAATAACTTATAAATCCTTTTAGGTTCACACCTTTTCACTTTAACCCCATCCTTCCATTGCAGCGTTTCCAACCAATCCTCCTCATTTAATAGAAGGGGCTAAATAGGATTACTTGAAATAGCTGCAAGAAGAATAGAGTAAGTCCTCTTTTGGCTATCTATTAGCCCAAATTCAATTTTAAGATCTTTCCAACTTTTAATGCCATTATCAGAAAACACATCTTTCAAGGTAGACAATCGCAATTTATGCCATTTCAGACCAGAACAACCTGGAATTTGAGACAAAGGTTTATCTTTATACATCAAATGTGACCAAACAGAATAATGCCCCCCACTATTTCAAAGGGAAATTTACACCAGACAAAGAGATTAAACTTTTAACAGTCTCCCACCCCTTCTAGATAGACCCAAAAATCACTGACCTGAAAGGTTTAATCTTGAAGCCCCCAAAAAGACTATCAAAAGGATGCAAATTACCCTAGCTCTAAGCTTTCCTAGGATGAGCCAACCTGATATTATTTCTCACAAGGACTTTCAGGGGCTCATCCCCTTCCAAGGAACCCAAAATCCATTTTGCCACTAACGCCATACCTTGAAGCTTTAAGTCCTTCAGTCCCAAGCCCCCAAATCCCCTGCTAACACAACCCCATTTCCAATTTACATAGTGCTTCTTATTTTTTCCATTACCATCTAACCAAAGAAAAAACCTGATCAATTTTTGAATACTGTCAATTTGCATATTAGAGAAAAGCCACATGGAAGCATAGAAAATAGTATAGGCATATAATATCTTTTGACAAACCTAGAATCTCCCTGCCAGAGAGAGCACTTGCCTATTCCATCTTTTTAGTTTGACTTTAATTTTGGAAAAAATCTATTCCCACATGTTCTTAAGAGAGGGATCAATGGCAAAAGGAATTCCCAAAAACCTAACCATCTTTTTAGGGCTCCCCATTGCCAATCCCCCTCCCCAATCCAACCAAGAGAATCATCAGACCAACCAAGAAGGATTGATTTGTTGAATGAAACTTTTTCTCAAGAGGCACAACAAAATTTATTTAGCCTAATTTTCAAGTTCTCTAAATTTTCTTTTTCCAAGATAGGATATAATGTAGTATCATCTGCAAACTACATGTTTAATAGAGAGTTACCATCTAGTAATTCAATTCCTCTAACACTACTAGGGATCTTATCTATTTTCAGCATATAAAACAAGGCTTCTGATGCAATGACAAACAAGGTAGGAGCCAATGGGCAACCTTACCTATTTGACCTCCCCATAGAGAAAGAGGAAGTAGGAAAACCATTAATTTCAATTTGTGTAGAGGAACCACAAAAAAGCATCTCAACCATTCTAAAAAATTCCTGAGGAAAACCAAAAGCCTCAAGAACAATTAAAATGAAAGACCATTCCACTCTATCATAGGCCTTTTCAAAATCCAACAAGAGAATACCTACTTTCTGACCTGATTCCTTTGCCCAATGAAGTGCTTCCCAACTGGTTAGTAAGTTCTCCAAATTATACCTTCCCTTGATAAAACTTGTCTAAGTTACATAAATTATAGAAGGTAGAATATCTACTAACCTTCTAGCTAAAACTTTAGCTATAATTTTGTAGGAGATATTAATCAAGGAAATAGGTCTCCAATTCCTTAGATTAGACTTATCTCCCCCTTTGGGAAGTAGTTTAATGAGGCCTCTATTGATTTCCTTTCCCAACAAGCCAACTCTAATAGCCTCCTGATAACCTTCAATGATATCATCCACCACCCAGTCTAAATTAGATTTATAAAATTCAAATGCTAGGGGACTTACCATTACTCATTGAAAGAATATCATTTTTAACTTCTTCCTTTGAAACATCTTGCTTAAGATTTTCAGCCATTACCTCATCTATTTTCTTGGGAAATATAAGGGAACATAGATTTTGAGCTTCAACACATTCAGTCTTACTATCTTCTACCTTAAAAAGGTTCTCACAGTAATCTCTAAAGATTTCCTTAATCTCATTGAAATCAGAGTAAGTGCTACCATTTTTAATAATAGATTCAATATGCTCTTGCCTAAACTTAGCTCTTAATAGATCAAAGAAGTACTAGTTTTGGCTCCTTGAACCCTGTGTACTTCAGAACATCTGAGCCTATTCTTAGTGACACCTAGTTTATTGATCAAGTTATCATCGAAGGGAGAACCCTGCAACCTTCTTTCAATGTCCAAAAGCTCTATCTGAAGCTCCTTTTCCTCCCTTCTTCTATCCATAGCCATCTTCTTTCCACATAATTTAAACAGTTCCTAAGAAGCTTTGACAAGTTCTTCCCAGTACCTTATAGCACTTGACTTTCCATGTACTGCTTTTAAAATGTTCCTTAGGTTGACAACACCCAACTTACAATCCTCATTCTCTAGAAGATCAACATTAAGTTTAAATGAGTTTTTGGACTTCAGCATTGGGGCCAGATCATGCTTAATAAAAAGAATATTAGTTGATATTGGGTGGTGATCAGATAAGGAAGATGGGAGAACCTTAACAACATTTTCACCCTGCTGAGGAGCAAACCGAAAGAATTCTTTATTGACATAAATCTTGTCTAATCTAATGTAAATCCTTTTATTACTAACCTAGCCATTGCACCATGTGTACCAGATCCTAATACTACTATTCTTACTTTCTTCCAATGGGTCCAATAACCTGAGAGACTTTTTAAATCTCATCCAAAAAAACTTTTCATTACCTTTCCACTCCATAGTCTTCCCACCGATTTTATCCTCATTGTACTCAACCATATTGAAATCCCCTGCAAAGATCCAAGGGATCTTGGGGAGGTAATTAGTTAGACATTCCCAAAGGGAACCTCTCTCTATGATCATTAGAAGCATACAAGGAGAAAATGCCAAATTTCAGTCTATGTCTATCCAAGGTTACCCAAGTACATCTGTTGCACGGGGAAGACTCAACCTGAGTCACAAATTGTTCCCAATCCTTACTGATGAGAAATGCAGCCCTGTCTTTACCCTTCTCATGTTTTGTATAAAAATTTAATGACTCTTTCCAAATAAATCTTAAGGCATTATCAAGAAAGAATCTAGTAGCCTTAACTTCCTAAAGCATTAGAAAATCCATATTCCTCTATTTGTTAACAAAATCCCTGACAATGCATTTCCTATCAGGGGATTCTAAACCCCTCACATTCCAGCTGAAACATTTCATTAGGAAAAGGGTTGGAAGAATTAAAGAGTGTCTTGTTTAGCAATTCCCAAGTTGTCAAAACATTTGGGGAGTTTCCCTCTCTTAACCCTTTTCCCAACAGTCAAACTTCTCCTAACATACTTCCTTTTTTTTCTTCCTTCTTCAACTTTACCAATCTCATCTCTATCTTCAGTCTCACCTCTCTCATCCTCTAAGCCTTCTTTGGTGGCTTCACTACAAACCTTAGATGGGTTGGGTGGTCTAAAAAAAATAGGGGCACCATGGTCTTCTAAGACTTTTTCCATTTTCTTGGTCAACAAATTCTCTCTAATTTTCAACAAGGCAAGTTGCTGCACATTTTTCCTGCTTGGAGGAACTACAGGCAGAGGGTCTCCCTTATTGCCTAAATAGAATAAAGAACCAAACCTTTGAACATCTATAGTCATATCAAGACTTTTGGCGACCGGCTCATGAGGGCCATCCAATAGAGAGTCCCAGATCGCCCTCTCCTTTTTAGAGAGAGGAGAAACATTCTTTGAACTAATCAGATCATCCTCTAACCTTAAGGATATGGTAATTCTAGTGGGAAAAGATTTAGGAAAACCACCACCTAAACCACCAAAGACCAGTGTAGGATTGCTGACTGAAGGGGAAGAATTAGAAACCACCTCCACCAGCAGGGAAGAGCCCGAAGCTGCTTCTCTGAGAGGGGAATCTTCAAGCACCAATTTTTCAAAACTATTGTGCACCTTTCTTAAATTAGCATTTACAGGCCCAACACTAGCATTACCAACCAGGGGATCAAGACTTAACTCAGAGACTGAGGGACCAAAATCTCCCCTCCCCATCTCTGAGGCACTTCTTGAATCCCCCCGCTTGAGACTGAAATAGAATTACCAGAGACACTTGGCTCAACCCTAGACTCCTAATTTCTTCTCTTGATCACTGGATAATCCTTCTTCTAGTGAGATTCATACTTGTACAAAAAACAAGAGTTAAGCCCCCCCAAACCCACAACAACACATTCAACCAAATTATCCCCAAGATTAACCCACAACACTTCTGGAACAACAACCCCAGGCTTTAACGAAATCAAGACCCTTGCATCCAAATGAGGGAGGGAGACATTTGGGTCCTCAACTTTCAGAGTCTTGTCCAACGATACCAAAATATTAGGAATAAATGCCCAAAGTTGGACAGGGAGATTTTTGACGAGTAGCCATCTTTGGATTGAACATAATTTAATATCTTGAGGCGAGACCTCAGGGCCCCATGGAAAAACCTTAAACAATGATTTTCCCACATTCCATATATCCCTTTCTAAAGATTTTTTTGCATTGACAGATTCTCCTATATTCCAATTCTCTGCAGAAGCGGAACCCATTGATCCAGAAGTGGGTCATGTTCTCCAAAACTGGTGTGGTGATTTTGTGCTACCAGTTAGGTTCCTAAATCCAACAATAGGAAATCCTGCTCTATGGCTTCAAAATGAAGGCGGTGTATCGCTTATCAGAAGGATGTTTTCAGGACCATATCCTCAAGCTGATGATTTACAGTTTGATGGCACTTCTGCTTACACCGGCTGTATCTTCAAGCTTCAGTTTGCTTCTGATGAAGAAAATGCAATCAGTAGACATCTCTGTCTCATGTATGGACCTGCTGGTATAGATTCAGTCTTTGGTCATTGGACTGTAAGAAATCATCTTCGACACTTTGCCACTCATCAAACTCCCATCTGGCTCCATGTCAAGACATACCGGGTTAGTCGTGGAACGCCATACTCAGCAAACCAGAGACTTATAGGTCCACACAAAGTAAAAGTGTTAAGCATTATCTGGAAGGAAGAAGATCGAGCTTCTAGATGTATTCCAGATAAAAATGCCTTTTGAAACCATCCTATAGAAAGAAACATGAATACCCAACCTTTTGCCCCACATTGTATTAAGCCAATTATCAAAAAATCTCCTTGCAGGCAGTTTTTCAACATCAACACAGACAAAAAAATAGAGCAACATCTTTCAATCTTCTTTCCTCATTTCTAATAGCATTTTGCATACTCAAATTAGGGTGAAGGACCAATTTCCTCAGTAGAGAAGAAGAGGCCTTACCTTCTCTGACACTTCCTCTCCTCCCAGCAACCTCAGAACTGCCAGACCCGCCACCTCCCTGGCATTCTTGTCCCTCCTCTTGCACTTGGAAGCATGCATCTTCAGGTGGAGCAAAGACATTCTGAACTCCCAAAATCTCCCTGAAAGATTTTTTAGTAATACCATCAACAACTTTACCATTACTTCCTCTTGTACCCTCCTTAACTCCATCCAAAATCAACATTAATGCTCCTAGCCAAGGAGGGACTGCCTCAGTCGACAGTGTACAACACGGAAACCAACGATCATATGTCACAAAGCATGGAGTCTAAAAGAACATAGGTGGGAAATACAAGCACATTCAAATTCAAAAACAAATATACACTTGAGCAGGGAAATAAAAAACAACCTACATGATCTAGATCAATGTTGACCCAATAGGGACTAAAACAACAAAAGGGAAACAACAAAATCAATAGAACTTGTAGAAAAAAGATAACCCAAGGACACAAAACCAATCTAGGAAGGAAGCCCTACAGCATTGGCCAAAGGGATGAACAAACCCTCGAACAATTTGCAGAGCCCCCCTCAGTTTTTGCACTCAATCTTCTATATCTTGGTGTGTCATTGGACAACTTAGAATGAGGTAGGAAGTCATTTGTTGCTATATGTTTTATTTGTTGGATGTTCAAGATTATTACTCTAACTAGTACTCATATCTTGTAAGTGGTTGGATAAGCTTCTGGAATTTTATCCCTCCTTTTTGCATCTAAGGATGATACCTTCTATGAATTAGGAAGTGAGTGTTCTAAGTTCTCTCCCCCACCTAGACAAGGTTGTACTATGTTAGGCATGTGTAAGCACACCCTCTTGTTTGTGTGTCCAGTCTATGCAAATGATGGATATACATCATCACACTAGTTTTCTATATACCTTGGTGAGAATATCCTCTTTGCTATAATAAAACTTAGGATTGCTCTAAAACATATCAACACAATATCCACCAATCTATCCAACACCCAAACAAACCAATCATACGACTCTACCCACATCTTCAGAAATAAAATCCAATAAACTCCCCTAGCAACCAATCCACATCTACCCAAACCTTGTGAATAAAATCTAGGAAATTATTTCTAGGGTTGGCAGAAAACTCTCTTACAACCCACTCCATAGTATGATCTACGACCTGCTTCTAGCTTTGCAATGATTAAGTAATCCTAACTACCTCCCAACCCCCCTAGAAAGATTTATCATCCAATAAACTTCCCCACCAACATAACAAACCCCCTGCCAACTAGAAAAATCATGTGGTTTCTTATACAACTGATGTGACATTTTCCACCACATAACCACCTAAAACACAACCACCCCACATCTACCCAAACCTTGTGAACAAAATCCAAGAAATTATTTCTAGGCTTGGTAGAAAAATCTCTTGCAACCCACTCCATAGAACAATCTATGGCCTACTTCTGGGTTTGCAAGGTTTAAGTAATCCTATCCACCCCCAATTCCCCCACATACCCAATCACCCAACGAACTCTCGGCCCTCACTAGGCCTAAACCCACCAGATCATGTGGTTCTTATAGAAGTGATGTGACATTTTCTGCCACTAACACCTAGCCATACCACACTACCCATCCAACCAACAAACCATATCACCCATAAAAAACCCCTAAGCTTGGCTTTGCATTAATTAAGACAAAGACCCAACCACTTCCCTCATCCTAACAATCCTATACCCTTCACCGACCATAATGGTTTAATACCACACCACGATCTCAAAACTAACAAATCCATCCCATAACCTAACCAAGGGTTGGCAAAAAATCTCTCTTTCCATCCAACACCTAAAATAATATGTTCTACAACGAGATTTTAACCCACCTAACTCAAACTTGCACCTCCCTTTCCAAGTGAGTAGCCTAAAAAGTGGATTTATATTACGTGCGCGTGAAGTGACCGCAAGAAATAAAGGGTTATACACTGGGAAGTAATTCATCAAAAATCCCCAATCCTAACCAAAACCACCCACCAAGCTTGAATTCCCTCCCCCCAACCTCCCCCCAATAGGTGCTTTACATTACATATGTGTCAAGTGGCCCCTAAGATTACATGTATCATGACCAAGACCCTCCATTTCTGCTGCATCCTGGATACACTACAAAACCATCATGCATTAACATAATACATCTATCATAATCTATCTACCAAAAACCATCATGCATTAAAATCATCCATATCCATAACATAATACATCTATCATAATCCATCTACCAAAAACCATCATACATCCATTTATCAAAACCATCATGCATTAACATCATCCATATCCATAACACAATGCATCTATCATAATCCATCTACCAAAAACCAGCATACATCCATATCATAGTCCATCTATCAAAACCATCATGCATTAACATCATTCGTATTCATAACATAATCTATCTATCAAAAACTATCATGCATAATACATAATCTATCCATACATATATCATGATCCATCATAAACAAAACCATCATAATCACCCATAAACAATATCCATACATATAAACCATAAGAACACCATCATAATCATAATATCCATCCATCAACCATATAACTAGAAGCCATAAAACATAAATCCAAAAATCATAATCCATCCATACATATACCACAAAATCCTAGGCATAACATAATACGCATAAACATATAATCCACACCATAATCCATCCATAACATCCATATCATAATCACATAGATCAAATACATCTACATCATCTATTCATACATAATCACAAAATGCATCCATAAGTCATCTATAAATCGTCCATAAACCATCATAAGCCTCCAAAATGATCATCTAATATATATAAATCCATGAACATCTCATATACAAAAATGGTCATGATACAAAGTACATAGGAATCCATAGAGCCATAAAAAATACAAAATACATGAGCATACAACACTGCATAGCCAATTCCTAGGAGCAACGGTCCCTCTAAGAAGTCCCTGATTGGGATGGTATTGTTGATCATGATGGAGGTGGCCCCATTGGATGTTGCTATAATGGATATTGAGGTGGTGGTTGCTGAGGTGGTGGCTACTATATAGATCACTTTGACTGTCCTATCCTCTGAGAAGTAGAGGCCCATGAGTGACTCTGATAGCTCTCTTGCTACCCAGTTGGCACTAGGCGCTCATAGAGTTTGATAATGATGAGCCTCCCTAGTGGTTGCATCACCCTAAGCCCATACTAATCTAAGTAGATCATCCATCCTTACTCCCATCATTTGGCAAGACTGATCTCATTCACATTGATAGCAGTGCACCTGACCCTACAACTGTAGTACCTATGCTTGCAGCTATGCTATCTATCCATCTTTGACAACCTGAGCAACCTATGACTGTAGTTACAATATCTATGCCTACAATTGCACCACTTGTTTCTTTTCTAGCTACCTCATAGCCCTCTCCCCATGTCCTCCTCCTTCATTCAACAACCCTACAACTGTTACACCTCTAAAAGAGTGCTATCTCACTTTGCTCGCAAAGTGTCCCACTCTTTCCTATAGCTACCTCACCTCATCCTCCAAGCTTGCCTCTCAATCCCTTAGAGTGTCCAGGTCCTCCCCATCCTCACCCCCTCCTTCTAACACCTCCATCCTCTAGCGTACTCGATGCTTGGAACTATCTAACAAAATCCCCCTACACCTTAGGGATCTACACTAGAAGTCTTTGCACCTTAAGCTCCCACTGCAACAATTACCAGAAGTGGAATTTGACCCCTACCTCTCCCACCACCACCACCACCACCTCCATCTCCATCCCCATCTCCATCATTATCATCATCATCATCATCCTCATCAATCTCCACTATATACTCCTCCTCCCCTACCTCGACTAACCCACTGGGATGGTCAAGCACACTGGTCTCATCTGTGCCCACCAAGCATCATATGTCAGTGTGGTCCTTGCATCCACAATCACTCACTACCAATCCCACACAATAGTCACTAAGAGATCCAACTCAGCAATACCCATGGCTAAATCTAACTTATCCCCTACCGTGCATGCTCCCATTGCACCTAAGCAAAAACACTTGACACTTGTGACTCATCTTGCCACAACCCAAACTATTGTAGAACTCGATTAGGGAGGTACTGATCCAAAATGTGTGTTATCCTCCCTATCAGGTACTGAGGTTTCCGAGTAAAGGGGAGATGCACATCATCATCCATCTAGGGTTCACACCCTATCCACAACTACTATACCATTGCAGTCACCTCATCAAAGGCCCATCTCTAAAACCTCATACTCCCCAACTGTTGATGCTAGAGAGTACTCATGTATGTAAACACATAAGGTCAAAACCGTGGCCTCACATGCTAAAACATTGGCCTAGTAACTGCAACATGCTCCTAGGTCCAAACATGAAGAAGCATCACCCCATGACCAAGGCTAGCTCCACTTTGATATACAATCAGGTGCATATCATGGTACAAATTAGCCAATAAGCATGACCCCCATGCATACATAATACTTCAAGCTACCATTTGCTCCACACAATCTCCTCACCCCATAGAAAATCCATGTGAACACTGATCTGACATCAACACCCCTCTAATCAATCCACAAACATATAACTGAAAATCACTGAGACCTCCCTTGAGAGCTGTTGACCGGAGCATCTCTCACCTCCTATGATCTGTATCCACATGCGCTGGGAAAAACACATGTTGAAGTGCCTCCAAACCACTTGCCTGATCAGAAACTACCCTCTCTCCATAAATCAAGATCTGTAAGAACCTCCATATATCCTCCAAGGTGATGGTCATCTCACCCATTGGCAGAGAAAATGAACAACTCTCACTATGCCAACGCTCAACTAAGGCCGTCATCATCACCTAATGCACTCTAAGTCGGGGCATCTCTGAGATAAACCAAAGATGAATAGCCCTCAAATAGTTCTACTCTACTTGTGTTAGCCTCTCCTTGATCACCATCACTGGTGGTTGTCACTCTCATTACTATAAAGAGGGAAGATCAACCTATATTAAAAAACCACAAAAAAATTGAGCCTTTTCCTCAAAACAGCGTGGAAGCGCTAAAATCCACTACGCAAGCACTATCCTTGATGGATGTGCTATTCTACCAACCCCAAGCGCTACTCTAGACAGAGGCACTAATAGATTAAACCTAAGCACTAAACTAGATAGAGGCACTAAAACATTAACCTTAAGTGCTAACCTAGACAAAAGGTGCTACCTCATTAACCCCAAGCGCTATTCCAATTGGAAGGCCCAAAAAATCTATGATTAGTGCTAATCAAGACATAAGCGCTAATCTACTACCCCTAAGCACTAAACAAGACATAAGTGCTACTACCCGTGCACATGTGGCAATCGAGACACAAGCACTAATTCTTGTAACCCTAGAGCTAATTGAGACATAAGCGTTAACCCCTAACCGCAAGCGCTAAAATTAGCGCTACCTCTTGTCCAAACTAATACACTAACCTAGATGTAGGCACTAAACTACCGACCGCAAGCATTGCACGTAAGCTCTAAACCATCTAACCTCCCCTTGTTTAGCCTCATAAATGCCTATTGATGTATGTTTTTACACATATGCAACATGAGATAAATTCACAAGGAACTTAATCTTTCTTGGAAGGTATGGAGAATTATCCATGGATGATTCTCAACCTCAAGTCTCTGGTAGTCAGGTCTTGAATGGGTTAGAGATTTCAGTGGTCCATTGTGAGCTATTTGTTCAAGGGTCCTTACATTATTTTAGGGATGAGTACTGGCTATATTTACTTACACATTGCAAATAACTACAAATTACACTATAACTAGTGATCCTTTGCATGTATTTACCATTTTACTACAAAGCTTTTCCTGAATTTCAATGCAAACATACTTTGTACTTCAGATTTATATGAAAATTGTTAAAGATCTTTGTAATTCACAAGTCTTTATTTGAATCAATGACAATCTCCTTCAGATAACTGCGTGCATGCTAATTATTTAAAGATTTAATAGAGAAAAGTTAGAAGAAAGGCTTTAGAAAACTTGATTATGTAGGAATTATTTCTTTTCTACTCATGCACACAAGTCTGATCAGCTGTAACACTTAAAATGAGTTAAATTCATGTATGTTTCTTCAGAACAATATCACAAATTAACATACAGAACCCCAATCATCAAAGGGAATATATCAAAGAACACCTGAATCCAATTACACTCTGGAATAGACACAACAATTAGATGTTTGTATTCATTAACATATGAAAGCCATTTCAAATTTACAATGTATTTTGACTTCAAAGTCTTTGAAAGTATTAGCAAACTAAATCAAACTTACAGACATTTTACAGATACAGACATAGAACAGGACATTCCACATTATCTCCACTGTAGACACAAGTGCATTCCATATCACATAAACTCTACTCAAAGCACTATACTTAGTTGCTTCTCTTGCCTAAATGTATACATATGTCTTTTACATCAACTCTATGTAACTGAAATACAAGTATCAGGGTTCATTATATAGATTTGAATCCCCCTCTGCTACGGTTACAAAAAATACCAATCAATGGTTCTCATTCAAATTACAGAATCAACGGTGAAAGAAAAGGCCCACTAATTGTTGTTCAAAATATCATGAGAAGGATATTCTGTTTTGGTGCAAAGGATGCCTTTAGGATCTTTTTAAATACCCAAAATTATCTTTTTAGTTGGCCTTCTCTACCTTTGACTTTCCTTCTACCTCCGCGAGTTTCCAATCCTGATTTGATTTAGCTTTGTAAGTTCTCTTTTGCCTTTGTAAGTTCTCTTTTTCCTTTGTAATAAAAAAACATACAAACGAACCTCATCAGTTTATGAAATGGATTGGAATTATTTTTAGTTCCGCAGTTGTATCTTCTTTCCTGTATATCATTTTTGTATATCTGATACAATCCTAACATACATACAAATTTGGACCTCAATGGTTTATGAATTGAATTGAAATTATTTTCATTTCTGGCTTTGTATATAAACCACCTGTATTACCTTTTTCATCTTGGATACATACAAATTGCCATACATAAAAAAGATGTTTGACTTTGACTTTCTCTTTTCCTTTTGTTTATGTACTAATGCGTTATAGGCTCAATTTGATTTTATTTCAAGCCCGGGATTGTATACTATGGAAATGCATGTATATGTTATACAAATGTATGATATGAACTGAATTGGATATTTTTTGACATTTGCGAATGTATATTTTGGAATTTGTCAAGCGTTCATACATGCGAAAATATGCAAAGTGATTACGGATTTCAAGTTTTTATTCAACATACCATAAAGCCCGATCGGGGCCACACTTGTATATTCTACTTTGACACTTAAGATACAAATGTAAAAAATGAATAAAATCCCCTTTTTATTACTAAGTCCTGACGACTTAAAATAATACATCCAATATACATGCAAATAAATATGTATATGAGATACAAATTTTCTTGACAATTAAAATTTCACAAAAAATGCATAACTCTAAAAATTCAAGGAATTTTTAAATAGATCATTTTTCAAGCTCATTTCACTAACCACAATTATTCTCCCAAATGCACTGTGCATTTTGACTTTCAAGTACCAAGGATTTTACCCATACTGCCAAGGAAGTAGGACCAAACCACACCAAAAGAAAAAAGCAACAAGGGGTCTTCATTTTTCTTCAGGGTAAAATGGGGCGTGTTGTGAACATCACAACAATTCCCTAAAACCTGAAAATACAAAGTTGGGTTAGTCGACATTCTCGTACGCCAGCTTGGGAGGTCTTTGATACAAGCAAACTAGCTCGAATCGGTACTCCTCATGTGGAATGCCTCGCTGTGCCATCACTCTAGCTCTTCTCTATCCAACTCAGCAAGCTCAAGGGTGAAAATGTGGCATGTTGAGCCCACTTTAGCCTATCTATAATTGCCACATAAGCCTCAATCCATAATTTTTCCTTCCCAGGCCACAAAACATACTTGTTTTCCCCATTTTTCTTCTATTGACCCCATTTCTCATCCTGAACCTCTTTTTCACCACCATTTCCTCCTCTCGAGAGTTCACCCAAAAAATTAATTTTTTGCATGACCTCTCGAGGGGGCATCTCTCATCCATTTCTCCCGCCAGCTAGGGTAAAATTAAAAAATCCTTTAATCTGATGCCATTCCCACTTGGTCACGATGCCACATCAAAGAGGGGAAAAATGTTTAGACACCTTTAAAATGCCTTGACCATGCAAGCCACTTTCCCATATCCTTGCATCACTAACTCCCATTTTCGCCAAATTAATCAAATAAAATCAATTTATTTAATTAATTTATCCTAGCCATTCATCTTAGTCATTCAGTCATTGACTTGTAATAAATTAAATTTATTTATTACTATACCTATCCATTATCCCCAATTAATTAAATAAATATCCCAATATTTATTTAAATTAATTCTCCTCATCCCCTAACCTAGATTAATAAAATAAAACACATTTATTTGATTAATCACCCTAGCCTGTGACCTGTTGCTAATTGTTTTTACACATTCATAACAAAAGTTAAAATTCACAAAATGAACCTAAACTGTCTTGAAAGATATCAAGAAATCATTTAAGAGTTCTTAATCCCAAGTTTTTGTGTGGTCAGGTCTTGACCTTGTGGGCAATTCAGCAGGTTGATGTGAAATTGTAATATTCAAGGGGCCTTACTTGATTTAAGATGATCTATGACTCACTGGACTCAAATTATGCAAATTGTTGTAAAAACAAACAAATTATTCATTCCTTTGCATAAATTTACTACTGTATTACAAAGCTTTATATGATTTATGATGAAACAAGCTTTTCTTTTCAAATTACTATGAAAATTGTCAAATATTAACACAATTCTTCATGCTTCTTTCAAATGTAAGACAATTTTCTTAAAATCTTTGCGTTTGAGCTAATTATTTCAAATATTTGGGGAAAAGTTAGAGAAATTCAAATTGAACATCATTTTACTACAGGATCTAAATGCTCTATTATCCATGTTGTAAGAAATACTTCAAACTTGATCAAATCAACAGATTAAATCTTCAAATGTGAAGCCCTGAGTATTTTCATGAACACACATCCAAGATTGCAAGCTTTTAAAGAGGTAGTACATTCAAATATAAGTAAGAGTCAGAAAACACTCAAAAAATAGATGTAGAATCTCAAATTTACTTGTATCTAAAGTACATAGTCATATATGGTTTACAATGTATGAATGACATGTTTGCTTCATTAATCAAATCAACAAAAAACTTACAAACATATTACAGATACAATAAGGAAGCTAGACACTCCGTGCATTCCTCAGTGTAGACACAGGTGACCTCCTCTAAAACTAAAATACTTCTCTATTCAAATGTTCAAACAAATTATAAGTGCAAGCTATATTTCATAAATCCCTATGTAAGTAATATACAAATAGGAAAGCTACTTATATAGAGTTTGAAGTTGTGTTTTGCTACGGTTACAAAATGCAATCTACGATCAGAATTTAAACATTCTCAATCAAGGGTGCTCATTCCTTTCTGACCGTTTTCCAAAATATCTTTCTGGTATCTTTTCTGCCTCCAAGGATGCCATTGGAATCTTTTTTTAAAATAGGATTCCCCTTTGACTTCTTCTTTCCTGTTGACCCTACCTGCAGATACCTTTTACTTGATTCTTTTATTAGTATTGTTTGTTCCCTTCTTCACTTTCCTACTCCTTCAAATATGTTTTGAAATTATTTGTTATACCTTCTATAAAGGTGCGATCCCCCCTGGACTCTTTGCCCATACATATTCCTGCATTGTGACCGCATCTTTCAATTTCTTTTCTTCTTTGCCTAAACCTTCATTCTTCTTCTTATATTTCTTCATCTTGGCACTATCTTCCATCACTGAATCAATCATTTGTTTACTTAAATATGCTTCTAGATTCTCCATACACGGTGTAAAAATAGCATTGAATTCTGTTAATGCTCTTTGAAGTTCATATGCTAGTATATCCATACACTCATGATCTAAGAGCCTTTCAACTATCTTTTTGTGCATCATGATCATGCTGTCTGCTTTTTCTTCAAAACCTTGAGTGGCAGTGATGCACCTTCTAAGATTAGCCTCTTCAAATCTTAATTCCAACTTTGCTTGTGGTACTTGATTTGCCATCAAAGGGGTAATTAATCCTTTATTTATTAATTCCTCTACTCTATCTTCAATTTCTTCTAGCTATTCCAATTCAAATTTGCACTCCTCTTTTCTAAATTGACCATTATATACAAGCATACTGCATTTATTCTTTTCTATTGAAGCTAGTTCCCATCCTATCATTGCTTGTTTAATTACCTCTTCTCCTTCTTGCATGAATTCCTTGAACCATTCTATAAAAACATTGGCTTTAAGCCTCTTATTTTCTATTTCTTTCATTTCATCCTTTGACAGAATTGCTATTTCACTAGGCAATTCTGGTATTGTCACATTGGGATCAAATATCCCTTTAATGCATTGCTGTAGCTGGACAATGTGTCCTTTTAGAGATTCCTGCTTATCCTTGTCTCTTTTCAACATTTCTACTGTAACTTGATGCATATCCTCCCATTCACTTATGTGTTGTTCTCTTGTTGTATGCCCTAGGTCAAAATTGAGTATTTTATATTCATCTAGTGTTATTTCTCCCTTAGCTTTCTCCTTCTGTGGTATGGCCAGGTTCAGTGTTCTAGATCCATCTGGTCCCCTTTATATGGCTGACATGGTCCTAGCATTTCTCTTTTCTTTCCTTGGCGTTGTATCACCTAATAGACTTTTGATGTCTATAGGTACTAACTGTACCTCCACCTTTTCTCTCCTTATCTCTACACCTAACCAGGCCGGAGCCTCTCTTGTGCTTTCAGCAACCTTTTCTTCATTGATTAGCTCTTCTTGAGGCCTTTCTAATTCTCCTTGTTCTTGTTACTACTGTTGTTTTCTTGTTGTTGTTGTTGTTGTTGTTGCTGTGGAGGAGGTTGTTCTTGTTGAGGGGATAGTTCCTGTACCATTGGATCATCTTGTTGTTTAGATTCACCCTCATTTTCTTCCTCTTCAATTTCTATATCCCCTCCACATTCATCCTCTTCCTCTGGACCTTCTTTCCTTGATGATTCTTTTTCTTGGTCTTCCTCTTTATTTGCTTGTTCTACATTTGTCATGTTTATATCATCGTTTGCTTTTCATATTTATCTTCATCAATATTTTCTGTGTTTTCTTTGACTTTAGGTTTATTTGCTGCATCCTTTGTAGTTTCACCTTCCTTTTGTACTTGCTCTGTATGTGTAGGTGAACCTACCACTGCATCAGCCTCTTTTGTCTCTTTTCCCTGTTCTTTTCTGTTTTCTATATTTTGCTCTTCCTCACTTTGTTCACCATACATGTTTAGAATGTTTAATACATCTACACCAGAGGTACTAACTACTGTTTCTTCTTTGGCTTGAGCAGGTGCTTCCTTTACTATATCCTCAGGTGCCTCTTCTTTTTCAGACTCTTCAATTTTATGTGCTACATCTTGCACATCCTTTATTATTTCAGGAGAAACCAAGGTACCAAAAGGATCTACTGTTCCTGATTCTTCTTGTACCATTTCTTTTTTCGACACTGAACCCTGTTCAATTTCCATTTCAGCTTGAGTGTCTTGCTCCTCTTGTTCACTAAAAAATTCACTGGATTCTTCTTCCTCTATACCAGTTTCCCTTCCTTTTCCTGAATCCACCTCTCTAACTTCACTTCCACTACTGTCATCTTCAATGTTGACAATCTAAGTAACTTGCTTGGCTTCATGCATTTTTGACCCATGTAGCATTTGTTTAGCTAATTCTATTTTTACTTTAGCATATACTTTTCTTTTTTCTGCCAAGGTAGATGTGCCAGGTATGTCACTCAATTTATCACCTACCTACTGTGCTCCTATAACTTCACTCTCTTTTGAATTTTCTCCTTTTGATATACCTATTGGTATTTCTTTCATGACCTTTTTCCCTGTTGACCCGTGAGCCACTTGTGCTTGCTCTGCACTAGTATCATGACTTAATGATTTTGCATCTACAAATGTGCTTGTTGATACCGCTACTATCACCCCTATTGCATAAGGATCCACCAACGTAGCATTTTTATCTTTCTCAAGAATCTTAGCTTCTACAATCTTCCTTTTCTTTTCATAAAAGCATTGGAGATCATCATTATGCTCCCTCACTATCTTTTTTCCTTTCTTTGGATATGTAATTTCTATTCTTTCAGCCTTAAGCTCCTCAATTCTATCTTTCAACCATGTTTTTGAAAACAAGATAACTGGTTCAGACAATGTGTCCAAAGATGTGTTCCATGTTTGTGACCAATCAGGCTCTCCAATAGGAGCAAGCTTAGCACTTTCATAACTATGGTGCAATAATTTATCATCTTCTTTAACCTCCAGGGGTACATAGATGTCTCCCATGGACCTCATTTGTTCAACTGTTAATCTTTTATGACCTCTCTTTCTTACCTCTTTATCATTCTTACAGTTTGACCAAAAATCTTCAATATGTATTTGATGTTTGAATTTAGAGTCAAATGTATCTTGGATTCTATGAAAGGGATCAAACCTTCGGGCCAACTCAAATTCCTCAAATCCATAATACCTTAACTCCCTTTCTGAATAACTAACAACCTCTTCACTGTAGCATGAATATCTACCAATTGCCCAAGGTAATTTAAGATTTCCCCTGTTAAACTTCTTCTTATACATCTTAAAGGCATTTAAATTCTACCTTGAGAACTCCAGAACAATCAATTTATTGGAAGGATACCTGGGCAACATGAAAGGTTTTCCTTCAAATCCCTTAGTTCTGATATAAGTAAAATGCTGAAATTGAATATACTAGGAACTGTGCAAACCAATTGTATCCTCTGCATCTTTAGATAATCTCTTATCTGGCTCTTCCCTTAATATTCTAACCATGTATGTATAGAACACATCATTCACTAGAGCATACTTCCTCAATGCATTCTCTTCCTATAAATCAGGATAATACTCATATACCAGCTTTTGATCTGGACCATTTCCTAAGGTTCCAACCTTGTCTATCCCATGTATGTATGGTTGAACCTCTGCTGTACATGAATATAATATATATGAGGACAAATAGAAAGGCATCATCTTTTGTTTTCTCAACATTGCTTGTTTCCATATGGCTATGCTTATAGCTTTAGCCCAGTGAATTTGTCCTTGTTCCTTTTTTGCTTCCCTCACGAATTCGATGATAGTGAACATCGAAGGCTCACACTTAGTGTCATCTCTCAATCCCACTAGTCTTCTTAACATTGTAATCATCAAGTATATTTCCTCCTTAAATTATATTCTTTGCAGATTCTTGTGCACTCTTGCCATAGCTTTGGGCTTATTTTCTACATTGTACGAACTGTAGAAGATCTTGCTTCTATAGTCCCTCTCATTGTTGTTGAAATCTTCATTGTATTGATCTATATCAATATCCACCATTCTTTCATGTATTTCCAGACCAAATGTCTTGCAATACCTTCTGTGGATAGGTCTGCAATGAGTCTATCGTGGAACATTATTTTCTTGGTAGCTAGGTCATACAAGTATATGTAATCTAGACACAAATCCTTAGCTTCCATAGCTAATGGAAAACCCGCAGCCCTATACAATCCACTCTCCCATATACACCTCATGTCAAGTGTAGCGTCTGCTGCTGTAATTTTCTGTAACACATCATCTGCATCATAATTTCCTATGTTTGTGTCCGTCCCCACTCCACTTATACTGATAAATGACAGGTACCCTCTTTGTATTGGCAACTCCTCCTCTATTTCTTTGTGTGGTTTCCTTTATTTTTTAACTTCACCTCTTGTATCTACCTTTTTCTACTTTGGGGTCATCCTGTAAAAAAATGCATTCTTTTAACCTACTGCTTTACCTTCTTACCTAGGGTTTTACTACGAATTTTCTATTTTTTACATTTTACCCTAACCCCCGTTTGTCTTTTCCCATTTTGACTTTCACATTGTTTAACCCAACCCAGCTAATTAACAATTAAACATAGTAATTTAATGAATGTTTACATTTCACAATGAAATTACTGAAAGTTACTTGTAAAATGAACTGTAATGGCGTTTAAGATAAATACCTGTATCTTTTGACAGCTCAACCTTATGTCGTTGAATTAATTTACCATTTTTACTCTTTTCTAGCTTTTGGAATTCCGTCCCACAATGAATTTTGTTCAATTTTTGAAGCAACTCTTCTTTCTACAATTTTAGTTTTAACAATGCAAATTTGAAAGAAAAATAGCTTTTAATTTACTCTAACCCGTTGAATTCTACTCTTTTCAGTGTTAGATCGGCATTAATTACATCAATTAATGCGCCTATGGCTTTGGCTTCTTATTTCAACGTTTTATTTTAAACCTTCTATCCATTAGTTTACTTTCTACATATATCACATTTTCTTATATCTTTCTTTGTATATTGTTCTTTGTATGTCTGTTTTGCATCTTTTCAATATACAAGCTTATATGCAGTGAGTTGTAAACAATGTTAACCCTTTTCCCTTTATATCTACACTTGTATCTTTGGTTTGTATATCGCAATGTATGTGACATAGATAGAAGCGTACATACATTCAACCCATACAAGTCCCTTTTTACATTTTATCTTTCTGGCAATGTCTTTTATTTCTTTGTATATCAAGATTGTATATCGTTAACATACAATCCCCTGAACATACAAAGCCTTTCCCTTATTTAATTCCTTTTAAAATCCATCTTGTATCGCAACTCATTGTATCTCTACTTGTATGTCAGCTTGTATATACGTCTATTGGCGCAATATACAATTTTGAGATACAACCCGTGGGACCCACTTTACCTTTGCACTTGTATTTCAACGATACAACAATACTTGTATCCATTCTTAGATACAAGCATCCATACATGCAAACTCCTTTGTATAATCATCCCAGACTCCTCATCTTTTATAAACCATATTGTATAACCCTTCAGATCTACACATGTATATAAAGTAACTACATCTTTTTTAATATACATTCAGGTACGATGCATCACTTACATCTGATTTAATTACCTTTTGACATCTGCGCTATATGTATACCAAAAGGTACAAACTTAAATCATGCAACATACAGACAACAAAACATACTTTAATAAATGCCATTTCATACTTTTTCAAGTCTACGACATGTATATTGCCTTGTATCTTTACTTTGCGCCAAACATACAACCTGAGATACAACCTGTGGACTTGACCAATTATCCACCTTACTTCTGAATCCCGTCAGGTCCGACTTGTATGTAAAGAATAAAACATTAACAACATGCATACAAAATACAATGATTCATAAACCCAACCAATTTATGCGACTAATACAACGACTTCACATACAAATGACCTTGTATATGCAACCTACAAACCTTCCTATAATGCATTTTACCAAAACACACATATCTTGCAGAATATTAAGAATTTTAAAATGGTTCAAAAAGCAACCCTCATTCATTTTTGACAAAGAATTCACCTCTATTCTGCTATGATACTTAATGCTAGCTTTCTTCAATTTTCAACAAGGTTTGTAATCTTTCCCTCTTTTTCCTTTTACCACCAAGTAGACCCACACACAAGCAAAAAAAGCAACATCCACAGTAGGGGTCCTCATTTTGCTAAGAAGTAAAATGGGGCATGTTGTGAGCATCACAACATGACCTAAACCTAGCCCAATTAAATAAATAACATTTATTTAATTAGCTATCACACCCTACCTAGCTCCTAGACACAAATTAATTAAGTAAGCCCTTGCTTAATTAATCCAAACCATTAATTAACCCCTCTACTAATTCCCAACAACCATATTAATTAAGTTAAACACTTAATTAATTAGCCTAAACCTCCATTATCCCATCTCCCCACACCCTTTGAATAAAAAACAATTTTTTATTAAAAAGGAGTCACATGTGTCTCCACCTCACATTTCCTCTTTCATGCAAGAGTAATTTTTAATATAAAATGCTCACACATGTCTTTGCCAAAAATATGCATGTGTCATTTCTCATCCCACTCACGCATAAAATCTAATTTTTACTACACCCTCTCCCATATGAATAAATTTTTTATTCATTCATATGTCTTAATCTTCACTAATGTAAAGTCTTCCCAAGGTTAATTAAAAATTCAAAAATAATGAGAGGCATCCATTATTGTTGATCAAATCTTGGCCCTTGTGTCATGCCCACATTTCCCATGTGGACATGACACGCAACAAGGTTAATTAAAAATTCAAAAATAATGAGAGGCATCCATTATTGTTGATCAAATCTTGGCCCTTGTGTCATGCCCACATTTCCCATGCGGTCATGACACGCAACACATGTGTCATGTCCACATTTGTCATGTGGTCATGATATGTAATATCAAAAAACTTTTCCACGTATCGCTAGAAACCTCCTTGCACACGGCATCATGCTCGGTGGCAATACGCGTAAGGCATAAACATGTCAATCGAAACTTGGGGAAGAGCGGTTGTATATGCAATCCCCTGCGTGATGATAGCTGACTAGGGGGTTATGCGACACAAGGAGCATCGCTACTAGGGTTAGGATCGATTTGACCCAAATCCTAAGTTTCCTAGGTGAGTGATATGGTTTTGACAGGAGTTGAAATCTAACCCTAGTTCTAGAGCACAAAATTAGATTAAAATACACTTACATTAAAAAAAATAATCGCAAGGCAAAATTAAGAGTTAACTAATGCCTAAATAACTTATTTAAAATAAAAGCCCTAAATTCTAGAAAATTTCGGCAGCATAACACGTTATTAATGTTTGGGATAAATAGTTTAAAAAGGTTTCCCTCAAAAACATTTATGAGAAAATCTAGATTAAAGGTTAAATTAAATTACCTATAAACGTAATTAAAATACCCTTCCAACAAATGAAAATCCAATTAAATAAAACTATTAAATAATTAACCCCAAAAATAATAAAGGTTCACTAATAAATATAATTCCAACAATTATATTTATTCTAATAAGCCAAATGTAAAATTCTCAAGAAAAGGAATTAAATCAAATTCCTCCTATCCCTTAAAATCAAAATAATGATATTAAATTAATAAAAAGGGTCCCCAAATTTAATAAATTAAATCCACTAATAAAACTAGCCCAAGCAAATAAATTTATAAATAGGGTAACATATAATTTCCCTTAACCAAAAAAAATTAAATGAAGGGTTAGGAAGAGGACTTTCCCACTTAGTCTAATCCAAAAGCTAACTATTTCAAATAAACCCCATGAGAAAAGAGGGGAAAAATAAATCCACGTTCACAATTTTAAATGAAAAGTCCAAATAAAAATAATAAAGGATACTCACCCAAACCCTAAAACTTTCTAATTAAAATAATAATTTCCTTTGGGCCAAGAACCCTAATCCATCTTATCTCTCATTCTTTTCTTTTCTATCATTTTTCCTTTTCTCTTTGGTTTATTTATTTTTGTTTCAATATGCAGGTTGGAGAAGGTAGCCATGAGAGGCTAACCACATTGAGGTATACTCTCTGTAATTAAGCTCTTTTGTTTTTTTTGTGATATATCTATATATATATACATATATATATATACATATATACATATATATATATATATATATATATATATATATATATATATATATATATATTTCCTTGTTAAAAGTATAATGCAATGAAAACCTAGGAGGAAGTATATGATGTATATATATTTGTTTATGTGTATACTGCAGACTGTAAATAAAAACTAGACATATGTATATATATTGTTGCAAGTATGGGCCTAATCGGTGTTGTCATTGATGTCAACATACTCTTGTTGCATTGATGATAAGGATTGGATGAACTGTGTGCTGAGGATATTGAGAAAATTAGTCCTAATCAGGAACATAGAAGAATAGTGAAGACAATAAGGTAAAGATCCAAGATAAAATGAATATCAGAGGATGCGGTTCAAAGAGTTTGTAGATATGAATCTTACGATAATCCAGTAAAGATTTCAGAGGTCCGCATGAAGATCTAAAGAAGTTGTGGCCGCTCAAGTAAAACTGGTTCTGGTAGGTGTTTAGAGGTGATAGATTAACACAGATAGGTCCAGTGAGATCTGGAAAAGAAATATCTTACTATGTAGATTTGTTGGAGTGTTTAGGAAGTCCATGTCTAATAACTCAATTGGTTAGTGGTATGGAGGTCCGCAAGCATCTACTCCATTATGACAGTGATGATAGACTGTGTTCTTGAGGTTTCGGATGAAGGAGATAAGGATTTTAGTAAGCAGATGTAGTATGGATGTTCTTGGTGATTTAGGCAAGCTTGATGGTGTTCTTCCTAAGTTTGGTCGACTGAATGAATTACACATCTTGCGAATGTTCTTGTAGATGTTTGCTGACTTAGATGATTATTCCTAAGTCGATGTCTTATATAAATAAGTTGTAAAGTCATTTCAAAGTGTGTCTAAGGGTGATGAGGGTGTGGTAGTGAAAAGCAGAGCGAAAAATAGAGCAGAAGTATTGGGCTTAAATGGAACTAACTCAAGCATGGTAAAGATGCTATTCTCCAGTTCAAGTATGTGATACTTATCATTTTGTAGACAGTGTGTCTCTTGTAGGCAGTGGACCTCTTGTGAGTAGTGTGCTTAGGCAGTGAGCCCTAATTAGCATGTGCCATTTTTGTTCTTTCTATTCTTCTAACAGAGAATACCATCTTGGGTTAATTACCCTGTGGTTTTTCCCTTAACCAGGTTTTCCACGTCAAAATCTTGTTGTCTTAAGTGTTGATATGTTTCTAGTCCTGATTTAATGCTTTATGTTTCCATGATTGATTTACTATTATGCTACTAAATAACAAAGTAGATTTAAGTGCTTAATTGGAAGAAAGTTTTGGACAACTGATTCACCCCGCCCCCTATCAGTTGTCTGTCCTGAATCTAACAATTGGTATCAGAGCTAAGTTCCTCTAAAAGAACTTAACCACTTGAGGAGATCTAGGATGTCATCCTACAAGAAGGATAGTCCAAAGTTTGATGGAACCAATTTTAATCTTTGGAAAAGTTGCATGCAATGTCACTTGCAATGTATGGGAATGCAGTACTAGACCATGGCTACAACAAAGTATACGCCTCCATAGAATGGCCCGAAATCCACAAGTGAAATCACAGATGCTGAAAACAATCTGCAAACTAAAGAAGCCCTTTTAAGTGCCTTGTTTGATTCAGAGCTTACAAATATTGTTGACCTACAAACTGCTTTTGAGATTTGGGAAAAACTGGAACTTCTGCATGAAGGAGACAAGTATGTTAAATGTGCAAGGCTATAGAGTTTTAAAGGAAAATTTGAAAATCTGAAGATGAGAGAAGATGAAAATATCACTACCTTTATGCCAAGAGTAAATGATCTTGTTTGTGGCATTAGATGTGCTGGTGGAGTCTTGGATGAAGATGAAATTGTTGGCAAAGTTCTCAAATCCCCTCCTGCTTCTTATAAAATCAAGGTTGCTGTCATTGAAGAATTCAGAGCCCATTCAAATGTCACAAGAGATCAATTGGTTGGTAAATTGGCTGCATTTGAACTGACCGAGTTTGGAGATGTCCCCCCAAGACTAAATCTACATTCAAAGCTAGTGCTTCTGTAAAAGGAAAACAATGATTTGATTCGGGAGAGAACTCTTCAAGGAAACTATCTTGGTATGAAAAAGCAAGAAAAGACCTGGAAGAAGAAGAAGCTGAAATTGTTTAGCTTGAAGCCCTTATTGCAAAAAGACTGCCAAGAGGATCCAGTAAGTATGAAGAGAAATTGCCTTTTAAGTGTTTTAACTGCAATAAGATTGGTCATTTTACCTCAAAGTGTCCGGAAAGATTTTCAAGACTAAATCCTAATAGATCAAGGTTCTAAAAGAATTGTTACTATGTTCATGAAGAGGATGATAATGAAGGAGTAACAGATGATGAATCAGAGATAGGAAACAAATCTGGAAGTGATTGGGTGTTTATTGCCATCAAGGAAGAAGAACCAATCATAAAGTTGTAGAAAGAGCTCTGGCTGCCCAAGTTGAAGAAAAGGATGATTGGGTCATTGACAGTGGATGCTCTCACCATATGACAGGAGACAAAAACAAGTTCATAGATTTGGAAAGGTATGAAGGAGGAGTGGTAAAGTTTGGTGATAATTCTGCTGGTAGAATCAGAGGTAGAGGAACTATTTCTTTTGACGAGAAGAACAAAACCAGTAATGTACTATATGTTGAAGGATTAAAGCATAATCTTGTCAGTGTTGGATAGTTGGTGGACAAAGGCTATGATCTCTGATTCAAGAATGGAAAATGCAAGATCTTTGAAAGTTTCAGAATAAAGATTGCATCCGGTACTCAAATAAAAGGTAATATCTTCCATTTAGTTGGTACTAGTAAAAGTTGTCTATTTGTGCAAATTGATCAGAGTTGGCTATGGCATAGAAGGATGTGTCATGTAAATTTTGATAATATCATCAAGATAAGCAATACTCAAGCTGTAAGAGATCTTCCAAAACTGGTGAAACCTACAAATAGTTTGTACAAAGAATGTTAGTTGGGGAAACAAAGCCAAGTCTCATTCAAAAGAAAGGAACAATCTTCTACTAGATTATTGGACTTAGTTCATACTGATCTATGTGGTCCGGCAAGAATGAGGAGTGTGCAAGGTGATAGATACTTCATGTTATTAATTGATGACCATTCCCGGATGATGTGGGTTACTTTTTTGAAAGAGAAATTAGAAGCTCTTGAGAAATTCAAAATATTCAAGGCTATGTTAGAGAATGAAACCGGATTAAAATTAAAATGTCTGAGGTCTGATAGAGGTGGAGAATTCACATCCAGTGAGTTCATAGAAATAAAGAGATAGTTGTCTGCTCCTAGGACTCCACAACAGAATGGAGTAGTGGAGAGAAAGAACCGGACCATCCAGGAAGCATCTAGGACCATGATGATGGAAGCAAATGTTCCTTAGATCTATTGGAGAGAAGCTGTCAGCACTACAGCTTATACTCTTAATTGAGCACAAATCAGAAGCAATACAGGTAAGACTCCTTATGAACTTTGGTTTGGCATCACTCCTACTGTGAGGTATTTCAGAGTCTTTGGTAGCAAATGCTATATTAAAAGAGATGAAGATCTAAGAAAATTTGATGCTAGAAGTGATGAAGGATTATTCTTGGGTTATTCTACTCAAAGCAAAGCATACCAGTGTTATAACAAGAGATTAAGGAAAATTGTGGAAAGTACAAGTGTGAAGGTTGATGAAGGAATTGAAAAACCCTCAAGGTTTTATGAATATGATGAAGATGATCAAAATGATATTTTTGTTCAAGAAGTCCAAGCTCCCTCTGAAATTCAGATTCAAATTGATCTAGTGAATCAAGAAGAAGAGATAAGTTTGAATGAACCTATTCAAGAATCAGAAGTGCAAGAAACTCCCAAAGTTCCTAGGTATGTAAGATTGAATCACTCTGAAGATTAGATTATAGGTGATAAAAGAAAAGGTGTACAAACAAGAAGAAGGATTGCTCAAGGTTCAGAAGAGTATTGTCTGATTTCAAAAGTTGAACCTAGGACAGTGAATGAAGCTTGCAATGATGAAAACTAGACTAAGGCAATGGAGGAAGAACTAATGCAAATTGAGAAGAACCACACATGGGATCTTGTTCCTAGACCTAAAAACAAGAATGTGATTGGAACAAAATGGGTCTTCCAGAATAAACTGAATGAAGTTGTTGAAGTAATCAGAAATAAAGCCAAATTGGTCTACAAGGGTTACTCTCAAATAGGAGTTGATTTTGAAGAAACTTTTGCTCCAGTGGCAAGAATTGAAGTAGTCAGATTATTTCTTGCTTTTGTTGCCTTCAAGGATTTCAATGTGTATCAGATGGATGTCAAGTCTGCCTTCCTGAATGGTGACTTGGAAGAAGAAGTTTACATTGAGCAACTGGATGGATTTCAATTATCTAATCATGGTGATATGGTCTACAAGTTGAAGAAAGCTCTGTATGGACTCAAGCAAGCCCCAAGAGCCTAGTATGAAAGATTGGATAAGCATCTTTTGAAGATTGGTTTTAACAAAGGTATTGCTGATAACAATTTGTACTTCAAAATTGATCATGAAAATATCTTGATTGTTGAAGTATTTGTTGATGATATCATTTTTGGAGGAAGAGATAGTATGTGCAAAACCTTTGCAAATCAAATGAAAAGTGAATTTGAGATGTCCATGCTTGGGGAAATGAATTTCTTCTTGGCTCTGCAAATCATTCAAACTAAGAAAGGAATCTTCATTTCTCAGACCAAATATGTGAAAGAATTGTTGAAAAAATTTGGGATGGAAGAGTCAAAACCAATGAGTACTCCCATGGCAACTGGATGTAAATTGAGTAAAGATGATGATTCTCCTAAGACTGATCAGAAAAGGTACAGGTCAATGATTGGAGAATTGTTGTATCTCACTCAAACTAGACCTGATATTATGAATGTTGTTGGTCTTGTTGCTAGATTCCAAGCTGATCCTAGAGAATCTCATGTCATGGCAATCAAGAGGACTTTTAGGTATCTAAAAGGAATAATTGAGTACGGTTTGTGGTATCCTAGAGATCATAATTTCTCTCTTCATGCATATATAGATGCGGATTGGGCAAGAGATGTGGATGACCGAAAGAGTACTAGTGGTGGAGCATTCTTTTTAGGAAAGAGATTGGTTTCTTGGCTAATCAAGAAACAAGAGGCAATCTCTCTGTCCACAGCTGAAGCAGAATATATTGCAGTAATAGGTAGTTGCACTCAAGTTTTATGGATGAAGTAGATGCTAAGAGACATCAGAGTGGAGTATGAGGAACCTATCACAATCTTCTATGATAATTCAAGTGCAATAAATATATCTAAGAATCTGGTGTTGCATTCAAAGACTAAGCATATATCTATAAAGTTTCATTTTCTGAGAGAGAAAGTGAACAAGAATGAAGTCAGATTGGAGTTTGTGCCTTCCAAGGATCAGATTGTAGACATCTTTACTAAACCTCTACCTAAGGATTCTTTTGAGTATCTCAAGGATAAGTTAGGGGTTATTACCCCTCTGCTGATGAACTAAGGTGCACGGATGTGCATCAGTCCAGTGGATATCATAGTCATATCTTGTGGTCCAGATTGATGATGGGAAGCTACTACTTAGGGGGAGCAGTTGGTATGATCCTAAAGTGGTGGAGTTGCAAGTATGAGCCCTTTTCCATTGATGTCAAAGGGGGAGAGAAGACATGTGAAAAACAAGTGGTTCCTGATCAAAGGGCGAGCAGGAAAGGAAAAGAAGTTGTGACAGTGAGGAGAAGTTCTTGTCTTGATGGTTAAAATATTTTTCACATCATATGTTGCCATCAATGAAAAAGGGGGAGATTGTTGCAAGTATGGGCCTAACTGGTGTTGTCATTGATGTCAACATACTCCTGTTGCATTGATGATAAGGATTGGATGAGATGTGTGCTGAGGATATTGAGAAAATTAGTCCTAATCAGGAACAGAGAAGAATAGTGAAGATAGTAAGGTAAAGATCCAAGATAAGATGAATATCAAAGGATACAGTTCAAAGGGTTTGTAGATATGCATCTTATGATGATCCAGTAAATATTTTAGAGGTCCGCATGAAGATCTAAAGAAGTTGTGGCCGCTCAAGTAAAACTAGTTCCGGTAGGTGTTCAAAGGTGACAAAGTAACACAGATAGGTTCGGTGAGATCCAGAAAAGAAATATCTTACTATGCGGATTTGTTGGAGTGTTTACGATGTCCATGTGAAGTAATAACTCAATTGGTTATTTGTATGGAGGTCCGCAAGCATCTAATCCATTATGACAGTGATGACAGACTGTGTTCTTGAGGTTCTGGATGAAGGAGATAAGGATTTCAGTAAGCAAATGTAGTATGGATGTTCTTGGTGATTCAGACAAGCTTGTGGAGGTCTTTGGATCATTTCCAATTAGTGTTGGTGGTCCTCATTGGAGCTTGAGCTCGCAATTAAAGAATAACTTCCAGATGATGGTGTTCTTCCTAAGTTTGGCCAACTAAATGAATTACACATCCTGCGAATGTTCTTGTAGATGTTTGCTGACTTAGATGATTATTCCTAAGTCAATGTCTTATATAAATAAGAAGTTGTAAAGTCATTTCAAAGTGTGTCTAAGGGTGATGAGGGTGTGATAGTGAAAAGGAGAGCGAAAAGCAGAGCAGAAGTATTGGGCTTAAATGGAACTAACTTAAGCATGGTAAAGATGCTATTCTCCAGTTCAAGTATGTGATACTTATCATTTTGTAGACAGTGTGTCTCTTGTAGACAGTGGGCCTCTTGTGAGCAGTGTGTTCGGGTAGTGAGCCCTAATTGGCATGTGCCATTTTTGTTCTTTCTATTCTTCTAATAGAGAATACAATCTTGGGTTAATCACACTATGGTTTTTCCCTTAACCAGGTTTTCCACGTCAAAATCTTGGTGTCTTAAGTGTTGATATGTTTCTACTCTTGATTTAATGCTTTATGTTTCCATGATTGATTTACTATTATGCTACTAAATAACAAAGTAGATTTAAGTGCTTAATTGGAAGAAAGTTTTGGAAAATTGATTCACCCCCCCTTCTTAGTTGTCTGTCCTGAATCTAACATATATATATATATCATTAGTGTTAATTGCAGGTGAGGGTTTAAAACCTGAGAGATAGTGACAAAGGTAGCCAAAGGTTGAATCACAGTAAGGGGAGATCGACATTTATGCCTAAGGCATCGCCACAGAAATCGCGGCCATGGCAGTTTAATGGTGAAAGGGTTTTGTGGGGGGCAGGGCTCCCACCCACCCCCCACCTTATTGTGGGGTGTGGGTGGGGGCTCTGTCCCCCACACCACTGTCAGTAATAGTAAAAAGGGAGGGGGCGACGGTGGCCCTGCAATCACCCCAAATCTTACAAATTTCTTTTGTACAAAACCTAATTTGCTATAGTTGTCACAGTCTGCCAATGGTAAAGGGTGATACATTTGTTTATTGGCATTTTTTAATGGGATTTTAACATTAAATAAGTATATATTCAGTTTTTAGTTTATACTCAGCTCAACAATTACACAGATAAATAATGATATACTTAAAAGGATATATATATATATATATATATATGTTTTAGCTCTCAGTCACTATGCAATTAATATTCAAAAAATTAATCACAGTCAGATGAAAGTATTCAGAAACATACAAATTTTCATAAAATGCTTATATATATATATCTCATTTTTTGGGGGGGGGGGTTTAAAAGAAACCATATGACAGTAGAAATCTACCCTCTTTTCTTTGCTGTCAAAAAGATTAAAATGATAGGCTAATAAAGCAAATTTAGATGTTTTCTTTTTGAACAATAAAAGGGTATATAACTAAATATATTTACTTTTGAAAATACAATTAACAGTCACCTCTACTTTTCTGAATTAAAATCCAACCACTATATTCTTTCTTTTCGTTTATATGCAACTAAATCGAAAATAGTAATACAAACTATTTTTATTTTCTTTTTAAAGTTTAAAAGACAACATATGTATATTTTCCATTTTTGTAAGTTTTCCACACAACATCAAAGTAAAATAAATCATCCAACATATTTTATTTTAACCACAACAATAAATTTCATTACTCATTAAAGATCATTTTAAACATTACATAGTGGAGAGTACTCTCTCTCTCATTTTGTTCACAACAAGTAGGTCATTTTTGGCAAAGACTCCCAAAATGATCACAACAACAAATCATACAAAAACTTGAATGCACTTCCATCAAGCTTCCATTTCAACCAAGTGAACCTACAAAAATTTAAACAAGAAGGGAAGCCAAGCCATAAAAACTGCTCTCCTCCCTACCATAGACCCGCAAGTGGGTCACCCCCGAGCTAGGAGGTCGATCTTCACACGGGTTTTAACACTCCACAACAATCAATATGCAACCAACAAACATGAAGTCACTCATAGTTTATGCACAACACAAAACTCATGGAAACAAGTTTGGAGGGGTAGGGGAGTGGACTGCTCGACTCTAGAGGCCACTCCTAAAACTCATAGTCTCAAAACAACAAGGCCTCAAGCCAAAAATGATATCTCCATGAAATACAAATTCACCATTGCACTCATTCCAACCAAAATAATCCCATACTCAATATTGTTGTGATGTTCACAACACGCCCCATTTTACTCCTTAGCAAAATAGGGACCCCTGTTGTGGCTTTGCTTTTTGCTTATGTTTTGTGGGTTTGTCCTTGGTGGTAAGGGAAAAGAGAGTGAAATTTGCAAACTTTGATAAAATTAGTGAGAAAATGCATTTTGAGTGCTAGTGCATGGTATGGTTGGATTCCTTGTCAAAAATGAGCTAGGGTTGCTTTTTGAATCATTTGAAAATTTGCCATATTTTTCAAGTTATGCCCATTTTGGTAAAATGCATTACAGGGGTTTAAATAGTTCAAAGTTTCAAATGTTTCATTAAATGTTCCTAAGTGTTTCAGCAGCTTCGTGGAGCATGTCAAGTGTCACATTCTGCATGAGTTTCACAGTAGTTTCAAAGAGTTTGCAGTGTTGTGCGGAAGGTGCCACTTGTCACCTTCCGCAATAGCCCCTTTAAAATTTTTTAACCTCTTGTGGGCCGTTAAAAGTTTCTAAACAGTTTCAAAGTTGTGTGGAGGACACCACATGGTGCCTTCTGCAAGAGTCCCTTAAAGTTTCAAAGCCGCACGGAGGAGTCTTAGCAGTTTCTAAAGAGTTTCCAATAGTTTCAAAGTTCCGCGGAGCGTGCCACATGGTGCCTTCCGCGGGCCCCTTTAAATTTCCTAAAGCAGTTTCAACATAGTTGTGCGGAAGACGCCACATGGCGCCTTCCGTGAAAGTTTCCATAAAGTTTCTTAATGTTGCAACGGCAACGCAGAGCGTGCCACTTGTCACTATCCGCAGAGCCCCTTAAAGTTTCCAATAGTTCCTAAAATAGTTTCAACAGAGTTGTGCGGAAGATGCCACGTGGTGCCTTCTGCAGTAGTTCCTTAATGTTTCAAGAGCCATGGAGAGTCCCGTATGTTTTAAACAAGCAGCACGGAGCGTGACAAGTGTCACTCCATAGGTTTCTTAAAGTTTCTGCAAAAAGTTTCTAAAGTGTTTCAAAAGTTGCACGGAAGATGTCGTGTGGCACCTTCCACGAGGGTCTCGAAACAGTTTCTGACAGTTTCGAAAAGTTTCCAAGGTAGCGCGGAGAGTGACATGTGTCACTCTCTGCAGGTCCTATAAAAGTTTCTAAGGGTTTCAACGGCCACGCAAAAGACACCACGTGGTGCCTTCCGCGGTAGTTTTTGCGGTTTCAAAAAAGTTTCCAAGGCCCCGCGGAGTGTGACAAGTGTCACACTCTGAAGTATGACCCACCCTGCCCCTTAAAGTCTCAGCAGCGATGCGGAAGACGCCATGTGGTGCCTTCCACCAATAGTTTCAAAAGGTGCCCTGATAGTTTCTAAAAGTTGCAACAGTCGTGCGGATAGTGACAAGTGTCACTTTCTGTGAGAGTCTCAAGGTTTCGAGATAGTTTCTAGGAAGTGCGGGTAGCGACATGTGTCTTCATCCGCAGGAGTTCCTGCTAAGTTTAAAGGGTTTCAGAAAGGGGCATATTTTCGCCCAGATTTGACACATATTTGGAGATATTTTTGGGAAATTGGTTCACCTGCATTTAATGCTGTAACCTAGGGTTTGAACCATTGCTTAACCATTAGGGTTTTGGGCTATATTGAGGACAATTAGAAAGTCTATATATTGTGCCTTAATGCATTGTAATACTTACACAGGGATTTTAGGAACACATAGCAAGTTAGCTTAGTTTAGATTAGAATTAGAAGAAGGAGGTCGCCTATTTTCTGCAGTAAGGAGTGCGTGGAACATCTGGCTTCCTTATTGTATCTGTAAAGCTTGTAAGTTCTCTATAATTTGATCAATGAAACTAAGAGTCATTCCAACATTGTAAATCATGTATGACTATTTGTTTCTAATACAATAGAATCTGGAGTTCTGCATCTATCTTTTGAGTGTTCTCCTGCTCTTCTTTGTGTTTTGAAATATTTTCTTTGAGAGCTTGCAATTTTAAATGTATGTTTATGAAAATGCTCAGAACTTACATTTAAGGTTTTTACTGTGGATTTGATCAAATTACTGTATGATTTATATAGTGCATAACAGAACAATTAGATCCTTCGGTAGAGTAAATGAGGTTTACATTAGATCTTTCTAACTTTTCCCAACCCATCTGAAATATTTAGCTGAAAACATAGAAATTTGAAGGAAATTTGTCTCATATTTGAAGAAGCATGAACAACAGAGTTAAAAGTAGACAAGTTTTCATAAATATATAAAGAGGAAGGCTGCAATAATTTAAGACAACCATCTAAAGCTTTGCAGCACAGTAACACTTTTATGCAAAGGAATGAAAAAGTATTGACATATCTCATGATCTTTTTGCATAGTTTGAGTCCAGTAAACCAAAAAGAGACCCTAAACTACGTAAGGCCCCTTGAACATTACAGCTTCACATTGACCAACTGAATTTGACCAACAGGACCATTGTAGACTTGGGATTAAGTGAATCTTAAATGATTCCTTCTTATCTTTCAAGTATAGTTTCAGTTCATTATATGTGAATTTTAACTTATTGTTATGATTGAATCAAAACAATCACCAACAGTTTTCTGGCACTAGAAGGAGGGCCTGATTTGGTTTAGGGTTAAAATTCTGAGTTTAAATGCTATACTCTGAGATATGCCATATCTCATAAAATTCAAAAAACCTAAAAAATTGAAAATAGGTCCCATTTTAATGGACTCATATGGGGACAATTTTCAAGTTAACAGTCCTTTATTTCAGGGAGCTTTGAATGAACAGCTTTATTCTCAAAGTTTATCTAATTTTGGTTTGTCCAGTTGTTGCAGGATACACTAGACTATTGAACACAGTGAACTTAAATGTTTAACATTCCTCACTAGGATAGATTCATATTTGAAAGGACTAATTATTTTTTCAGATGTGTTCAAGGCTGAAGACTGGCAAAAAAAAGAAATTTTGGAGCAACAAGTTGATACAGCACTAGGAACTAATAGGTGGTTAGAAAATGCAATAGATAAATCAATTCTAGAAGGGAATGATAACAAAGCATCTTTTCTTAGGTCATATTATGGTGGGATTGATAGTAGGTCTCTACTTCCTAATATAGGTAAAGGGGAGTGCAGGTATAAATCTTTTAAATCTTGTAGAGAGGAAACCATTTGTCAGGATAAGGTCTTTATTGCTGATCCTAATGCTTTTGGTAAAGACAGTAAAATGTCTTTCCTTGAGTCATTTTATGAAAAGGAGAAATGTGGACAAATGAAAAAATTAAAGTGCACTAAAACTGATGAAGTTCCCACTATAGCAACTAAAGAAGTCATAGAAAAGAAAGTAAATCCTAGTGTTACGACTAACTTCTTTGAATTAAATGATCAAATTCAAGATTGTTGCAGGTCAATGGAATCAGACTCCATACTAGATGATGAATGTGAGTCAGTTGATGACCAATTCTTAAAAATTGAAAATAGAGAAGATTTTGGAGTTGCTGTACATAATCAGACATCACCCCAGTATTATTTTGAAAATGAAATAGGGGAGTATTCCTGTCAATCTAAAGATGTTGTTCCACCTTTACTCTCAAGTGATTTAGAAATGATTAATTTTTGTATATCAGATTATGATGATCAAGACACTCATTTAAGTGTTGATGTGTAGGAAACTAATGAGAACATTGGGAGGTGTGCTGAATTTGAGGATAAACTAAACATTCGGAATGAAGGAACAAAGCTAGATAAAGATGAAGAAATGATACACCTAGAGTCATTCATCTTTCAACTTGAAAAAGGACTAGACATGGAGCTAGGCAATGAAAGTACCGAGTTGAATGGAGGACCAGCTATCAATGAACAAACGTGTCCCACAGAGCTAAAAATACATCAGGTTGTCTCTTTCCTTTCCTTAGTAAAAAATGATAAGTACTGCTTTGATTATGGAAATTTAAGAGCAAAGACATGCATATGGATTAATCATGAAAATGATGGGCTGCCCCAATTGCTGATAGTTGAGAGCAATTTTGATAAACACAATGAATTTAGAACACAAGATTTTTTTTCAAAATTTAAAGATAAATTTGCTAAGTTAAGAACCATAACTAATACCCTGTTACTCCTGCAAAATCTAAAGAAATATGCAAGTAGGGGTGTTCTTGGATCTTTTCCTGGGTTTTGTTTGCCTTGTAGAGGCTTGTATATAGTTTGGTAGGGTAGTTGTTTTGTTTCCTTTCTTTTCTTTTGCTGTTTTCTTCTTTTTGTTGTTTTCTTTTTTCTGTTGTTTCCCTTTGTAGGTTAGCTGTTTGTATAGTTTTGTTTTCTATTTGTTGTTTTGTTTCTGTTTGTATAGTTTTTTCTACTTTTTGCTTTTTGTATAGTCTATTTTGTTGGTTTGTTTGTTGTCTCCTTAGCAGGGATCTTTATTTTACTTTAGAGTATTAAGGAGCAAACTAGCAATCATCTAAAACAGTATAAAATTAAGATATTCAAGTTAATCATTTGCAACTCATACATAACTTTTTGTGACTATCATGATGTAGAGTGTTATTTATCTTCTAAAATTTTGTATTCAATAAATGTGATTGAGAATTCGAGGCAAGTTTCTCACGATGACACACCTAAAATCCTTGGGTTTGTTGAACCTACCAGTGTAGATATTAGGTGAAAAATCAAAGGTCACCCTTGCTATCATTACAATTCTCAGCTTAATTTTAGCAAGTGTCCACTCCTTGCATCATAAAGCTACAAATTGCTATATCTTGTGAAATCTCATTCAAAATTATAAAATAAAAAATAAAAATAAAAATAAATAAAGCAGATTATACTAAAAATCTAGATTAAGCCATCTAAGTAACTCTACCGGGGCTATAGACGCTCGCTGGCAGTGGGGCTCTACTTAGGAGAATTGTAACGATAACCTTGGCTATAGACGCTCGCTGGCAGCAAGGCTCTATCCAGTTGGCTATAAGGGAATATCCTCACCTACGTAGGCTAGTGTCAATCACTGGTTTGTTCAACCAATCTTCAAGATGAGGCTTATTAATCACGTGCACACAATTAAACTGAGAATGAAGATTCATGCACCCTTATTGAATGCCTTAGGTCTCAAGTTGAATAATAATTTACAAGATGGATAGTCAGAAGTTATGCATTTATTTCATCTAGTTTTCTTGGAGGCCTTGAATTTAGTTGTTTTGTTTGGTTGCTAGTTGTTGTGATGTTCACAACACGCCCCATTTTACTCCTTAGCAAAATAGGGACCCCTGCTGTGGCTTTGCTTTTTGCTTCTGTTTTGTGGGTCTGTCCTTGGTGGTAAGGGAAAAGAGAGTGAAATTTGTAAACTTTGATAAAATTAGTGAGAAAATGCATTTTGAGTGCTAGTGCATGGTATGGTTGGATTCCTTGTCAAAAATGAGCTAGGCTTGCTTTTTGAATCATCTAAAAATTTGCCATATTTTTCAAGTTATGCCCATTTTGGTAAAATGCATTACAGGGGTTTAAATAGTTCAAAGTTTCAAATGTTTCATTAAATGTTCCTAAGTGTTTCAACAGCTTCACGGAGCGTGCTAAGTGTCACATTCTGCATGAGTTTCGCAGCGGTTTCAAAGAGTTTCCAGTGTTGTGCGAAAGGTGCCACTTGTCACCTTCCGCAATAGCCCCTTTAAAAAATTTTAAACCTCCTGCGGGCCGTTAAAAATTTCTAAACAGTTTCAAAGTTGTTCAGAGGACATCACGTGGTGCCTTTCGCAAGAGTCCCTTAAAGTTTCAAAGCCATGCAAAGGAGTCTTAGCAGTTTCCAAAGAGTTTCCAACAGTTTCAAAGTTCTGCGGAGCGTGCCACATGGTGCCTTCCACGGGTCCCTTTAAAGTTCCTAAAGCAGTTTCAACATAGTTGTGCGGAAGACGCCACGTGGCACCTTTCGCAAAAGTTTCCATAAAGTTTCTTAATGTTGCAATGGCAGCGCGGAGCGTGCCACTTGTCACTATCCGTAGAGCCCCTTAAAGTTTCCAATAGTTCCTAAAACAGTTTCAATAGAGTTGTGCGGAAGATGCCATGTGGCGCCTTCTGCAGTAGTTCCTTAATGTTTCAAGAGCCATGGAGAGTCCCGTATGTTTTAAACAAGCAGTGTGGAGTGTGACAAGTGTCACTCTCTGCAAGTTTCTTAAAGTTTCTGCAAAAAGTTTCTAAAGTGTTTCAAAAGTTGCGCGGAAGACGCTACGTAGCACCTTCCATGATGGTCTCAAAACAGTTTCCGATAGTTTCAAAAAGTTTTCAAGGTAGCGTGGAGAGCGACACGTGTCACTCTCCGCAGGTCCCGTAAAAGTTTCTAAGGGTTTCAATAGCTGCGTGGAAGACACCACATGGTGCTTTCCGCGGTAGTTTCTGCGGTTTCAAAAAAGTTTCCAAGGCCCCGCAGAGTGTGACAAGTGTCACACTCTAAAGTATGACCCGCCCTGCCCCTTAAAGTCTTAGCAGTGACGCGGAAGACGCCACATGGCGCCTTCTGCCAACAGTTTCAAAAGGTGCCCTGATAGTTTCTAAAAGTTGCAATAGTCGTGCGGATAGTGACAAGTGTCACTTTCTGCGAGAGTCTCAAGGTTTCGAGATAGTTTCTAGGAAGCGCGGGTAGCGACATGTGTCTTCATCCGCAGGAGTTCCTGCTAAGTTTAAAGGGTTTCAGAAAGGGGCATATTTTCACCTAGATTTGACACATATTTGGAGATATTTTTGGGAAATTGGTTCACCTACATTTAATGTTGTAACCTAGGGTTTGAACCATTGCTTAACCATTAGGGTTTTGGGCTGTATTGAGGACAATTAGAAAGTCTATATATTGTGCCTTAATGCATTGTAATACTTACACAGGGATTTTAGGAACACACAGCAAGTTAGTTTAGATTAGAAGTAGAAGAAGGAGGTCGCCTGTTGTCTGCAGTAAGGAGTGCGTGGAACATCTAGCTTCCTTATTATATCTGTAAAGCTTGTAAGTTCTCTATAATTTGATCAATGAAACTAAGAGTCATTCCAACATTGTAAATCATGTATGACTGTTTGTTTCTAATACAATAGAATCTAGAGTTCTGCATCTATCTTCTGAGTGTTCTACTCTTCTTTGTGTTTTGAAATATTTTCTTTGAGAGCTTGCAATTTTAAATGTATGTTTGTGAAAATGTTCAGAACTTACATTTAAGGTTTTTACTGTGGATTTGATCAAATTGTTGTATGATTTATATAGTGCATAACAGAACAATTAGATCCTTCGGTAGAGTAAATGAGGTTTAGATTAGATCTTTCTAACTTTTCCCAACCCATCTAAAATATTTAGCTGAAAACGTAGAAATTTGAAGGAAATTTGTCTCATATTTGAAGAAGCATGAACAACAGAGTTAAAAGTAGACAAGTTTTCATAAATATATAAAGAGGAAGGCTGCAATAATTCAAGACAACCATCTAAAGTTTTGCAGCACAGTAACACTTTTATGCAAAGGAATTAAAAAGTATTGACATATCTCATGATCTTTTTGCATAGTTTGAGTCCAGTAAACCAAAAAGAAACCCTAAACTACGTAAGGCCCCTTGAACATTACAGCTTCACATTGACCAACTGAATTTGACCAACAGGACCATTGTAGACTTGGGATTAAGTGAATCTTAAACAATTCCTTCTTATCTTTCAAGTATAGTTTTAGTTCATTATATGTGAATTTTAACTTATTGTTATGATTGCATCAAAACAATCACCAACAAATATATTGCCCTCAAGGCCATAAGAATACCAACACCAAGAGGGTGACCTCAAGGAGGTTCACTCCTCCCCCACCCCACACAAGGAAGGACACACCCAAATAGGTAGTCTCATCCCAATACACCCAAAACCCACAACAAAAGAAAATAACACCCAACACATTTTCAAGCACATAAGCAAAAAATGTAATAAATATAAGGAATGGCTAAAATGCTAGGACGCTTACCTTAAGAACCCAACAATGGATGCAAGTTGAAGAAGAGACGACAAGCTTTATCCAAGCCTCCAATCCTCCAAAATCCTCTAACTCCTTCCTAAAATGCTCCAAAGATAGAAAAATTGCAAAAAACAAGAACCCCATCCCCTCTCCAAAAGGAGTTAAAATAGGCCTCAATTCAAGGCCTTGAGGAATGAGAAGGTGACACATGTCACCTTCTCCTTCCTCATCCGATGCCACTTGCAAAGGAGAAGGAATGTGAGGGTGACATGTGTCACCCTCCTATCCATTCAGACCCTCACCCTCTCCACTTGTACTCTCACACGTGTGAGAGCAAAAGTGGAGAGCTGGCATCTCTCCCCATGGCTCCATGAGGATAAGGGATGACACATGCCATCACCTTGTTCTCCAAGAAAGCCCCTTCACTCCAAGATGCTCTCACACATGTGTGAGAGTCTTGGAGGAAGGTTCCACACACTTGGGGATCTTGAAGACTCCCCAAGTCTTCAAGGTGGAGGAATCCCCAAGCCTTGGGAAGGGAGATGGGCCTTCTTTCAAGGCATGACTCATCTCCCACCATTAGCCATTTTGAATTTTCGTTACTTTTACTTAACCCAAGTTTAAGGTGACTAGATGGGAGTAACCCTAGGGTTTAGTATTCCCAAATGGACCCTAGACCCTAGGGGTACCACCTAGGGTTAGTTTAGACCCCTAATAAACACTTATGGAGGTATAAATTCACAATAAATAGCCCAAAAAATAAAAGGGACACCAAATGGTGTGAATTAAAACATATATTTACAACACATCAATTAACTTAAAGAAAAGGGGTGAACTAGGCCAAATAATAAAATATAGGCATTCAAGAAACATCATTCAATCACACATGATCCTTATACCTCTTGGGAATGGATCATCTTAACAAGGGAACACATAAGTGTGAGATCGACCTCCAATTTTCCATGGCCTGGAAAATCACCTACGCACTTGAACAAACGGTCAATCCAATATATATCCACGTATCCCTTGAAACCCCCTCGCATGCGTCAGCATGCTCGATGGCAATACACGTAAGGCGTAAACATATCAATCAAAACTCGAGGAAGAAAGGTTGCATATGCAATCCCCTGGGTGATGATAGATGACTAGGGGGTTATGCGACGTGAGGAGTATCGCTACTAGGGTTAGGATTGATTTGACCTAAACCTTAAGTTTCCTAGCTGAGTGATATGGTTTCAACAGGAGTTGAAATCCAACTCTAGTTCTAGAGCATAAAAGTAGATTAAAATATGCTTACATTAAAAGAAATAAGCACAAGGCAAAATTAAGAGTTAACTAATGCCTAAATAACTTATTTAAAACAAAAGCCCTAAATACCAAAAAAATTCGGCAGCATAATGAGTTATTAATGTTTGAGATATATAGTTTAAAAAGGTTTCCCTCAAAACATTTATGAGAAAATTTAGATTAAAGGTTAAATTAAATTACCTATAAACGTAATTAAAATACCCTTCCAACAAATGAAAATCAAATTAAATAAAACTATTAAATAATTAACCCCAAAAATAATAAAGGTTCACTAATAAATGTAATTCCAACAATTATATTTATTCTAATAAGCCAAATGTAAAATTCTCAAGAAAAGGAATTAAATCAAACTCCTCCTATCCCTTAAAATCAAAATAACGATATTAAATTCATAAAAAGGATCCCCAAATTAAATAAATTAAACCCACTAATAAAACTAGCCCAAGCAAATAAATTTATAAATAGGGTAACACATAATTTCCCTTAAACAAAAAAAATTAAATGAAGGGTTAGGAAGAGGACTTTCCCACTTAGTCTTATCCAAAAGCAAACTATTTCAAATAAACCCCACGAGGAAAGAGGGGAAAAATAAATCGACGGTCACAATTTTAAATGAAAAGTCCAAATAAAAATAATAAAGGATACTCACCCAAACCCTAAAACTTTCTAATTAAAATAATAATTTCCTTTGGGCCAAGAACCCTAATCGATCTTATCTCTCATTCTTTTCTTTTCTATCATTTTTCCTCTTCTCTCTGGTTTTTTTTTTTTTCATTCAATATGCAGCCATGAGAGGCTAACCACAGTGTGGTATACTCACTGTGTATACTCTCAGTAATTAAGCCCTCTCTTGTTTTTTTTGTTATATATATATTTATATATATATTCCTGGTTAAAACTATTATGCAAACAAAACCCAGGAGGAAGTATATGATGTATATATATTTATTTCTTTGTATATTGTAGACTGTAAATAAAAACCAGACATATATATATATATATCATTAGTGTTAATTGCAGGTGAGGGTTTAAAACTTGAGAGATAGCGACAAAGGCAGCCAAAGGCCAAATCACAGTAAGGGGAGATCGATGTTTATGCCTGAGGCGTCGCCTCAGAAATTGCAGCCATGGCAGTTTAATGGCGAAAGGGTTTTGTGGGGGGCGGGGCTCCCACCCACCCCCCACCTTATGGTGGGGCGTGGGTGCGGGCTCCATCCCCCACACCACTGTCAGTAACAACAAAAAGGAAGGGGGCAGCGGCGGCCTTGCCGTCGCCCCAACTCTTACAAATTTTTTTTGTTAATTTTTTTTTTTATAAAACCTAATCTGCTATAGTTGTCACAGTCCGCCAATGGTAAATGATGATACATTTGTTTATTGGCATTTTTCAATGGGATTTTAACATTAAATAAGTATATATTCAATTTTTAGTTTATACTTAGCTCAACAATTACACAGATAAATAATGATATACTTCAAAGGATATATATATATATATATATATATATATATATATATATATATATATTAGCTCTTAGTTAGTATGCAATTAATATTTAGAAAATTAATCACAGTTAGATGAAAGTATTTAGAAACATAAAATTTTTCATACAATGCTTTTATATATATATATATATTTTCGGGGTTTAAAAGAAACCATATGACATAGTAGAAATCTACCCTCTTTTCTTTGTTGTCAAAAAGATTAAAATGATAGGGTAATAAAGTAAATTCAGATGTTTCCTTTTTGAACAATAAAAGGGTATATAACTAAATATATTTACTTTTGAAAATACAACTAACAGTCACCTCTACTTTTTTGAATTAAAATCCAGCCACTATATTCTTTCTTTTCTTTTATATGCAAATAAATCAGAAGTAGTAATACAAACTATTTTCTTTTCTTTTTCAAGTTTAAAAGACAACATATGTATATTTTCTATTTTTGTAAGTTTTCCACACAACATCAAAGTAAAATAAATCAGCCAACATATTTTATTTTAACCACAACAACAAATTTCATTACTCATTAAAGATCATTTTAAACATTACATAGTGGAGAGTACTCTCTCTCTCATTTTGTTCACAACAAGTAGGCCATTTTTAGCCATGACTCCCAAAATGATCGCAACAAATAATACAAAAACTTGAATGCGCTTCCACCAAGATTCTATTTCAACCAAGTGAACTTGCAAAACTTTAAACAAGGAGGGAAGCCAAGCCACAAAAACTGCTCTCCTCCCTACCATAGACCCACAAGTGGGTCACCCCCGAGTTAGGAGGTCGATCTTCACACAGGTTTTAACACTCCACAATAATCAATATGCAACCAACAAACACGAAGTCACCCATAGTTTATGCATGATATAAAACTCATGGAAATGAGTTTGGAGGGGTAGGGGAGTGGACCGCTCGACTCTAGAGGCCACTCCTAAAACTCATAGTCTCAAAACAACAAGGCCTCAAGCCAAAAATGATTTCTCCATGAAATACAAATTCACCATGGCACTCATGCCAACCAAAATAATCCCATACTCAATATATTGCCCTCAAGGTCATAAAAATACCAACACCAAGAGGGTGACCTTGAGGAGGTTTACTCCTCCCCCACCCCACACAAGGAAGGACACACCCAAATAGGTAGTCTCATCCCAATACACCCAAAACCCACAACAAAAGAAAATAACACCTAACACATTTTCAAGCACATAAGCAAAAATGTAATAAACATAAGGAATGGCTAAAATGCCAGGAGGTTTACCTTAAGAGCCCAACAATGGATGCAAGTTGAAGAAGAGCCCACAAGCTTTCTCCAATCCTCTAATCCTCCAAAATGCTCTAACTCCTTCCCAAAACCCTCTAAAGATAGAAAAACTGTAAAAAGAAAGAACCCCATTCCCCTCTCCAAGAGGAGTTAAAATAGGCCTCCATTTAAGGCCTTGAGGAATGAGAAGGTGACACATGTCACCTTCTCCTTCCTTGTCCCATGCCACTTACAAAGGAGAAGGAATATGAGGGTGACATGTGTCACCTTCCTATCCATTCAAACCCTCACCCTCTCCACTTGTGCTCTCACAGATGTGTGAGAGAAAAAGTGGAGAGGTGGCATCTCTCCCCATGGCTCCATGAGGATAAGGGATGACACATGTCATCACCTTGTTCTCCAAGAGAGCCCCTTCACTCCAAGATACTCTCACACATGTGTGAGAGTCTTGGAGGAAGGTTCTACACACTTGGGGGTCTTGAAGACTCCCCAAGTCTTCAAGGTGGAGGAATCCCCAGCCTTGGGAAGGGAGATAGGCCTTCTTTCAAGGCATGACTCATCTCCCACCCTTAGCCATTTTGAATTTTCGTCACTTTTACTTAACCCAAGTTTAAGGTGACTAGGCGGGAGTAACCCTAGGGTTTAGTAAGCCCAAATGGACCCTAGACCCTAGGGGTACCACTTAGGGTTAGTTTAGACCCCTAATAAACACCTATGGAGGTATAAATTCACAATAAATAGCCCAAAAAATAAAAGGGACACCAAATGGTGTGAATTAAAACATATATTTACAACACATCAATTAAATTAAAGAAAAGGGGTGAGTTAGGCCAAATAATAAAATACAGGCATTCACGAAAGATCATTCAATCACACATGATCCTTATTCCTCTTGGGAATGGATCGGCTTAAGAAGGGGACACATAAGTGTGAGATCGACCTCCAGTTTTTCGTGGCCTGGAAAACCACTTGTGCACTTGAACAAATGGTCAATCCAACATATATATATATATATATATATATATATATATATATATAATAGAGGAAGCAATGAAATGTAATACTCAAGTCATCTCATAATTCATATAAAACATTAAACAACTCACATCATAATTAAGATTCATAATTGGATTTTCTATATACTATCTCAGAATCAAAATCACATAGAAAATCCATATAATGAGCTCATAATCAACATCACTAATAATCATCAAGTGTATCTCACATGTCTAACATCATAAGAGCATCAAAATATGATATAATCAAATCACCACATATTAATCAAAGCTAATCCAAAATAAGAAGATATAGTCTAAATTTGTATAATGGAAATCAATAGTCTCTAAATGTCTAAAAATGTCTCTAGCTATAATATGAAATGATCAAAATAGGGAAGTGAAATAAATAGGCCTCACATCCTCCCCCCTAAGACTAAACTTCCTCCTGGAACTCCTCAAAGAGGTGAGGATAAAGTGTCCTCAATCTAGATGCATCCTCCCATGTCACCATGACCTCATCATATCAATTCCACTGGACCCTAACCTGGTCCAGCTCTCGACCTCGGAGGTCTAGCGTCCGATGAGCCAATATGCGAATTGGCTCCAAAGTCAACTGTCCATCTACCTCTACCTGTAGAGTAGTCCAGTCTAATACATGAGATAAATCACATATATATCGCCGTAACACAGACACATGAAAAACATTGTGGATGCATGATAGGCTAGGTGGCAAGGATAGATGGTAGGCTATAGGTCATATCCACTCCAAGGTCCCAAAATGCCCTACGAACCGTGGTGCGAGCTTATATCCCTTTCCATAATGGATTGGACTCTTCTGTGGCCGCACTCTTAGGAATACTCTGTCACCAACTGAGAAGCTTTGATCCAGTCTCTTAGCATCTGCATACTTCTTCTGTCTATCTTGTGCCTCCCAAAGTCTCTGCCTAATTAGGGTCACCTACTGCTCCATATCCTGCACCATCTCTGGCCCTATAGCAACCCTGTCCTCAATACGGTCCCACTCAACAGTGTCCTGCAAGGTCTGCCATACAAGGCCTGATAAGGAGGCATACCCAACGAGCTGTGATGTCCATTATTGTAGGCAAACTCAACTAGATAGAGATACTCCTCCCATCTAGACTGGTGGTCCATAACATACATATGGAGCATATACTCTAACACTTGATTCACCCTCTCTATCTAACCATCTGTCTTGGGGTGATAAGTGGAGCTAAAGTTGAGTTGTGTGCCCAACGCCTGCTATAAAGCCCTCCAAAAGGGTGATGTGAACACTGAGTCTATGTCAGAAATGATGCGGCGTGGTACCCCATGTAATCTCACAATGTCATCCAAGAATACTCTTGCCACTACTGGAGCATTATACGTTGTGCGTACAAGTGAGAAATGCACCACGTTGGTCAAGTTGTCAACTATCACCATGATGGCATCATGGCGGCGAGAAGACATAGGAAGACCAACAATGAAATCCATGGAAATGGTGTCCCATTTCCACTCTAGTATCTCATGAGGGTATAAAAGACTTGCTGGATGTTAATGCTCGGCCTTGACCCTTTGGCACTCAAGGCATTGAGAAACAAACTCTGCAATATCCTGTCTCATACCTGCCCAATGGTATAGCTATTGTAAGTCGACATGCATCTTCTTCACCCCCCGGTGTGCTACATAAGGTGCTTTGTGAGCCTTTGATAACACTATTGTACGTAGGTCACTTGGATGGGGTACATAGATGCACTATTGATGAGGAAGTAGCCCATCTTCCTCAAGGGAGTATCCTGCAAATTTATCCACAAGGGCCCTTTGTGACTGGATCTCCTGCTGCACCTCAAGAAACCCCTCATCCTTAGGCAAATGCTGAATAATGTGTCCCCTCAAGTCCACACTCAGAGTCAAGGTCTGGATCTCATGGCACCTTTGACTTAATGCATCAACAACCACATTCTCCTTGCCTTTGATGTAGTGGACATCAAAGTCATACTCACAAAGAAACTCCATCCAATGCCACTGACAGACGTTTAGATTCAGCTATGTGACTATGTATTGAAGACTGTGATGATCTAAATGAAGCTCAAAGTGACATCCTAGAAGAAAGTGTCTCCAACGAACTAGAGCATGAACCACTGCTGCAAGATCTAAATCATAAGTCGGGTAGTTCAGTTCATGGGTCTTGAACTTTTGTGACTCATACGTGATCGCTCTACCACCCTACATAAGTACAGCTCCCAAACCCTCTAGTGATACATCAGTGCAAACCATGAAATCCACTACTGGATCAGGAACCACTAAGATGGGAGCACTGGTAAGGTGCTCCTAGAGGAGCCCAAAGGCCCTCTCACATTGCTTAGTCCAAGTAAAACTCTTCCCTTTCTACTGAAGGGAAGTGATGGGGTGTGCTATCCTGGAGAAGCCCTCAATAAATCTATGGTAATAATCAGCTAACCCCATGAAACTCCTGACCTCTATCACACTGGTGGGTGCTGGCCAATCCTTGATAGCCCTGATCTTCGATGGATCTACGAAGATACCATCACTAGATAGGATGTGCCCCAAGTATTGCACCTCTATCCTGAAAAATGCACACTTCGCCAAGTTGTCATATAGATTCTACTCCCTCAAGCACTACAAAACTTGATGTAGGTGCTCCTCATGCTCCTCCTCGGTCCGCGAATAGATCAATATATCGTCAAGGAAAATAATCATGAACCGATCCAAGTAGGTACGGAACACCTCATTCATGAGACTCATGAACACTATAGGGGCATTCGTGAAGCCAAAGGGTACCACAGTGAACTCATAGTGGCCATAACAAGTCTGGAAGACAGTCTTATGGATGTCCACCTCTGTTCTGTGCAACTGGTGATAACTGAACTTCAAGTCAATCTTAGAGAACACTCTGGCTTCCTGTATCTAATTGAAGAGATCATCAATCCTAGGCAAAGGATAACAGTTCTTCACCATCACCTTATTTAGCTACCTATAATCCATGTACAGACAAAGAGACTCATCCTTCTTCTTCACGAAGATGACCGGTGCGCCCCAAGGTGAAGCACCAGGTCAGATGTGCCCCTTCTCGAGAAACTCCTCTAACTGTAACTTGAGCTCTGTGAGCTCATGAGTGGTCATCCTATATGGTGCATGAGACACTAGCTCGACACCCAGCACTAGATCAATATGAAAGTATACCTCTTGACAAGGTGGCATCCCTGGTAACTCTGGTGGAAACACATCGGCAAACTCTCTCAAGATGGGATGGCCATCTAATGATGCCTCTAGCTCATCCTCTAATCTATCACTAACAGTGATGACAAACATCTAGCATCCCTTCTGCATGTAGCACTTAATCTACTGAGTGGATATCATATGAACTGCCATGGGCTTTTGAATGCCCACTATCTCGACTGACGTGCTATGATCGTCTAAGCAGCTAATCACCTTTTGACAACAATCTAGCTTTGCTCTATGAGCCGCAAGCCAATCCATGCGTAAAACCACACCATAGGATCCTAAAGGTATAACCCTAAGGTCACATAATGTAGTAAAGGCCCCCAAAGATATCTCACAGTCATGAACTAAGACATCTATTGCCATCTTGGCTCCTATGGCCAACTCAACCTCCCACCTATCGCCCTGCCTAGAGGCCACCAGCCTGCAACGCTCCACTGACAATGAAGATATGAATGAATCAGTAGCACCAGAGTCAAATAAAATAGCAATCGGAACATCCCCAATCATACTTGCGGTCTCAATCACTGATGCCTAAAAATTAGCCTGTGATTATCAGCCGCTGCAAACATACGGTGGGATCTACCCACATCTCCAACCGTCTACTCTCATCCTCCTACACAAGGCTATCCCCCTGTGGTAAAGCCCTATGGGCACTCTCTAGCTAGATGTCTCACTCCACTACAAACATAACATGTGCCCCAAGCCTGTACCTATCTAGACTATGTCCTACCCAACTGCTATTGTCTAGATCAACCCGTGGACCCCTGTGAATCCCTATAAGACTGCTGTGATCTAGCAGGTCTTGCAGGTGGTCCCTGCTGTCTCTGATCCCTATAAGACTACTGTGGTCTAGCGGGTCTTGCAGGTGGCCCTATTACTACCAACCTTGATTATAACCCCCATGTGCCCTCTATTGTGGCCTAGACCTTTGCTGGTGCTGCTATGGAGGCCTAGGAGGTAGTGGTTTAAAACTAAACCCTCCTCTCTGAGGTGGTGGTGGTGGTCTATAGTAATTCTACTACTGCTGCTGGCCATGATCTTGAAATTGAGGATATGAACTCTGACCTTGTCCCTATATCTCCTTAGCAATGTATGCCTTTTCGACAGCCTCACTCAAGGTCTGGGGGTTTTCCATGTGCATAGGCCTTGATATCCCTTGATTCAAACCTCTGATAAACTTGTGAACTAGAAGTTTTTCATCATAGATACTCTACATAATGTGACAGCTCTATGAACCTGCCCTCATACTATACTACAGTAGACCCTTACTACTGTAAATCATGGAACTTGTCAATATGACATTGTCTATAGTGGTCTGACAGATATCGCATATTAAAGTGCTCAATGAATGTGTCCCATGAAAGTGTATCCAAAGATAAGCGACGCTTGCACTCCTTAGTGCGCCACCAAGTCACTACTGCATCTCTCAATAGGTGAATCACCATGCATGCCTTCATGTTGCCCTCGTAAGGATGCAACGCAAAGCACCTATCTAAACTAATAAGCCAAGCCTCTGCCTTGGCTCCCTCTATGGTCTCGGTGAAGGTAGGTGGATTTAGCCTAAGTAAATCTCTGATGGGGTCCCCACAGTCTCTGTGTCCTCGAATAGGCTCATCCACACCAAAATCATAAGGCCCGTGAAAAACCTGCTCTACTCTCACCGCCTCCTCTCGCCTAGCATGATGCAGAGGGCTCTTGTTACGAGCTCTGTAAGCTGAACCAACCTCCTCTGTTGTCATATCAGGTATCTCAGCATAAGGTTCTACACATGGTGCCACTTGCGGATCGATGTGGGGCCCTACATGTGGCTCCACACGTGAATCAGCTCGTGGCTCCTCTTGTGGATCAACGTGGGGATCGACACGCGGCTCAAATGCGGCTAGTGGTAACCTATCTAGCACTGCCTATAATGCCTGTAATATCTGTGGTTCGATATCAGGTGCGGGTGGTGCTTGTGGTGCCTGCAGTGCCAGTGGTCCCTGACCCTTGGCTAATGAGTCGCTATGCACCTCTACAGACTCAATGTGGTATGAACATGCTCGTCTATTTCATCGGGGAGGCATCCTATAAGAACAAGGTATTCACAAATCAATCAAAAATGCGGAATATATAATGTACCCAAACAAGCCCAGTGTTTAAACTTGGGCTCTGATACCAAATGTCATGCCCACATTTTGTTGGAATAAGGTGCCATTAACCTTGTAAGTTCCAATATTGTATATTATTCCATTTATTATTTGTTATTTGTAATTACCCATAAGGGAATGAGGTAGTCTCATTGATAGTTGTAATTTCAGAGTTATTGGCGGTAGTTACAGAGTGACTTTTACTAGTGGCAAATGTAAAAACTCAAAGTAAATGAGGGTAGGCATGCTCCCTTGAGGAATATACTATTTTTGACATGTATGACAATTGTCATAATATTTGGTGAGTGAATATATGATAGCTGCAAGCTGTCATAAAATTTTGTGATTCTATGACGCATATGACGGATATGTTAGTTGTATTTTTTCTATATTTAGCCCAAGATTCCTATCTTGGAAAGATACTCTTTTTCTGGAATCTATGACGGTTATGACGCACCCTAAGATGTTGTACGAGGCCAGATTTAGTCTTGGGCACCCAACCTTTGCATGGCTATTTTTGGACAAGTGTAAGATGCTTGTAAGATGGTAATTGATGTTTACAGGTTGGAGAATCTTAGGAGAGAGAAGGTGAATGCCTAAGATGAGTTAGAAAATATTTCTATAAGTATTTTCCATGTGTTAGTTGCTGATAATATAGATTTTAGATACTTGGGTGCTGCCAGAATGCTGTCAGATTAAAGATTGGTGGAGAGAGTTGAAGTGTTGTATTGTAAATCATTTTCAGATTAATACAAACATTAGGCCTCTTTCTTATGTGGATTTTTTTACCCAAAAGGGTTTTCTCCATGTTAAACATTGTGTTATGTGTTCATATTTCTGATTTTGCATTTTTGTGAAGCATAGTTTTGTTTCTGTGTTACAATCTCCATTAATAACACACAGTTAAAGATTGCAGAAATTTATATTGAATTAGATTTCCATTGAAGTAGTATTGCTTTCATTTCTAACATTTGGTATCAGAGCCTGGCCAACTTTGACTCTTAGGTGGTAGTGTGGAAGTTGTAGCTACAATGGGAAATTTGGTTGTGTTTGTTTTGCAAATCTTGTGTTGTTATTATGTCTGCATCCACTGTTGTATCAACCTCTCGATTGGACATTGAGAAGTTTAACGGAATGGGGTATGAGTTGTGGAAGCTAAAAATGGAATATTTATTAGAAGAAAGAAACCAATGGTTGGCTATCCAAAAAGAGAAGAAACCTGATGATGTCTCTCAAGATGAGTGGGATAGACTAGAAAGAAGGCACGAGGAACCATCTGGTTGTGTCTTTCAGATTCTGTCCTGTTGAATGTTGCAAAGGAAGAGACTACATACAAGTTGTGGAAATGGTTGGGTGAGATCTATCAAGCCAAGAGTATGGTAAATAAACTTTATTTAAAAAGAAAATTGTTTTCCATGAAAATGTGAGAAGGTGAATCAGTTGCAGAGCATTTAAATTCTTTTAATTTGTTAGTGAGTCAGCTTGATTTAGTAGATGTTGAGGTTAGTGAGCAAGATAAATGTATCTACTTCTTTGTTCTTTACCTGAGTCTTGGGAGAATGTTATCCTTGCTATCACTACTAAACTTGAGGATCCGAAGTTGGATGCTTTTGTTTCTGTGCTACTGTCACAAGAATTGAGGAAGAAGAGTTTAGATAGTTTAGGGGATGCTCTCAGTGTCAGGGGAAGGTCTAAGGAAAGAGGACCTAAAGGAGATCAGAAAGGGGCTAAGGACAAGTCCAAGGGCCGGTCTAAGACTCCTGGTAAAAAAGAACAGAGTCAAGTGTTTGAACTGTGGTAAAAGGGGACATGTGAAGAAGGAGTGTAGAAACCCCAAGAAATAGTGGGAGAGTGCTTCGGATAAGTCCTTGAATGCAGGTGAAGAAGTTTTACTTTCTGCATGTAATCTTGTTTCTAATGATCACTAGTTGGTTGACTCAGGATGCTCATTTCATATGACTCCATATAAGGAATGGTTCTCCTCATATGAAAAATATGATGGAGGTAATATCTACCTTGGTGACAACTCTACATATTCAATTGTCAGGAAAGGTATTGTTGTGCTTCAGTGATGGGAGGATTAAAACCCTTCCTATTGTTTTACACGTTCCTAGATTGGCTAGAAATCTAATTTTAGTTTCGAAGTTGAATGATTTGGGAATGCATATGACATTTGACAAGCATGGCTGCAGATTAGTGAGAGGGAACTTGGTGGTAGTGAAGGGGAAGAGATTCAGAAGCCTGTTCAATCTTGAAGCCACTATAGTTTATAATGCCTCCTATGTATTCGAGGCTTCTGAAAACACTTGTATGTTGTGACACCGTAGATTGGACCACATAAGCAATAATGTATTAAAAATTATTAAGAATAAAAATTTGTTGGATGGTTTCTCCTATTCTAATGAGCACTTGATTTCTGTGAGCATTGTGTGTTTGGTAAACAAAATAGAAATTCATTTCCTTCAGGAAGCAATAGAGCAAAAGAGAAGTTAGAAATTATTCATATGGATGTGTTTGGACCCGTGGATAATGAATCTATTAGAAAATCTTGTTATTTTGTAACCTTCATTGATGATGTATCTAGATTTACATGGATTTATTTTATAAAGCATAAATTTGAAATTTTCACTAAGTTTAAGGAATTCAAAGTCTTAGTAGAGAACCAATTAGGTTTAAAGATAAAAATATTAAGATTTGACAATGGAGGGGAATATTGTTCTAAGGAATTTGATGAGTTTTGCAAGCATGCAGGTATAATTAGACAAAAGATAACTCCGTATACACCATAGCAGAATGGTGTTACAGAAAGGATGAACTGAACAATTATGGAAAGGGCTAGAAGTATGCTTAGTGATGCACAGTTGGATAAATGCTTTTGGGCAGAGGCTATGTGTACTGCTTGCTACTTGATAAATAGATCTCCTTGTAAGGCTCTTGATTTGACACCTTATGAAGTGTGGATAGGTAAGAAACCTTATGTTTCACATTTAAGGGTTTTTGGCTGAGGCTTTTGTTCATGTGCCTAAGGAAAAGCAGTCTAAGTTGGATCCAAAGGCTGAAAAGTGTACATTCATTGGATATGGTGATAATGTCAAAGGTTATAAGCTTTGGAATCCACTAACCCACAAGATTATCTTTTCTAGAGATGTTATTTTTAGGGAACTTAGAGCTATTTCTGAACCTAAGCAACTAAAAGAAAAAGATGAAAAGGTAAAGAAGGTGCACTTTGATTTAGAGCAGCAAGATGCACCTCAAGAAGAATAGAATGATAGATTAGGGGGTGAAGAAGAAGAAGAAGATTCAAGTAGTTCTGATGAAGATGAATCTATTGTGACAGAAGAAGTTGGTATAGATGATCATGCAGAAGAATGAGTAGAGTCTCTTACTCCACCCTTGAGGAGATCCACAAGACAATGGATTCTAGTTGACAGGTATAGCCCACAAGATTTCTATTGTGTATATGTTTTATTGAGTACTAACGATGAACCTAGATCCTATAGGGAAGCTATTTTTGTAGATGATAGTGAGTCTTGGCAGCTAGCAATGCAGGAGGAGATGATGGCTTTAGACTATTGTAACACCTGGGATCTTGTTCATTTTCCCAAAGGAAGAAAGGCCATAGGATGTAAGTGGGTCTTCAAGAAGAAGTTTGGAGTAAATGGGTCATTGGAGAAGTACAAGGCTAGACTGGTAGCCAAGGGCTACTCCTAGAGAGAGGGAGTTGATTTTGGTGAGATATTCTCTCCTGTTGCTAAATTGACTTCTATTAGACTTCTCTTGTCCATTGTTGTAGCTTATGATTGGGAGATTGAGCAAATGGATGTTAAGACTACATTCTTGCATGGAGATCTTGAAGAAGAAATTTATATGCAACAGCCTATAGGTTTTGAGGTAAAATGAAAAGAACATTGGGTTTGCAAGTTAAAGAGGTCTCTTTATGGTCTGAAACAATCCCCCAGAATGTGGTATCAAAAGTTTGATTCATTTGTTTTAAAATTGGGTTTTGCTAGAAGCAAGGAGGATCATTATTTTTACATTCATTGTGTTGATGATTCTATACTGGTTAGTGCTTTGTATGTTGATGACATGTTGTTTTTCAACAATACTAAGGGTATGGTCAGTGAGCTTAAAACCCAACTTTCAGGTGCATTTGAGATGAAGGATCTTGGTGCTGCAAGGTATATTCTGGGAATGGAAATCAGGAGGGACAAAGATAATAGAAATCTTTGGTTGTCACAAGGTAAGTATGTAAATACTATTGTGCAAAGGTTTAGTTTGCAGGACTGTAACCCAATTAGAGTTCCTTTACCCATTGGTACTAAACTTTAATTAGATATGTGTCCAAAGAATGAGGATGATTTTGAGGATATGTCTAATGTGCCATATGCTAGTGCTGTAGGGAGTTTGATGTATGCAATGGTTTGCACTAGACCAGATATTGCCCAAGCAGTGGGAGTTTTGAGCAGATTTATGTCTAACCTTAGTAGACAACATTGGAACTATGCGAAGAGGGTGTTTAAATATCTTGCAGGTACTCCTGACCATTGTTTGGTTTATTCTAGTACTGATAGTGCTGATAAATCTTTGGACATACATGGTTTTGTTGATGCAGATTGGGCAGGTGACTTGGATAGTCGAAGGTCCACTAGTGGCTATGTGTTTACTTTGTTTGGAGGTGCAGTGAGTTGGATAAGTAAGAGGCAACCCATAGTTGCTTTGTCCACCACAGAAGTAGAGTATATGGCTGCTACTCATGTCTCTAAGGAGGCAGCTTGGTTGAGGAGACTATGTAGAGGTATTGGTTTTGATTGTAGGATCATTCAGATTGGTTGTGATAGCCAGAGTGCTATCTGTTTGGCCAAGAATCCCATGTATCATGCTCGAACTAAGCATGTTGATGTTCAGTATCACTTTGTTCGAGAGTTGGTTACAAATGGAGAGATTGAGTTGAAGAAGATAGACACTTAGGAGAATGTTGCAGATTCATTGACCAAGTTTGTGAGCACATAGAAGTTTGTATGGTGCAGAGAGGCCATGGGCCTTGTTTCTAGTGCCTGATTATTTCATTTGATTTCCTATGGGTTGATTTACAATGTATAATGTCAAGTGGGAGAATATTGGAATAAGGTGCCATTAATCTTGTAAATTCTAATATTGTATTTTATTCCATTTATTATTTGTTATTTGTAATTACCCATAAGGGAATGACGTAGTCTCATTGACAGTTGTAATTTTAGAGTTACCGATGACAGTTATAGAGTGACTTTTACTATTGGCAAATGTAAAAACTCAAAGTAAATGAGGGTAGGCATGCTCCCTTGAGGAATATACTATTTTTGGCATGTATGATGACTGTCATAATGTTTGGTGAGTGAATCTATGACAGCTACAAGTTGTCATAAGATTCTGTGATTCTATGACGGATATGTTAGTTGTATATTTGCTATATTTAGCCCAAGGTTCCTATCTTGGAAAGATACTCTTTTGTTGGAATCTATGATAGTTATGACACATCATAAGATGTTGTAAGAGGCCAGATTTAGTCTTGGGCACTCAACCTTTGCATGGCTATTTTTGGACAAGTGTAAGATGCTTGTAAGATGGTAATTGATGTTTACAGGTTGGAGAATCTTAGGAGAGAGAAGGTGAATGGCTAAGATGAGTTAGAAAATATTTCTATAAATATTTTCCATGTATTAGTTGTTGATAATACAAATTTTAGGTACTCAGGTGCTGCTAGAATGCTGTCAGATTGAAGACTGGTGGAGAGAGTTGAAGTGTTGTTGTATTGTAAATCATTTTCAGATTAATACAAACATTGGGCCTCTTTCTTGTGTGGAGTTTTTTACCTGAAAGGGTTTTCTCCACATTAAACATTGTGTTATGTGTTCATATTTCTAATTTTGCATTTCTGTGAGGCATAGTTTTGTTTCTGTGTTACAATCTCCATTAATAACACACAGTTAAAGATTGCAAAAATTTATATTGAATCAGATTTCCATTGAAGTAGTTTTGCTTTCATTTCTAACACATTTCCCATGCGGTCATGACATGCAACACATGTGACATGTCCACATTTTTCATGTGGTCATGACACGAAATATCAAAAAATATTTCCATGTATCCCTAGAAACCCCCTTACATGTGTCAGCGTGCTTGGTGGCAATATGCGTAAGGCGTAAACATGTCAATCAAAACTTAGGGAAGAGCGGTTGCATACGCAATCCCCTGTGTGATGATAGCCGACTAGGGGGTTATGCGATGCGAGGAGCGTCGCTACTAAGGTTAGGATCGATTTGACCCGAACCCTAAGTTTCCTAGGTGAGTGATATGGTTTCGACAGGAGTTGAAATCCAACCCTAGTTCTAGAGCATAAAAGTAGATTAAATTATGCTTACATTAAAAGAAATAATCGCAAGGCAAAATTAAGAGTTAACTAATGCCTAAATAACTTATTTAAAACAAAAGCCCTAAATTCTGGAAAATTTTGGCAGCATAACACATTATTAATGTTTGGGATAAATAGTTTAAAAAGGTTTCCATCAAAACATTTATGAGAAAATTTAGATTAAAGGTTAAATTAAATTACCTATAAACGTAATTAAAATACCCTTCCAACAAATGAAAATCAAATTAAATAAAACTATTAAATAATTAACCCCAAAAATAATAAAGGATCACTAATAAATATAATTCCAACAATTATATTTATTCTAGTAAGCCAAATGTAAAATTCTCAAGAAAAGGAATTAAATCAAACTTCTCCTATCCCTTAAAATCAAAATAACGATATTAAATTAATAAAAAGGATCCCCAAATTAAATAAATTAAACCCACTAATAAAACTAGCCCAAGCAAATAAATTTATAAATAGGGTAACATTTAATTTCCCTTAACCAAAAAAAAACTAAATGAAGGGTTAGGAAGAGGACTTTCCCACTTAGTCTAATCCAAAAGCTAACTATTTCAAATAAACCCCGTGAGGAAAGAGGGGAAAAATAAATCCACGTTCACAATTTTAAATGAAAAGTCCAAATAAAAATAATAAAGGATACTTACCCAAACCCTAAAACTTTCTAATTAATACAATAATTTCCTTTGGGTCAAGAATCCTAATCCATCTTATCTCTCATTCTTTTCTTTTCTATCATTTTTCCTCTTCTCTGTGGTTTTTTTTTTCGTTTCAATATGCAGGTTGGAGAAGGCAGCCATGAGAGGCTAACCACAGTGAGGTATACTCGCTATGTATACTCTTAGTAATTAAGCCCTCTCTTGTTTTTTTTTGTGAAATACATATATATATATATATATATTCCTGGTTAAACGTATTATGCAAAGAAAACCTAGGAGGAAGTATATGATGTATATATATTTGTTTCTGTGTATACTGTAGACTGTAAATAAAAATCAGACATATATATATATATCATTACTATTAATTGTAGGTGAGGGTTTAAAACCTAAAAGATAGTGACAAAGGCAGCCAAAGGCTGAATCACAGTAAGGGGAGATCGATGTTTATGCTTGAGGCGTCGCTGCATAAATTGTGACCGTGGCAATTTAATGGCAAAAGGGTTTTGTGGGGGGCAGGGCTCCCACCCACCCCCCACCTTATGGTGGGGTGTGGGTGGGGGCTCCGTCCCCCATGCCAATGTCAGTAACAACAAAAAGGGAGGGGGCGGTGGCGGCCCTGCCGTCGTCCCAACTCATACAAATTTTTTTTGTATAAAACCTGATCGGCTATAGTTGTCACAGTCTGCCAATGGTAAACGATGATACATTTGTTTATTGGCATTTTTAAGGGGATTTTAATATTAAATAAGTATATATTCAATTTTTAGTTTATACTTAGCTCAACAATTACACAGATAAATAATGATGTACTTAAAAGGATATATATACATGTTTTAGCTCTCAGTTACTATGTAATTAATATTCAGAAAATTAATCACAGTTAGATGAAAGTATTCAGAAACATACAAATTTTCATACAATGCTTATATATATATTATTTTTTTTGGGGGGGTTTAAAAGAAACCATAAGACATAGTAGAAATCTACCCTCTTTCTTTGCTGTCAAAAAGATTAAAATGACAGGGTAATAAAGTAAATTCAGATGTTTCCTTTTTGAACAATAAAAGGATATATAACTAAATATATTTACTTTTGAAAATACAACTAACAGTCACCTCTACTTTTCTGAATTAAAATCTAGCCACTATATTCTTTCTTTTCTTTTATATGCAACTAAATCGGAAATAGTAATACAAACTATTTTTTTTTCTTTTTCAAGTTTAAAAGACAACATATGTATATTTTCCAGTTTTGTAAGTTTTCCACACAACATCAAAATAAAATAAATCAGCCAACATATTTTATTTTAACCATAACAACAAATTTCATTATTCATTAAAGATCATTTTAAACATTACATAGTGGAGAGTACTCTCTCTCTCATTTTGTTCACAACAAGTAGGCCATTTTTGGCCATGACTCCCAAATTGATCACAACAACAAATAATACAAAAACTTGAATGCACTTCCACCAAGCTTCCATTTCAACCAAGTGAACTTGCAAAACTTTAAACAAGGAGGGAAGCCAAGACACAAAAATTGCTCTCCTCCCTATCGTAGACCCGCAAGTGGGTCACCCCCAAGCTAGGAGGTCAATCTTCACACGGGTTTTAACACTCCACAACAATCAATATGCAACCAACAAACACGAAGTCACCCATAGTTTATGCACAATACAAAACTCATGGAAATGAGTTTGGAGGGGTAGGGGAGTGGACCGCTCGACTCTAGAGACCACTCCTTAAACTCATAGTCTCAAAACAACAAGGCCTCAAGCCAAAAATGATATTTACATGAAATGCAAATTCACCGTGGCACTCATGCCAACCAAAATAATCCCATACTCAATATATTGCCCTCAAGGCCATAAGAATACCAACACCAGGAGGGTGACCTCAAGGAGGGTCACTCCTCCCCCACCCCACACAAGGAAGGACACACCCAAATAGGTAGTCTCATCCCAATAGACCCAAAACCCACAATAAAAGAAAATAACACCCAGCACATTTTCAAACACATAAGCAAAAATGTAATAAATATAAGGAATGACTAAAATGCCAGGAGGCTTACCTTAAGAGCCCAACAATGGATGCAAGTTGAAGAAGAGCCCACAAGCTTTCTCCAAGCCTCCAATCCTCCAAAATCCTCTAACTCCTTCCCAAAACCCTCCAAAGATAGAAAAATTGCAAAAAGAAAGAACCCCATTCCACTCTCCAAGAGGAGTTAAAATAGGCCTCCATTCAAGGCCTTGAGGAATGAGAAGGTGACACATGTCACCTTCTCCTTCCTCATCCCATGCCACTTGCAAAGAAGAAGGAATATGAGGGTGACATGTGTCACCCTCCTATCCATTCAAAGCCTCACCCTCTCCACTTTTACTCTCACACGCTTGCAAAGAAGAAGGAATGTGAGGGTGACATGTGTCACGCTCCTATCCATTCAAACCCTCACCCTCTCCACTTGTGCTCTCACACATGTGTGAGAGCAAAAGTGGAGAGGTGGCATCTCTCCCCATGGCTCCATGAGAATAAGGGATGACACATGTCATCACCTTGTTCTCCAAGAGAGCCCCTTCACTCCAAGATGCTCTTGTACATGTGTGAGAGTCTTGGAGTAAGGTTCCACATGCTTGGGGGTCTTGAAGACTCCCCAAGTCTTCAAGGTGGAGGAATCCCAAAGCCTTGGGAAGGGAGATGGGCCTTCTTTCAAGGCATGACTCATCTCCCACCTTTAGCCATTTTAAATTTTCGTCACTTTTTACTTAATGCAAGTTTAAGGTAACTAGACGGGAGTAACCCTAGGGTTTAGTAAGCCCAAATGGACCCTAGACTCTAAGGGTACCACCTAGGGTTAGTTTAGACCCCTAATAAACATCTATGGAGGTATAAATTCACAATAAATGGCCCAAAAAATAAAAGGGACACCAAATGGTGTGAATTAGAACATATATTTACAACACATCAATTAAATTAAAGAAAAGGGGTGAACTAGGCTAAATAATAAAATACAGGGATTCACGTAACATCATTCAATCACACATGATCCTTATCCCTCTTGGGAATGGATCGGCTTAACATGGGAACACATAAGTGTGATATCGACCTCTGATTTTCCATGGCCTGGAAAATCACCTGTGCACTCGAACAAACGGTCAATCCAACATATATATATCATAGCTAAAGCAACAAAATTTAACACTCAAGTCATCACATAATTCATATAAAACATTAAACAACTCACATCATAATTAAGATTCATAATTGCATTTTCTATATACTATCTCAGATTCAAAATCACAGAGCAAATCCATATAATGAGCTCATAATCAACATCACTAATAATCATCAAGTGTATCTCACATGTCTAACATCATAAGAGCATCAAAATAGGATATAATCAAATCACCACATAATAATCAAAGCTAATCCAATATAAGGAGATATAGTCTAAATCTGCATAACGGAAATCAATAGTCTCTGAATGTTTAAAAATGTCTCCAGCTATAATATGAAATGATCAAAATAGGGAAGGGAAATAAATAGGCCTCACACCTTGATCTCACTGTTTCATCTCCACCCTTAGATTTCAACTTTGAACCTCCAACATTGATCCAAAATCCTCCAAAAATGCTATAAATACAAGCTTCCTCCAAGCATTTTTTAAGTTAACTCATTTGCATCCATATTATGCCAAAATTCATAGCCAATTCTTATCCCAATCACTTGCAAATCCTTACATTCCATTTGTGTTGATCATTAGAGTAATCCACATCCATTTTTTGTGTTGGGTAAAGCTAGGAAATTGTTTTGGGTACACCATTTCCTCAACCTTATCAAGGAGAATGGAGGAGTTGAAGATTCAAGGTATAATATTCTAATTTATGTTTTCTTTTATGTTTGTTCATCTTTTTGTTCTTCATGCATCTTTAGAAACCACTAGTTGATAAGTGTTGATTAATTTTTTATAATATATTTTTCACTATCAGTATTTGATGTTCTTAGACCAAGAATCTTCAGCATGAGTCTAAACTTAATATTTCTCATCATTTCAATAAAAAATTGACATCTTCTTGTTTTGTGTAAGTTTTTTAAAAATATTGTCCAAATTTTATTAACATTTCTTCTGCATGTTTAGGAATCTTATCAGTCATTGGTTTTAGAATGTTCTTATCAGTTTCACTTAAAAGTTTATGTTTTTTATGCAAAATTCTAGGAGGTGTTCTTAGTAAACCTAATTCATTAGATAAATTTTGTTTATTCCAAAAATTTTGCATGCTTTCAATAGGTTGATCAATTGGTGTAACATCTAAATTAATATTTGAAATTACTATAAGATAAAAAATAATCTACATGCTAATTTCTACATTACATTAAATATAAGTTGGAATGGAAAACACTAATCTATTGAAAACTAGAAACTAATTTGTAGAAATTAGTTATAGGATAGAAGGTGAAGAGAGGAACTTGGCACCGAAAGGTGAAGCTCACTATCTAGGATGCCATCGTGTTGCATGGACATTTGTGCTAAGCGTTGTCATCCATACAACCTAGAAATGTGAAATCCAACCCAGTTGTTCACCCAGATCTACAAAAAAAAGAACAAGGGAACCAAACAACAAGGTACTAGATGATAGGAATGATAAATAAACTAATTAAACCAAATAAAATAACAAAAGGAAAGAATAAACTAGAAAATCCTCATGTGGTTGAAAACTTCTCAAGTACTTGTCTTATTTTTGCACAAGCCAAAATAACCCAAAAATCCCTTCTTCCATAAAAAATATTTGATTTGAGACACTTGAAATGGAAGAAGTTTTCCCCTTTTAAAAGTCTAAAAAAATCCCCAAAATTCTATTTTTTTGCCTTTTATTTTTCCTTAGTCGGCAAAATTTTAGTTCTGCAAACCTTTGGTTCGGTGATTTGACAGTTCACTAGTTCACTGATTCACTGGTTTGTCGACTGAAGGGGTGATGTGGCAGGAAATGATGGGAAAATGTAAAAGGCAGAGATAAAGAAAGAAAGACAAAGTTTTCCTTTATCGGCAAACTTAAGGTTTGGGGAACCTTAAGTTTGTTGATCAACAAGTTCGCTAATTGGCAACTTCACCGATTGACGAATTCATCGACAAGGACAGAGGAAAAGCTAAGGAAAAAAAGAAAAAAGGAAAGTCAGCTGCAAAGAGAGGTCAAGGAATCAGAAAAATGAAGAACCCATCGGCTAGTTCATGTTTTTAAGGTTCACCAACAGGGTGATTCGCTAACTGAGGAACCAAAGAGGGGAAGAGCAAAGCGCCCAAAGGAGTTAGTTCACAAAAGGAAGATTCACCGACTAAAAAAAATTGGCTAAGGCATGAGCAGTTCTGAAAAGTGGGAATTTGCTGATGAAGGGTGGCCAGTCGGGAAATTGGCAAAAGGGCAAACTTGCCAAATAGTTTAAAATTTCTAAAATTTGCCATAAAGGCAAAGAAGGACCAAGTGGCAAAATGGCTAAGGAAAGGAAAGTTCACGAAATGCAAATTTCACCAATAAGGTGAAAGAGACAAAATGAAAGATAAAGAGGAAGGATTGGTTGGTTCGCAGAAATGAAAGTTCGCTGATAAGGTGAAAAAAGTGAGATAAGGCGGTGAGTCGGGGAATTGGCAAAGGGATAAACTTGCTAAGAGGTTTGCAAAACTAGAAAATCACCAACAAAGGAGTCAAGAGAAAGAAGGATAAGGAGGTCGGCCAAGGAGTTAGTTCGCAAAAAAAAAAATTTCCCCGATAAAGAAGAAAGAAGACATAGTTCTGAAAAGTGACATTTTGCCGATAGATGGAGGAAAAACTAAGGAAAGAGGTGAAGCAAGAAGCAAAGTCAAGTTTTCCAAATGGGAGATTTGCTGATAAGAAAAAATAGAAGATAAAGAGCCAAAGAGAGATAGTTTCAAAAACAAAGATTTTGCTGATAAGGCAAAATATAGAAGCAAAGACTTGTTCTGAAAATGAAGAATTTTCCAACTGAAGGAAAATATGAACCATAAAAGGAGAAAAAGATAGAGGCAAGCTTGGTTTGTGAAAATGAAATTTTGTTGATAAGGTAGGATAAAAGGCCAGAAAGAGGGAAAATCAATAAAGTGTTGTAAAAGCTTGAAGGACACATGTTTTCTATTGTTGCAGAGAGAATTTAATACTTGAAGTACATAAATTGCAGAAAAGTCAAAATCAGGTAGTTGAAATAGTTAAATCCTTCAATGTGATTGTACAAGAAGGGACAAAATGGATTTTTTTGGTACATAGAAGGATTTCAGACCTTCCTTCTTCAATGTACCTGACATCCCTACGTGTGGACAATCTTCCTTTGCACTTTGCAGGCCTGTTAGAGCATGGCCACCATTCCAAATCTGTAAGTTCTGACAAGGCTTTTGAGCTAGAAATTGAATATAGCATGGGTGCCTGGGTAGGGTTAGTTGACTAATTTTCAACATCTATTGTTATAGAATGAATTCAAATTGCTATATATATATGTAGAAAATATGTAGAAAGGTTGTTGTTAGCTCCTTTCCTGGGTCATTGCGCTAGTTGGAGAATTTTGTTGCGTCACATACCTTGTAATATTTTGCATGAACTAGTTGGATGTGATACATTGTACTCAAGTTTGAGCCTTTGATGTCTTTGACTGTTGTTCACCTATGATTGGAAAATTGTTATTTTGTGTCTACTTCCTCTGTAACTAATTCTCTACTTCTGTAATGGCTTTCTAGCCTTCATGATCAATATAAACAGTCATTTTGCCTCTCTCTATAGCTTTACACTATGTTTATTTGAAGATTGTATGCTAATACTATGTATAAAATGATCCATTTAGTAGTTTCAATTTTCTACCCAAACCTCTGTGATGATTTACATGAGTCTATGTGAGTTTGTCACAGTTTTGAGGTCATTGTTGTGCTAATTTAGGAACAGTTAAGCACAATTATAATTCTGGTGCATCACCTCATTTCAATTTCAATATTTTCTCCCTCTTTTCCCTATGTGTAGCGTTATATTTAGTTCAATTCTTTGAGCCTTAAGCTCATAAAGAGGAACCAACCTTGTTTGGAGGTCTGATCTCAATTACAAGGTCTGACACTGGAGATTAGTCCCATTGTGTTATTGGAATGCTTGAACATGCTTCAAGCAGGGTGCAATTTCACATGATAACACTTTCTAGCACACTCAGTGGGAAACTCCACTTTGACTAAGAGCTAAACTGAGAAATCTTGGTGTTGTTCTTAGTTCATTCGCTGTTGTGGAAGCATACAACAAGCACCTAGCAACTCTGCTAATCCAATATCCAAATCATTCAACATTTCATGTCTGGAGTGCAGACTAGTCTTCTTCCAGAGGTAATTTATGATATATAGAATTATCTCTTACTAAATCAAGAAGAAGAAGTAGATTGTCAAGGTCCCCTATGAGGGAAAATAGGAGTGTTGTTCCATCTCCTTCAAGAGCCCAATCTACCCCCCTCTAGTTAGATTCCAAGTTAGATCCCAATATTCAAGAAGAACCTTGCATATACCCAAAACTAATCTAAATATCCCCAATATGGAAAGGAACCTCCCCTTTGTTGCATTCAATGGGGGTAGCCCTCTTGACCTAGCCCAATATGATGACATCCCCACCTTAACTCTAAAAGCAATTCCGTATTTCATTGGTGAGAACTCTACCAACCCTGCTAAGCATATTCAAGATATTGCCAACACCTATTCTATCCACAATGTCACTCAAGATAATGTGGCTGTGAGGCTTCTGGCTTCTTCCTTCAAAGGGAAAGCCCTTCAGTGGTATAGAGATCTCCCAGCCAATTCCATCCACAACTGGGATGACTTGGGCACTAGACTATGCCAACACTTTGAAGACAAGGGTGACCACCTGTCACTGATGGAGAAACTAGCTATGATCAAAAGAGCCCCACATGAATACATGGTGGACTTTAACTCCAGATTCTAGAAGACATGGGATAGGATACCATTATTGGTGAAGCCCTCCCCAAACACTACATTCATGTATTATTTGAGATCACTAAATTCTATCGACATTGCTGTCATGGTTCAATCTATGGGAGGGACTATGCTACCAGATGCATACAACATAGCTATAAGGGTAGAAAAATACCTAATCCAGGCTAGGAATATTGCTCCAGGGCCACCAATGCCTTTATTTCTAGCGGCTCTTATCATTCAGCTTGCTATGGCTCTAATTCCTACAATAATCACTCCTATGACCTCTTCTATGGCATCCTCAAATGAATTGCATGAGGTTAAGACTTTGCTACAAAGTTTTGGCAATGAGTTGGTGGCCCTAAAAAGGAAGCAAGCACAACCCAGTAGGCCATATAAACCATTCAATCAGAATTATCAGAAAAGTAGACCACCACATTAGGGTAATGTGTAGAGGCCAAATCAACCTAGTTATATTAGACCTTTGAATGTTGTACATCCTAATACAATAAGTTGTCTCGACCTTTGGTGCCTATATAGAACAACTTGGCTCAGGATAACGATTAGTGTTATCCATGCAATAAACCACATGATTAGAATTTGTGCCAAAGTAAAAAATTCAGTCAAGCTTTGACAGTACAAAACCAATCAGTTCCTTCAGAGCAACAAGTCATCTCTAGTCAAGAGATGGTGGGGGACAAGAACAAATACAAAATAATTATACTTTGATGATTTGGACACATGATGATTTCTGTGGTGTTAATCAGGGCACATGCCCTATCACATTCAATAGAAGAGCCAAGAGAAGGGTGCTTGAGAATGCAACTATTCCTATATCTAGCCATGCCTCTACTCCTTGTGTATCCATATCCCATGCATCCCTAGCAAGTACATCTACAACAGGTGTGTCCCCAACAAGTGCATCTCCATCAAATACAACTAGGGATGCATCGAAGAGAAAAGTGGCAGAAACACATTCTACATAGATGTATGGTCCTACTGGGCGAGTGAGTTTGACATCACCACAACTGCCCTAGGCCGATCAACATGCAAAAACTGACTCTATTGTTTCCAAAATATCCTAGAAGGGCAGTCAAATCCCCTTCATCATAGTTGATCAAATGAAGAAGACCAACATAAGCGTCACTATGTGGGATACTCTACTGATCCCAACTCAAAGAAATTTGTTGAAAGAAGCTTTGACATGCTTCAATGAGCATGCCATAAAGGTGACAAAAGAAAAGGCTATTGTCCCAACCAGCCTAAGCCAACTAGAAAAGGAGGGAATAAGTACAAGAAAAATCAGTAAGCTCCACCCATTTTATGTATCCCTAATGATTGGTGATAAAGTGTTACATAATTGAATGATAGATTTTGGGGTGGACCATGCTTCTATTATGCCCAAAAATATAGTTGATAAGCTAGGCATTGAATATGAGCCTATGAATAAGGGGGTAGTACAATTAGATGGCACTGTTGTTAAGATAGTAGGTGTTATTAAAGATTTAAAGCTCACCCTACATGCATGCCCTGGCTTCTCTGTTTCACAAGATATCTCAATTATCAACCTCCCCACATACTTTGGCATATGCCTATCTAGGGATTTCACTACTAAAATAGGTGGGTACTTATCTTTTGATTGGTCCCACTTGTTATTAAGAACTAGATATGGCACGAAGGTGACCATTAAGGTTGAGCCTATTTCTAATAATCATATAGAGCCTTATACACCCACTTCTTTAAACATGAATTGCACAATCCATGAGTTGGAAGAGGATGACAACAATATGCATGAGGCTGCAACACTAGTGGAGGAGATCCCTGATATATTACTTGATGAGTGGGCAAACTATTTTCAGTTTGACACTCCTGATCATATAGAAGACACAGGGCTAGGTACTTATTGTATCCATGAAGAGGACTCCATCATTCCCAATCTTGAAAGGGAAACATCATATTCAAGTGGGATATGGCAGTTGTATTTTGACAACTCTAGAAGCAAAATTGGAGTAGGTGTTGGGGTTGTGTTAATTTCACCCTAGAAAGAAAGTTATTTCTCTACTTTCAGACTATAGTTAAGTTGTACCAATAATGTGGTTGAGTATGATGCCTTAATTCAGGGTATACAGCTGGTGTAAAAGAGAGGAATACAAGTTTTACGAGCATTTGGTGATAGTAAACTCATTGTCCACCAAATTAGATCACAAAGTGCTTCAAGGAATGACTTGCTCAAGTCATATAAACATAGAGTCTAGGACTTGATTGAAGACTTTGATGCCCTTCAATATTCAGGCAGTGCCTAGACAGAGAAACAAAGATGTTGAAAGGCTGGCTACAGTTGGTGCCTAGTTTGACATTCCCCAGAATGTCAAACAAAACTCAGATCAGCATACAAAAATTGTTGTGAGGCTTGGTGTGCCTGACAATATGACAAGATGGCAAGTATTTGAGAATGATCAGCAGATTGTAAATTTATTGCAAGATGAGGTAGAGTTTACTACAAAAAATTGTTTAATATTGCAAGAACAATATGGTGACCAGGTGATCCACCTAAAGACCAACAAACTACGCAAGGGACTAGTCACCTTAGAAAACATATTTGGTGCTAATGACCAACCAAAGAAGGATAAAATGAACATGACAGTCAAAAAAGAAGACTATGAAGAGGTGGAAATTACACAGGGCAGATTTCTAAAACATGGCAAGGTATGTAACCAAGTTGGAAGGCAAGGTTTTATTGAACTTTGTAATGAATTTGATGATTTGATTGCTTGGGATTATAGGGATCTGAAATGATTTGATCCTGGTTTAATCCTATTGGTGTTCCTAACTAATTGTCTGAGTTTCCCTAAAAAGTAGCCATCTTTCATCCACAGGATCCTCAGGTTAGTGGCCTATGAACAAGAGACTGACTCTTTGTCTCCTCTGCACTTCAGGCTCTAGAGTACCTAGGGGAGTATTCCCTTATTCAAAACCCATATGGTAAATCTTGATTTCAACTAGGTATTGATACATAAGTAGATAAATCCTCTTTTATGCAGACCAAAATTGTATGATACATGCAAAGTGGCTAGCTTTGGACATTAGTTCATTGTTGTGTGTCAGAGAATTTTAAAACCTAAAATCCTACTCCTAAATTCCTAAAATTTCAAATGATGTATTGATTTTGTTTTTTATATTTTGGTTATTAGCTTAGGGCTTGAATCACAAAATCTACCCAACAGTTGACTTGTGCCATATCTTTGGGATCAGAGTCAATCTTCACCATGTTGTGCATTTCTCATGAGTAGAACACACATACAGATTTCAGAGGGTTTAGCTTGCATCTGCCTTACAAATAACACCCAAGATTGAGTATTTCTATTGACTCTTCTTACAAACATCCCTGCTATCGAACATTCCTCTCCATATTTGATTTAAAACATTTAATCTGTCCCTTGAATAGAGGTAGAAAACCAAATATGGAATACAACAAGTGTGCATTTAAGAACTTAGATACCCTTAGTAACTCAGTTCAAAAGAAAAACATAGATAACACTGGAGACAACGAATAGAAATACATGCCACTACATTATTCATTTAACAATCTAAAATTGATAAACTACTCATAGAGAATGCATACAACATACAGAAAATGAAACTTACAACACCAAAACTAGGGCAACTAGTCAAAGATGGAGTTTTTTTACTCCTCAAAAGCTTCCCAATCTTCTCAACCCCTTACAAAGTAATTCTACCATTTCTTTTATAGACTTCAGAACGTGGCGCCAAAAATTAATTACAATACGATGGTTAGGTGATTTTTTCATTACTAGCCATTGCTAACAGGCCTTGGGAACAATTACAAATTATACATTTTAGAGGAGATAAAAATTAAATAAATCTTGGAACCATTTGCCTCCAAACCATTGCCTATTGCACAGTCGTAGACACACATGTGAGGGCCCCTTGTCCTGCTGTGATGTAGCAATATGAGGCCATGTTTCCTCTCAATGGCGCTCCTTCATCACACTCAGCCCTTTAAAAACACAGAGAATGAAATGCAGCAACTCCGTAGATCATACTTGTTCAATTCACTTTTTATTGTTGGGTCGTTTTTTGACAATGCTAGGTGTTTTTATGGTTGTAGACACTCAAAATTCATCCCAGACATGAATAAAATCACCTCCCAGGCATTAGGAATGGTCAAGGAATGAATTTAGACCATGAATCATCAATTCGGATCTCAAAAAGACCCCCAAAATCCTGTCGAAAAACTAAAAACGTAAAGGCAGCCATCCAACCAAAAACTCCAATAATACCCCCATTTGTGAGATAGAAGACCAAATCTGAATGTCCAGGAGCAAATTTGACCAAAGAAATGTGTAGGAAAAGGCTTATCGCACTGTCATAGCCATGAGGAGAGAAGGACGAATGGGTTATGCGCTCATGCAATAAGCCCCAATATACCTCCGTTTTGCCCTTATTAAAACATGAACATTATAAACCAATGTTTATTTTGAAATATTTCCCCATTAAAATATTACTTTTTGCCCATAAATATTTCAAAATTTGCACTTTTCAACTTAGGAGAATGACAATTAATTAATTCCTCTTCCCGGGCAAACGGTGTATTTTCATTGCGGGCACACGAAACATCCAGAGGCTGTGAAAATTTGTATAGGGTCATTATTAATTATTTAGAACATACCCATTTCCTCAGAATCCACATCATCGACAAATTTTAGGGACCTCCTTTGTAAACTGGCCTATTGGATGTGTTTGTCGCGACTAAAACACACTAAAATACTACATCGTATGGTCTCTGATTTTGATAAAACTGGAACTAGAAAATTTTTAGACCAAAACGAGAAATGGGTCGCCTTTCGAATTGTGATATTTGGAACTTTCTAGAACACCAAATCTAGCCCAATTGTAGTCAGAAAAGAATTAAATAGCCCATCAAAACTCATCCTGGAAGTGCAAAACTGAACATGCATGTTACCATATGTACCAAAAAACTTCCTACCATATGGATTTGCAAGATAATCTTTGAGTTGAAAGAATTTAACCAACGAAGGTGGGCTCCAAACTCCTAGAGGCCAAAATCATTTATCCAATTAAACATTCCTCTTGGCTAGCTAAAAATCAGATTGTGTGTGGACTTTAGAGACCTAAACAAGGCCTCCCTTAAAGACCACTATCCACTCCCTTCCATGGAGCAAATTCTCCAAATAGTGGCAGGAGTTGAAATATTTTCACTCCTAGATGACTACTCAGGCTATAACCATATCCTTGTAAAAGAATCAGAGCAGTACAAGACAGCCTTTATCACCAAGTGGGGTACTTTGGCTTTCTATAAAATGCCACTTGGGAAATGGATTTGGACTTTAAAGGCCTAATCAGAGATATTATTTTAGTGTATCTTGATGATTTGACTATGTATTCTAAGCATGTAGCTAACCACCTAGGTCATTTGAGAAAAGTCATTGAAAAATGCAAGGACTATGGTGTTGGCATATGGCTGAGCTTGATGTTTAATAGTGTTGTCATTGAAGGTAAAAAGAGAAGAAACAAGGTTGGAATAGAGATTTTGGTCTGGTGAAGAAGACTTAGTCATTATGACTAAGTGTTGGTAGTATACAAAGACAACGATAGAGAGACATGTTATGATTGTCATTGGTCTGCAGTTGAAGATCAGGTTGTGTGGTTCTGGTATATTGTTTGTAGTCGATATAAGATCTTATACCTAAGATTTTAGCTTTTGATAAGTACCGGAAGCATATCTTCAAGTAGCCTAAGTCCGACATTGTAGAGAATAGAGATAATCGGAATAGAACATTCATTTATTTTGGTCTACATTTCTCTGCTGTTGAATATTTTGTTATGCGGTTTTGGGGTGTTGTAAACACATGTATGAAGTCTCTAAATCCAGAATTGTAGAGTTTGAAGTCCACTAGAATGATAATTGTGAGCTACTGAGTATCGCTACATGGTTTGATAGATTTTGACTGTGATAGGTCATGTGTTCTAATGGTCCGCATTTTGTCGAATGATAATATTATATTCTACAGTTCTAGAGGTATGATTTGTGATGTCTAAGGAGTCTTTGATATGGTTTTAAGCAAGTCTTGTGGTCCATAGTGAAAGTTATGATCTGACAGTTAGATTGAGTCAGTAACAACCTGTGTTTGAGGCTGACATGATAATTTGATTTGTGTGTGGTAAGTTCTATTGATTAGAACTTTATCCTAAGTGGTTCTAGAGTTGGAGCCAACATATGAGAAGGTGTTTCAAAAGTTATTTGGGTCTGCTATGCATTTTGGTGAGTTGATTTGGCCGACAAGCTACAAGTTTATCAACCATACGCTTCATCTAATTAGGCCGACCTACTATGAAGATTCCAAGTGTTGCATATATATATATATGAGATCCAATTCAATGTTTGGGGGGTGAAGTGTGAGTATGAATATGTGTATATGCAACATGTGAAGTGTGATTTTGTAAGGGTGAAAAAGAGCAAAAGAAGAGAGATCTTGTTTTCATGTAATAGTAGAGCAGTGTGACAGAGCAGTCAAAGATGAAGAGTTTTGAATTAGTTTTCTAAGCATCATTGGAGTTGTAACCATGCATGTGTAGATGCAATCAGAGAAGTTCAACTTGGTAGTGAGCCATTCTTCTTTCCTTCTTTCTTTCTCTAGGTAGTGAGCCTGTATACAGTGAGCATCCTTGGATAGTGAGTTCTTTTGGGCAGTGAGCCCTAGGGTAGTGAGCCTTCTTGTAATTCGGTATTGATATTACAAAATTATTGTGAGCTAACACTCACCATGGTTTTTCCCAGTTTTGGGTTTTCCATGTAAAAATCCTAGTGTTTATGTGTGATGCTTTGTGGTTGCTTCTTCTATGTTTTACTTGTTTTATTATTATATGTGGTAAATAGAATAATGGTTTAATAGTTAAAAGGTTTAATAGAATACTGATTCACCCCCCTCTCAGTATTTTGGGTGTTCAACAATTGGTATTAGAGCTTGCTTCCTTGGAAGAAGTCTAACAACTTAAGGAAGATCTTGGAGTTTGAACACATGGCAGGTAATAGGTATTCTACTCCTCCTGAAGAAATCGAATCAACTGAAACTATAGAAGAAGAATGCATGGTTGTCAGTGAAGAAGAACTCAAGGTTGCCATTGAAGACCTTGAAAAAGTTGAAATAGAAAATAGGGATCTGAAAGATAATATCAAGGAAGCAGATGAGTGCATCAAAACATTAAGGGAGCAAGTCAAGAAGTTCAAAGAAAAGCAAAAGGAGGTTAGTGAATAATTGAAATCAGAAAATGAAACCTTGAATGATCTAAAAGTGGAAGTTGTTGAAAGAGAAAAAGTAGAAGACATAAATTAGTTGGTGAAAAACAAATCTGAAGAATATACAAAACTTGAACAAGAAGTTGTGGATCTGAAAGTTGATTTGAAATAGGCATGGATTCAAGAAGATAAATTCAGAGTGAGTGCTTCCAAACTTGATAGAGTAATTGCAAGTCAAAAGAGTCTTGATGACAAAGAAGGCTTGGAATTTGAGAAAGGTGAAAGTTCTAAAATAGGTCAAGAAAAGAATGTTGAGATCAAGAAGGACAAAGACAAATAGATCTAGAATCAAAGGAACAGACCTAGAAGACAACTGGTCAGGCAACCAAATGCTCAAAGGTACCCTTCTTTCAATGGTTATTGTAATGCATGCAATAAGTTTGGTTATAAGGCTACTCAATGTAGGAGCAGAGTGAATCAAAGTGTTCCATCATTCTTTAGTCAATGCTTCACTTGCAATAAAATGGGTCATAAAGCTAATGAATGCAAAAGTTAGATAAGGAATGGTTACAACAATGGAAGGAATGCTCAAACCTTCAAAGGTAACTACTTTATATGCAAGAAGTTTAATCATAGAGCTAGTGAATGTAGAAATCAGATAAGGAACAACTATAATTATGGAAGGAATGCTCAATCTTTCAATGGGAATTGCTTTGCATGCAATATATTTGGACACAAGGCTAACCAATGCAGATCAAGGATGAATGGAAGGAACAATGGTCAAAGAAATGTTGTATGCTTCAATTGCAATAGGCCTAGACATATTGCAAGATTCTGCAGAAGCAAGAACATGAAGAAGGATAATCATGCAGAGATGAAGAAATTGGTACAAAAGATAGATCTAGCATAAATCAAGAAGGAGATGAACAATGTTTGGATTAAGAAGGAAGTACATGAAGTCAAGAATGAGTCCACACTAGAATCTGGTGCAGGAACTTCCTTTGGGAAGTAAATTGAGAGCTTTGGCTCAGGGGGAGCTTAAATGAAAAATCCTATTCCCCCAGCCAGAAAAGTGGTGCTGACATTCAACACTATGATATAAGCTAGAAAACAAGATAACAGAGCTTTTGAAGAAGATTCTGGCATAAAATAACCTAATGTGGTGGATTGCAAAGCCATTTAGATCGACTGTGGATGGCAGAGTAAGAGTTTGACAACTTTTTGAATTAGTATTTATGACAATTAGGTTTTGATGAAACAAGGTTAAAAGGAAAATCATTTGAAAGGAAATAACATTGCATTCAAACCCTCAAGTGTCTAAGAAGATCTGAGAAGCGAAGCCAAGGTAGAGGCATCCAAGGTTGCAAGTGCTCTAGAAGGACAAACATCAAAAGTTCCAGAGAAGAAAGAAGAGAAATTTGAGAAAGAAAAGCCTACCTCCATCTCTGGAAGGAGAACAAGAGCCTCCTCCTTTGCATTAGTTACCTCTAAGAGCTCTAGACCACCTCATGCTACAAAGGTTGAGAAAGAAAAGACAAAGCCTACAGATATTGAATAACAAGTGCTTGAGAAGAAACTGAAAGAGAAGAAGAAATGAAAGAAAATAAAGGCCACAAAGAGAGCATATGTAATCCTTGGAGTTGAAGAAGAAGAAAGGAGAAGAGATTGAGACCAAAGCAGATGAAGCAATCCTTAGAAATCGCTATTAATGCAATGGCTAAACATGGGAATTTAAAGCCCATTGTTGACATGTATGATGAGAGCTCTGATGTTGATAAGGTAACAATTGAGGCTTCTGTGATAAAATATTTAGTCATGTTTAGTAAAGCATTGATTGAAGTTATAGATGATTTACTAGACAATTTAGCCAACATCATGACAACAAGAAAAGAAGTAGCTATGGCAAAAGATGCTGAGTTAAAGAAATATGTTCTATTAAAACTATGCTCAAATATTACCAATGAAGAGAAGGTCAAAGTCACTAAGATACTTAGTGAAAAGTTTAGAACAAAGAAAAGGGTCAACACTCTAATGTCTGGTGACACTAAAATTTTGGTCAAGGAGACTGAGGAGATAACACTAAATGTGTTGCATGAGCTGCAAATACCAACTACTGCTGACACTAATGAAGAGGAGCAACATATTGATAATACAGTTCCGGAGATAAATATGGAACAAAACATGGAACAAAGTACAATTACTTCTTTGGGGGTCACATGGAATGAAGAGGAAGTGAATACAAAACAAAGTGGGGATCAAAGTGGAATAGTTCCTCTAGTAAGTTCTGGACAAGTTGAAGAAATAAAAGAACTTTGAGAAAACAAATGTCACACATGAGGACATTGTCCTTGAAAGACAAAGTGAGCAAAGAGAAGTGGTTAATGAGTAGATGGTAGATAACTTTGCTCCAAAAAAAATGATGACATACATGAATTAGCACTAGAAAGAGAGGGAAATGAACAAGATCCTGCTCATGAAGAACCTCTAGAGAGACAAGATGTTGAGATGTCTCATGTTGAAGATAAGAGAGACACTACTGAAAAGGATACAATTGATTCTTTGAGAGAATTTTTGGAGAAGCAAAAGGAAACTCAGACTTTGTTTGCTGCTAAGTTATTGCAAGGGCCAATAAACTTGGCAATAATGTCTCCTTTGCAGAAGTTTAAGCTAGGATCAATTTTTCAAGCTACTGCACAAGAAGAGATTCTAAAGTCTCACTGGAGGATAGTGAACTAATAGGAGATGCATCAGAAGTTTTTGAAAAGATCATGCCTAGTTTGAAGAGAGACACATCCTTGTCTCCTACCAAATAGTTGAAGAAGCTCATTGAATCTGTCAACTCTCATTTTGAGTCCCTTGAACAAGAAACAAAGAAGAAGGTAAGGACAAAGATTGACAACAAAAGGCTAGTGGAGCTAAATAACAAAGTTTCTGAAGATAAAATTTTATTACAAAAGAGTATAAAATACGCTTAGATTGCTATCAAAGAAGCCATTGAAATGTATCAATTTTGCCTTACATGGACTGAAAATACTAAGGACACAAAGGAGAAAATAGATGGATGGGAAGCTCAAATAATGAAGATCTCAAGAAACTATGATCCAGTGAAGGATGCCATTAGAAATCAAAGAGTAGAAGTTGAGACCATTCACTCGGTGATAAATAAGTTGCAAACTCAGAAAGAGGTCATAAAACACAGAATGACCTAGCTCTGAGGGATAGTAAGTTTCAAGATTGGTTCTATGACTGCACTCATAGTTGATGCAGACAAGATGAGGCAAAATATTGAGGCCCCTACTACTACTAAAAAAGGAGAAGAACTGGTGTCTCTAATCAATGGGCACATACACATTTTGAGGCATGCTAAGGACATATGGGATGAATATGTAGTACATTTGAAGAAGATCTACAAGGATATTCTCCCTAAAAAATAGTAAGCAATTTGACTTCACTTGTAAATATGTAGACAACACAAATAATTTTTGAAGTTTTGGTAACTTGTACATATTTCTGTATCATACACCTTTACCATTGTTGTCAAATGGGGAGAATGGAGCATGTGAAAAACACAAGAAGAAAATAACTGAAAAATAAAAAGAGAAGCATGAAGTTAGTGGGAGCAGTGTGAAAAGAGTAAGGGGAGCAGTGTAACAGTTTTTCACATCAAGTGTTGCCATCAATGCCAAAGGGGGAGATTGTTGGCAATATGACTGAGCTTGATGTTTGATGGTATTGTCATTGATAGAAACAAGAGAAGAAACAAGGTTGGAACATAGATTTTGGTCTGGTGAAGAAGACTTAGTCATTATGACTAAGTGTTGGCAGTATACAGAGATAGCAATAGAGACAATATTTTGATTGTCATTGGTCCACAGTTGAAGATCAGGTCATATAGTTCTGGTATGTTGTTTGTAGTCCTTATAAGATCTTATACCTAAGATTTTAGCTTTTGATAAGTACCAGAAGCATATCGTCAAGTAGTCTAAGTCTGGTATTGCAGAGAACAGAGGTAATCAGAACAAAACATTCATTTGTTTTGGTCTGCATTTCTTCGATGTTGAATATTTTGTTATGTAGTTTTGGGGTGTTGTAAACACATGTATGAAGTATCTAAATCTAGAATTGCAAAGTCTGAAGTCCACCGGAATGATAATTGTGAGCTACTGAGTTTCGCTACTTGGTTTGACATAGTTTGACTGTGATAGGGCATGCGTTCTGATGGTCCGCATTTTGTCAAATGATAATATTATGTTCTACAGTTCTGGAGGTATGATCTATGATGTCTAAGGAGTCTTTGATATGGTTTTGAGCAAGTCTTGTGGTCCACAGTGAAAGTTGTGATTTGATAGTTAGACTGAGTTAGTAACAGTCTATGTTTAAGGCCAACATGATAGTTTGATTTATGTACGGTAAGTTCTATTAATTATAACTTTATCCTAAGTGGTTCTATAGCTAGATTTGACATATGAGAAGGTGTTTCAAATGTTATTTTGGTCTGCTATGTATTTTGGTGAGTTGATTTGGCCAACAAGCTACAAGTTTATCAACCATATGCTTCATCTAATTAGGCCGACCTAATATGAAGATTCCAAGTGTTGCGGATATATATATATGAGATCCAATTCAGTGTTTGGGGGGTGAAGTGTGAGTATAAATATGTGTGTATGTGACATACGAAGTTGTGTGATTTTGTAAGGGCAACAAAGAGCAGAAGAAGAGAGATCTTGTTTTCATGTAATAGTAGAATAGTGTGATAGAGCAGTCAAAGATGAAGAGTTTTGAATAAATTTTCTAAGCATCATTGGAGCTGTAACCATACATGTGTAGATGCAATCAGAGTAGTTCAACTTGGTAGTGAGCCATTCTTCTTTCCTTCTTTTTTTGTCTAGGCAGTGAGCCTACATGCAATGAGCATCCTTGGACAGTGAGTCCTTTTGGGCAGTGAGCATCCTTGGACAGTGAGTCCTTTTAGGCAGCGAGCATCCTTGGATAGTGAGTCCTTTTGGGCAATGAACCCTAAGGTAGTGAGCCCCTTGTAATTCGGTATTAATATTACATAATTATTGTGAGCTAACACTCACCATGGTTTTTCCCCATTTTTGGTTTTCCATAAAAATCTTGGTGTTTATGTGTGATGCTTTGTGGTTTCTTCTTCTATGTTTTACTTATTTTATTATTATATGTGGTAAATGGAATAATGGTTTAATAGGTAAAAGGTTTAATAGAATACTGATTCACCCCTCGTCTCAGTATTCTAGGTGTTCAACATATGACATATCATTGAATCTAAAAAATGTGTGTTTGTTGTCCCAGAAGGCAAATTGCTGGGACACGTGGTTTCAAAAGCAGGATTGGCCATTGATCCAGAAAGAACAAGTTCCATTCTAGCTCTTCCCCTTTCCAGTCACAAGAAGAGTCTGCAAAGTTTTCTAGGAAAGATTAATTTTGTTAGGAGATTAATACCCAATTTTGCTACAATAGCAAAGCCCCTCACAACCATACTTAAGAAAAATGCTGCCTTCATATGGTCAAAATAAGGCAGAGACAGTTTTGAAGATGTCAAGAAGGCCATAGCACAAGCTCCCACATTGATAAATCCAAGCTATGAAAAGGATTTTTTCCTTTATGCATATGGAGGAAAGGAGGGCATATCAATAATTTTAACACAATAGAATGAAGAGAAATTGGAACAACCAATCACTTTCTTCAACCAATCGCTCAAAGAATATGAACTTAAAAATAATTTTGTTGAAAAATAAGTGTTTTCTATGGTGAAAGCACTCAAAAAGTTCAGACATATGCTTTCAAACAACAAGATATAGTTGATGGTGAACCACCCTAGTGTTAAAGAATTTCTTTTAAGTAGAGATATCAATGAGAAGAGGGCTGAGTGGATCCCAAAGGTAATGGTATATGATGTCAACATCAATATTACCAAGTTGGTGTGAGGCAAAGGCTTGTGTGAGAAGATGGCTGCAAACTTTGAAGATAGAGATGATGCTATGTGTGTTCTAGAACAAGCACAACCAGTTGGTTCCCACACTCCAATCGACTAGAACCATGACAAGGTCACATTTCTGTAGTCGGGCAGATGCCTAGATGGATTGGATCAAGCAAAAATAAGGTATTTTAGGCTCCAATCCATCCCCTATGTTCTTGTTTATGGTGTCTTATTTAGAAAAGACATCAACGGAGTTCTTCTTAGATGCATTACACAAGATAAAACCTCTAAGGTGCTAGAAGAATTTCATAATATCCCTGGTGGTGGCCATTATTCTCCAAGAATAACTATTGTCAAGATCATGAGGGTTGGTTATTATTGGCCCAATTTATTTAGAGACACCCATAGATGGGTAAGAGGCTATAGAGAATGTGCATTCTTTGTAAGGAAACAAAGGTTGGCTTCTCTTCCCCTTCATCCAATTCAGACTGATCAGCCATTTGCCCAATGGGGTTTGGACTTCATTGGGATGATTAATCCACCTTCCAGTGCTGGCCACAAGTGGATTTTAGCAGCCACTGATTATTTTACCAAGTGGACAGAGGTGGTTGCATTGAAGGATACTATAGAGGCCTCCATTTTAGACTTCCTTGATGGGATAGTTACCAGGTTTGGTGTTCCATTTGCCATTATTTTTGACAATACCAAGGCCTTTGTAGGCACAAAAATCAATGAATGGGCACTGAACTATGGAGTTTATTTAAAGACATCATCCAATTACTACCCCCAAGGGAATGACTTAGTCGAGTCCACAAACATGAACCTAATTAGGATCATCAAAAGAATAATGGATGATAATCAGAGAATTTGGCATTCCAAGTTGAAGACAACTCTTTGGGCTAATAGAATTACCCCTAAGAGGGCAATTAGCAATTCACCCTTCATGCTAGTATATAGAAAGGAAGCAAGGCTTCCATTATTATTGGAGTTTCCTTCCCTTGAGCTGGCCCAATAGTTGGAATTACTAGAAAATGATGCCATGATAGTCAGGTTTGCTGAGTTGATGGAGCTCGAAGAAAAGAGGGATGCTACTATGAAAACCCTTGAAGCCCACCAAGATCAAGTCAAAAGGAACTTTGATAGAAAATTAGTTGATAGAGTCTTCCAAGAGGGAGATTTGGTGCTGAAATGGGATGAAGACAAAGCTAAGGCTGGGAGGCATTCCAAATTTGATGCCTTATGGAGTGGCCCTTATATCATCATTAGTTGCAAGCAAGCTAATGGCTTTCAACTCTCCAAGCTGACTGGTGAAGCACTTCTGATTCGAGTGAATGGGATTCATCTCAAACTATACTTCTAAGTTTGGTCTTGGGATTCTTGTAAATATTTAGAATAGGTCTATTTCTATTGTAGATTTCCATTCCTCTAAGTGCTTTTCCACAGGCAACTTTCTCATTAGAAGATTGTTTGCCTTGTGTACTTTTTGTGTTTTGTGGAGGCATTTTTAGTTTTGTTTGGTCATGTGGCTACTTTTCTTTTGACTCTATGCCCAATGTATTTATAAGGAAACTGGATCCTTGCGTTTAATAGGCAAACACCCCTGCATAGTTACCAAAATGTTGTCTTATTTTTGCCTAGGCCAAAATAACTCAAAAATCCCTTCTTCCATAAATATATCCAATCTGAGACACTTGAAATGGAAGAAGTTTTCCCCTTAGAAAAGTCAAGAAAATTCCCCAAAATTCTAAGTCTTTTTGCCTTGTATTTTACCTTAGTCAGCAAAATTTTAGTTCTACGAACCTTTGGTTCGACGGTTCAATAGTTCATCAGTTTCCCGATTCGCTAGTTTTCTGAATGAAGGGATGAAGTGGTAGGAAGTGATGGCCAAATGTAGAAGGCAAAGATAAAAAAGAAAGACAAAGTTTTCCTTTGTTGGCAAACTTAAGGTTTGGCCAACCTTAAGCTCGCCGATTGGAAAGTTCACCGATCGGTGGATTGATGAATTTGCCGACAAAGACAGAGGAAAATCTAAGGAAAAAAAGGAAAGTCAGCTACAAAGAGAGGTCAGGGAATTAGAAAAAAGAAGAATCCATTAGCTAGTTCATGTTTTTTAAGGTTCACTGACGGGGCGATTCACCGGTTGAAGGTTCGCCGACTAAAGGAAAATTGGCTAAGGCACCTGCTCTGAAAAGTGGGAATTCATTGATGAAGGGTGGCTAGTTGGGAAATTGGCAAAAGGGCAAACTTGCCAAATAATTCAAACTTTCTAAAATTCATGGATAAGGCAAAGAAGAGGACCAAGTGGAAAACTGGCTAAGGCAAGGAAAGTTTGCGGAATGCAAATTTCACAGATAAGGTGAAAGAGACAAAATGAAAGATAAAGAGGAAGGCTTGGTTGGTTCACAGGAATGAAAGTTCGCCAATAAGGTGAAAAAAGTGAGATAAGGTGGCGAGCTGGGGAATCAACAAAGGGACAAACTTCCTAAGTGGTTCACAAAAGTAGAAAATTGCTGACAAAGGAGTCAAGAGAAACAAGGATAAGGACGTTGGCCAAGGAGTTAGTTTGCAAAAAAGGATTTTCACTGATAAAGAAGAAAGAAGCCATAGTTCTAAAAAGTGACATTTTGCCGATAGACGGAGGAAAAGCTAAGGAAAGAGGTGAAGCAAGAAGAAAAGTCAAGTTCACGAAATGGGAGATTTGCCAATAAGGCAAAATAGAAGATAACAAGCCAAAGAGATATAGTTTCAAAAATAGAGATTTTGCTGATAAGGCAAAAGATAGAAGCAAAGAAAGTTCTAAAAATGAAGAATTTGCTGACTGAAGGAAAAAATGAGCTAGAAAAGGAGAAAAAGACAGAGGCAGGCTTGGTTCATGAAAATGAGATTTTGTCGATAAGGCAGGATAAAAGGACAAAAAGAGGGAAAATTAATAAAGTGTTGTAAAAGCTTGAAGGACACTTTATTTATATTGTTGCAAAGAGAATTTAATACCTGAAGTACATATATTGCAGAAAATCTAGAATCAGATAGTTGAAATAGTTAAATCCTTCAATGTGATTGTACAAGAAGAGACAAAATAGATTTCTCTAGTACATAGAAGGTTTTCAGACCTTCCTTCTTTAATGTACCTAACATCCCTGCGTGTGGGCAATGTTCCTCTGCACTTTGCAGGCCTGTTAGAGAATTGCCACCATTCCAAATCTATAGGTTCTGACATGGCTTCTGAGCCAGAAGTTGAATATAGCATGGGCACCTGGTCAGGGTTAGTTGACTGATTTTTAGTGCCTACTATTGTAGAATGAATTCAAAATGCTATATACATGTAGAAAATATGTAGAAAGGTTGTTGTTAGTTGCTTTCTTGGGTCATCATGCTAGTTGGAGAATTTTGTTGCATCACAGACTACCTTGTAATATTTTGCATGAACCAGTCGGATGTGATACATTGTGCTCAAGTCTGAGCCTTTGATGTCTCTGATTGTTGTTCACCTATGATTGTAAAATTGTTATTTTGTGTCTACTTCTTCTGCAACTAATTCTCTACTTCTGTAATGGCTTTCTAGCCTCCATGATCAGTATACACTATCATTTTGCCTCTCTCTATAGCTTTACACTGTGTTTTATTTGAAGATTGTATGCTAATACCGTGGATAAAATGATCCCTTTAGTAGTTTCAATTTTCTACCCAAACCTCTATGATGATTTACTTGAGTCTGTGTGAGTTTGTCACAGTTTTGAGGTCATTGTTGTGCTAATTCAGGCACAGTTAAGCACAATTATAAATCTGGTGCATCACCTCCTTTCAATTTTAGTATTTTCTCCCCCTTTTCCCTATGTGTAGCATTAGATTTAGTTCAATTCTCTAAGCCTTAGGCTCAAAAAGAGGAACAAGCCATCTTTGGAGGTCTAATCTCAACTACAAGGTCCCACACCAAAGATCAGTCCCATTATGTCATTAGAATGCTTGAACAGGCTTCAAGAAGGGTGCAATTTCACGTGATAACATTACTTGTAGCTAAAAACAAGAAAAATGTTGGGGCTATTTAGGGATTTTGCCTTGTAGTCAAACCCCTTCTTTGGTCTTTCAACCTCCATAGAAACCAATGTTGAAGTGCACCAGACAACTGAGAGGGGAGGGGGGTGAATCAGCTATCCCTAAAACTTTAAACAATTATGAACATCAACTCTCCAAACACTTATTTACTATTGTTTAGATTTACAATGAAAGCATGAAACAAGAAACTCAACACAATACCATAACCAACACATTAGACACCAGATTTTTACGTAGAAAACCCTATAAGGGAAAAACCATGGTGGGTGTTAGCCCACAAGATATATAAGTTATAGCAATACCAAAAAATAGAGGCTCACTGCCCAATTTGCTCACTGCAAATGTTGAGGTTCACTGCCAAAAGATGGTGAACTGATTTGGTAGCATCTACACCATGCCTGGGTTCAGTTCCATTGAAGCACAATATAACTTCTCTTCTCTGCTCTTCTACACTTTCGCACTTATCTCTTCATTTTCACACTCACACCTTTTTTGCAATTACATTACAAGTCTTTACACAAGTCATTAACCTTGGAATGTACATCAAGGTGGGCAATACATTCAACAACCGTTGGAACAATCTCCAAGGTTGGCATTACAAAAACATACATAGAAATAGGTCTAGACTTAATACATAAATTAGCTAAGGGAAATATGTAAAGATGTATGTTGATGATGCCATGCCTTAGCTGGGACTCAAACACAATGCTTCATTCCACGACATGCTTATACAATCTTCAAGGCATCTCCGCAAATAGTGAAATCAACCAAGTTGGCCAAGACTGGTGAGAACACTAGATCTACTAAGAATATTCTTCATCCATGATCCAATTTTCTCTTTGTAGACCAATCCAAGGGTAGGAACATGATTAGGAGACATCCACAAGCACATTGAGATCATCAAGAACAATTGCACAACTTCTTACCAATCTGTCAAGAAGATTCTTCAAATTGGAGCACATAAACACCACTGCCAGCTACTATCATAAGGAAAAGATCACTTGCAAACCACTAGATCATGAACCATTAGAGTTGAAGGCACATAATATCATATTAGACTTAACTCTAGAACTGCAGACAAAAATACTTCAATGTGGAGGAATGCAAAGAATAACACTTTCTCCCTGTCATCATCAAACATACAGAAAAGTAGTTTTCACTCTGGTGAACATAGCTCACTCAAATCTTCATACTGGAGGCTCAAACTTGGAATATAGCATCTTTAGACATGCCTCTAAATAACTTCCATTCCACAGACAAAGATATTCATTCTACTGGAAATGCAGAGCAATCTACCAGATTGTTCTTAGTAAATAAAGATACTCTTCCATACATTGTTTCCACTGGAGGAGCAAATTTTCTCAAAAGAACTTGGAAACTCAATAGCTGGATCACTTACTCATTTTCTCCAACACTTCCATGAGCCAATACAAAGCATCTAACTTATCAACTTAGGAGCACAGTTGACATCAATGTCAACACATATATGTTGACATCAATGATAACACTGGTTAGGCACATACTTGCAACAATATCCCCCTTTGTCATTGATGGCAACATATGATGTGAAAATTGAAAAGACCATCAAGACAAGTTTCTCCCCCTTTCTCTTTATACATTTGCACTCTTTCTCCCCCTAAGTTTTTCACATGATTTCTCTCCCCCTTTGACATCAATGGCAAAGGACACATACTTGCATTCTGCCATTCTAAACCAACTGAAATTTTTCTATTATCAATAATTTCTTCATCAGGAGCTCATACTGGTAACATCTAGCTACTCCCCCTGAGAGGTAGATCTCAAAACATCAATCTAGATCAATGAATGAGACATTTGGCACCACTGGACTGATGCATTCCTATGCATCTTAGTTTAGGGCAGGAGGGGTAATGACCCCTAACTTTTCTCTGAGATACTCAAAAGTATCCATAGGCAGAGGCTTGGTGAACATATCTGCAATCTGATCCTTTGTGGACACATATTCCAACTTTACTTCATTCTCTGTCACCTTTTCTCTCATAAAGTGATACCTTAAAGATATATGCTTTGTTCTTGAGTGCATCACTAGATTCTTTGAAATATTTATAACACTTGTATTGTCACAAAAGATTACAATTGGATCTTCATACACAACTCTTATTTCCCTCGAAGTCTGCTTCATCCATAATAGTTGAGTACAACAACATGCTACTGCAATATACTCTACTTCTGTAGTTGATAAGGAGATTGAATCTTGTTTCTTGCTCAGCCATGAAACCAATCTATTACCCAAAAAGAAAGTGCATCCACTTGTACTCTTCATGTCATCAACATCTCCGGCCCAATGAGCATCTGTATAAGCACTAAGAGTGAAATCATTATCCTTTGGATACCATAAGCCATGATCTGGCATGTCTTTTAAATAACTCAAGATTCTCTTTACTGCCATCAGAGTCGATTCTCTTGGATCTACTTGAAATCTTGCAACAAGACAAACTGCATGCATAATATTAGGTCTGGTTTGAGTTAGATAAAGCAATACTCCAATCATGAATTTGTACTTTATCTGATCAATCTTGGATGATTCATCAGTTTTTCTCAACTTGCAGCCACCCACCATGGGAGTACATACCAGTTTAGAGTCTTCCATCCCAAACTTCTTCAACAACTCTTTCACATACTTAGATTGAGATATGAAGATTCCTTTATTTGATTGATTAATTTGCAGACCCAGAAAGAAATTCATCTCACCAAACATAGACATTTCAAAATCTTTTTGCATTTCACTAGCAAATTTCATACACATACCTTCATTTCCTCCAAAGATGATATCATAAACAAAGACTTCAACAATCAAAATTTGATCACCATTAATCTTGAAATACAAATTACTATCAGCAGCACCTTTATTGAACCCTAACTACAAGAAGTACTTATCCAACCTTGCATACCAGGCTCTAGGGAGCTTGCTTGAGTCCATACAATTCTTTCTTCAACCTGCATACCATTTGGAATCCTTCTGGTTGTTTAATGTAAACTTCCTCTTCCAACTCACCATTCAAAAATGTAGACTTCACATCCATCTGATACACTTTGAAATCTTTGTGAACTGCAAATGCCATAAATATTCTGATTGCTTCAATTTGAGATACTGGAGAAAAAGTCTCTTCAAAATATATTCTTTCAATTTGAGAATATCCTTTGCTCACAAGCCTTTCTTTATTCCTTACAACTTCTCCATTTTCATTAAGCTTATTCCTAAAAACCCATTTGGTTCCAATAACATTTTTGTCAGCATGTCTAGGAACTAATTCCCAAGTTTCATTCTTCTCTATTTGCATTAGTTCTTCCTTCATTGCCTTTACCTAATTTTCATCATTGCAGGCTTCATTCACAGTTTTTGGTTCAACTGTAGAGAGCAAATAATAATTCACTTGTTCTTCTACAACTCTTCTCCTTGTCAGTACTCCTTTGTTTTTGTCTCCAATAGTTTGATCTTCAGAGTGATTGATTCTTACATACTTGGGGGTCTTAGCAACACTTTTCTGAGCCTTTTCTTCTTCATCTTGACTATCTTCTTGTTCAACCTTTTCTTCATATGTTATAGTAGCAGGCTCATTTGATTCATAGCCACTCTAATATGATGTTCTTCCTTTGTACTCATCCATCTTCACATTTGCATTCTCAATAATCTTTTTCAGCCTTTTGTTGTAGCACCGGTAGGACTTACTCTTGGTAGAGTATCTAAGGAAGATTCCTTCATCACATCTTGCATCAAATTTCCCTAGATCTTCATCTCTTCTGATATAGCATTTGCTTCCAAAGACTTTGAAATATTTTACTATAGGAATTCTTCCATACCACAATTCATAGGGAGTTTTAGTACAGTTACCTTTCACTTAAACCGTGTTTTGAATGTAGACAACATTATGTATAACTTCTTTCCAGAAAACTTCAGGCATACCTCCTTCCTTCATCATTGTTCTAGCAGCCTCTTGAACTATCCTATTCTTTCTTTCCACAACTCCATTCTACTAAGGAGTCCTAGGTCTAGACAATTGTCTCTTTATTCCTTACTCTTCATAGAAAATGTTGAATTCATTTGATGTGAACTCACCTCCTCTATTAGACCTCAAGCATTTGATTTTAAGTTCTATTTCATTCTCAACCATTGCCTTGAAGGATTTGAACTTCTCTAGGGCTTTAGATTTGTCTCTTAGAAAAGTAACCCAAGTCATTCTAGAATAATCATCAATAAGCAACATGAAGTACCTGTCACCTTGTAGACTTCTTACCCTTGTAAGACCACATAGATCTGTATGTACTAGATCCAACAAACTGGTAGAAAATTGCTCTTTACTCTTGAAACTTGTTCTTGTCTTCTTCCCCAATTGACATTCCTTTCAAATGGTATTGGTAGGTTTCACAAGTTTTGGTAGATCTCTCATAGTCTGACCTGAACTTATCTTTACCAGATTATCAAAGTTTATATGACACATCCTTCTATGCCACAACCAAATTTTATCTGCTTGGGCTAATAAATAGTAATCATTAGTTCCTCTTAATTGATAGATGTTACCTTTGGTCTTCTTACCAGTAGCAATCATAATTTTAGAGCTTTCCATGATCTTGAACCCATTGTCCTTGAATCTCAGATCATAACCTTTGTCACACATCTGACCAACACTCAAAATATTATGCTTCAAACCCTTCACATATAGCATATTATTAGTATTATGCTTCCATCAAATGAGATAGGTCCTTTTCCACAAATCTTACCAGTTGCATTGTCTCCAAACCTAACCAATCCTCCATCATACTTTTCCAAACTTACAAACTTACTTTTGTCATCGGTCATGTGATATGAGCATCCACTGTCACTAATCCATTCATCCTTATCTTTTTCAAGTTAAACAGACAAAGCACTTTCTTCCACTAGTTTTTCTTCCTTCACACAACTAGCAAGATTAGTAGACACAAGTTCTTATTTAATAGCAATAAACAAGCATTCATTTGCACTAGTACTAGCATCATCAGTCACACCTTCATCATCCAAATCTCTAACATAGTAGCAATTTTTTGGAGCTCTAGGCTTGTTCTCAAATCTTTTTCTATTCCTTTCAATTCTTTTAGGACATATGGAAGCATAATGACCTACTTTACCACATGAAAAACATTTGAAAGGTAATTTGCCTTTGAACTTACCGGAACCTCTTTGCAATCTGTCAACAAAGTTAGCTTCAATTTCATCAAAGTCATCATCAGGTTCCACCTTATATTTCTTACCTCTGGTGATCTTTTCTAAAGTACTGGCTTTAAAAGCAGTCTCAACTCTCAATAGAGCATCACTAAACTCTCTCATCTCAAAGGCTATAAAATTTCTAAGTAATTGATCTTTGTCGATAGTTTTTACAGTCATTACTTCTTCAATTGCAGCTACCTTGTGAGTATAGGACTTTGGTAGTGATCTAAGAATTTTCATCACAACTTCCTTATCACCAAAATTTCCTCCCATACCTTTTATTCCATTAACAAGTTCATCAACCCTCTACATAAAGGCAGTTATGTTTTTATCTTCATTCATCTTTAAACCCTCATATTTTGCTTTCAGGTCCTGTAGCTTGGCTTCTTTTATGGAATCATCTCCTTCATATAATTTTTTCAGCTTTTCCCAAAATTCATTTGTAGTTTCTAGATACATGACTTTTATCAACTCAGTGGCAGTCAAGGCACTTAACATGGCATCTCTAGCTTTTGTATTCAACCCATATTCTTTGATTTTATCTTCAGTTGTCAAACCATTGTTAGGTATGGTGTATTATGTTTCTGTAGCTTTCCACACTTTATAACCAAGACAAAGGAGATGGCTTTTCATTCATACCTTCCATAGAGCATAATTTGTCCCATCAAACTGTAGAGCCTCCTTTTTAAAAGACATCCGAGATCTTCTTCAAGCTGTTAGGCTTTCTTCCTAGTAACCTGCTCTGATACCAATTGTTGAAATGGACCGAACAATTTAGAGGGGGGTGAATCAGTTGTCCCTAAAACTTTAAACAATTATGAATGTGTTGGGTAGAAATTGACGAAGATCAAGCAAACAAGATTAGATTCAACCCAAACTCAAGAAATCAAAACCCAAAACATAAAAAGTACATGCAAATAAGAACAATTTCACCTAGGCTGGTAGATTCCTTGTTTCTTTTGTGGATTGCTTGTAGCTGATACAAATGTTGATTGCTTCACGTTCGCAGCATAACCATTATAGGAGATTTTATGGATGAAAGATGGTTAGATTGATGATGGAAATTGATGGATGAGGGAACAATTCGGTAGAGTAATGACGCTTAGAAGATTCATCCATGCCAAATGGCATGAAAATGGGTGCATTTATAGGCAAAATGAGAAAATGGAAGGATAAAGTTTTCATTTTGTGAGTGACAATTGAATTGGAAAGTTGCTATGCAACTTGGGAGAGAAAAGATGGAAGGTGGATGAGTGATTTGGGAGATGAAATTGGTAAGTGGTTGAGTTCACTTGAGAGAAAATTAGAAGGTGGGTGAGTGATTTGAGAGATGAAAATGGTAAGTAGGTGAGTCATTATTAAATAATTTAAAAATAAATTATTTAATTTATGATGCATGTGGGGATAAAATAAATAAATAAAATTATTTATTTATTTTAAGAGGAAAGTGGACTAAATAAATAAATATAATTTATTATTTAATGATAGAAAAAGGGATGGGATTAAATTAAATAAATGTCATATTTATTTAATTTGTAAGAGAAAAATGCTAGATTAGGTGACAATATGGATGCTTAAGGCAAATATGCTACAAGATGTTCTAACTAATGTGATGTTGCGACAAGGTGGACATTTTTGGGTGTCTACATTTTGCCCCTCTTTGAGATGATGTTCGAGATGATGAGATTTGTGTCGAGTAACATCATTTCAAAGAAGCTAAGGTATGGGTAGAAGAAAAAGATGACGATGATGGAAAGGTAGGATGAGGATGGAATGATAGGATGATGATGTCCCTTTGAGAGGATAGGTGGGTTGGAAAAACATGAGTAGGCTCTTGAAATGAACTAGATTGGTCGAAAAAGATTAGAGAAGGGAATAGATAGAAGAAAAGGAAGATGCATTATGCTGCAATGAAAGTGAGAAACCATATGATTGATTTAGCACAAGATGTTATGCACCAGGGTATAAGGACCAAGGTGATGATGTGTCTCATGCCCTAGCATAATACAACCTTGTCTAGATACAAGATATGAATATTAGCTAGGAAGATATAGATGCAAATGCAAGATAAAAATGATAACACACACACAACCAAGCAAGCAAGCATGCACAAATGATTCAAAAATAAACAAGGTATTGCTCTTGTCAAGTTGTAAACCAATGCTTGATTGCTGATTGATTGATGATGATAGTGTTGTCATGGCGGGGAACGATATATCCCTAGATCAACACAAGGATGATAGATTGATTGGTTGATTAATGATTTGGTTGGGTTTACAACAAGGATAGGATAAAGACCATTGATTGTAGTTGGATAATTTGACAAGGTTGATTGACTTGATTGGTATGGATAAATGATGAATTAGATTTCAGCTTATTGGATGGATCATTTGATAAAGCAAAAAATATTTGATTGGAAGAATTGATTGATGAAGATTGATTGGAAGAATTGTTTTGAAAGATAGATGAATTGATGAAGATAGATGATAGAAGAAGATGATGAAAGAAGAAAGAGGAATATTGCCTGTGCCTGAATCTAGGCACTTACTTCATATTCCAGATTGCCTACATACCCTGTATCCATAGGATCAAGACACTTAATGATAGAGATGAGATGTAGTTCTGATTTTGGTGTTTTATTGATGGTGATGATGATTGATTGATGGTTGGATTGATTTTCTTTGATTGATTGGATTGATTTGCTTTGATTTGATAGGTTTGATTGGATTTGGTGAGATGGGATTGATTTTGATTGTTTGAGAGATTGTCTTGATTTGATGATTGAATTTGATGAAAGTATATGTATGAGTATATGCAACCTAGAAGCTTTTGAGTGGATGGTGGTGTAGGAAGAAATGGTGTTGTTTGCTTAGGAGATGGATAGCATAAGCATTTGGGGACCCACATGGGCTTAGTGTTTTTTCTTTTCATGTGGGATGGAGGATTTTTCTACTTTTGGATGGAATGGATGGAAGGAGATGGTTGGGATTCGTGAGAGGTGGATGCCTCATTTGACTTGATGGTTTTTTGCTTAGGGACCCGTACCATTTTAGTTTTTGACTTTTCTTGTGGAGAAATGATTTGATTTATGATTGAATTTGATTTTGATGATTGAATTCGATTTTGTATGAGTATGGATGCAATGGGATAGGTATATGTATGTGGGTGGATAAGTATGGTAGTATAGGAAATGATAGGATAGGATAGGATGCAAAATGATAAGGTGGATGAGACAAGGTGCCCCCAAGTGTAGGTGACATAGAAGACTAGCTTATGCATGATGCCTGTTTGCCAGGCTTTCATCATGGTACTTATCCAAGATGACTGTTTGCCAGGTTTTCACTGTTGGATGAAGGGGTTTCTCTTTACTTTTTTTTTTCATTTTTTCATTTTTTTCTTTTTTGATTTTTTTTTCTTTCTTTTTTGACAGGATAGTGTTGTGATGTTCACAACACGCCCCATTATGCTCCTTAGCAAAATGGGGACCCCTGCTGATGTTTGCTTTTTGCTTCTGCTTGTGTTTTTCTGCTTTCTGGCGGTTTGGTAAAAATGAAGGTCAGGTGCATCATCATCATGATATTGCATCAGGTTGGTCATCATCATGAGGTCAGTTTGTCAAAGTTCATATTTTGTTGTTGTGACCTCATATTTAGAAAGAGCTTGAAATTCCATGCAGGTTTGCCTTTTACTTCACTTGAAAATTTTTCCATTTGTGAAAGTTATGCACGGTCAAAGTCTTGGTCAAACCTGATATTCGCAGAAGGATCATCATATTTTTTTATATCCTAAGTCATGTTGTCAAGATCATCATGATCTTGGTCTATCACCCGATAAAAATCATGCAGTCGCAATATCCGGACGTCAATCTTAGGTGGTAGTACCCTTTACCCGTCAAAAGGCCTTGTGCGCATTATGCAGCATCATGATTGTTTTAGGAAGGTCATATTATAAACTTGGTTTTGCTGTATGAGGACATCATCATCATATTTGAAACGCACCCCCCCGATAATATCCTGAGGTTCAAATATCATGATGACATCGGCTTTAAGTCAAGGTAAGTTCCCCCGTCGAAGTGGTCCTATGTATCGCGAGCATCATCATGATATTTCAACATTACCTAATCTTATAATATCATGCTGATCACCCAGACTTAGAAAAATCCACCTTCGGCATATTTGCGAGCGCGTGTTATAAACCTATCGCAAGGTCATCATCATGATATTTGCTGAAGTTCGAAATATGATGATGACGACTTCATATCACCCTGATCTTTCACGAGGGTCATTCGCTGAAATTCACTAAGTGGAGACATCATCATCATAAATCGAAGAGGATCATCATCTTCATATCCTCCTGATCTTCTTTAGCGAATATCATGATGATCACCCTATCTATTCAGAAGGGGTCGATATTGCATTTCTCAACAGCATGATCATATTTCACAATATCACCCTAGCGCAAATATCATGATGACCTCAACTCATCCTTGTGCTCCGAAGACAAATTATGATGATGACGTCATCTGGATAATTCGATAAGGAGGATCATCATCATATATTTTTTATCCTGTCATATCGTCAAGATCATCATGATCTTGTTTGTCCACCTGATATTTCGCAAAGACCTCCTGCCGATGAAGTAAGACCTTTTGAACATATCCTGATGATCATCATCATCTTTTTTCCTTCAAACAGGATATTTTCAAGCACGATCTGTTTGCCGAAATATGATGATGATGTCTTATTCTAAGTTCGACAAAAGCAAATATGATGATGATCATCATCATCCTGATCTTTCGAGAGGGTTACCTTGGCCGCGAAAGGGTCATATTCACTTCATCATCCTGATCATGCTCCTTAGGTGACCCGATATCACAAATATCCCCCTGATCTTAACCGAACATGATGATGACGTCATCCTTAGCATTTCAATGAAGCCCGAATATCATGATGACGTCACCATCATCTTCATGATTGTATTCATATCCTCCTATGCTTCTCTAACATGGTGATGATGATGTTGTTCTTTTCCCCGATATGCAGAAGCGAAACATCATGATGGCATTCATCTGGACCTTCAGGAGGGAGAACATCATATTTCCAGAATATCATGATGATGAGGTATATCGACCAGCATGTATTTTTTCAGTCAGCAATGATCATGCCGATGGGCGGGAAATGAGGCGGTGGACATTTTAAAGTGTTTCTTTTTTGGCGCCTCTGGCATTTTTTCAGTCAGCGATAGTTGACCTGATCAATTTTGAGCAGTCTGAGCGCATTTTGGACACGTTTTGGGAGGATTCTGGATCCAATTTTCTCCATCTTGCGCAGTCACCTGGGTTTAAACGGTTATTTTAATTTCATGCTATTTTTATGATAAATGTGAAACTTATTGCTTGTCTTGTCTTGCAGGCTTGCAGTTGAGGAAGCAGCTGGAAAGTCAGCGCAGTGACCTCATGGAGGCAGAAGATCTGATCTCAGGAGCAAGAAGATAAGGATGAAGTGCGAAAGTCAAAGCCATTCAAGTGAAGAGGAAGGTTGCAGCTGAGAGTATTATCACAAAAGACAAACAGAAGTTATTGCCCAGCTGCCGGAACTTCTCAGAAGGGGCAATATTTCGCCCAGATTTGACACTGCTCAGAGATATTTTTGAGAACTGGTTCACCTGCATTTATTGCTGTAACCAAGGGTTTGAACCAGGGGTTCAGTCAGGTTTTTGCTGTAGTGAGGACAATCAAAATGTCTTTATATTGTGCCTCTCTACACTGTAATACTCTACAACAGGGATTTTAGGAAAACAACAGGGGCTATAACAGAGATTCTAGGAAAACACAGCAAGTTAGCTTAGCATAGTTTAGAGGTAGAAGAAGGAGGTCACCTGTTTGTCTGCAGTAAGGTGCACGTGGAATGTCTGGCTGCCTTACTGTATCTGTAAAGCTTGTAAGTTCTCTGTAGTATGATCAATGAAACTAAGAGTCATTCTTACATTGTAAATCATGTATGGCTATTAGTTTCTAATACAATAGAATCTGGAGTTCTGCATCTATCTTCTGAGTGTTCTCCTGCTCTTCTTTGTGTTTTGAAATATCTTCTTTGAGAGCTTGCAATTTTAAATGTATGTTTGTGAAAATGCTCAGAACTTACATTTAGGGTTTTTACTGTGGATTTGATCAAACTACTGTGGTATTTACATAGTGCATAACAGAAACACTTAGATCCTTCTGTAGATTAAATGAGGTATAGAGTAGATCTTTCTAACTTTTCCCAACCCATCTGAAATATTTAGCTGAAAACGTAGAAATCTAAAGGAAATTGTCTCAAATTTGAAGAAGCATGCATAACAGAGCTATAAGTAGACAATTTTCATAAATAGATAAGGAAGACAACTGCAAAGATCCAAGAAAACCATCTAAAACTTGCAGCCCAGTATCACTTTTATGCAAATGAACAGGATACTTGTTGAAATCTATGACCTTTTTGCATACTCTTAGTCCAGTAAGCCATCAAATAAACCTAAACTACGTAAGGCCCCTTGAACATTACAGCTTCACATTGACCAACTGAACTTGACCAACCGAACCATTGTAGACTTGGGATTAGTCGAATCTCAAATGATTCCTTCTTGTCTTTCAAGTATAGTTTCAGTTCATTATATGTGAATTTTAACTTATTGTTATGATTGCATCAAAACAGTCATCAACAGTTTTTTGGCGCTAGAAGGAGGGCCTGCCTGAGTTAGGTTTCATTTCAAACTGGCTAACGACAGTAACAGAGTGACTAGGTCTAGGTCCAGTTCAGGAGATATATTTGTGCAACTACCTGATACAAGGCGAAGTAAAAGCCCTTTAATTTGGAATCCAAAGATATCGCAAGCGGGAAGTTCATCTGGAACACCTCCTGGGTCACCTTTTAACATCCGTAGTATTGTAAGTCCTGACAGATCACTGTTCAGATCTTTAAATCTTGGTTCAGGCACTCCTAGAGGTCTCAATCCTCCTCTAAATCCTAATCCACCAATCAATCCAGGTATTTCTGCAAGTTCAAGTCAAGCTCAAACACCTACAATGGCTTATTTCGATGTCAATTCTCCCATATTCTTCAATGATTATCATGACATGCCAAAAAATCTGGAAAAGATATGTCCCAAATACCAGTTGCATCAAGACCTAGAAGATCATATTAGAATATTTAAGGAAGCATGTTTTAGGGCTATGTTAGAGCACGAGGATGTTGTGTGTAGGTTGTTTCCTTACACCTTTAATGAGTAGGCCTCTAGCTGGTACGTAAACTTACCCAATGGTTACATTTCTTCCTGGGCACTTATGGAAGAAGCATTTCTGTCAAGATTTAGAGGACCCATCGACCCTTGTGCTTTGTATCATAAGTTGGCTGCTATAAAACGAGGTGAGGGAGAGCTAATTGATAATTTCAATGACAGATTTCAAAAGGCCTATTCTAGGCTAGTAGCCCCTTATACCATAGATGATGCTCCCTTGTTGGCTATGTACTATGCTGCTTTGGATCCTTTAACTGCCATGTTTGTCAAAAGGAAACCTGACATAGATTCAATATCCAAAGCCTATAAAGAGGCAGCCTCAGTGAACCAAGAAATGAGACATACAACTTACAGTCCATTTGGAGGAAATTTTGGGGTGCAGAATCAGGCACACCCATGGAATGGAGTCCCTGTGCAGCATGCTCCACTAATAAATCCGGTTCCTTCTTACACACCTATGTATAACCCTACTCCAATCCAGGCTATAACTCCTTACACGGCTAGTACTTCCAATAACAGTCAAAATAATGGTCAGCCTTTCTTCCAACTTCCTAGGGATGTAACTGTGGCAAAAACACAAGAGGATAGGGAAGAAATCAAGGAGATTACTGCACATTTGAAAAGATTAACAACCGAAGTGACACAGCTAAGAAATGAGAACCTCTATGGAAGAAGCAACCAAAACTACAATCCACATCAAAATCACAACCAGGGCCAAAATCAGAATTATAGTCTCAATCAAAATCAGCAGTACAATCAGAACCAAAACTACAATCAGCATCAAGGCCCCAGTCAGGGGCAACCAATGCAAAATAGGGGGCCAGTGATAGATAATAGGACCTGGGGCAATAATAACAAAAAATAGAATCAACCTAGGCCACCCAAGACATGGAACACTGGGCCCAACAACGGTACTCTGGCTTCTCCTTTTGAGAATACAGATAATCATGGTGCAAAACAAATAACTAGCATACAAATGGCCAATACAGCACCCAAAAATTGGTGCAGATTTCACAATACTAATGCCCATGCTGAGCATGACTGTCCACAGTTCCACTTGGCAGCTAGTATTTTCAACGTAGATGTACAGCCTCCTACCTCTGAATTTCTCATTCCTAAGGGTAATGAGGTAGTACCCTCAAAATATGACACATCATTAGTCTTAGAAACGTTTACCTTTGCAACTGCAGAAGAGAAAGAGGATGAATTGCTAGAGGATGAACCATACTGTTGTGAAAGTCTTTATCCGGAATCAGCCTTTGTGTTAAATGCTTTTCAGTTTCCTTTTGAATCTGAAAATGAGATATTAAATGAAACAGAGGAGGTGCAGGCCTTTCAACAGATAAATAAAAGCCACACCTACAATTTGAGGAACAACCCTAGGCCGGGAGGACCTTTCACCACTTCCACTCCTCCGAATAACATCAATACACCCCCAGATCAGAATGCTAGCAACAATCCTGCCATACTTAAAGCTAGTCAGCACACAAATAACGGAACAACAGTGCAAAAGGATCAAACAAGCAAGACAGAAACAATAGAGACAACAAGACTAATGAATTACTTATCAGAGGAAATAAAGAAAATGAAGGTCAGTATACCTCTAAATGAATTATTGGAGACCCCAGGGATCAGAAATGCTTTTTTAAAATCCCTGGATACATCCATAACAAACAAGGTGCCTGCTGATATAACTGTTCCTAATAGTGATTCACCACTTAAGGAAAAGGGTAAGAAAGTTGAGCAGCCTTCCAATACAAATGTGGTAATACATACGGATAAGAGGGATACTCAACCTTTCTTGTTAACTATTAGGTTGTGTGGGAAGAATATACACAATTGCATGGTAGATTCTGGTGCTTCAGCCAATGTAATGCCCTTAGGAATATGTAAAACTCTCGGGCTGACTCCCACCAAATCTGCCAAGGTTGTCACACAATTAGATAAGACCGAGGTTAGTGTGATAGGAGAACTCATGAACATACAAGTGCAATTAGCTTCAGACCCTAGGGTGAGCCAAATCATTGACATCCAAGTAGTGGATATACCCGTAAATTATGGAATGCTACTGAGTAGGGATTGGTCCAAGACATTAAACGGATATATGGCTACTGACTTTTCACACATGTGGTTACCATGGAGAGGCATCCCAAACCAGATCAGAATAGGGGCAGAGCCTAGAATGAAACATATGATAACAGAGTATAATCGAACTAATGAAATATTATATGCTGCTGTTGAACCAGGTGTCTATAGAGTTACCAACAATGGGATGCAGATTGAAGAGATTATGATGTTAAACATTAGAAAGAAGTGTGTCAGCAATAGAACAGCACTATTCATTGAGTCTGACAGAAATTCTTCAGATGAGGAAAACAATGCAATAGACAAATTTGGTCACGCCATTAGAAGAGAGGTGGAAGAGTGTGTTACACACAATCTCCCAGTCTAATGTAAGTTATATAAAAATAGGTGTAGAGTCCATGATAGGCAGCATTCTGAGGAGAATTGTGAAATTTGCAAAGACATCATTGAATATGAATACAAAAAGTGCATAGGGAGGATAGAGTCACAAGAGAAAAATGAGAATCCTGATCCAGCACAGAGATATGTTCAGGATAATATAGGTGCCTTGATTCCAGATTTAGGAAAAGAAATAGAGGACAAGGGTAGTTATCTTTCTGAGCTGCAAACTACAAACACACATATGCAAGATAACCAAACGGAAAAACCCATGAATAAACAAGACAACACCCCACAGGCAATAAAAGGGACAAGGTATGCCAAGGTAAAAGATTAGAAAAGTAGAGATGGCATGTGGACATTAAAATGTGATGGGTCCAAATCAAAACAGGGCACAGGTGCAGGTATTAAACTCATAAATCCTCAAGGTAAATCACATTTGGCAGCATATAGATTACAATTTTCCTGCACTAACAATATTGTTGAATATGAGGCCCTAATTTTAGGACTTGTCATGGCCATCAAGAAAGGGGTAAAAACCATCAGAGTATTTTCAGACTCTGAATTAGTAGTCAGACAAGTGAGGAAACTATATGCCTGCAATTATAAGAAGATGATCAGTTACAGACATAGAGTTTGGGGTTTAATGGATTCATTTGATGCTTTTAACATAGAGCACATTCCTAGAGAGCTAAACCACAGGCCAGATGCATTAGCAGTTGCTGCTAGTACATTAGAACCATTGACACTGTCAGGATTAAGACGATTTGCTGTTGAGCTAGTTAACGTGCCCAGTATACCAGACAACGTTACACACTTTCAGGTATTTGGAGAGGATCAGCAAATTATTGATTTTCTGACTTGTAATGAGGCATTTGAGGCCCAAATTATTGATGAACAAGAAAGGCCTGAAGTAACATGGGACGAAGAAGATATGATCAACTTAAAGAGCAACTTCTTGCCAAAAGGAGTAATTGAGTTGGAACACATCTTTGACTTCGACGGAATAATAAGACAGAAAGACTTACCCAAAACAGAAGGGGGTAAGTGTGATTTACATAACTTAGGGACTGAGCTAAATCCACAAAATGTACTAGTTGGGAAAGCTTGCTCTGAGAAAATCAGAAAAGAGGTTCTGGATGTTCTGAAAAAATATAAACATGTCATAGCATGGACTTATGAAGACTTGAAAACATTTGATGAGTCCGTCATAACTCACGTCATACCTTTAAGAAAAGAAGTCAAACCATTTAGGCAGAAACAGAGGCCTGTAAACGCCATTCTAGAGCCTTTAATCTTTGAGGAAGTTAAAAAACTACTGTCCGCTGGAATAATTTTTCCAGTCAGACATTCTGTTTGGGTAGCTAACTTAGTACCAGTGAGGAAGAAAAATGGAGACATCAGGTTGTGCGTAGACTTTAGAAATTTAAACAAGGCATCTGAAAAAGATAATTATCCTTTGCCCCCAATAGACGAAGTACTGCAAGCAGTAAATGGCGCAAAGATGATGTCTTTTTTAGATGGTTTTTCAGGTTATAACCAGGTTTTAATTGACAGAGAAGATAGACTAAAAACCACCTTCACTTGCAAATGGGGAAATTATGCGTATAGAAGAATGCCTTTTGGACTAATTAATGCAGGTGCCACTTTTCAGAGGGCCATGGACGTTGCATTCCGTGGATTATCAGGTAAATGCATTGTTGTGTATATGGATGATTTAACTGTGTATTCCAAGGATGCATCCACCCATGCTGAGGACCTCAGAAAAGTACTCCAACGATGTGAAAGGTATGGGATTTCCCTTAATCCTAAGAAATGTATATTTGGCGTAACTAAAGGTAAATTATTAGGCTATATCATTTCTGAAAATGGAATTTCAATTGATCCGGATAGAATAGAATCCATAAAAAATTTGCAAATGCCAAACAGTAGGAAAGAATTGAAATCATTTTTTGGTAAAATTAACTTTGTTCGGAAGTTTATAACAGGTTTTGCAGAGATTGTGCAGCCGTTGAATGCCATGTTAAAGAAAGATGCACAGATGGAATGGACGCCAGTAGCCAAAGCTGCATTTGAAGATATCAAGGAGGCAATTTCTAATGCCCCTGTATTGGCAAGTCCAGACTACACATGCCCGTTTTACATCTACTCCTTTGCATCTTCTCATTCTGTCGCTGCTGCCTTGACATAGAAAGGTGAAAATAATGATGAGAGGCTCATAGCATTTATGAGTGCGCCTCTGAAGGATGCACAGCTGAGATATCTAGATATCGAAAGACAGGCATTCGCATTAGTAAAGGCTGTAAAAAAATTCAGACACTACATTCTGCGCAGCCAGATTAAGGCCATTGTACCAGACACAGCAGTAAAGATGTTGCTGATGCAAAACGAGCCTGGAGAAAAAGAGCCAAATGGATCACCACACTGCAAGAATTCGACATGGAGATCATTCCCGCAAAGCTGGTCAGAGGGCAGGCGTTGGTGCAGACAATAGCAAACATGGATCCAAATCTGATAAAACAGCAATATGTATTGAATTCCCAAGACGCATCAGGCTGGTACGATGATTTAAGCACCTTCCTGATAGCTGGAAAGTACCCAGGCAAGATGAAGGCTTCTCAGAGGAGAGCTTTGAAGATTAAGGCACAGCATTATATGGTGCAAGGAGGTCTTCTATTCAGGAAGAACCATGATGGAATTTATTTGAGATGCATAAACAGAACTGAAGTTGATAAAGTGTTGACAGAACTACATGATAAGTACGGAACCGGTCATGGTTCCCATTTAGCTACAACACACAAAATATTGAGAGCGGGCTATTACTGGCCCACTATATTCAAAGACACTAAGAGTCACATCAGAAGCTGCCACACCTGTCAGACTGCAGCAGACAAAGGAAGAAATCTGGCCAATCCACTGCAGCCTGTGATTGAGTCCAGACCGTTTGCACAATGGGGCTTGGATTTTATCGGAGTCATCAATCCCCCATCTTCTGCAGGACACAAGTTTATATTGACGGTAACGGACTATTGTACAAGGTGGACTGAGGCCACCTGCTGCAAATTTTCCACAACTGAGGTAGTTATCAAGTTCCTTGAAGAAAACATTATCACCAGGTTTGGAACGCCCTATTCATTGGTATGTGATAACGGCCCTGCTTTTTCTTCTTTAAAATTTTCTAAATGGGCATTTGAATATGGGATCATTCTAAGGTTTTCTTCGAATTATTACCCTCAAGGTAATGGACTGGCTGAATCAACAAACAAAATCTTATTAGACATCATCAAGAGGTTAATTGCCAAAAGTCCTAGAGAGTGGAATACCCTATTAAGATATGCATTATGGGTAGACAGGACCAAGTTCAAAACAGCTTTAGGTAGCACACCTTATCACTTAGTTTATGGGACTGATCCCATACTTCCGGTTAATCTGAGAATATCAACCTGGAAGTTTGCCAATGAATATCTAGGCTTTGATAACCATAGGGAAGCCAGAATAGTGCAAATGTTGCAACTAGAGGAGAAAAGAGGTCAAGCCCTCGAGAAGTTTGCCAAACACCAAGCAGTTGTTAAGAGGTGGTTTGACAAAAGGGTAAGAGTCAAAACATTTAGGATATCAGACTTAGTGTTGTGCTGGGACAAAGCACATGAAAAGAAAGGAAGCCATGGAAAATTCGATAAATTATGGCTGGGTCCATTACAAATTTTAGAAATAATAGGAGACAACACCTTTAGACTTAAGACCTTGACTGGAGAAGATGTGCCATTACCAGTTAATGGCCAGCATTTGAAACACTACTTCCAGGCTTGAAGGTCAGGATGAGGTAGTCCTTTCTTTCTTAATGTAAACTGTTGTAGATAATGTACAGTTCTGCTTTTGCTGTTTTCTTTCGGGTTGGTTGTTTGTATAGTTCCTTTCTATTTGTTTTTTGCTTTTTGTTTCTTTCTGTTTGTACAATTTTTTTTTGTTGCTGTGTTGTTTGTACAGCCTGTTTGTTTGGTTTGTTTGTTGTCTCCTCAGCAGGGATCTTTATTTTACTGTAGAGTATTAAGGAGCACAACTAGCAACCATTCAAACCAGTATAATTTAGGATATTCAGGTTAACCATTTGCAATTTACACATAACCTGTCACTGTCATGAATGTAGAGAGTTGTTCATCTTCTGGAGTTTTGTATTCAATAAATGTGATTGAGAATTCGAAGCAGGTTTCTCACGATGACACACCTAAAATCCTTGGGTTTGTTGAACCTATCAGTGTAGATATTAGGTGAAAAATCAGAGGTCACCCTTGCTACCATTACAATTCTCAGCTTAATTTCAGCAAGTGTCCAGTCTTTGCATCATCATGAAGTTACAAATTGCTATATCTTATGAAATCTTTCAAAATTAGAAAACAAAAAAAATAAATAAATAAATAAATAAAGTGGATTATACTGAAAATCCAGATTAAGCCATCTAAGTAACTCTACCGGGGCTATGGACGCTCGCTGGCAGTGGGGCTCTACTTAGGAGAATTGTAACGATAACCTTGCCGGGGCTATAGACGCTAGCTGGCAGCAAGGCTCTATCCGGTCGGCTATGAGGGAATATCCACACCTACGTAGGCTAATGTCAATCACTGGTTTGTTCAACTGATCTTCAAGATGAGGATAATTAATCACATGCACACAACTAAACTGAAAATGGAAATTCATGCATCTTTATTGAATACTTTGAGTCTCAAGCTGAATAGTAATTTGCAGGAAAGATAGTTGGAAGTTATGCGTTCATTTCATCTAGTTTCCTTGAACACTCTGAATTTAATTGTTTTATTTTGGTTGCTAGTTGTTGTGATGTTCACAACACGCCCCATTATGCTCCTTAGCAAAATGGGGACCCCTGCTGATGTTTGCTTTTCGCTTCTGCTTGTGTTTTTCTGCTTTCTGGCGGTTTGGTAAAAATGAAGGTCAGGTGCATCATCATCATGATATTGCATCAGGTTGGTCATCATCATGAGGTCAGTTTGTCAAAGTTCATATTTTGTTGCTGTGACCTCATATTTAGAAAGAGCTTGAAATTCCATGCAGGTTTGCCTTTTACTTCACTTGAAAATTTTTCCATTTGTGAAAGTTATGCACGGTCAAAGTCTTGGTCAAACCTGATATTCGCAGAAGGATCATCATATTTTTTTATATCCTAAGTCATGTTGTCAAGATCATCATGATCTTGGTCTATCACCCGATAAAAATCATGCAGTCGCAATATCCGGACGTCAATCTTAGGTGGTAGTACCCTTTACCCGTCAAAAGGCCTTGTGCGCATTATGCAGCATCATGATTGTTTTAGGAAGGTCATATTATAAACTTGGTTTTGCTGTATGAGGACATCATCATCATATTTGAAACACACCCCCCCGATAATATCCTGAGGTTCAAATATCATGATGACATCGGCTTTAAGTCAAGGTAAGTTCCCCCGTCGAAGTGGTCCTATGTATCGCGAGCATCATCATGATATTTCAACATTACCTAATCTTATAATATCATGCTGATCACCCAGACTTAGAAAAATCCACCTTCGGCATATTTGCGAGCGCGTGTTATAAACCTATCGCAAGGTCATCATCATGATATTTGCTGAAGTTCGAAATATGATGATGACGACTTCATATCACCCTGATCTTTCACAAGGGTCATTCGCTGAAATTCACTAAGTGGAGACATCATCATCATAAATCGAAGAGGATCATCATCTTCATATCCTCCTGATCTTCTTTAGCAAATATCATGATGATCACCCTATCTATTCAGAAGGGGTCGATATTGCATTTCTCAACAGCATGATCATATTTCACAATATCACCCTAGCGCAAATATCATGATGACCTCAACTCATCCTTGTGCTCCGAAGACAAATTATGATGATGACGTCATCTGGATAATTCGATAAGGAGGATCATCATCATATATTTTTTATCCTGTCATATCGTCAAGATCATCATGATCTTGTTTGTCCACCTGATATTTCGCAAAGACCTCCTGCCGATGAAGTAAGACCTTTTGAACATATCCTGATGATCATCATCATCTTTTTTCCTTCAAACAGGATATTTTCAAGCACGATCCGTTTGCCGAAATATGATGATGATGTCTTATTCTAAGTTCGACAAAAGCAAATATGATGATGATCATCATCATCCTGATCTTTCGAGAGGGTTACCTTGGCCGCGAAAGGGTCATATTCACTTCATCATCCTGATCATGCTCCTTAGGTGACCCGATATCACAAATATCCCCCTAATCTTAACCGAACATGATGATGACGTCATCCTTAGCATTTCAATGAAGCCCAAATATCATGATGATGTCACCATCATCTTCATGATTGTATTCATATCCTCCTATGCTTCTCTAACATGATGATGATGATGTTGTTCTTTTCCCCGATATGCAGAAGCGAAACATCATGATGGCATTCATCTGGACCTTCAGGAGGGAGAACATCATATTTCCGGAATATCATGATGATGAGGTATATCGACCAGCATGTATTTTTTCAGTCAGCAATGATCATGCCGATGGGCGGGAAATGAGGCGGTGGACATTTTAAAGTGTTTTTTTTTTGGCGCCTCTGGCATTTTTTCAGTCAGCGATAGTTGACCTGATCAATTTTGAGCAGTCTGAGCGCATTTTGGACGCGTTTTGGGAGGATTCTGGATCTGATTTTCTCCATCTTGCGCAGTCACCTGGGTTTAAACGGTTATTTTAATTTCATGCTGTTTTTATGATAAATGTGAAACTTATTGCTTGTCTTGTCTTGCAGGCTTGCAGTTAAGGAAGCAGCTGGAAAGTCAGCGCAGTGACCTCATGGAGGCAGAAGATCTGATCTCAGGAGCAAGAAGATAAGGATGAAGTGCGAAAGTCAAAGCCATTCAAGTGAAGAGGAAGGTTGCAGCTAAGAGTATTATCACAAAAGACAAACAGAAGTTATTGCCCAGCTGCCGGAACTTCTCAGAAGGGGCAATATTTCGCCCAGATTTGACACTGCTCAGAGATATTTTTGAGAACTAGTTCACCTGCATTTATTGCTGTAACCAAGGGTTTGAACCAGGGGTTCAGTCAGGTTTTTGCTGTAGTGAGGACAATCAAAATGTCTTTATATTGTGCCTCTCTACACTATAATACTCTACAACAGGGATTTTAGGAAAACAACAGGGGCTACAACAGAGATTCTAGGAAAACACAGCAAGTTAGCTTAGCATAGTTTAGAGGTAGAAGAAGGAGGTCGCCTGTTTGTCTGCAGTAAGGTGCGCGTGGAATGTCTGGCTGCCTTACTGTATCTGTAAAGCTTGTAAGTTCTCTGTAGTATGATCAATGAAACTAAGAGTCATTCTTACATTGTAAATCATGTATGGCTATTCGTTTCTAATACAATAGAATCTGCAGTTCTGCATCTATCTTCTGAGTGTTCTCCTACTCTTCTTTGTGTTTTGAAATATCTTCTTTGAGAGCTTGCAATTTTAAATGTATGTTTGTGAAAATGCTCAGAACTTACATTTAGGGTTTTTACTGTGGATTTGATCAAACTACTGTGGTATTTACATAGTGCATAACAGAAACACTTAGATCCTTCTGTAGATTAAATGAGGTATAGAGTAGATCTTTCTAACTTTTCCCAACCCATCTGAAATATTTAGCTGAAAACGTAGAAATCTAAAGGAAATTGTCTCAAATTTGAAGAAGCATGCATAACAGAGCTATAAGTAGACAGTTTTCATAAATAGATAAGGAAGACAGCTGCAAAGATCCAAGAAAACCATCTAAAACTTGCAGCCCAGTATCACTTTTATGCAAATGAACAGGATACTTGTTGAAATCTATGACCTTTTTGCATACTCTTAGTCCAGTAAGCCATCAAATAAACCTAAACTACGTAAGGCCCCTTGAACATTACAGCTTCACATTGACCAACTGAACTTGACCAACCGAACCATTGTAGACTTGGGATTAGTCGAATCTCAAATGATTCCTTCTTGTCTTTCAAGTATAGTTTCAGTTCATTATATGTGAATTTTAACTTATTGTTATGATTGCATCAAAACAGTCATCAACAGATAGGAGAAGGTGAATATGGATAAGAGGGACTATATTGTATGGTTCCATGGTAGTCTCGCTAGATGGATGTCATCACATGGACCATGTCAAGTGTGCTCATAGATGTTGGTAAGGGATGACATGAAAGATGGATGGGTAGGTAGATAGCGAATTATGAAAGGTGCGATAGTGGATTATCATGTAGATTATTGAGGGAAGATAGTGGTTTATGATGTGGATTATGGATTACTTATGGATGGAAGGTTTATGCAAAAGCATGGACCATATGGATAGGATGAGGAAGATACGTAGGATAATAGTTGAAGGATGGGGAGATGGAGGTTGATGGAATTGTTGCGGGATGGAAAAGAACCATGACCAATGGCTGAAAACACCATGATAAACGTTAAAGCTTTTGATGGGATTGTGGGGTAGGAAGCAATGGTGTTGTTTGCTTAGAGGATGGTCAATTTAAGCATTTGGGGACCCACATAGACTTAGTATTTTTATAATTTTTTCTTTTCATGTGGGATGGAGGATTTTGCTACTTTTGGATGGAATGGACGGAAGGAGATGGTTAGGATTCGTGAGAGGTGGATGCCTCATTTGACTTGATGGCTTGTTGCTTAGGGACCCATACCATTTTAGTTTTTGACTTTGCTTGTGGAGGTATGGGTTTGGATATATGCAACTTTTGCGATGGATTTGAAGTAATTGCTTGTTGCTTGGGGACCCACACCTTTTTCATTTTTGCTTGGAGGTGTGTGGGTGCATGCAACTTTTGAGATAGATTTTTCTTTGAATCTTTGCTTTTATGTCCTAAGGCATGAGAATTTGTAGGATTTTTTTCTTTATAGGTAGAGGCATCCAAATTTTTGCTTTTGAATCCATGGGGTGGATGGAAGGAGAGAAAGCTTCATGCTTAGACAATATGTGCATTTTCTGGTCATGATTGGGATTTTTGGAGGATTTATGGATGGATGGATTATTAGGTGTTGGAAGTAGTGGAGGTAGGTTTGATGAAGGGATTTTAGGAGTTGGAAGAAGTGGAGGCAAAGTGGATGGTGGGAGGTGTATGGTCATGTGCTTTTGACATTTATAGGATGATGGAGGTGGAATGGTGGCATATGTTTTGGGTATGTGATGGGATTTATGGTGGAAAGTGGTGGACTTAGGAGACATGGAGGAAGTACCAACATCATTAGATTGTTGACCTTGAGGTGTCTATCCAAGGCCAAATGAGCACAGAGAAGGGACTTCTAGATGGATGGGCTCCAAAATAACTTGTTCAAGAAGGCCTAGGCCTTTACCTTGATAGTTCATGTTTTGGAGGATGCGATCGACAATGGGACTAGGTGTAGGTGGAACAATAGACAAGAGTTCCTTATTAGATGGAGAGGATGAGGTGATGGATAAAGGTTGTTGGTGTTCTAAGGAGGAACACTCATGGATAAAGGTGGATAGACCAATAGGATAGGATGGTGGAGTTGTGATAGGGTCGATAGTAGGTGATGGAGGATCATTAGGATCCTACTTTTGCTCATTATGATCCAAGGTATTGATTTGATCTTCTACACTTATGTGTTCTTGGGAGGGACATGTCTCATCATGAGAGGTAGATGTATGTAGATCATGGATGTGACTAGATGGAGGATGGACAAGAGCGATTTAGATATCTTACTCATGGATGGGTATGGAAGGAAGGATAGGTGGAGTGATAACCTCTTTATCATGAGTTCCATAAAGTTTGGCTATGAGGCTCATCGTGGTTTTCATGATCACATATAGAATCTTGATCACAAAGGTGAACATAAATAGGATTAATTTGGCTATGAGTGGGATCACTTTGCTCATGAATAGGGTTATGATTATAGCTAATATCTGTATCGCATAAAATGTATAGGTCATGGATAGTTTGAACTTAGAGATACTTTGACCTTGATTCAGATGAAGGCTTGGTGTTTCCACATGCATTTGGTTATACTCTTGACATAGCTCTTGGGTTACTTGGATGGAAGGGGATGACTCTTGGATAGGATTTTGCTTAATAAGATGAGGGTATGATAGGTCTTGATGTGGACTCATGGGAGAAGTCTTTTCAATAAGATCAATGGTTTGTGCGTCACATGGCGGAGTTGGAGTAATACACAATGTATTGGGAGAATCTGTGATAGGCTCATGAATGGGACTTTGATGACATGGAAATGATTTATTCCTTGCTAATAGCCAATGGATCACATACTCTACAAGTGTATGGGTGGATTGATAATAGAGAGGATGGATTATGATAGTGGATGGTGTTATAGGCTTAGAAGTAGGATTTGGATTGGATAGAGGGATAGTGAGGCCAGATGGATTAAGATTGGATGGAGGAATGTTAGGGTCAAATGGAGGGATAGGAGGATTGGATGGATTAGGAATAGGATCGGATGGAGGTGCCAAGATAGGACTAGATGGATCAAATTGTTGGTGGGTCAATAGACTAGGAATGAAATCACATGATGGTGTCAAAATGGGACTAGTAGGCTCATGCGTTGGCATGTGATTGGATGGTGATGGAAGATGTTCATAGGATGCTTGTTCTAGGTTGGTGTCTCCCTCATCAAAGGCTATTAAGTCTTGTTGCAAAGGCAAGCTTAGGGATACTTGGTTTATGTACAAAGGGTCACTTAGACTTGAGTCAAAGGTTATTAGGTCTTGTTGCTCAGGTGGACTTAAGTCTATTAGGTCTTGTTACATGAGTGGACTTGGGTTCACTTGATTTATGTACAAAGGGCCATTTGGACTTGCATGTGCTTCTTGGTTGCATGGTAGGATATGTAGGTGGAAGATTTTGTGATATGGATTGTTGTGGATAATGGTTGATATTGGAAGAAGTAGGGTATGGTGATGTGGCATTGTTATGGGAAAATGTAGGATAAGGTGATGCGACATTGTTATGGGAAGATGTAGGATGAGTTGGTGTGATATTGTAATGGAGAGATGTGGGATGAGGTGATGTAGAAGTGATTTGAAATGCGGATGGATTAGGTTGATAGGATAATGAGGGGGATGCCACATAGGAATGAGATGGAATTGTTTGGTGTTGAATGGATAAGGGATGATGAACTTGTTAGGTTTGTGATTGGTGAATGACTATGAGGTGCTGGGCCTATGCTATAAGATGTTGCATGTGAGGTGATTGGCCTGCTTGAAGTTGAAGTTGTTGAATCAAGTTATGGACACGTTGAATCATTTGTTCGCTTAGGGGTGATCGAGTTGTTTGAACTTAGTGAAGTAGGTCAATGAGGTCATGTTCTAGGTCCTCTAATGTTGACATGGTGGAAACTAGTGTGGATTGGATTTATGCGACAAAGTTGAGACTCTTGGATTGAGTGGATTTCTTGATTGATTGATGAGATTGGCTTGGTCAATTAATTGGATTGGTTTGATTAGTTGGTTGATTGGATAAGCTTATCTCCCAAGAGATAGACTCATGAACTCAAAGGTAGATAAGGTTGGTTGATAATGGTGATATGATCAAATGCTAGATAAGGACCAAAGCCAAAGGGCAATGTTGGTTGATTAGATCGATGTTGGATAGCTAATGTAGAGTCTCAAAAAGGATGTAGGGCTCAAGAAGTCCAATGATATGATATGGTGAAACTGGATGGGATGGTGTAGAATGGTGTGGTTAGATAACTTGGGTTGATCAAGATGGGGTTGATTGGATGACAAGGATGATTTGGTTTTGAAGGATTGGATGAAATGTAATGATTGGGCAATGTGTTGTGACAAGTAGGATTGAGGATGATGTGGCAATATCAAACACAAGATCTCACATACATATGCATGCACACCAAACACACTGATCAATGTGTACATGCTAGGCTAGGCAAGGACATTCTCTGTTGGGTTCCCACTTAGTTTTACCCACCCGCGCCTACTTATGGTGTATAGCTCCAGGAACTTGGGGCATGGGCTCCCCCTTATAGTGCACTCACTTCTTAGGTACACCAAGTTCTAGGTCCTCAAGATGCATAGATCTTGAGGTACCTTGCTATCTCTTCCATAAGCCACAAAAATGTGGGACGACTATCAGAGTTTCCTCCTGTACCAACAGATAGGGGTTTTTGGCTGCTACATAGAGGTTTCTAGTTAGGGTTTCTATTCAAGTGGCTATACATGCGATAGTGCTACTCTCCGTTATGGAGTCTCCTAGCCTTCAAGCGTTGTGCCTTGGAGGGTTTTGGGAGAGGTTGGTTGTCGGTATAGCGGAACAACACTCGTTGTTTGTGACTTTCGTCAAAAATGCATTATTTATATAGCAGATCAGAATGGTCTGGCTTTGACTTGTTTCTGCTTGGGTCTTATCCCTTCTCACGATGAGAAGGCATGCCCTCTAAAGTTAGTAACAATTTCTCATGCACCCCAGATCTATTGGTTAGGTAGGGGGAGAGGATACTTTTGTTGCTAAATTAGGTAACACACAGGCTCAGCAAGCAAGAAAAGAAAATGAAAAATAGACACGATGAAGACAAAGTTAATTTTAAGCACCAAACTAAAGTGTGCCTACTCTAGTGATAAAAAGATTGTTCTTTGATCACTTGAACCTGTAGAAGATAGGTTAGAAGTTTGTTTTCTCCATTCTTTGACAAGCGGATAAGATAAGTTGCATCGATAAAATGTTATCTTCCAGAAAAAGTAATTTGTTAAAAAGATGGAATAAATGATATGATATTGAAAAATAGAGTGCATAAACATAAAATTTAGATGATTCCACACAATTTTAAAAAACAATTCGTTAAATTTCAATGTGTTTTGCTTAAAATATGATCAATTGAAGTTTGAAAGAAGGATGAGGTTTACCTAAGAAATTACTTGTCCAAATAGAGAAATTACCTGATGGGACCCATTCCACTGTGAAGTTAATGGAATTACCTTTTCGATGAGTGTTTGTTTGCAAAAATTTGATGTCGCATGCCCCTGTTATGGCAAAAAGAAAAAAAATACCCCCCTTACGAACACTGGAAGAAGATAGGCTGACTGGGAGTTGACTGGTTGTTTGATTGTTGACCATTGAGGTTTTTGAGTCTTTTGATACCTGGTGATGTGATTGGGATCATGGAGTAGGCAGAAACTATCGAAAGTCTAAGGCAAAGAAAATGTTGGTATTACTAGGTGTCAAAACCCTAGATTATAAAACACTAACCCTATACTTTCAATACCAACCTTAGGGTTTCAAATGTTGACTTTGAAGCTTTAAGGTCGACCCTTAATTTTTTAACGCTTGATCACAACATTTTTTGGTATTGATCATAAAGTTTTTTAAAGGGTGACTATAAGGTTTTTTAAACATCGACCACAGACTTTGAAATGCCGACCTTACCCATTTCAATGCCGACCCTTATTCCCTTTAATGCTGATTGTTGGAGTCTGAAGTGCTGACTCAAGTATTTTTTTGAAGGCCAACTTTTTTAGTTTTTTGATTGCGACCTAAAGGTTTGGCAGTGACGTATGATTCAAATGCTGACCGCAGTGACATATGATTCAAATGCTGACCTAAAGACTAAACCTATGACCTACGGACTGTTTAAAGGTCATGTAAGCTGCGACCTTGTGGATCATTAGATGTCGACCCTCTAAATTTTTACATCGACCAAATGGATCGATGGGGCTATGAGATGCCGACGGGGTATTAAAAGTGGCGACCAAGTGATGACTAGATGTCGACTAGAGATTCAGGATTGTCTGTCGATGGAGGGAAAATTGGTTTTCTTTCTTTTTTTTTCTTTTTGACACAACGACTACTAATTTAAGTCTCCACCAATGGTGGTGAGGGAGCAGCAAGGAATTCAGAGGCTGAGGGTAGGTTAGATGCTACAGACTATGACAGGGGTGTTGATCCTACACATGGGTGCTGACTACAATTCTCGCCTATTTTATTTTATAATGTACTGCATATTGATGTGATTCGTGACCAACAAGGAGATAAAGAAGTCAATGAAATGTGCTTGGGGTTTTGATTAATGGTCAGCAGATGGGGAGAAGTTTTTAAGGATTGCAAAAACATAAAGATTCGAAGCAGTGACCACTAGTTTTAGGATTTTTGAAACTATTGGCCAGTCGATAGGGAAACCCTTGAAACCAATGTATTTTTCCTGCAAACAAAGCTTGTTCTGCAAAACAACATTGAACCTTGATCAAAAGCATGATAGAGAAATTTGCAGGTGAGATCCCAATGATAGGGTCCTGCTATACAGATCTGTATGGATCCATACAGTACGACAGCTAAAACAATTTTTTTTTGAATTTTCACAAAAAATTTTCTGTGACAAAAGATATACAAATTTATAGTCAATTTTATGGAAATGACCTCCTGAGCATGATAGTGCTGTCCATTTTTGTCCCGGAGATCACCTGCAGTGGATTCTTGAAAAAAATCACAAATGATGGTTAGGTAAAAGCAAATTTTTAAAGTGAAAACCTGCAAAAAAACTAGTGATTTGGTCCCACCAGGTGTGCTATTTTATATGCAGGAAAATTCACCATTTTATTAAATAAAACAATGCAACCTACAACTACCAAGAATCTAATCTAAGAAACCAACAAAAAATGCAAAATATGAAGTGAAATCCCTTAGATTGTGTGATTCTTGCATTGCATGTGGATTGTTGAAGCTGATTTGATTATTGATTTCTCAACGATGATAAAGATTGATGGATGAAAGATAGGTAGAGGTTGATGGATGAGAGATTGAGAAGAAAATTTGGTAGAGTGACGACTCTTGAGAAGATTCATCCATGAGAATAGCATGAAAATGGGTGCATTTATAGGCAAAATGAGAAAATGGAAGGATAAAGTTTTCACTTTGTGAGTGACAATTGAATTGGAAAGTTGCTATGCAACTTGGGAGAGAAAGATGGAAGGTGGATGAGTGATTTGGGAGATGGAATTGGTAAGTGATTGAGTTCACTTGAGAGAAAATTAGAAGGTGGGTGAGTGATTTGAGAGATGAAAATGGTAAGTAGGTGAGTCATTATTAAATAATTTAAAAATAAATAATTTAATTTATGATGCAAGTGGGGATAAAATATATAAATAAAATTATTTATTTATTTTAAGAGGAAAGTGGATTAAATAAATAAATATATATAATTTATTTAATGATATAAAAAGGGATGGGATTAAATTAAATAAATGTCATATTTATTTAATTTGTAAGAGGAAAATGCTAGATTAGGCAATGATATCGATGCTTAGGGCAAAGATGTTACAAGATGTTCTAACTAATGTGATGTTGCGACAAGGTGGAAATTTTTGGGTGTCTATAATGAACATCAACTCTTCAAACACTTATTTACTATTGTTCATTTAACAAAGAAATCATGAAACAAGAAGCTCAACACAATAACATAACTAACACATGAGACACCATATTTTTACGTGGAAAACCCTATAAGGGAAAAACCATAGTGGGTGTTAGCCCACAAGATATACAAGTTATAGCAATACCGAAAAATAGAGGCTCACTGCCCTAGGACTCACTGCCTGAATTGCTCACTGCAAATGTTGAGGCTTATTGCCAAGAAGGGCTCACTACCAAGGATGGCTCACTACCAAAAGATGGTGAACTAATTTGGTAGCATCTACTCCATGCCTGGGTTCAGTTCCATTGAAGTACAATATAATTTCTCTACTTTGCTCTTCTACACTTTCGCACTTATCTCTTCATTTTTGCACTCACACCTTTTTCACAATTACATTACAAGTCTTTATACAAGTCATCAATCTTGGAATGTACATCAAGTTCGGCAATCCATTTATCAACCGTTGGAACAATCTCCAAGGTTGGCATTACAAAAACATACATAGAAATAGGTTTGTACCTAATAACAAAAATTAGCTAAGGGAAAGATATAAAGATGTATGTTGATCATGCCATGCCTTAGATGGGACTCAAACGCAATCCTTCATGCCACAACATAGTTCTACAATCTTCAAGGCATCTCTGCAAATAGTGAAATCAACCAAGTCGACCAAGACTAGTGAGAACACTAGGTCTACTAAGAACATTCTTTATCCACGATCCAATTTTATCTTTGTGGAGCAATCCAAGGGTAGGAACACGATCAGGAGACATCCACAAGCACATTGAGATGATCAAGAACAACCGCACAACTTCTAACCAATTTGTCAAGAAGAATCTTCAAATCGAAGCACATAAATACCACTGCCATCTACTGTCATAAGGAAAATATCACTTGTGGACCACTAGATCATGAACCATTAGAGTTGAACGCACATAACATCATATTAGACTTAAGTCTAGAACCATAAACAAAAATACTTAAATGCGGAGGAATGCGGAGCATAACACTTTCTCCCTGTCATCATCAAACATACAGACAAGCAGTTTTCACTCTAGTGAACATAGCTCACTCAAATCTTCATACTGGAGGCTCAAACTTGGAATATAGCATCTTCAGACATACCTCTAAATAACTTCCAATCCATAGACAAAGATATTCATTCTACTGGAAATGCTGAGCAATCTACCAGATTGTTCTTCAGTAGACAAAGATACTCTTCCATACACTGTTTCCACTGGAGGAGCAAATTTTCTCAAAAGCACTTGGAAACTCAATATCTAGATCACATACTCATTTTCTCCAACACTTCCATGAGCCAATACAAAGCATCTAACTTATCAAATTAGGAGCATAGTTGACATCAATGACAACACCAGTTAGGCACATACTTGTAACAACCAATAGATAAATAAATATAAAAGTGTGTGAATTCTCCTATCCCAAATGTGCTTGGGTATGGTATGAGCTATGATTGCACAAATAGTGAAAACTATAATGAAGGAAATAGAGGGGATGTGAGGATCCCAAGGTGCTCAAGGGAAAAACAAAATAAATGCTACAATAACAATGAACAAGAAGAATATCATCTTGAAAGGGGCTTGAAAAATCTAAAGAGAGGTAAGAGAGCTGAAGGAGAGTGTTGTTACAAGTTGTAGAAATCTATAGAGCTTGAGAGAGAGAGCCATGAGAGCCAAGAGAAAACCCAAAAGAGTGCAACCACTAAAAATATTGATTCAAAAATGAGAAGAGGAGGGAAAAGGAATGAGCCAATGAGCTATTCAAAAAATTCTTGAGGCGCTACAACTAACAGGTGAAAAGAAAAAAATGGTGGAATGCTCAGAAATAGTCATCAAACACAACCTATCGCAAGATGTTAATGCATTGCGTGAATTTCCATGTGTGAAGCACTAGTTTCTAGATAGTTTAGGTTCAAAAAAAGTGAGACACAAGAACATCACATGGCTAACACAAAAGTGACAAAAAACTTGATGAAAAGAGAAATTGAAAACAAGGCCTAAGCACTATGAGAGGGAAAAAGGTTAATCCAATAGCTAAAATGAGCCTATAAATAAACTACGGGAATGGACACTAAAGCAAGGCTAAAATATAATGTGAAATTTCAAGGGTATGCAATTTTCAACATTACATTTAGCCTGCACTTTAGTAGGCTTATGACACTACGTGAATATGCATGCTAAAGTAAAAAAAGGGTAGTATTGAAATTAAATAACATCATAACACCAAAAAATATATTATAGAGGATGTAGATTTCTTCAAGCAAATGGATCAAGCCCCCCAGGCTAAGAACTTGCAAAACTATTAGAAATGAAGGTAAACAACTATTAATGAAAATCTGATTACAACTGTAATATAGATATTTAACTGTGTAGAACCAAAATGGAGATAGTATGAAATTAACACAAAGAAATAATGGAACAAAAGATAAAACTCATTTAACATAGTGTTTACGTGGAGAACCCTTTTGGAAAAAAAACTCCACATAATAAGAGATGCACTGGTCTGTTTTAACATCAGTAGAGTTTACAATACAACACTATCAATCTCCTCTTCAGTATTCAATTTAGTAGCGCCTATTTTTCTAGTCTCAACTTTCTACTCTACTCATTTATAGATGTAATACAATATCCTTATAAAGGGTTTTCCTTCTAGGGAAAGAATCCAACATAACCTCTACCGTCAAATTTGTGAGCTAATGATGAGTGGTCTATATTTAAATTGAAATATATATATATATATAATGTGGCTTTTGAGGGCACTACCCCCAAATCCCTTGCTAAGGGGTCATCCCTCCTAGATTCCATAAGGGGGTACCCCCTGCATCCCCTAGAATGATATGTGCTCCATAACCAACATCCATGAAGTACTGAGATCAAACATGCAGTTGAAACAAGATCGCTACTTGGTGAAACCTTTCATCCCTTATAGGTGATTTATAAACAATAATAGGAATAATAAATTACATGGATTTACAAGGTTGATGGCACCTTAATCCTAACAAAAAAAGTACATTAGAAAATAAAAACCTACACAAGACAATAGTGTTAGAGTGTTAGAGCATAAACCTACAAAACCACTATGTCAGATCATCACACACACACACACACACACACACATATAAGCATAAACTACACATACATAGATGAGAAAATCACATATAACCAAGAAAGAAAAATTTGAGTCAACAAAGTGAAAGAGACCTCAATGTGAAAGGTTGTCTTAATACCATGCGTCATACCCAAAATACAATAAAAAATAAAGAAAACCACAAACAAAGGAATTCTTAAATGAAGATAGAAGAATATAATGAGTCGATCAATTTCTTCAAGGAGAGAAGACATACATATAGACATGGAAGAAACCAATATGAACAAAGAAGAGTACATGAGTTAGACACTAGCTTTCTCTATAGCTAAGAGTCATGCAAATCACCATACCTTCATGGATCACAGACTGGAAAACTGTGTTATGCTAGGTGACCATGGGTGTAAAAAGGTAGGTCATATGAAGCACACATGCCAATAAGTTGTATTATTCTAGGTGGCTCATAGACTACATGGATCATAGAAAAGCAAGCTATATTATGCTAGGTGATCATAGACTACTAACACCTCAGGGAGTATATCAAATCCAACACCTTAGAGAGCTTATCAAACACCAACACCATAGGGGGTGAATGCTTCAGGGAGTGTAAAATAGACAACACCATAGGGGGAGAATTAATAACCTACACCTTAGGGGGTGAAAATAACTCAAGGTGCATGTATGGATGCACATGTGAGAAGAATATATGCCCCCTTAAAATATTAGCATGTATAATATGCAAATATTTTAAGGTAAAGAGAAGGGGAAGAAAGAGGAGGGGATATCCTTAGGGAGAATGTAAACCCCTAGAGTAAATTGTCTCTACTCCCAAGATATGGTTGAGGAAAACCATGAAAAAGAATATTGTGTTGTTACCAAAGATAACTATGGTTACACTTGAGATTGTACCATTACAAATGGCAACAAGCAAACAAAGAAAGCTATAGGTGCCACATAGTAGGTAACAACACAATAGTCTCATGAGAAAATAGAGAAAGAACAATGAACTGGATTGAGGCCATGCCTAATATCACTTGTCATACAAAGAATAGATAGGTGCTTCAATAGTAGGAAGAGTGAGAGCACCCATGCCAAGAAGTTGTTGAATTTTTTCCTTCAAGGATTGACATTCATTGGTGGAATGGCTAAGCACTCAATGATATGCACAAAAAGGAAGTGTTTGTTGAATGTGTTGTGGAAACATCTTGTATGTAGGAGGAGGAAGAGTGATTGAATTGGATTTTAGAAGCCTCAACAAAATGTACTCTTCAACAAAATTTTTTTAGGAAAGAAATTTTTTTGATTTTGATTTTGGAAGAAAATTGAATGAAAAAGAAGGTGCTTTATGCTAAAGAGGTAGGCTCACCAAAATGTAATATAAAAATTAATCTACATGCTAATTTCTACATTACATTAACTATAAGATGGAATGGAAAATGCTAATTTATAGAAAACTAGAAATTGATTTACATAAATAAGTGACATGATAGAAAATAAGGTGAAGAGAGGAACCTAGCACCAAAAGGTGAAGCTCACTGTCCAGGATGTCAGCATGTCACATGGATGTTCATACTAACTGTTGTCATTCGTACAACCCAAAAATGTGAAAAGCTTCTAGAATACATAAATCCAACCTAGAGGTTCGTCCAAATCTAGAAAATGAGAAAAAGGGAAACCAAAAACAAGGTACTAGACGATAGGAATGATAAATAAGCTAATTAAATCAAAATGAAATATCAAACGGAAAGAAGAAACCAACAAACCTTTGTGTAGTTGAATACTTCCCAAGTACCTATAGCTGAAAATAAGAAAAATTTTGGGGTTGTTTGGGGGTTTTTCCTTTAGGTAAAACCTCTGCTTTGGTCTTTCGACATCCACAACAACCAATAGATAGATAAATATAGAAGTGTGTGAATTCTCCTATCCCAAATGTGCTTGGGAATGGTAAGAGCCGTGATTATGCAAATAGTGAAAACTATAATGAAAGGGCACAACAATGATAAGGTGCTCAATCCCAAGGTACTCAAGGGAAATGCAAATAAATTCTAAGGGAGCAATCCCAAGGTGCTCAAGGGCACACCAAAATAAATTCTACAATAACAATGAACAAGAAGAATATCACCTTGAGGTCTTGAAAAAGCTAAAGAGAGCTGAGAGAGATGAAGAAGAATATTGTTACAAGATGTAGAAATTTGTAGAGCTTGAGAGAACTGCAAAAAGATAGAGAGAGAGCCAAGAGAGCCAAGAGAAAATCCAAAAGAATGCAACCACCAAAAATATTGATTCAAAAATGAGAAGAGGAGGGAAAATGAATGAGCCAATGAGTTGTTCAAAATATTCCTAAGGCGCACCAACTGACAGGAGAAAAGAAAAAAATGGCGAAATGCTCAGAAATAGTCATCAAACACAAAACTATTGCAAGATGTTAGGGCATTCTACAGACGTCCACATGAAGCACTAGTGTCCAAACCATTTATGCTCAAAAGTAGTGAAACATAAGAACATCACACGGCTAACACAAAAGTGATGACAAAACTTGATGAAAGATAACAATGAAAGCAAGGCTTAAGCACCATGGGAGGAAAAAAGGCTAATGCAAGGGCTAAAATGAGCCTACAGACAAACTATGGGAATGGACATTTCAAAGCAAGGCCAAAATATAGCATAAAATTACAAGGGTATGAAATTTTCAATGTTACAATCACATCATCATTGATTGTTTTATTATTTATTAATTCAATTGGTGTTTGAGGATTTTTTACAATATAATGAAATTGATATGGTAAAGATGATGTACCTTCAAATTTGGGATTTAATTTTGTAATTGCTTGAAGTTTTTGCATTCATTTCCTTTGCTTCTCCAAATTATTCTCTTTCATGGCTCCAATGGATGCTTCAAGATCTAATTGAATTGACAAACATGGTATATCGTCATCTATGGAGGGCAATTTATTATTTTTCATGAACTTGTCTCGTTCATTCTCTTTTCTTCACATTCTCAGCTTCATGCTCCTCTAGTGTTTTAGTTTTTTCTTGTTTCCTTGGCATGATGTTGAATTCTATATCAATCTAACACAAGTTGTCAAAATAATGAAAACAATGATTGACAATTTATCAAATTCAAATAAAACATGCAATTAGAATGTTTTATGTCAATGAAAGACAAAAAATTAGTTAGTTTTGTCAAATAATGATTTAAATTGTTCAAAATATGAAAACAATGATTTATAATATCAAATTCAATTTAAAAACATGCAATTAGAATCTTTTATGTCAATATACAAGAAGAAAAAAGTGAGATAGTTTAGTCAAACAATGATTATAATTCCTCAAAAGAATGAAAAGTTTGATTGTATGTTGCAAAACATGTAGTGTACAAGAATAAATAGAGCAAGTGGGTCTAGAATCATAGGTTTCACATTTTTACAGATTGTTGCTCTCTTTTTAATGTAAACCATAACACATACATGTTATACAAGCATTTAATAATGCGTACACATTATAATGCATACACATTATAACTTGATTTGGATATTCCAAGATTCTTTAGGATTGGATTTACCTTGGACATCCAACCCAAAGGGTTGGACCTACATATCACATGCCCAAATACGTGTTGTGTAGAAAAGACAAAAAAAGTAAATATTGACCATGCTCTCCATTAGGTTTACACATTTTTTTTATGTTAATCTAAAAAAAACCACAATGACTTCAATCTCTTTATTATCTTTCTAACATGTAATTTTTTCTAAAATCCAAAAACATTAAGGTTTCCATCTTCAATTTCTTTTTCTAGTGTTTTCATTTTTTTCAAAAACCTATGTATAGTGTTTTTGGTGTCATTTTTTATTTTCCCATCCAAATTTGAAACTAATTACATTTTTACACTAACAATTCTCTACAGAAGCTTTGGAACTTTCCCGCGTTTACACTGTTTGAACCTACTTCGCTCATGGTGGTTGTCAGCCTTGGGGGCCCCGCTGCCCCCCTATGGGTCCTCAGGATGTTCTTTCTGATGATGGTATTGCTCTAGTTAGTACTCTTGAGCTCAAATCTCCAGCCTCGAGGTTTGATCCCAAGGTTTGGAAACAAGCACTGCTAGGGGAGACTAGTAGGCTTGTCAAATATTCTGTAGCCCTAGTGCAGTTAGAGCATGTGAATGGAATATACTTCTAGATCACAGATCTGATGATGGATAAAATAAGCTCAGCCTTGGAATTATCTTTGGTAGGTAAGCTCCAAGCCTTTAGGCTCAACATTCACATGGCTCAACGCTGGGTGGCCTCAAGATGACACCTTAAAGGTAGCATAGTTACAAGCGTCATGACAGGTGGTCTCTTCCTCTTTAAGTTCACCACTAGAGAGGACTTGGTAGTGACTTTGGAGGGTGACCCATGGATGTATGGAAAACACAACCTCTGCCTAGGGCACTAGAAACTGGGGTTTCATGTGGCTATAGAACTCAATAGGTTGGCTCCGGTCTGGGTTAGGCTCCCTGGACTTCCACTGGAGTTCTAGGATGAGGAGATATTCACATGGATTGGGAACTCTTTTGGGCATTTCATCTCTTTGGACAACACCACTAAGCATAAAACTAGGTTAGTGCTTGCTAGATTCTGTGTTAGTGTAGATATTCATAAATCTCTACCAAATACCATTAACTTAAAGTCTAAATACAGCTGCTGGGAGAAACATCTGGAGTATGAGAATGCTACCACTTTTTGCCAAAATTGTTCCAAAAAAGGGCACCTTATCAATGCATGTAAAAAATTAAGGACATAAAAAGGCAAAGAGGTCTCGGAGGAGGAGAATATTATGGAGGAATACCTGTTCAAAGAGGACTTGCTTGATATCATCAAGTCCGCTCTCATGACAAAGCAACTTGAAAAGGCCCAAGCTCAGGGAGACCTTGATGATGAACTTCCAACTTCAACCAATGAGACCCCACCTCTACCTCTGCCTCAGATTCAGAGGGATTCCAAAGTTGAACAACCGACTCAGAAGAAGGGCACTTCCTTGGGCTCGGTTGAGATAGAAGATGGGGAAATCCTAACCCCTAATAAAAAGACACATTTGCCTCAAAATGATGGTTCTAGTACTTTGGCATTTGTTGGAGGGTAGTTAGTTGGCTCAGGTATTGTGGTGGCTAAAGGAGCATAGACAACAGTTCTGGCAAGCATAGAGTAATCTATTCTATCACCCACAATGATTCTTTCTCTTGGGGCTGGTCCTAGTAACCAGGAGGGGTGGATTACTCCCAAAAAGAAGGGGAAAGGCCATAATAAGAAGTCAGCGGATGTGGAGAAAAAAGGAAAGGTAGGAAGACTGTCCTAGAGAGAAACCAGAAATAGAGAAGCAACTAAGGAAATAGCCATTGGGAGACAAAGCACACTGGAGGATATCTCCAAAAGATCTCATAAATGAAAATCATCACATGGAATGTGAGGGGTCTAAATAGTCCCCATAAACAGCTCATGATTAGGAGCTGCATTTTTGACAATAAGGTGGATATCATCCTTCTCCAAGAGGTTAAGATGTCTGAAGAAAACTTCAAAAAGATAGCTAATATTATTTGGCCCATGGCAGACTACATTATCAACCCTTCTACAGGAGCTTATGGGGGCCTGGTTACTATGTGGAACAAATATAACATTTTGAGTAGCTACTACTCGTATATCAAACATAGTTTGGAAATTAAATGCGCTATGAATAAGAAAACTTGGAAGTTGATCGATATATATGCCCCCAACACCAGGAACGCTAGAAAGAAACTATGGGATGGCTTGATCCCTAAAATTAATGTTGAGAAAATAACTTTGTGGTTGGTAGGGGTAGATTTCAACACCCCGCTTTTCCCTTCAGAAAAATCTAGGGGCAACACAGACTACTTGGACAACATGGTAGACCTGGCGGACTTCCTAAGTCATACTGGGCTTATGGATATAGAGATGAATAATCAAATCTATTCTTGGACCAACAAAAGAAGGGGCGACCAACTGATTCAGGTGAAGCTGTATAGATTTCTGGTCTCTTCTAATTGGGATATGGTGCAAAATTCTATCCTTACTTCCCTTCCTCACACCATCTCTGACCACAATGCCCTCCTCCTTTCCTGGATTGATAGTGCTCCCAAGGGGCCATTCCCATTCAGGTGTGAAATTATGTGGGCCTTCCACCTAGATTTTAGAAACTGCATTGCTAATTGGTGGAGTATCTCGGTGCATGGATCTCCCATGTTCAGACTCACCCAAAAATGCATCCATGTTAAGCACAAAGTTAAAGGATGGAATACATTCTATTTCAGGAATGTGATGAACCAGAAAAAAACACAGTACTGACATATTAATGGAAGTTCAAGACAACATGGCTAAGGGGGATGCGAGTGAGGATACTTTTAATATGGAAGAGGCCTTGCTCAAAAACCTCAAGGACATCATCAGTAAGGAAGATATCTTCTAGAAATAGAAGTCTAGAGTGCAATGGTTGAAGGAGGGAGATAGGAACTCAGATTTCTTCCACCAATTAGCCATGAAGCATAGGAAGAGGAACATAATCACCAAGCTATTTGATGAAAATAATAGGGAAATTGTTGAAGACAAGGAACTAGGAAACCTTGCCTCCAACTAATTTAGAAACTTCTTGGTGGAGCATAGAAACATGCTTGACAAAGGTTGGGAAGACAAGCTGTTGGACATCATTCCCTCTATACTTTTGGAGGAAGATAATTGTAGACTTCTGAAGCCAATTACTAAGGAGGAAGTTAGGGTAGTTGTGTTTTCTATGAGGGCCTTCAAAGCTTCGGGACTGAACAGGTTTCCCCCAGCCTTTTTTCAAAACTTCTGGGAGATAGTGGGTTATGATGTCACTACTAATGTCAAGGACTTTTTTTAGGATTGACAAAATCCTCAAGAAGATCAATGCCACATTCATTGCACTTATCCCCAAGAAGAGCATCACAGAATCCATGGTTGACTTCCATCCTATTAGCCTATATAACACCATTTATAAGATTATTATGAAGACATTGGTCCTTATACTTCAACCATTGCTGGACAGTATTATATTGGATTGCCAGAAAGGCTTTGTCCCTAGTAGACAGATTATGGATGCTACTATATCCACCCATGAGATCGTTCACTTGATGGTTAGAAGTAACAATCTGAGCATGAATCTCAAGTTGGATATATCTAAAGCCTATGACAGAGTCTCCTGGGATTTCCTGTTCAAAGGCCTTTAAGAAAGTTTAGGTTCAAAGACAGAATGCTTACTCTGATAAAATAATGTGTCACCACTGTCAAGTACTTGGTCCTAGTCAATGGTACTCCTCAAGGGTTCTTTGATGTTGGTAGAGGTATTAGATAGGGAGATCCCCTTTCTCCCTACCTGTTTATAATTTTAGCTGAGGTTCTGGGTAGAAACATCCTATCCCACCTAGATAGTCATACCCATAGGGGTGTCAAAGTTGCGTCCACCTTGGGACCATTTGCTGTTCAATAGTTTGTTGATGATACTATTCTCTTTGGGGTGACTTCATTGGTTGAAGCCAGAAGATGGAAAAATTTGCTGAACTCCTATGCAGAGTTTTCTGGTCAGTGCATTAATTATGAAAAGAGTAATGTGTTCTTCAACACTAACTTGGAGCTGCAAGACAGGGTGAGAAACATCTTTGAATGCAACATGGATAATTTCCTGGCTACCTACCTGGGTCTGCCCCTCATGGTCAAGGAGGTGACCTCGACTTTCTGGAATACTATTCTGGAAAGAATCCAAAAGAAAATGGGGGGATGGAAAGGTAAACGGGTGTGTGCAAGAAGTTGAGTCCACTTTTTGCCCAAAAGTAGAAGTGTTTTCTCTAATTTTCAGAATTTGTCACATTTGACCTAAAAATTTGAAGCACTTAAAGGTGGAATCTTAGAAAAAGTTACTAAATATAAAATGTAGTACTCAAAGTCTAGTTTCCAAATATATAATTTTTTCAATACCCAGATGATAGAAATTGATTTTGAATAGACGTTTCTAAAAACCACTATTTAAAAGTCACTTTTTTTTACTATACCATGTACGTGTACGTCATCCATATTTTGACCTAAATAATTATATTTTTCTAAATCCTTTTGGGAAAAGATTTGTAACTCACTAAAGCATGTTTCCAATCTTTTTTGTAATTTTTTATTGAATATATATTTTTTAATTTATTTTTTATTGGCCATTTTTGGTCTTTTAAAAAATTATCGTGTACGTCATGCATAAGATGACCTAAAATTAACATTTTTTTGAATTTTTTTTTAAAATTGAAAAGAATTGTCTAAAGTATGTTTTTGTACAATTTTTTTACAAAAAAATATTTTAATAAAAAGTTTTTAAGATACTAAAAACCCTAATAATTCAAGTTTATGGACCTATTTCATCATAAATTAATTAAAAAATAGAAAAAATAATCCAATTGTAAAAAAAATTACATATTTGGAATCTACACTGTCTCATCTATAATGGGTTTTAATTTCATCAAAACATTCTGCAAAATAGACCTTTAGATATATGCCCAAAGGCACTATTTTGTTATGACATTGACAGGACCTTCAAATTGCAGGTCAAATTAGGTCCAGAGGTCAGGTTTGGGTCCCCAAAGCATTTCCCAAATTGGGTTACAAAGCAAAACCCGAGCTTAAAATTTAAATTTTAAATAACGGGATCCCATTTCTTACTCTATCGATACAAAAGAAAATGGGATCCCATTTAGTAAACGAGATCCCGTTTAATATTTGTCCATTTTTTTAATAAGACTGTGACTGTGACTGTTAGCCCTACAACTTTCTCTACAGTATGGCAGACAACGACATTTGCAGCATTCTCTACCATCTTTTTTTCTTCTGTAGGTCCATCAACTTGGAATATTATTTGAATTTTGATAGAAACCATCATTGAGACACTGTTTGAGCGAAATTTTATTGAATTGCTACTTGTTTGAAGGACTTGAACAAAGAAGGAAGGCTTTCAAGTTTTTGTCATTCATTTGTACATACTTCATAAATTTTTTAATTATGGGATCACAAAATTGTAATAAGAGGAAAGAAATGAAGCTATTAACCCCTGAAGAAATTGAAGCAAAGAGAGAGAAGCAGGCAAAAAGACAGAGAGATAGAAGAATAAAGATTCAATCAATGAATAATGTTGAAGCATCCAATTCCACAACTATTGAAGATAAAAACATTGAGGAGACCATGGATGTAGATGATGCAAATTTGCAAGAGGTGAATGTGGAAACTAATGTGATTATACAAACTACTCCTAGTATGTCTTCAAATCCCTCTATCAATGCTATGGAGAATGTTTCAATACGGACAAATCCAGATACTTCTTCAAATCCACCTTTGAATGAAATAGAAATAGTGTTGACAGGAGATTTAAAACAAGCTGGATATAACAATGTTGAGATTGATAATATTCGTAGAGATCAAAATTTGAAACAAATTGTTGTTGAAAATGAAAATGAAAATCTTTTTGTTGAAAATGAAAATGAAAACCGTTTTGTTATTGAAAATGAAAAGGAAAATCCTTTTGTTGAAAATGAAAATGAAAACTATTTTGTTGTTGAAAATGAAAATGAAAATCCTTTTGTTGAAAATGAAAATAAAAATCGTTTTGTTGTTGAAAATGAAAATAAAAATCCTTTTGTTGAAAATGAAAATGAAAACCATTTTGTTGTTGAAAATGTAAACAAAAATCCTTTTGTTGAAAATGAAAATGAAAACCGTTTTGTTGTTGAAAATGAAAATCATTTTGAAGTTGAAAATGAAAATGAAAATCCAGGATGTGATGTTGAAAATGAGAATTTTTTTTTTCAAAATTGAAAGAGATGTTTTGGATAATCTTCCTGGTAAAATTTCTTGGAGACAAATAAGAACACATGCCAATAGATTATACAAGGAATTTTTTTATCCTAAAAAACTGTCATTTCAATGTCAACTAATGATGCAATTAATGAGAATGTGAAAAATGAGAAAAGTAATGAAAATGTTAGGCATTTTTGGTAAACCAAGAAGAAAAGATCAATCACTAAAACATGCTATGTCTATTGTTACTAGTGCCATTGAGTCTATTGGAAATAATAGTAGATCCAAAGATAAGAATGCAGCAAGATGAGCTATAACAACTGTTATAGTTAATAAATCAACTTTGAATAGAAGAATGGTAAGCAACATTAGTGGAATTCTAAAAATACATCCTAAAACATTGGTAAGAGCGGCAAAAAGAAGAGAAAGTATAGAAAATGATCCAATTAACCAATGTTGGAGTTTTAGTGGTCGATTCCTGAGATCTGACATGAAACTAAATGTTGAAATCAAATCTTTGATCGAAAAATATTGGCATGATAATACTAGGGTATCATCTAATGCTAGAGATGTTTTAAAATTAAGAGTGGGGTCCAAAGTTTGTGATCCTCATCCAAACACCTATTAGATACAATGCAAACTCAATTTTATAGAAAAGTTTGTGGTGAATTAGTGTTACCTGGTAATATTAGAATAAGTCAAAGATCTTTTGAAAAAAGCAAACCATGGTATGTAAAAATTAATAAGCAACAAATATCTTGTTGTTGTAAAACACATGTTCAATTTTGTTATTATTATGATGTTTTTCGATATATATGTTGTACTTTACATAGTAACATGATTATATAGGAATGTGATATTAATATGCCACCTGAAGCAATAAAAGAGTTTATATCAAGTTTGTCCTGTGAAAGATCTAATGAAAAATCATTTTATTTAAGTTCAAGTATTTCTGGACAATGCGCTAGTTGTGGCAATCTTTCTTTGTTAAGAGTTTGTATGCATGAAAGTGTTGAAAATGATTTTGGACAACAATTAGTGGATGTTAAAAGATTTAAGAATGTTGAATATTTTTTAAAAGATAGAAAATTTAGAAAGCGTTGTGATTTAATTATAGAAAAGGTTAGTGTACATGCATTCATATTAGAATTTAAGATTAAAATTGTACCAAAATATGTCAAGCACTCTTAACAAGCTCGATGGTTTGATGGATAGTTTTGTGAATGTAGAAACACATTTCTAGTTGGTACTATACTATCAATGGTTGATTTTGCAGAAAACTATACTTTAGCTCCGCAAGAGGAAATTCAATCACAATATTACAATTCAGTGCAGGTTGCTATGTTTGTTCATATTGTTTATAGACATGCAAATGATAGCACATAGAATGATAGAAAAGTTTTGAGGGAATATCATTTCTATTTGAGTGACAACTGGTTACATTCATCAGAGTTTGTTCAATATTGTTTCAATATATTTTATACAAATTTAAGAGAAAGAGGAATCCAGATGATTGAACATCTTATATGGTCAGATAATTGCACGGGGCAGTTCAAGAATGCTTGAATGTTCTGTTGGTTAAGTATGGTTCACAAGGAGAATAATGTCCAACATATGTCAATTTTTTTTGAAGCTGGACATGGTAAAGGAGAACATGATGGAGCTGGTGCGTGTGTTAAAAGAATTCTTGCTAGACAACAATTAAAATTTGAGGATGCAGTAAAATTTAAAGATGCACGTGGGATTGTAGATTGGTGCAATACAAGATTATTGTACACCTAGATCAAGTGAGTACTCTACAGTTCATCAATTCTTTTGGTTAGTTGAAGAAGAAAATATTCTACCTAGACTTGATTCCTAGACAATCAGGGGATCTACTAAATGGCATTCATTTAGGAGTTCTAATGCAAGTACATGGACTATCTGGACAAGGGAGCTTGCATGTTTTTGTCAGTTTTGTATTTCAGGAGATTGGGAAGCATGTGAGAATATAGAATGGGTTGAAGAGTGGAAGCAAAGACCGTTGACACTTGCACAAGCACACGATCAAAGTGAAACAACAATTGAAGACAATGATCAACTGTTTGCATCAAATGATTATGACCGTGTTTTAGACCTTGTACAAGAAGGTAATTTAATTCAAATTATTTCATTTTATTTCACTTTATTACTAATTTGTAGTGCTTTTATTTATTTATATGTGTACATATGGATGCATGTATGTTGATTGGTCAAATTTTATGGACATGTGCAAGTTATTGAATCAAAATTTGTTTGCAAGATATGTGTATGCTGTTGTTGCACCAAAGAACAATGAAGAGGAAATAGAATATTGGTTGGCTCATTGTGTGGAGACTAAACATAAGTTAACAACACCTCAGGAAGATGATGATGGCTTTCCTTATCTAATAGGTTTGGTGATCCCCTTAACACATCCCCTTAAGCAAATTTTGATAACAAGTCTTTGGTCCCCTTAAGCAAATTTTAAGAACTTCTTTGATCCCCTTAAGCAAATTTTAAGAATTTCTTTGATGATGGCTATCATTATCCAATAGGTTCAGTGGTGGTTGTTGGCACTTGGCTACGGAAATACCTAATAAGGAAGAATGGTTTGCCTGCATTCAAAGATTATGAAACACATAAGAAGATTATACACTACTTACATTTGGTGTTGGCAACAAATATAAAACTGGAGAGGTATTGTGGAAAACCTATAAATAAAGAGCTATGGACAATTTCTATGGAAGACCATGAGACAATCATCGATGCGTTGGAAAAAAGAGAGGATGGAGATGGTACAATAGAATAAGTAAATACAGGTAAATATAGTTAAATAGTTTTATATTATTCTTTTAAATACCTTAAATACATGTTTTGATATTTCTTGTGCATTATTAGTTGAAATTGATTTAAATTATCCTTTTATATCCTTAGACCATCATCACAAATTCATCACATACTTTGAAACAAAAATTTGAGAGGATGCAGATTAAACCTATATATACACATGTGAGGCACTTGTAAATACAGGTACAAGTTGTGTATATTTAGATAGTTTTATATAAATTAAAATACATATTTTGATGATATATTGATAAATTGCTTGTATTATTTTTATATCAGGTGGCGTGAAGACCTACTACATTCCCCACAAGTTTTAGATTTTCTTGAGATGGCATAACCACATTTTGTAAACATTATTTTGAGTTGGCATAAATGTACATACATAATTACATTATTACACATTTTGTACACAAATTTGTATACATGTGTATGTACACAATTATACTCTACACCTTTATATATCAAAATTATTATTCTATTTATTTTATTTGTTAAATGTGCATGTTTTTCTACTTTGACTTTACTTTAAATTTGGTTTCCTTGGGAAACTTTACCAAATTTTGAGAACTTAAGACATCCCCTTAAGACATCGTATTAGGACCCATTAAGACATCCAAAAAGTTAGCATCTTTGTAGGTTAATTGGTGCATGAGCACCTAGTGGAATTCATGCATCCATGAGGCCAGTTTTGTAAATATTTTCTTTACATGGTGTTTGGGTCATTTAATAAGGTCATTTAGACCATATTTAACATGTTTGAGTCATTCAATAGGTTATTAGGTGATTATGAGTTCATTTTGTCAAAAATTGTCAAAGTTGTCATATTGTCATATTGTTAAAATTGCAAAAATGCAAAACTAAGAAGATGAAGGGTCATATGATGAAGTTAGACAGTTGTAGGTAGTTGGTTAGGCTTAGAAATGGTTTAAATACCCTTTTATGGTTGAATCTTGGGGGAGAGAACTGGGAAAAATGAAGATGTAATGAAATGAAGGTAAGAGACCAATGAAAATTCTAAGTTTGAACACTGTTATCCCTGTTCTTTGATATGGTACAGCCTGTATAGACCATCAATGAGCCTAAAATTAGTTTTATTTGAAAGTGTAATGAATCTAGTTCATTTTGGTCTTTGTTTCACTTCATTTCATGGAGTAGAATGAAAGTTCTATATGTTTTTGTGGGTGCAATTCCCAGATTTTCACTGTAACAGTCCTGTAGCAGCATGTTGTACATCCTCGTATGGACTAGTATTGGCTTGAAACCAATGGGAAAAGAAGTATAAATGAATCTAGTTTCATTTTTTTTTTTTTTGGTTCAATTTCATAAAGATTTGCAGAAGTTATGATCATTTTTGTAAGTGCAGGTCTGAAACCCTCTTAGGGTAGACAACAAGTAGTCAAAATTGTGTTTCTCTCAATTGGCACAATGGAATGGTCTAAAAATTGGTGAAAAGGTTCATTTTAATATATATTTTTATATTCCAAAGTTGTAGATAAAAATAATGAAGTTTTCTATCAAAGCAATGATGCCCTAGGATCGTTTTCAATGTGTTTGCAGACAGTTATGACATTAACAGTGGGAGTTCTTGTGTTTAGTTGTTGAAATAAAAGGTTCATTGTAAGTATAATGGATTGGAAATAGTGTTAAAGGTTCCTTGGGACCCCTTTCAATGTGCATTTATTAAAAATCATAAGTGTTTGAGTTTTTTATCTACACTGTCCTATCATGACAATGTAGGACTGTTACAGTCAAGTTGAACACAATGCCATTTTGAAGTCTTTTATATTCATGAGACGTGCCAAAATACCATTCTTATGATTTTATGCTTTGGATGAGTAAAGTTATTGAGAGAGAAGTTATTGGTTTTATCTCCTACCGCTTACATTAGTTGTTATGGTTGAGTTGTTTTGTTGATGATTTCATGGTTTATGTTATTGCAAAGTAAGAAAAAAATTGCTTAAGAGAAAGGATTTTGTAACATTGCCTTGAATGATTGGTTGAGTTGAATTGTGATCCTCCTAGAATTGCATCAAAGTGGTATTAGAGCCTAGCAAAAGATTTGGGCTAAGAGTTTGTGGTCTTGTATTTGTGAGTTTGTGGTATGAGTTGTGGTTGTGTGTAGGTTGAGAAGGTAACCTGGTTGCTGCTAAGAGAAGGCAAAGAAAGTTGAGAGAAGTTGGAAGGCAAGGAGAAGATTACTTAAGAAAGAAAATGGATTGGTTTAGGAGAGTAGTGAAAGGTAGTTTGTAAGGTAAGGAGGTATCAAATATGAAGCAAGAGATGAAAAAGAGAAAAGATGAGAAGACAGTAAAAGAAATGAGAAATAAGGAAAAAGAGAAGGCAAGACAAGAGGAATTTGACCAAAAGATTAGAGAATTGGAACAAACCATAGAAAGAATGGAAAGGGAACTACATCAGTGGAGCAGTTGGCATTTGCCATTACATAGAATAGTGCAATGGCCCATTAGAAATATTATGCAAAGAAGAAGAAGAAGACAAGCAAGATAAGTAGCAATAGAGGAAGAGGTAAAGTTTGAGTCCAATGTTCAAGATGAGCAAGGTGAGAAACATGATGCTACAATTTATTTGTTTGATGTTGATAAAGCTATTGATGTTAAGATTAATGATATGGTTGTTGTTGATCAAATGATTGTTGTTGATGAAAAGATTGCTGATGAAAAGGATGATAATGTTAAGGTGGATGAAGAAGAGGATTTATGGGAAAAGTTTGTAGCCATTGAGAGTGAGGTTGGAATGAGTGGATAATTTGTTGTAGGTGGAAACAATGAAGCTGATAATGGTAGTAGGTTGCAACAGTTGGTCTTGAAGGACATGGTTGAAGAGGAGTTTGTAATGCAACAAGGCAAGGAGGAGACCTCAAGGTCTCAATATTTTGTTTCTAAATTTTCATTGGATTATGTATGTGTAGGCTATAAGGAGCAAGAAGAGGTGTATGAAGACATAAGTAGTGATATTGAACCATATGTACAAGAAATGGAGTTTTGGAATCTACAAGTTGCAAAGATGATGGATAAAAGATGGCACAAGAAGAAGAGGAGGAAGAAGGACCCAGGAAGAGTTACAAAGAGGAAGGACAAGTTGTGAAAGAACTGGAAGATCAGAAAGAAGGAGCAGCCTAGCATTCAATGGGACTTGAATTTTCTTTTCTCTGGGAGTATGGTGCAGAAGCACCTAGTGGAATTCATGCCTCCATGAGGCTAGTTTTGTAAATATTTTCTTTACATGGTGTTTGGGTCATTTCATAAGGTCATTTAGACCATATTTAACATGTTTGCATCATTCAATAGGTTATTAGGTGATTATGAGTTCATTTTGTCAAAAATTGTCAAAGTTGTCATATTGTCATATTGTTAAAATTCCAAAAATACAAAAATAAGAAGATGAAGGGTCATATGAGGAAGTTAGACAGTTGTAGGTAGTTGGTTAGGCTTAGAAATGGTTTAAATACCCTTTTATGGTCAAATCTTGGGGGAGAGGATTGGGAAAAATGAAGATGTATTGAAATGAAGGTAAGAGACCAATGAAAATTTTGAGTTTGAACACTATTATCCCTGTTCTTTGATATGGTATGGCCTGTATGGACCATCAATGAGCCTGAAATTGGTTTAGTTTGAAATTGTAATGAATCTAGTTCACTTTGGTCTTTGTTTCACTTCATTTCATGGAGTAGAATGAAAGTTATGAATGTTTTTGTGGCTGCAATTCCCAGATTTTCCCTGTAACAGCCCTGTAGCAGCATCTTGTACATCCTTGTATGGACTGGTATTGGATTGAAACCAATGGGAAAAGAAGGATAAATGAATCTAGTTTCATTTTTTTTTTGGTTCAATTTCATGAAGATTTGCATAAGTTATGATCATTTTTGTAAGTACAGGTCTGAAATCCTCTTAGGGTAGACAACAAGTAGTCAAAATTGTGTTTCTCAATTGGCATGGTGGAATGGTTTCAAAATTGGTGAAAAGGTTAATTTTAACATATATTTTTATATTCCAAAGTTTCAAATAAAAAGAATGAAGTTTTCTATCAAAGCAATGATGCCTTAGGACTGTTTTCAATGTGTTTGCAGACAGTTATGACAGTAACAGTGGGAGTTCTTGTGTTTAGTTGTTGAAATGAAAGGTTCATTGTAAGTATAATGGATTGGAAATGGTGTTAAAGGTTCTTTGGGGCCCATTTCAATGTGCATTTATTAAAAATCATAAGTGTTTGAGTCTTTTATCTACACTGTCCTATCATGACAATGTAGGATTGTTACAGTCAAGTTGAACACAATGCCATTTTGAAGTCTTTTATATTCATGAGACATGCCAAAATACCATGCTTATGAGTTTATACTTTGAATGAGTAAAGTGATTGAGAGAGAAGTTATTGGTTTTATCTCCCACCTCTTACATTAGTTGTTATGGTTGAGTTGTTTTGTTGGTGATTTCACAATTTGTGTTATTGCAAAGTAAGCAAAGAATGCTTAAGAGAAAGGATTTTGTAACATTGCCTTGAATGATTGGTTGAGTTGAATTGTGATCTTCCTAGCATTGCATCATTAATTAATGGCCAATTTGAAGTTGTTAATGGACCACAGTATCCTACATAGTTATGTTACTTCTATGCTTCAATAACCATATATCTCTCTCTTTATTCTCCACAAACTAGTATTAGAGTCCTCTCTCAATCCAACCATTACACTATCATCTTCATTCTATCCTTAAAATTTCTTCTTTATTTTACATGCTCAATAATAAAGATGAACTAGTACTTAGATTTATAGATAGGTTAGTAATTTTTCAATACATAGATACAACTCCATGCCTTAATGTTATCTCTTTGGAATTTGTAATTTCTCCCTTCTAGATTCTAGTTAATGGTTCATTGCGTGGATGTTTTAGAGCTATTGAATGGGTTTGCATCAACGAGGCCCAATCTTGCTTTATCTAAAACTATGGAAATGTATGGTGGAGATGTAAGATTAGTTTGTATTTTTCCTTTTAGCTAGTCATGTGAGTTTTTGAATTTATTTATTTGTGAGTTCAAGACATGATTTAAGATTTGATTTATTTTATTAGTGGAGATTAGAAGTTAATTAATCAAATAGTAAGATTATTCAATTAATTAGTGGGGAAGGTGTAGGAAATTAGTTTAATCAAATAAATATGATTTATTTAATTAATTTGATAATGGAAGGCATGTAAAAGGCTAATCCTAATTAATTAAATAAATATAATGTATCTAATTAAAGTATGCAGATGTGAGGTAGATTAAAGTATATAAATACCATGGATCTAAAAACATGTATACAATTGTCCTATCTATCAAAGTACATGAACTACTCAAAATACATCATAATATGGGTGAATCCTATCTCCTTGCTAAGTGGCCCTCAAAGTGAAAACTATTGTGCTAAGAATGATGAATTGATCCCTACAAAAATATACACATACATTAGAACATGAGCATTATAATACAATTAGAACACATAGTTAATCTAATGTAACAATATACATAAATTATCACCTGATCACTACCATGATGTGAATCATGCATGTATATGTCCTCTCTATGTTAGCAATGATATGAAATTAACATATGCCACTACATCTAAGAGAGGGACTCAAAACTACATGGATATCACCTAATATACCTTCATCAAATCTAATAATATACATCATATCTAGAATGATGTAATTGATTAGTATCGGTCCTCAATTGCTTTCCTTTGGTAAGAAATAACCACAATGTCACCAATATACTTAAAACCTAGGGTAAATGTATGCATCCTTTCACCAATAAAATATCTAGGTTGAGGAAAATATCATCCTCAATGATGATCATATGTGTCTCTATCACATACCCTACCATGCACTTTTCCCACATGGCTTGATAAATATACATTATTTATGTTGAGACCCAAGTGCACCCTGACATACAAATTTTGTTGTGATTCAAATTACACATTTGAGATTTGGTTTTTATTTGGATAATGATCATGGGTAGCTACAAACGTAGGATATAACAATGGTTTCATATAGATTAAGAATAAATGATTGGTCTAGATGTTTAGTTAATAGATTCCAAAGTTTCATTATATTGGTTGAATCTTTGGGTAGATCTATGATTTATGCTAGGGTTCAACATGATGTTGAGGGTGTTAGTATCACTCCTCGGTCTAGATCCTTTGACCCATCTATCCTACACTTCATGAGCCTTTCTAAAATCAAAGTGAGACATTCCTTTATGATATTAAGTGCTTGCCTAATGATATAGTGATGGAAATTAACACTCTCCAAGTTCACTCTTTCTTGTGGAAGGGTAATGCTTTCATGATAATACTTGATATATTTTAATTATAACATTGTATAAGGAAAACTGTACATACCTATGTCATTTTACCTTATGTTTTGGGCCTAGGGAAAACTCTTTTATGAATGAGAGCTCAAAAGGACTATAATTTATATAGTGTGATCAAGTCTTAAAAACATTCCTAAAAAAACATCATGATCACACATCTCAAGATTTTACTCCATTCCATAAATAGTTTATAAATTCCCTCTTTAGGTCAAAACACACAAGTGTGAACCTAATCTCGATTAGGTCTATGACTATGGATCTGAACAAAGGCATCTACAAGTGCTCTAGTGAAGATTGTGAGATTGATTCCCAAGCCTAAGCAAATCTTATCTACACAAACTAAAAATAGAAAATTTAAAGATAAACTTAATGAAAGCATGTCAAAGGAATTGGGTCTTGCTAAATTATATTATTGTGTTGTGCAATGATCAACTTTCAAGGCAAGTTGTATGCTAAGTATCACTTATCTCAATAGTTACTCATAACCTTGTTACCATTAAATGTCCTACCATAGAATTGTAACATCAAAGAAAATTGTAACATCAACCATTTGAAATTGATAGACATTTTATTTTCTAAGTGTGGTTCTCAAAGAAAGGGTCTTTTGGATTCATTTTTTGTCATCTTGATTAAAATATAATATATTATCCTCATACTAGTTTTCCCATGTCATAATGACTTATGCATATGAATTAGTTAAGGAATGTTTTGTCTAAAAGTGGGGGATCATATAGGAAGATAATTTGTTTGATTTGAATAAACCTAGCAAAAATGTTAAATTCTTCACTAGACCATGAAGTATAGGACTACTAATATGTCTAAGAATGTTATGCATGGCCTTTTATGAGTAGAGTATTAGTTATCTTTATCATCTGATAAACCCTTTATGTATGATTATTATGATCCTAATAATATCAAACATTTTTTTTGTAAAAGTGATTTTGATAATATCAATCAATTGTATTTTTTCAAAGCTTTATCAATCCATGTACTAATATTAGTTGAAGATTAGCATGATATTATATTTTTTTGTCAAATATGTAAAGCTTTCGTAGACTATTCATTGGGACTCAACCCCAAACTTAACTCTTAGGGTGTTGGGCCTTGTACTCAACAAAAATTAATTTCTAATAGCTTTTTTTGTGAACCTAGTAACTTCACCAATAGACGAATTGACTCTTGACAAAAAAATATTATTCTGAATCTCACTATTAAAGTCACTTTTGAGTTATAGTGTTTTACCATTGTTAATTTTAAATTTAGAGCTTGCTATTACCATTTTAGCACATTTTTAATACTAGTGGAATATATAAGTTCAAAGTCATGTTGTGCATTTTTATATAGTTAAAGTACTTGCATGTTTGAAGTGTAAAACACACACAACAATGAAATAAAGTTTTGTATTCTAGAGACCATAAAATAGTGAAATGAAATAAAGTTTGTCCATGTTCAAAAAATATATAAAGTCCATGACAATACAACCCATGTTCAAAATATAAAGTCCATGTTCAACAATATATATAAAGTCCATGACAAACAGTATATAACATAGTCCATGAAATAGTCAAATTATGTAGCCCATGAAATAACCAATCACATACTATCTCTATAATCAAGAGTCCTCTTCACACCATGCGAACTACTCCGATGACCTGAATCACTCTGTAGAAGAGAAAGATTTAGATGAAATCAGATGTAAGATGATTAAAAATGATTTAATGACAATTTTTAAATTTATAATTTATCATAAAATTAAATTACTGTGTGAGGTTGAGAGGCATGCTCTGGTGCACCTGGACCTGTCTCTACATGCTCTGAATCAATCTATTTAATACAAGTGAAAGTTCAAGTTGAAATTAGATGTAAGACGATTTTAAAAATGATTTAATTCAATTTAATTTATAATTTATCATATTTAAATTATCATACCGCAAGAGGTTTTTGTGCATCCTCTATTCCAGGACATGTCTCTATAGGCTTAGCTACATGACATGTCTCAAGCTATAAAAGAAAAATAATTTTGAACACATGTCAACATATATATCTATCAAGAAATTTACTCTAAGTTCATAATGTATATTTTAATTGATTTTAAATATAATCTAAATTTTAAATTATACCATATCAGGCTACCCATCTCCTCTGTCCTCCTACTCTACATGTGTTGTGTGTTGATGAAACGTGTCACTAAGAAGCTCCTACAAGGTCATTTATAACTTAGCACATGTGTGTACAAATTAGGTTAAAACATATATATATTGACTTGTGTACATAGGTACTCAGTTTTTGTTTTAATCTATTTAAAAGACTTGTACATATATTACACGTAGACGTAGATATACGTTTTTGAACAACCTGAAATGCAGTCGACTCCTGATGTAAACTTGGATCATCCAAGTGTGCTGCAATGCCCATCCTCATTGTTGTGTCAACCTGCATAGACATATATTTTTAATATATATTAAATAGTACATGCATGTTTTCAGATATAGTGAAATCAAAATAGAAAAATCTAAGTACATATAGTTTTTTAAAATAATATACATACTGTAAAAGTGTTATGTGAGATGCCCAATGATGGAGGAGTGCTAGAGACACCATCAGATGGAGGATTCAATGTGGAAGAACCCTAAACCAACATAAATATTTAATGTACATGTTCAAGACTGAATTACAAATTAAAATCAAGTAAATAAAATTATTTAAAATATAAATCATTCAAAATACCCCAAATGGGTTCCCAAGATGAACAAGTGTCGATGAAAAATTAAATTGATCAATGGTCCCTATTCCATCATCTACACCAAACAATTTGATTGTTAAAATATTACAATTTAATTGATCTATATGTTGATTAAAAACACGTGCTTAAAATTGTTATAAATTCAACATGTGTGTAACCTATATATACATATGTCGAATGATCAGTGGGATGATCCTCAACAAATAGATAATCAACAAATGATTCACCCATATTATCAGATGATGCATGTGTAGCTAAAGTGGGTGCAACTGCTTGATAAGGTCCATAACACAACTGATTGCAACTCGTACATGTATGAGGCATCGACACATGTGGAGTTATACTAGGACCACTTCCATCATTAACTCCTCCATGGTCTCTAACCTGAACTACCATCATAGAATTCTGCTCATCTAGGCTACCTGAGAGTGCACTCAATGTACCTAGTGTGGATACCACTGCACGATGCTAGAAGGGCGAAGGAATGGCAGCAACATGAGGGTCAATAAGAGGTTGAACAGGCACGGGTCATTGGGGATCAACCCGTGCCCCCAACCTCTATTGTGGCATGCCACCACCAATACCCTGGAATGATCTAAAATCAAAGTAGTTGGGTTTCTTATTCACTGACGAGTGCCAATTAACACCCATAAAATAAATCTTTTTACCTCTCTTTTTCTCCTTTCTAATCCCAACTTCTTGATGTCTACACCTAAATAGGCTAGCAAGATTGTTCTAAATAATGATTAATTGAAGATAAATTACTTAAGACCATGATTTCTGATTAAAGGACTAATGTGCATGGAATTGATGGAAATATGCAGAAAAACTTCTCTTTTTGAATCAACAGGTGTAGATGCTCAGGATAGCAATTTTGTACATCTCTGGAGGTAGTCCTAAATATCTCCAGAGACTATACCAGAATCTCATGACAGTAGAATTATTGAAGTAAGATGAAGAACATCTCCAGAGCTGAGGAAGAAGGCCATAATTATATCTCCAGACCAATAGACATATCTCTAGAGCTATAGACAGAGACATACATTTCTGGTACCTCTTCAGAATAGGGCAGATTTCTAGCATAGCTGTCAGTCAGGCACTTTCAACAGTGATCATGATACCCCCCTTCATATTACTCAAGTCATCACTTGAGTGATTAAGGGCCATCTTTAGTTAACTATTGAGAGTTTTTATCTCTTTTTAAGTTTTTGCATGAGTTACTGATGAAACTGATTTAATATCCATATTTTTAGGGCCTCGCTGCCCAAATGTATTAAAACTCAAACTTAGAATTCAGAGTGGACTTCTGTTCCACTCATTCTATTTTTATTGCATGGTTATTTTTCATAGTTAGACAGCTAGTATAATAAAGAGATGGATGTCATCTCATAGAAGAACTAGTAGATAAGATAAGTGATATGTCATCAATCATTTGATATATATTTACAAAAGCAGTAGAAAAGGGGGACTGATTATTTTTCTTCTGTAATCTCAATTAAGATATCAATATTTCTATGAATGCAAAGAGAATGGAATTGGACTGAATCTAGTTGTCATCTTATTCTTTAGTATTGATTCCTTACTATAGCCTTTGACCGTAAGGGTGTGGAGCAAGGGCCCACTCTCACCACCAAGGTAGAAGGCTAGTACCACTATTTTGTTGTTTCAAATTTTACTTTATAAAATACTTACTGATTTTGATAGATAGATGCATGTTGCAATTGTAGATTTGCTTTGAGTAATTTACTGTTCAATTATGTTTTTAGCATTCTTTGAATTCATTTTATAAGCAGATAGATCAATCTCTTTAAATTAGTAAAAGCCATTAGAATTAGCTAGAGAAAATTGGTATCTGTAGAATCCCTATTTACAGACAGCCGAGGACACAACCCTAGATTTTGATATCTGAAATATGATTAAATGATGAGGTACAACGACTCCTTGTCATTCATAACAAACTCTACATATAATTTTCTCAAAAAATATAAAGGAACCTCACAATTAGCATGAGGTGGATAATCAAACACCATCCACCATCTGTCCCAAAAATTGGTAGACATTCCTTCATGCCTATACCACCTGATTGATATTCTTTTCTTATTTGTAGGAATAGGTTCATTTGTAATGGGATGTCTAAAATATTGCGCTAAATGACCTTTTGTGATTTTAAGATCCAAAATATTCTTATAGGAGAGGCCATCAGCATAAAATTGGTGCCTCTCCTCTCCCCATTTCTGGAATCCATCAAAGTCTGAGTCAATAGACCTCACAGAATCTACAATGTTTTGCATCAAAGCTACAAAATGTACCACGTGAGGTGGCATGAATTGTTCATTGCAAATGGAATTCCATTTTTCTTGTATGGAACCCACATTTTCATTAATTATGGCTCGCAAGCGAGCCTGGTTAGTTCCAGGTGGGGGTGGAGGTGGGGCATCTGGAGGTGGGGGTGGGGGTGGGGGTGGTGCCTGATCATCTTTTGCATTGAGGAAGTCCTCAACATCAAAGTGAATATCATCCAGATTCATGATATATATAAAAACTATATGAACCTGCATATATACATATAAACATACAAACTTGAGTACAAATTTAATTAAATCAAGAATATATATATATATATATATATATATATATATATATATAAATTATAAATAAACATATATATACATGTTCAAAAATTATAAATTATAAATTTAAACTAGATAAATTATATGTATGTTTCAAGAAATTACACTTGAAATAAATTTAAATTAAACATATAGATACATGTGCATGTACAAATTTCAAAATGTAAGAGCTATTATAGTGAACTAGATGTAATTTTCAAATTGAAGTCAAGGGATTTTCATTCGAGACCTAAATTTTGATTCTTATAGTGAGGGAGAAAAGTAAGATCAATTTAATACTATACAGACAATTATGTTAGGTTCAATCAAATACTAGGACAGTCATGGGCATAAACTTGGGCATCTTTGTTTCAAGACTAGAGGTTTGTAAAAAAGGATTTGCATGCATATATATTATCAAGGTCACATGTTATGCTAATAAGATATCCTCTCATTCATCTTACATCACAACCCTCTCAATAGGACTGGACCCTATAATTGATTTTGTTATATATGACTATCATTATGGTGTTTGATCATAGGGTGTTTGGTATCAAGATTATATTTCAATATGCAGGACTGTCATATCAAAAGATGCCTCTTAAGGACTCAGAGAGATCATTCTAGCCAAGCATTGTATTGTCATAGCAGTTAGAGTATAGTAGTAGGGCTATTAGGACTACCATAATGAATTTGTTGTCAAGGTTTGTTATCATATGTTAGGTCCAAGGTTTCAATTTTGTTAATTTTTCTATGGAGTTGGCTATTGGTTTGATGTTAAGTACTCATTCTAGGAGATCCAACATTTCCTATGGCAAAGCTACAAATAGTTTGTAATGGTTTTGGATGAATTTTTCTAACTTTATGACTATCAATAAGCTTGGTCAACAAACAATAGTCATGCTTGCATTGGTTTGAGCATTGGATCAATCATGAATTCATAAATTGGATATGTGTTTGAGTATGTGAAAATTTGAGTGAATCCTTACCATTTGATAGGAAAGAGGAAATCATCATGAACTTTAGTATCTTGTATAATGTTATTATGACCATTAAGGACTGAACATTAATTGTTATTAAATTCCTAGATTGTTATATGGACCTTTAAGATAGCCTTAAACCAATAACAGACTTGTCATGAGGGACAATTAACTACAAAGGGACAATGAAATTATTGTTAAGATGTAAGACTCCTCTAGAGATTAAATTGCATTATCTAGATAATCAAAGAGACATAACCATGTGGTAATGATTAAATTTACCACTTTTAAGATAGATGATGAGGTTTACAAGGTTAGGATGCTTTGTTTAACTTGTGATTGTATGGATGATCTAGCTAGAAAAAATATATTAGTTGATGGTGAACTAGCTTGATTTTGTTTCCTATTTCCTATTTGCAATTGTTGTTTTCTATTTAGTTGTTAGTCACTTGACTCTTATGTGTGTTATTTAGCTTCAGACTAAGCCCATTTAATTAGTCTAAATAGTCTTAATTTGCACTATCTTAACACTAGATGATTGTCCCAAACCTTAAGAACAATTTAAAACTCTATTTTACTATCAATATATATCAATGAAGGGTGAATGCTCAGATGCATCTATGCTATTGAATGATGTCATAGAAACCAATGGATTATCATACCACCTAGGTAGAATCATAATGAACATCTGTAAGACTATAAATAGACTTGGAAAACTACCTTGAGGTGGATATCTTGTGCATGCCACATGATCTAAAAACCTAAATTTGGTGAAGTTGCCTATGGAAACCAAATTTGATAATGGAGATAGGATTGACTACTAGTTGCCTAGGACTAATCTGAGTATGAAGATGAATATATTTTGATGATTTGTGATTTAAATTTAATGAAAAATTTGATGCTTTGTTTAACTTGTGATTGTAGGGATGATCTAGCTAGAAAAAAGATATTAGTTGATGGTGAACTAGCTTGATTTTGTTTCCTATTTCCTATTTGCAATTGTTGTTTTCTATTTAGTTTTTAGTCACTTGACTCTTATGTGTGTTATTTAGCTTCAGACTAAGCCCATTTAATTAGTTTAAATAGTCTTAATTTGCACTATCTTAACACTAGATGATTGTCCCAAACCTTAAGAACAATTTAAAACTCTATTTTACTATCAATATATATCAATGAAGGGTGAATGTTCAGATGCATCTATGATATTGAATGATGTCATAGAAACTAATGGACTATCATACCACCTAGGTAGAATCATAATGAACATCTGGAAGACTATAACTAGACTTGGAAAACTACCTTGAGGTGGATACCTTGTGCATGCCACATGATCTAAAAACCTAAATTTGGTGAAGTTGCCTATGGCAACCAAATTTGATAATGGAGATAGGATTGACTACTAGTTGCCTACCTAACTAATCTGAGTATGAAGATGAATATATTCTGATGATTTGTGATTTAAATTTAATGAAGAATTTGATGCTTTGTTTTTAACTTGTGATTGTAGGGATTCAATCTAGCTAGAAAAAGATATTAGTCAAGATGGTTCTAGCTCGATTTTGTTTCCTATTTCCTATTTGCAAAATTATTATTTTCTATTTAGTTGTTAGTCCCAATTATTTCCTTAAGAAGTATATCAAATCTAATTATATGCACAAAATTTTGAAGTTAATTTGATGCATTTTCATCAAGAGTCAAGTATCAACAAATTCAAGAGTACATATGGATCATAGTGTTGGAGATCACAAGTGTTATTATCCTAGAGGATCTTATGTAGTAGTCTACTTCTACATATACAATTTTTTGTTAGGATAAAATATCTTTTGCCAAATTTGTATAGAGTTGTCTATAGTGTGTTCCAGGGTAATCAAATGATGTAAGTCACAATTTAGAGGGTTGAGGGATAAGTTTGTGTTGAGTCTACAAGAGGTGTTTTCTTACATAGACCTCTCCATAATCTAGGTGTCTCCATGTCTAACTCAAATGTTTCAAGGGATATTATATGTGTCTCTAAAGTTACATTTGTTGGCTTGATTTCATTCATGATTAGTTGGCTATCACAAAAACTATAAAATCTTCTCAATTCTTGATTAGTTGTTTGTCTCTAAAGGTTTGATTATGAAGGAAGTGATAAAGGTTTTATTATGGTTTGTTGTAATTTTTTACATGACAGTTACCTATTCAATAATGCCTTTAAAATACAATGACATACATTAATATAAGTAATTTTATAAAAACCAAATATATATATCATCCTAATGCTATATAAATTTTGATAGTTTGTTCAAAATCTCTCCTTTCATATGATACAGTCATTTCAAAATTTCAATTGTATTTTACAGCTAAAATGTCTAAATACAGCTATTCAACACTCAAATTGAAATCAAATTTTGACAGTTTGTTCAAAATCTCTCCTTTCATATGATACAATATTTTCAAAATTTCAATTGTATTTTACAGCTAAAATGTCTAAATACAACTGTTCAATTCTCAAATTTAAACAAAATTTTGACAGTTTGTTCAAATTCTATCCTTTTATATGATACAATCTTTCAAAATTTCAATTGTATTTTACAACTAAAATGTCAAAATACAGCTATTGAACTCATAAATAGAAACCCTAAATAATAGTCTACATTTTAAATTTTGATTGTATTTTATACCAAAAAAAAGAAAGGAAAACTTCAAAAGATTCATTGGCAAATTGTAAAAGTGGAAATATCCACTTATCTGATCTTTTGATGTTGAAAATCCTCTTCCTCAACTCGAGATCTCGTTCTCAACTATCGCCTGTCACTAGAAAAATGGGGTTGCAGCCATTTTTAAAAAAAATTATATTTTCACAAAACAGGATCTTGTTCTAAACCGGATCGCGTTTTGTGAAACGAGATCCCATTTTTTGGTCCTAGGTTCGGGATCCCGCTAAGAAATGGGATCCTATTCTAGATTTTAGGCTTGAGGTCCCGATCTAAAATGGGATCCTATTTTTAGTTACTTGATTTCAGATTTTTTTCTAACTCTGAAACTTCCACCTTAAGTGGACACAACTTCTTACATTTACCCAAACTCCATAGCCAAGTAGGTAAGCATCAACTATTGAAGGCCTCATTGTAGGGTATCCCCACTTATTTTCTATCCTTCTTTAACATGCCCAGATACATGGCAGATAAATTGGAGAGGATCCAAAGAACATTCCTCTAGACATGAGTTGAGGAAAAGAAGAGGATCTCGCTGGTTGGATGGGACAAAGTTTGCCTACCCAAATTTCAAGGGGGATTACGAATCAGAAAAATCTAGGTGATGAATAAGCCTTTACATGCTAAAATTGGGTGGACCTTCCTAAAGGAGGAGAAAGATTGGGTACAGATTATGAAAGCCAAATACCTGCAAAATGGGAATAAATTAGGGGTTATTGACACAGAGAGCCATCCCAAAGGCTCTATTATCTAGAATAAAATGATCAAAACCAGAAGTACTCTATCCCAAGGCATCAAATGGAAGCTGGGTAAAGGAAACAAAATCAGGTTCTGGGAGGACAATTGGCTCGGGGAGGGACCCCTGGCTAATAGGAAGAACAACACCTCCAAGGAAAGAGTTGTTAACCATTTTGGGAGCTTGGTTAGCAATTTCATTACTACCCAATCCCATAGCCAAAGGCGGTGGAAGAACCTCTCTGAATGCTGGAACAATATTTAGCCTGAGAATCTAGAGTGTCAGGCTCTGCAAGTGGAGTTGAACAAGTACATAATTCTAATATTTCCTAGGGAAGATGAAATGCTCTGGGGACAGGAACAAAAGGGGAACTTCTTGGTTAATTCAGTTTACATCCCGTTGACAAACAATGGATAGGGGAGTTGGTTTTGGAAGAGTGTCTAGAATAATAAGTTGATCCCTTAAATAAACTTCTTCTAGTGGTCTGTAGCACATAATAAAATCCTTACTACTGATAACCTCAATAAAAGGGGGTTCCATTTGGTCAATAGATGTGTTCTTTTCCTAAAAGAAGAAGAGTCCATTCAACACCTATTCCATTGCAATTTTTCTAAAGAGATATGGGGAAAAACTATAGAGAAACTTAACCTGGAGTGGGTCTTCCCAGCAAACCTAATGGATTTTGCCCAAAGCTAGATTTCTCCTTTCTCACACCCCAGGATTAGAGAGCTCTGAAGACAAAGTCCCCCACACATGGGGTGGAGTGTGTGGAAGGAAAGGAACAATAGAATCTTCAGAGAAAAAGCTCAATCTGCTAATGAGGTCTTTTACTCCTTTAGTAGGTTGGTCTTTGAGAACATGTCCTCCATCACTCTTCATGTGGCTAAGAAAGCCCCTACTCTAGTGAAAGTGTTGATTGCCAAGAATTAGGGACTGACAACGGACATGACCAGGATTGACAATTCCAAATAGATGGCCAGACAAAACACCTTCTGGAGACCCCTTCCCAGGGATTGGATCAAAATTAATTTTGACAGAGCTGAAAAAAAGAATACTGGGCTGGCCAGTGGTGGTACGATTTTCATAGATAATCAGGGTGTGTTCATTGCTGCTTATGCAGGGTGTATTGGTATCTAGTCTAATAATGTAGTGGAAGGATTGGCCTTGCTATGTGGGCTCAAAATTGCTCACTGTATGAGAATGGATAAATTGCAAGTGGAAGGAGCTTCGAAATCATCATTGAGGTAGCTCTTGGCAGGTCTAACAATGGCTGGAAGCTGAAGGATATTACAGATGACATTGTCTACTTACTATCTGGGTTCAAGTAGATAGTGTTAGTGGAAATATTGTCAACAGTATTAAACTACTAATAATCCAATAATCTCAATGAAATATGATGCAAATCAAATAAACAAAGAAAAATTACCTTGAAGACTAATTTACCTTGAAACCTTCCAATGTTTGCCTATCTTGTATTGATCTTGTTGATTGATAGAGGTCTTAGAAGCATGCTTCCTCGCTATTAGAAGATGACAATACTTGAATGGTTGTATGTTGGATAAAATGCAATGGAGATTACCTACAATGCAACTATTGTGAGGATGAGGGATGGATGATTGGAGCCATGGTTGTATGGATATGAAGATAATGGATGTAAAATGAAATGAGAATTATGGATGCTTTGCCAAAGGCATATTGGAATTTCTGTAGAGTAACTTTTCTATAGCTTGTGTGTTATAGAAATTAGGGAATGAGCTTCCTTTTATAGGCTAAGGAGGGGGCAAATCCATGTGTCAAGATCTCAACGGTGGAGACTTGGTCTTGAGAGGTGTATGGTGAAGATTGAGTTGGTTGAGATGAGGGAGAGAATGGGGTAAGATGTTCCTCTCACATTGACATGGTGGAGAGAAAGGGGTGACATTAGTCCACATGTCACAAGGCTCACAATAACCAAAGAGACAAGGTCAAACATGGAGATCACGTTTGTAGGGGAGGTTGGAAAGATTCTAGGGACTATGGAACAAGTGTCACAAAGAGTCCCTTTGACCATGGTGACATGGAGAGACCATGCCCTTTGGAATAGGGATGGTTGGAGAGATAATATGCCCATGTGGGTGAGGGAAAAAGGATTAATTAAATGTTTGAAATATTTAATTACACATGCAACTAGGTGATGTGGACATGTGAGGTGGCTTGGATGATGTGGAATTTGGAATTGGAACTTTGGAATAGGATGATTTGGGATTAAATAATTTGAATATTATTTAATTGAGGGATGACCTTAGAAGAATAGGTTTAATTGAATTAATTAAATAAATTGATATTTAATTAATATTTGGAGGAATGCGAATCAAATAGATAAATTGATGAATTTATTAAATGATAGAAGAATGGGAATCAAATAAATAATAAATATTTATTTAATTTGTCTTTGCCATTTTTAGGTGTATACATTTTGCCCCTCTTTGAGATAATGTGTTTTGACACATTGTTTCAAAGAATAAAAATTTTCTAATTATGACACATGCCCCAGTTTGCCCCTAGTACAGGTTACTGATGCTAGGATGCCCCCTCGGGAGATTGGATGGGAAGACATGATGACAGGATGACAGTCAATCTCATGATGAGATAGGTTGGATGACACGTTAGGGTGAAGAAAAATGGAGGATGCAAGAAAAAGCAGGTGAAAATCATGCCCCAACATGGACAAGGTCAACCACTTCCCATTAGGATTCCATGTGTTATATATAGGAGTGTGGGGTCACATTCCTAGTCATTTGTACACTTGTCTTTGAGAGAGAGATTTTAGGAAATCAGAGCCTTTTGAGCATAGAGCAGCGAGTGAAGATGCAATAGTTTCTTATTGAGCTTCATTGATTCGAGTGGATCTGATGGTTCAACCATCCAACAGACTATGGGCTGCCGATAAATACCCTTTGGTTTCTAGTTTAGGTGCATTTATGATTGCATTAAATGCTAGGTAAATTTTTACGTTTTAAATGTGTTGAAAGCTAGAAGCTCACATATGACGTGTGATACTACGCATATGCTGAGATTCTGTGCAAATAACATCAAAATTGGTGTAAATACAAAATTTTTGCATTTAAAGTGTTTTTCTATGCAAACAAAGTCTTGTTGCGCATGCAATTAGGGATGTTGTGCATGTAAGATTTTATTGCGCTTTTGATATTTGGCGGCGCATGCAAGATATTGTTGCACAAACAATGAACAACCTTGTGCATTTAAACTAAAGTGGTGCATTCAACATATTTCAGTGCATGTGAAATAGGTTTGTGCTTATGATGCAAAACTGTACATTTGAGTCAATTTTGCACATATGACAGGCAAAACTATGTAAATAAGTTTAGGTGATCAAATCACTTAGAAATTTGATGAAGTTGACTGTGCGATGGATATTGGTCAACTGATAGGTCATCTATGAGATTGATAGAATCTCCAGAGAGATGATAGGATTATTTTCCTATTGAAATAACTAAGTTTTTGATGTTGGATAAATAGACTTGTAGTTTAGTTGCTTTTGTTTGATTGTCTAATGTGCGCTTGTGTGATTGTAGGAGGAGTTAGATGATGTTCTCATGTCAAGAGAGCACTTCCCAGTTACTCAGATGCTGAGACCATATCTCATGGAGACTAATCTTCTTGTTCTTGGATCGATAGGGTTATCATACGTTTGCTTCTCGCCCAAGATTAGGGCTGACCTCGGCATGCTGATTGCGCTGGTTGAGAGATTCCACAAGGAGGATGGAACCTTTCACCTTCCCACTAGAGAGATTATAGTGACCTTAGAGGATGTTCATAGGATTCTTCATGTACCTATTGATGGAGATCTTGTTGAGTACGAGTCATAGACTAGGGTAGGATTAGACAAGTGCAAACGGGTCTTTGATGACGATGATATCGAAGGCACTGAGATCAATTGGGTTGACATGTTGGCATACTATGAGCTAGTTCTTGTAGTTGTGGCTAGGTTGATCAGAGGTATCGTGTGCCCTGACAGACAGTCATGTGGATTTGTAGTTGGATGGGGGCAGGTGTTAGAGAGGATTATGACAGAGGGTACTAGATATGCTTGGGAAGTTTGCATCCTTGCTCACCTATATCATGATCTACACCAGTTTGTCTATGATGGTTCTTCCAGTTTGGCTTGCAGGGTGTCACTGTTGCAGATATGGGCATGGACTCATATAGCTATCACCCATCCTATTGGTATTGGCACTTGGGGTAGGGGTCGACCTTACTCATTAATGTTTCAGGAGAGTCTTTCCTAGCCCAAGTTGGGAAAGTTAGAGTACTGGAGACACGCCTTCAACAATGTAGATAGAGTCGATTGGTGACCATACCTGGATTGTGAGGTATGGGATGACGATGCTTCTGAGCTTCCCTTCTATTTCCAGACTAGATGGCTTATAGGGAGGACACCCTATATATTGGAGAGACACATAGTATCACGTGTGTGAAGGTAGTTTGGTAGAATCTAGTGGATGCCCTAGGGTAATGCCATATTTGCTCGTACGCACAAGGAGCAGGGACGATGGAGACCTAGCCCATCCCATCTTATGAGACAACATAGGATGAGTTCTTGCACATCCCTTATCAGCCATGGGTGATGCATAGAGCAGTGGTAGATGTAGGTGTGACTTAGGACTACTTTGATTGGTTTTCTGCACATCCATTTCCACGCTACTTTGGACTAGGAGAGCGAGCCCTGATTCTGGATGATCAGGAGGATGAGGATGAGGGCCATGGAGGTGACAACAGAGGAGACATAGAGGATAGGGAGGTAAAGGTGGGTGAGGTGGACATGATGGTGGTGGTGGAGGATGAGGAGGAGGTCATGATGGTAGTGGTGGTGGAGGAGGATGACGTCATGATGGCAGTGGTGGAGGTGGTGGGCATGATAGTGGTCATGATGGCAGTGATGGAGATGATGGTAGAGATGGAGATGGGAGGAGGGTTCACCAGTAGATTAATCCCGTCCCGCACACTCAGCTACTCTTATAGGCATAGGTGCAACCTCCAGTGCAACCATAGGGGTAGGGACCAGATGATGGGGATATAGCAGGATTGAGAGCCCAGTTGGCTCAGGCTTAGTCTTTGCTATAGCACTAGCAGGGACAGATAGGGCAGATGCAGGCCTAGACTATATAGTTACAGGGTGACCTCCAGAATGCACGGTTAGAGAGAGAGACAACCATCCAGAGGTATGGTAGGGAAGAGGCACTCTTGGAGCAGGTGCAACAGACTGCGGCATAGGGTGGCACAGGCCAGATGGTTGCAGAGATGGTCAGGGTAGGTCAGGAGATCTTCTATTAGTGGTCCCTATATGAGTAGGTGGTGCCACCAGAGCACAGGGAGGTAGTTATAGACCTAGTTACTGTAGTAGACCACAAAGGACACCTGTAGAGAGTGGCGGGGTGATACAACCTATGAGGCCACCTCATGGGCCATCAGGAGGAGGTGGACTAGGGACAGGATCAGTAGGCAAAGGAGGAGGAGGAGGAGGAGGAGGCACTATACCACCACAGCCAGCACCATCAGGAGGGAGTCACTCCTAGCTGTCTCTTGAGACATGTATTTGCTTCTAGTTCTTTTATTTGCACACCTATACACCACTTTGGCTTGGATACTTTGAGATGTATTATTATTTTGATATCATTGTACACTTGGACACTTTTATTCTTTTTGATGATGATGACATGAGATGGACATGGCTTATGTTATGATGCTATGATGCTATGATGTGCTATGATTATAGTAGACTTACATGGTTTATGGTTTTGATGCTCATGCTTATGTTATGTGATGGACCTGATGCTCTATATGATGACTTGTATGATGCAACACTATTATGATTTTAATTTGATGCTTCTATAGATGTTTGATTTACTAGACATGATGCCTCTACATGCTTATGATGCTTGACCTAATACTAGATGCTAGATGTACTTATATGTTATGATTTCTACATATGTTGATTTGCAAAATGTAATGATATGACTCATGTATGCATGCACTAAGATGGTTTTAATTTGATGATCATGCTATCTATGTTTTTGTATTATTTTGTTTTCTATCATGATATACATATGACACTCAAATGGATGAATTATGTGAATTTATGACTCTTGCTATGGTGAATTTATGATTTACTTGTGTTTATGCATCCTAATGAACAAAATGATACACATCTAAATGATGATGGACTTAATTATGACACACAATGATTTAATTTTGTTAATACCAAGTATACTCAATCTTAATAACAATACACTTTTTGAAGAAAATGAATTGGATATATGATAATGAAAGATTAGAAATGTGATAATGAATGATTTGGTAATAAATGATAAGAAATTGGATAATGAATGATAATGGTTAATGAAAGATAAGAAACTGGATAGACACATTGATCAAAAAGACACATGGATTTTGGGAAAATGATAACATGCTTATAATGCAATGGGATAAGTATGGATATGAATTCTTGTCATCTTCGATTGTGTGAGTATTTGAAGTACTTTGTTTCATCATTGAGATTTTAAAATGTTGTAAGAAAATACAAGCATCTAGGTATAATTAAACCATGATGACCTAAGTATTACTTACATGGATTTTAATTTAGCAAGTTAGTACAAGCATCTAAGTATAATTTAACCAAGATGACTTGAGTACTGCTTGCATATCAACAAACAAGGATTAAACTTGTTTCATGTTTTAGACCTTTTATGTCCTCGGTGATCATTTTGTTTATCATGTCATTAGACAAGGCTTTCACATCACTAAAGATAAATCCACAAACAATAGATAAAGAAAATAATTATGCCCCCATCATAGCTTCTCTAGTTTGAAACATCCTTGACTAGTGTAGAAAGACATAATAACAAAAATCATGATATAGGACTCCTAAAACAACCATTGAAAAACATTCTTGCCCAAAACATGTTTCCTTGCAATAACTTGATAGAATCAGTTTGATGTCTTAGGTCAAAAGGGATTTGCCAAGTGTAGTTTTTGATGTCTTTTGTGTCAAGATGATGTTGAAAGCTTGTTTGTCATGCTGCTTGTTGTCTAGTGATAAAACTGTGATCCATTTGTTTACCCTATGAATTTATAGCATTCAAGAATCCTATATCCTGACTAGGTCAAGGATTTGCCCCCAGTCAAGTAGAGGATTGATTTATTATGGATGAACTGACGATGAACAATGTGACAGACCCTAAAGGACTGACCTAGTGCCTCGGGGGCTCATTGCTAAATGGCCTTGCCTACGTGATGACGTAGAGGCAATGTAGTTTGGGGTGGACCTATGTGGACCTAAAGACCTCAGTGATTAGAAATGGTGTAGACTTGAATGGACCAAGGGTTTATTGACACAAGATGGAATGGATGGAAAAGGAGTAGTGGGGGCACATCGATGATGGCCTTGCCTACGTGATGACGCAGAGGCAATGTAGTTTAGAAATGAAATGACGATAGACTTGTGATAGGATGAATGATAGGGTAATGTGATTGGATGACCCTACTGGATAAGGTGATAGGGGTGATAAGACACCAAGCTATGGTAAGTCATTGCGAGCTAACTACGAAATGGATGTGGTTACTAGATGAATATGATAGGAAAGATGGATGTGGGTTGGGTTGTACTAACAGGTGGAGGGAGCGGTTAGTCATCGACATTGATTTTGATTCCCTTGCATTAGAGTTTGTAGGATTTGATGATTAGATAAAAGGATGGGAAATAAGGGATAGAATGGATGCATGTGTAAGAAAACAAGGATGTGATCTCAAAGGACTTTGTCACCTAGGAATAACTTAGGATTTGACATGACAATGCTTATGAAAAGAAGGTAATAGGATTGGATTGGTTTGAAGGTACATCAAAAGTTTAAAGTATGTTTACATTTTGCCCCCATATCTTTATCAAGATCAAAAGATGAATGAAGGATGAATAGACACAATATGATAGGTATATGTAGGATAAGGATGATAGGATGGTATGGTAAGATAGGATGGAAAAAGATAAGGTTGATGAAACAATGTGCTCCCAAGGGTAAGTGACATAGAAGATCAACCTACACATGATGTCTGTTTGCCAGGTTTTCATCATGGTACTTATCCAAGGCACTTGTTTGCCAAGTTTTCACCATTGGATGAAGGATTTTTTTTTGTTGATATTTGTGAATGGGGCTAGGTGGAATATGGATGAGAGGGACTCAAGTGTCTAGTTCCATGAAAGGTGATAGACCTGCTAGATGGATGTCAGTGCAAATGGGCCATGTCAAATGTTGATAGATGTTGGTAAGGAAATTGTATGAAAGGAAAATGGATTAGGTAGATAGTGAATTGTGAAAGGAATGATAGTGAATTATGATGTGGATTATGTAGGACTTATGCAAGAAAAAGTAGGTGAAAATCATGCCCCAACATAGACAAGGTCAAGCACCTCCCATTAGGGTTCCATGCGCTATATATAGGAGTGTGGGGTCACATTCCTAGTCATTTGCACACTTGTCTTTGAGAGAGAGCCTTTTGAGCACAGAGCAACCAACGAAGATGCAACAGTTTCTTGTTGAGCTCATTTACCGTGAAGGTAATAAAGTGGTTGATGGGTTGGCAAACCTTGGGTAGAGCTTGGACACTTGTAGATGTTGGAAAGAAAGAATAATTTACCTATTCATATTCAAAACCTTCTTGAAAAGGAGAAAAACCTCGCTCTAGGTCTCTTATGTTTGAAATAATAAACCCTTCAACCTCCTGGCCTAGGGAGTACATTAGGTGCCATATGGGATCTAGTGTCAATTGCCATCTGGATTTGAGGACTAGTGTTTTGGGGGGTGTGATGTTTGCAAGCTAGCTCAGACTTATTAGAGTTTGGGTCCACCACCATACGAAGGATTGCTCACACATTAGTCAAACGTGGAGGCCTAAGGAGGGGTTTCACATGACCTTGCATGTGATAAAATCAACGTCTCTCTATAGGGCCTCTAATTATGACCAATTAATGAATTTTAATCATGGAAGGAAAGGGAATGATTGTTCACATATTACAAATTTAAGAAAGTATGCCACCCCCAGCAGCTGAAGAGACACTATACTCATTAACTTGAGCATGAATATTGGTGTTTGGGATATTTTCTATAGATTGAAAGTTTCTAAGTTTTTTGCTGTTTCTTTCATTGCTAGCTTGGCTGTGAGATATTCGTGCAAAATTACAATGGGGGGAGATAGGTCTCGTATTGAGCCTGAATCATGTGAAGAGTTTAAACACAATGAGACCCTATGGCACATTTGTCAGGAGGGCGGGGTGGCTTCCTATCTTGAATGCTTGCAAGGTCATGATGAAAGCCTCTCAATGCAGTTCTTGCATTCTTAGGAGGGAAGATAGGTCAAGGTGGGCGGTGTGGGGTTTAAAATCTTAGAGGAAGTGATCAGGATGGTGACGGGGATGCCTACAGATGGCATCAAACACTCCAAAAAGAGCAAAGTATCTGACCCGGAGGGAATGGTTTGTTTTTTGAAGAAAGGGGAGGTCTTACACAGTCTGCAGGGGGCTTTGATCGAGAAATGCTCGCGAAACCTTGGTACGAGGTGTGTCACATGATTATAAAATACTTCACTCTTGAAGGTAGATTCAAACACCTTTTCCACTATCATTTTGCTCTGCTTAATCATTTTTATCATAGCAAGGTGATTAGTTTCCCTTTTTATTTACTATCATCTTTGGAAGCCTCAATTGTGTCTGACATTGAATAGAATGCTATCGACCCTAACAAGCCCCTCATCCTGCTCCATTGGGGGCTCATCTTTAGACTGTATAAGTTCCATTTATCCCTTTTCCCCCTAAATCCCTCATGGGTACTAGGGTTGACCCTCCTTTGCCGGCCTGCTCCAACCCTGAGAAGACTAGCCCAGTGATAATTACGGAAATCACTCTGGAGAAGTATGCCAAATCCCTCAAGTCTGGAAAGAAGAAAACTATCGCTAGAAAAAGCCCTGAGCCCAAGGCTAGTGACTAGACTCCCAAGGCCTCTGCGAAGACTTCTGTTAAAAGAAAGATTTTACCCGGTGATTCTACCCAGGTGACCCCACAGAAGAAGAAAAGGGGAAGCTTGGAGGAAGGAAGTGGTATGGACAATGGGAATAAGGATAAAAATGTTTCTATGGTGGTGGAGGAGGTTAGCTCTGAGGAAGGTATCAGTGGTAGTGACAACATTGCTGATGTGGAGTTTACCATGACTGAAAGTAAACCCCAGGTACCATCAACTAGGAGGTCGACGAGGCTTGCTGCTAAGCGTAGTCCTATTCCCCAAAAGAAGGTGGTCACTGAGATGGAGGAGGATGTTGTGGACTTAGAGGGTGGTGGTATTTCTGATGACAAAAACAACAAAGTGGATACTATTGTGGCTAAGACTGAACATATGGGTGGGGAAATTTCTGTCAACAAGAAGAACAAAAATGATAAAGTGGAGGTCGAAGCAGATGATGACCCCAGTAATTTTCCTGAGCTCAATGTCTAGGGGTCTGACTCTATGAGCTTGGAGAAATTAGTGAAGGAAGTTGGCAAGATGAAAATGGGGGACAAGGTTTCAGTCAAAGATAAGGAGTTAGAAACCCTCTCTACTAGGCTCATTGAGTTGGAGAGGAAGTTCAAGATTTTGGTCAAATTCTCTGTGAAAGTCATGCACCGGTCAGCCACCACTCTTGCAGTCCTCTAGGATGTCAAGCTTACCAACTAGGGTATGAAGGATAAAGAACTCAAGGAGTACCAAGATCTCTACCAGTTCCTAGCCAAAGATTGGGACCTGTTGTTCAATTAGCCGTTGGGGGCCTTTTTCTGTGCCTTTGGTTTTGGTCTGTTGTTGGTTTGCTGTCAGTCCATGTGTCTTGGTCTAGGGTTTCTTTTTGGTTGTGTCTTGTTGGTTGGGTCTATTTCTCTCTCTTGGATCTTTGATGGTTCTTTGGTGTGCCTTTTTGGCTGATGTGTAATGGGATTGACACCCTTTTTTGCCGCTTACTTTATCAAAAACAAATTAGACTTTTTACATTCTAGACTCTAGTCTACACACATTCAATTTTTTTTGGTTTGTGATTAGTTTTCAAAAAAGTAAGGGGGTAGAATGATCAATTTTTTATTTTTCATGATGTGTGCAATTTCAAAATTAGTAAAATATCATATATTCATAAAAAAATTATCAAAAAAGTTAGGCATAAACTATGTGATGTTAGCTAATTTTCCACTAAAGTGATTTGTGAAATACTTTAAAAAAGTCAACATTTTAGGGGAAACACACCAAAGAAGGTCTCTATAATTCAACCAAACAAAGCCTTAAACATTCCCAAAATGAGAACAAGATAGAAACAAGAAACTATAATCTATCAAAAATCTAGACATCAAAATTATGAACCATCTATTACCATTTTACAACTCTCAAAAAATTATCTTAGACAAAAAAAATACTTAAAAAATGGAGCTCGTATGCCTAATAATGGAGCCTACAAAGTTTTTTTTTTGTGAAAACCAAGAGTTGAGTAGAGATAGGTCTAGGTAGGGTGAAGTAGTGTTGACAATAGTATGACACTAGCACACTAGAAAATTGTGCTAAAAATTACCCTTGTGAAACCATCTTTTGGCAACAAATATATTTGGATATTCTCCTAGAGCTTGAGAGTCCAAAAATACCTTTAGATTCATGAAAAACTAGTCATAGGTATAAAATACACTAACTACAAAATATAAATCACTACCATATAGGTAGAAAACAACTTGCTATGATGGTGGTAAGTGGGTCAAATGGAGTTAAGTGGGATAGGGTGGAATTACTGTAGTGATGGTCAAGAAAATCATAGGTGGTGGTTTTCAAAGGGCCTAGTAGTAGGGATTTAACTATAGGGGAGCTGACAAAAAATCTACCCAAGGATCTTAGCTAGTATGGTGGGCTTGTCAGGTATCATTCATGTATTCTCCTCTAATGCAAAACAAAAACTATGATTAATCACAAAATCTATAAAATTATTACGCCAAGAGGCGTTCTACATTCACAGCAAGGGCTGAAAGATTTAGATTCCCGTAAGCAATTAAGATTTAGATTCCATGTAAACAAAATTCATAAAATGTGTAAATAAATAAATTCGTCGAAGCCAAATGGATAGAAAAATAGAAAACTTGGGCAGTTATGGAGTGAAATCTTTATCACGTTAAACAAAAAATAAATAAATTCATGGAAGCCAAATGGATAGAAAAATAGAAAAACTTGGGCAATTATGGAATGAAATCTTTATTATGTTTGAAGAATATGAAAAGTCTTGCAGCATAGTCTCTTTAAATTAACCCATGTGAGCATATCAAATATTCTAACTGCAAGTAATTTATAAATGCCAACAAATTGGAAGATATCTCTCAGCGTATTGTAGATATACTTTTTAAAGATAAATATACTAGTTTAGATTGTCTGATATAAATAAAATGATGCCTATACAATGAAGACTAATTATGCCATGCTAACTCAATATAATTACACTATATTATGTAGAGGGGGACTATTCCATATAACTATAGGGCATGATTTTTACAAAGGCCTTTGGGTAAAGGTAAAAAATCAATGAATGAATAAGTGATCATAAAGTTTTGAGGCACTTTAGATGTAATAGAAGGGTTAGATTTGGCCCAAAATGTAACAAAAATTGTGTGACCTATAGAATGTCACAAGCTACTCTTTTCTTCAAACACTTTTAGATCTTGCCTTTGAAGCTTGATCTTGATGAAACAAAAGGAAAAACTTGTAAAATTAGATTCTGTGGACACAACACCAGATGAGCCTACAAACTAATGCCACAAAAGGAAGCCCACAATCTTTAATAGAGACATGCAAGCCTTGAGTCACCAATACCATGCAAGATTGTGGAATGCTATAGAGATCAATTTGATACATATAAGATTTTTTGATGGAGAAAAAATTCCTAGAATCTTGATGACACAAACAAGGCACAATAACAAAATACAACAAAAGTAAAGATTGTAGAATGTAATATGATTGTTATTCAAAAATAGAGGATGCAATATAATCAACGAGGTTGATATCTACAATATTTGCACACTTGTGAAAGAGGAGGCATCATGTAAAATGGATAGATCCTCAAGAGTGAGATAGATGTGAGAAATTATAGTATCTACCACCAATTAATGTTAATGTACAAAATATGTGGGACAAATGAGATAGTACACATGTGTAGTACAAGTCTATACTATTAGTGTAAATTAAGCTCACTTAGGTATGATTATATTTAGCTATGCATTCCTTAATTGGGCACATGTTAAGATTAGGTGTTCTTGAGCTTTTATTAGCACATCTATGATTAGCTAGTTGTATATGTTAGCTTTTCCTAATTTAAATAGTTACATGCCTATATTTGGGTCACTACTATTCTTAGGCTTGCTTTTCCTATTCAGGTGCATCTATTCTTAGAGACTGAGCCTATACATGTACTCATTCATCTAGTTTTTACTTTGCATATTGCTTATGTCTTTGACAGTGTTGAGTGTGTGATTGTTTGATCTCTCATGACTCCTTGTGCTAGTACTCACAATCTTCCATGATTGTCCTGATTTTCACATGGTATTAGAGCAGGAATGGGTTAGGTTGCAAGTTTGGTAAATTTTGTATTGTTGAAATCTTGAGAACAACAATCTTTTGCATGGTGGATCTCTGTTTTGTGGTGGATCTTTGTTTTTAAAGCAGTTTGAGGTATTTTTTTCTATTGTAGAGGTGTTTTTTCTGTTGTGCAACAGTTTTTGGTAGCATTGTGGAAGAAGTTGAGGGCTTTTTTACACCACCAGAAGGTCAATTTCTTCTCCAAACCCTTGTGCAAGGTGGTGACAATCCTTTTTTGTGGTAGATAAGACCTTCAAAGAAGCCCGCGACCTATTTGAAAGGCATGCAAGGCCTTCAAGAAGCCCATGACCTATTTAAAAGGCACATCAGGCCTTCAAAACCTGTTGATATCTATTTATTGCACACCATTTTTCATTGAGCTAGCCTCTGCACCCCAAATAAGTCCAGAACCTGCCAAAATGGCTGTCCAAACAACAAATTGACCCTGCAAAACAAGCTCACGCCCCTAGATCTTCTCATAGAAGGATTCTCAGAGGTAAATCAACTTCATTTTGCCTATTTTGCATATTTTTGCCTAGTTAGGGAACGTTTTTTGCTTAATTCACCTAGAATTATGCTTTGGGGTTTTTCTTTTTGGCTAAAAAAAAAGGTATATTTAAATTTAGTTTAAAAAAACTTTTTTTTGCTAAAATTAAAGATAAATATCCTTTTTAAATAGTTGAAAGACCCTTTTCTCCTCTTTGTAAAGTTTATTTTGTCTAATTTTTTTTGGCAAATTAAACTACAAGTACATTTAAATTGTGTAATAGGCAAATTTTACCCACACACTAGACTTATAAAGTGCCAAAACTAGGGGGTATTCAAATAATCACAGGGTGTCTTATGTTGGCAAGAGACGCTGTGTGGCTTCATGATTGTTGTCATTGATGGCAACAAAGTCTACCCCACACATCCATAGCACATAGTATGTCTCTACCGGATGACAGATTGAAGAGTGTTTAGGTCCGGTGAGCAAGAATAGAGCATGCAACAAGGTCTGACAATCAGGTCCGGATCTCTCAAATGGTGTAACTCAGCAAGTTGCGGAATTGGACAAGCCAAGAGGAGTATCATGATTACTATATTCCAGAGATTGAGCCTCCTGTGAGAAACAATGGAAAATATATCAGCATCTGAGTGTTGGGTTCTAGGTAGGCAGAGCAGATTAAGGAAGAACTAAACAACAAAGTATCAAACTTCAATCTGGATGAGAAATTGATGATGATCAAGCTATTTGAGGGATCATACAATATTGGCTGACATGATTGATGACTCCAATGTCTCTGATTTTGATACACATCACATATCAAGCATGGATTCAGCTGACAGATCAGTAGTTTGCAAATATCTTGAGTATTCTGGTTGCTGACTAGAAAGTTGTTGAAATCCTTGGTGTAGATACATACACCAGATGGATTCCAGTATGAAGGGGTGTGTGAAATGAGACAGTGTGCAAATAAAGGTAGAGATAAGTGGGGAAGCAGCAATACAAGTCCGGTATGTGACAGAACAGCAGCACTAAAGCAAAGGAAGAATGAAGTGCATTAGATCTGTTTATTAAGCCTAACTAGAACTGAACCTCAGCATATGTGGATGCATCTCATTAGTTCAAACACCTGGTTACCTTCCATAAACTTTGTAGACAGTGAGTCTCTTGTAGGCAGTGTGCTCGGGCAGTGAGCCCTAATTAGCAAGTGCCATTTTGTACTTCTTATTCTTTTAATAGAGAATATAATCTTGGGTTAGTCACCCTGTGGTTTTTCCCTTAATAGGGTTTTCCACATAAAAATCCTTGTGTTATGTGTGTTGATTTTATTTCTGCTCTCATGATTATGTATGCTTATATGTTTTGATGTTGCATTAATTGTTAAAGGAGAAAAGAAAGTTAAGATATTTAAGTTAACTGATTCACCCCCCCTCTCAGTTATCTGCCTTGTTTCCAACAATCTTATTGGGTTATGTTGTCTTTTTTGTGCATTGCTTACAACATGGAGTCTAATCAGTTTATTTCTCCGATAACCCCATTTACTTATCATGACTAGAAATATAAAATTTATCTCATGTTAAAGAACAAAGGGTTATACAGGGTTACAATGGGCACTAAAATAGAACCATCTGATGATGACGCTAAAGTTAAATGGTTTAACAAGTGTGATTAGGCCTTTGGTTGTCTATGTCTCAGCATCTCTCCAGAACTCCTCATTCATGTAGAATCTTTGTCAACTCCCAATGAGGTATGGCTCACCCTCGAGAAGCTCTTTGGTAAGGTAGACGAGATGTGAGCTCATGAACTAGAAAATGAGTTAATCAGTTTGAGTTTGAGCACATTTAACACATTAGAAGATCTTTTCACCAAGTTTAAATCTATTAGGCTGTAGTTAAAAGAATGTGGAATTGATAAAAAAGATGACCAACTAGTTCTCTCAATTCTCTCCAAACTAGGTCCTGAATACTCTGTATTCATGTCTACATTCTATTCCACCAAGAGAGATCTTAGAGCCACTTGGCAAATGCCATCTCTAGATGAATTCATTGCTAATCTAACTAGAGAGAAAGATAAGTTAATCCACATGGGCACTGTGAAGTCCTCAAAACCTCAAGCCCTAGTAGCTGGAAATGGTAAACACCAATAGGTTTCAAACATAAAAGGAAGGAAACAAAACACTCAGAAGGATCAAGAGACAAAGAAAGAATAGAAACCCAAGACATTTAAAAGTCACATAGAAACTTCATCCAAACAAGGGCAACATAAAAAGGATAAAGTAAAGTGTGCCTAATATAAGAAGATAGGGCACAATGAGCACACGTGTATGAAGAAGAAGGTTGATCACCTTACTCATCTCTTAGAGAAGAACATCATAGGTGTACCTGAATCTTTCAAAGAGTCCTCATCAACCCAATAAAATTCCAAGTCAAAAGGTAAAGAGAAATTCAAGGGCAAGGCTCTTGTTGTAGTTGGATATTTAGCATCTTCATGGATCATTGGCTCCAATACTTCGTACCATATGGGTTCTTCATAGGTTGAGTTCACTTCCTTAGAACCCCACAACATGTCCACTATTACCCTAGGTGATGACACTCCAACAGTTGTTGGGAGAGGGTATGTTGAACTTGAGGGGGTGACATTCACTAATTTTCTCAGTGTACCTTCACTTTCAGCTAATCTCCTATCTATGTACTAGATCACTCACATAGACAAGGGCATGAGAATACAATTTACATGAGATTCAATTGAGATCAGAGAGTTGCACAACAACAACTTAGTAGCATTGGGAAGGGTAGATCACCAAGCCAGGTTGTATATCTTTTCACATGTTTTCCCTGATGTTTCTCCCACCACATTGCTTACTCATTCAAATGGGGTTAGAAAACTATGGCATGAGTAGTTTGGCCATCTCAACTACTGCTATCTTGAGTAGCTTAGACAACATGATATCGTTATAGGATTTCCTAGAGTCAAATTCTCTAAGGTTCTTTATGAGAGATGTGCCCTTAGGAAGCATCCTGAAGAGAGATTTGACAAAGGCAAATCATGGAGAGTGACATAGATCTTGGATCTTGCTCACAATGATGTATCTAGGGCTTTTCTCATCTATCTTAAATACTAAGGATAGATATTGTTGATAACTGAGAGGGGGGGGGGGGTGAATCAGTTATCCTAATTATTTCCCTTATTGAACTTTCCTTTTAATTGAAGCAGCATAAAATCAGACACAAAACATTAACCATGAAGTAAGAAACATATGACACAGTATTTTTAACGTGGAAACCCTGTTAAGGGAGAAAACCACGGGGTGATTAACCCAAGAATTATTCTCTGTTAGAAGAATAGGAAATTACAAAAATGGCACTTGCCAATTAGGGCTCACTGCCCGAGCACACTGCTCACAAGAGGCCCACTGCCTACAAGAAGACACACTGTCTACAAAGTGATGATAATCACAGTCTTGAACTGATTGGAAGCATCTGCATATGCTGGAGTTCAGTTCCGGTTAGGCTCAGTACACTGATCTGCTGCACTTCATCTTTCCTCTGTTCTTTGTTCTGCTATCTTTCACATACCGGATCCTTTTTACTACCTCTGCTCTTTCTCTGGACTTATTCGCATATCTCTCCACATCCACACAACACTTCACAACTAAATCCATCCTCTATATATATCCGCACAAGTAGTTTCATCACCTTTCTAGTCGGCATCCGGAACAGTCTTAGTTTCTTACAAACTCTCATTCTGTCGGCTAAATCCTTCCTCACCAAGCAATGCGGATCAAGCATATACTTGTAGATATCATTAATCATGTCGGCCAAACATGATTCATGCCTTCACAACCTCTGTCATCAACAGTAACCCATCCGGAAAGTAGTCTGATACTCTGCCAGTCAGTTCTTCCTCTGTTTTCACTGTCTCTCAGGAATCCGGTACTCAACCATTCATATCTTTTTCCTTGTCCATCACCGGAGGCTAAATCCTTGGAATATACCACTCAAGGTAGTCCTCTTGACTTCCCCAAATCCGCACTGCACCAAGACACTTCCTCTGAGAGGTCCGGACCAATCTGTCGGACCTTGCCACATGCTCTGTTCTTCTTCACCGGACCACAACTTTCTTTATTCTGACTTCCGGTAGAGACACATCATGACTTGCGGATATGTGGGATGACCTTTGTTGCCATCAATGACAACAACCATGAATCCATATAGTGTCTCTTGCCAACAATCTCCCCCTTTGGCATTGATGGCAACACTTAGTGAAAAATGACTAAATGTTTTCACTATGCTCCCCCTTTGCTGATGCTCTGTCTTTATATACAATTTCCGGAACTCCCCCTTAGTTGGATTCCTCATTTTTCACTGCTCCTCACTCCCCCTTTGACATCAATGGCAAAGGGTAGGGTCCGCATATCAAAATTTTCAAAAATTTCTTATACTTAGCCGCATATTTACATACTCACATATATTGAAGAATGTCTGCAAAGGATGTCTGTAATTGAATCATTTCGGTAGCCCAACTTTGCTTCATTCTGTCCAAAATTGAAATGTGACCACTTAACAAAAATGCAAACGCTTCTGCCCGCTTGAGATCTATTAGATCTTTTGTTTGGGCGGTGGTCCTAGCATCACTGATGGCCTCATGCATGGTTTCCAACTTAGGGATTATAATCCTTCTAAGTTCTCCCATCCGGTTGGTGATGTTCTTCCTTTCCTTCTCAAGATTCTTTATTTCGTTCAAGACTACAATAGTCTGACATTCTTGATTTATTATAGAGGAAGAGAGAGGATCAAAACTTTGAGATAAGCTTTGTAGCTTATCCTGTTCCTCTTTTATTTTCTTGTCAAATGCTGCTGTTGCCTTTGACCAGGATATACAAAATTTATAGATATCACCGCCATCTTTAAGAGCATTCTCTAAGCTCCTTATTCCAATGCTTACAATCTTCCTATCCTTAGAGATTAATTCTAATATTTCTGAAAATCTCTTATCCAAAAATTCCTTCCGGACCTTTTCTTCAGCTGATTTTTCTAAAGAATCAAAATGTGTATCAACACTGCTGACCAAGGTTTTTAGATTACCGGAAGTGGAGGCTGTCAGATCTATCTGGATTGATGGCATGATCTTTACAAGTATTCCGGAAGCAGCCTCTATCAACTCACAGTCTTCCATATGAGACTTCAGGAGCTTTTCATTTGCCTTGGCATTTGCAAATGAAGCTATCTTCATTGTTTGTACCGGAGAGAGAGAGTCAAAATCAAATGGACCTTTGAGAAGCTCCGGTTCATCAATCTCTAGAGTTTCTTTACTCAAAAATTGTTGAACAGTTTGTGCAGTGTCTCTTGCCGGAGACAGATGTTTCTTTTCTTCTGCAGTCTTAGAACTGTCAACCTCTTTGTCTTTCACCACTGCTTCCTTCTCCTGTAGTTGCTCTTCTTCTTTGGATCCGGAGACTGTAGGGGAAACCGGAGGAGAGATGCTAACTTGTTCATGGGCCACTTCTTCTTGAGCAGAGGGTTCCAAGTCCTCACTTGTCTGTTCAGGGCTCACTTCTTCCGGAACAGAAGATTCCAAATCAGCAGCTGTTTCTGCACCTAAGTCCTCTACAACAGGAAGATTGAACCTTTTGAAGGCCTTCCGGAGGATCTCTTCTGTTTCTTGGGCCACTTTGTCAGTCTCACCAAGCATGAGTTGATTCATCCTGGCTTTGCTTCTGAACTCATCTTTACAGTCCTTGAAGATAATGTTCATTGTCTTGGGATCAATTTGAGGATATAGCTGAATAGCTATCTGCTCCCGGATCTCAAGATCTTTGGCATGAGCATTATTCTTTCTTACTTCCATTTCCTTCTCTAGGCTTTTAGGAATGAGAGATATGATCTCAATGAAAGCCTTATTGTATATGTTCAGATATTTAACTGTGGCTTCCTGCAGAGTCTTTTGGTCTGCCTCACTGAAGTCATCATAGGATTCAGTCATTGGTTGAAGGTTTCCATCCACCGTGACCGACTTGATTATGCTCTCTAGTGACAGAGTGGGCTTTTCAACAGTTACCTCTGCCATTTCCTCCTTGTCTTGGCCTGTGGAGGGCTTACCGGATCCTTTCTTTTTCTGTTTCTTTACTTCTCTTACTCCTTCATCTGATTCTGTCTCCTCTTCATCCTTTTGGCTTCCATAAGCCCTTGTGGCTTTTGCCTTTGATCTCTTACCGGATGCCTGGACTTCCGGTTTTGAACTTTTGGTTGAGGGAGGTGCAGATCTCTTTGTTGATCTGGTCCGGGTGGGAGCTCCAACCGGAGCACTTTCTTTGCTTTTCTCTTCTTCCTCGGCCTTCCTCCTCTTTTCCCGGCCGGCATCAAGTGCCTCCTTTGAGATACCTAGGCCTTGAGCAATGTGCTCTACTTCTTTTCTTACCTTTCTTTTAATCTCAGGTTCCCTGAGTTCTACATGTATCTTTACACTCAGCTCCTCAAAGGTTCCAAACCTTTCTGCCTTAGGATCTTTGGGCTGACTTAGCATGTGTTGAACATGCAGCTCCACTATCTGTTCATCAACTTCATACCCCATGGGCATGATCCAGACAGTCCTTGGCTCCACTGCCTCCATTAGACACTGATCAGTGTCAACCATAAAGCACACTGAGTCCTTGTATTTCTCAATGAGAGATTGAGGAATTCTCTCTCTTGCTTGCATCATGCTCTGAAAGTTTTTGAAGTATCCCCATAGAGCTGAATTTCTCACTTTTGCATCCCCAAGTCCATGCAAGTAGTCTCTTATCTGGACTGCAACAGGTTTGTCATTCTGCCATACCCATCCACTTGTTCCGGGTAGCTCATTCATGAAATAGAAGAATAGACATACAATAAGAGTACCATATTTAAAGGAATTCTTCTTATCCTTCTTGATTTTCTGTATGTTTTCCATTAATTGGCTTAGTAGTAGTTCGCAGAGATCATATTCTGCATTCTTTCTTAACATTTCATAAGCAGTGTATATTGCAGTTCCGGATACAGAATTCTCCCTGCTGGAGTGGTAGATCTTGTATCCTATTATCATTGATGCATATTTGATATCCGGATCGGAGATGTCTTCAATGGTCATTGCCCTTTTGTCAAATTTTGATCTGGTGGCCTCAGTTACAATGTTGTTCTTGACAGATTTAAGGATAGGTACTCCTCCGGAGGAGTATAGGCCAGTTACTGCTCTAATTGCCTCTTTTGTGATCTTGTAGGGTCTATCTAGCCATAGAAAGTTGTCATGCATCCTGCTCAGTACATACCGGACCCATTCATCCTCTTCAAAACAGGGGAAATGAATAAATTGCTCAAATTGTTTCTTCTGAATATCCTTATACTCTGGTTTAAGCTCAAAAGCATTGTCAATCAGCTGCTTGTGATAGAGGTCTCTTAATTTGAATTCCCCAAATTCCTCAATGTTTGCATGTATGTAAACCCTAATGTCTTCGGTGTGTAAAACTCCGTGAGGAACACTAGAGAAGGCTCCTAGTGGGTCAACCTCCAATGATTTGTAGGGATGTTTCTTGAATGAGGGGCGAGGTCTATCGGAGATCTTAACTATGTTTGGAGTAGCCATTCTTCAAAGATTTGCAGTGAGGTAATGAAAAACGGAGAATACCTTATGCGCCTTCGGTTTGCACGGAGTGGTTGGATTGATTTCTTTATCCAATAGCTTCGGCAGGAGATCCTTGGTGTGCTTGAAGAACCTTGTTGCAGAGCTCCACTTTTCGCTTCTTCTCGAGTGCAGAATGAGCAAATGACCTTTGAGAAATCCCTTAAATTGCTCCGCGAACCCTAATACCTGTCTGCAATAAATGCTTCACCTACATCATTCCGGTTTGCCTTGTCTGGATAGCTTGGAGTATCCGGATTAGTCCTGATCTGTGGATATCATCCGGATCTTTCAATCATGAATAAATCGAGGTAGCATATTACAAGATCATCTCAAACATTCTGTCCAATCCGCAGAACAAGATAGTGCATTTCCGGATCTTTCCGGACCTTTTTGTAATCCTTTATCATACCGGAGCATCTCCCTGAACAGGTCTTATTTGATCGATCACAGCTTCTTCATAACTTCATGCGGACCTCTGAAAACTTGACTGAAGTATCTCAAGATTCATATCTACAAACCCTTTGATCTGCATCTTGTGCCACATCCGGCACCACTTGTTTGGCTGGGGGAACAAGATTTTCTTTGAGTCTCCCCCTGAGCCAGAGCTCACTTTTAATTTCCGAAAGAAATATCAGCACCAGAGTCTGGTGCGGATCCAACCTCAACATTCTCTGAACTTTTCTTCACCCAAATCTTGCTCATCTGATTCCTAACCTCATCCACATTCATCTTTTGTTTACCCTTGTCTTGATTCTGATTATACACCAGACCTCTTTTGTCCTGATTCTTGTTTCTGCAGATTTTAGCATTATGACCGGACCTATTGCAGATTTGGCAAATAACATTTCTTTGCATATTTGACTGATATCCTCTTGATCTGCATTGATTTGCCATATGACCTATTCTATTGCATGTGAAGCATCTACCTTTGAATGATTTGTTTACTTGCATAATTCTGCATTCATGGGATTTGTGTCCATACCTTTTGCAGTTGAAGCACTGTCTGGAGAAGGATGAATTATTCTGATTCATTCTCATTCTGCACTGATTAGCTTTGTGACCAAAGTGGTTGCAGTTGTGGCAGTATCCATTGAAGGATGGATATCTTTGAGCATTTGGCTGTCTTACCGGAGGTCTTCTAGGCCTGCTCCTTGGATTTTCTGATCCAAGATTCTTCTGACCGGATCCGGAGCTTTCTCCTTTCTCATATCCCAAGCCATACTTGTCATCTGTCCTCTTTTGACTTCCAAGAAGAACTTCAAGTTGAGCAGAACTTATCTTGAATTTCTCTTTATATTCATTTGCTGTTTGAAGGTCTCTTTTGAGAGAGGCAATTTGATCCTCAAGTTTTCCTTCATTATCTTTGGCATCTTCAAGATCAGATTCAAGGTGTCTGATAATCCTGTCCATCTGGTGGCATTCTTCTGATTTTTCTTTAAGAGATTGTCTTAGATTGTCTTCAGCCTTTCTTTTTTCTTCAATTTCTTGAGTAAACTTTATAGTTCCTGATTCCATTTCATGTCTTAACATAATGACTTCTTTTGATAACTTTTCACATAACTTGGTTTGCTCAGTCAATTCCTCATTTGTATTGCTTTCTTCACTTTGTCTTGCCAACTGTTGAAGCAGCTCCTTTCTCTTTTTCATAGAGAGACTTAATTTGTCTTTTAATTCTCTCATGAATTCATCAGCCTGTTTGAGTCTTTCCTTTAATTCACTGACTTCAGAATTTGACTGTTCAAGATCCTCAAGGGCAGTCTTGAGTTGCTCCCTTAAACCATATGCATCCATTTGAAATCCCAGATCTTCCTCAAGCTGTTAGGCTCTATTAGGAGGAACTTAGCTCTGATACCAATTGTTGATAACTGAGAGGGGGGGGGTGAATCAGTTATCCTAATTATTTCCCTTATTGAACTTTCCTTTTAATTGAAGCAGCATAAAATCAGACACAAAACATTAACCATGAAGTAAGAAACATATGACACAGTATTTTTGACGTGGAAACCCTGTTAAGGGAGAAAACCACGGGGTGATTAACCCAAGAATTATTCTCTGTTAGAAGAATAGGAAATTACAAAAATGACACTTGCCAATTAGGGCTCACTGCCCGAGCACACTGCTCACAAGAGGCCCACTGCCTACAAGAAGACACACTGTCTACAAAGTGATGATAATCACAGTCTTGAACTGATTGGAAGCATCTGCATATGCTGGAGTTCAGTTCCGGTTAGGCTCAGTACACTGATCTGCTGCACTTCATCTTTCCTCTGTTCTTTGTTCTGCTATCTTTCACATACCGGATCCTTTTTACTACCTCTGCTCTTTCTCTGGACTTATTCGCATATCTCTCCACATCCACACAACACTTCACAACTAAATCCATCCTCTATATATATCCGCACAAGTAGTTTCATCACCTTTCTAGTCGGCATCCGGAACAGTCTTAGTTTCTTACAAACTCTCATTCTGTCGGCTGAATCCTTCCTCACCAAGCAATGCGGATCAAGCATATACTTGTAGATATCATTAATCATGTCGGCCAAACATGATTCATGCCTTCACAACCTCTGTCATCAACAGTAACCCATCCGGAAAGTAGTCTGATACTCTGCCAGTCAGTTCTTCCTCTGTTTTCACTGTCTCTCAGGAATCCGGTACTCAACCATTCATATCTTTTTCCTTGTCCATCACCGGAGGCTAAATCCTTGGAATATACCACTCAAGGTAGTCCTCTTGACTTCCCCAAATCCGCACTGCACCAAGACACTTCCTCTGAGAGGTCCGGACCAATCTGTCGGACCTTGCCACATGCTCTGTTCTTCTTCACCGGACCACAACTTTCTTTATTCTGACTTCCGGTAGAGACACATCATGACTTGCGGATATGTGGGATGACCTTTGTTGCCATCAATGACAACAACCATGAATCCATATAGTGTCTCTTGCCAACAGATATGTCCTCACCTTCATAGATGAATTTTCTAGGTACACATGGGTCTACTTCCTTTGGTAGAAGTCTGAAGTCTTCAACCACTTTTGAGATTTCAAGGCTCTTGTTCAGAAACAATTAGGGAAGGTCATCAAAGTTATTTGAACAAATAATGGAGGAGAGTATGTTAATAATTGGTTTGAGTAGTTTTGCATAGCAGAGGGAATAAACTTGTAGTGTACATTTCCTTATACTCCTCAACTGAATGGAGTTGTAGAATGTAAGAATAGAACCTTGACCGAGATGGTAAATTACATGATACACTCCAAGAACCTTACACCATAGTACTAGGTAGAAGCAATCAAATGTGCATGTTACATTTAGAACAAAGTTCCTCACATGTCCTTGAAGGGTATCACACCCTTTGAAGCTTGGAAAGGAAGGAAACCTTCAGTTGAGCACTTCAGAGTCTTTGAATCCCAAACTATGCCATGAATACCTTCTTAGAATCACAAGGCAATGGATCCTTAGTCCAAACCTTGCATCTTTGTGGGGTATCCAGAAGGTGTGAAAGGTTATCATCTCCTACATCCAACCACTCATGATTTGTTCATCGAGAGGAGTGTTAAGTTCCAAAAAATTCCCACTAACTCTTCACTTGACATTACTCCTTCCTTCATGGACTCATTCGAATTTGATGATACATCCTCTGATGACTCACACCATCCATAGACACTTCAGAGTGTAGGGACATGGGCAAGGAATCTAATAGATGGGAGACGTACATGGCCAGATTATCAAAGATGGCCACATGCTTACTTTGCCTCAGCCTCTGGTCCATAGACCTTCAGAGAGGCTTCAAGCATACCAAAGTGGGATAATGTTATGAATAAGGAATATGATTCCTTAATGAGAAATCACACTTGGGATTTGACACCTCTTCCTAAGGGATGAAAGATGGTTTGATGCAAATGGATCTATAAGATCAAGTATGCTGTAGATGGGTCAGTTGATAAGTACAAGACACGTTTGGTAGCTAAGGGGTTTTCACAAGTTGCTAGTATTGATTACACTGAGACCTTTGCACCCATGGCTAAGATAACTTCCATACAACTCACACTTGCTATTGTAGCAGCACATGGTTGGGAAGTGCACCAGATGGATGTGAAGAGTATTTTTCTTCACGGAGACCTTGAGGAGGAGATATACATGGAACAACCACTAGGGTATCTTTAGAATATCTCCTTAGTATGTAGACTTAGGGAATCTCTCTATGGCCTCAAACACTCGTACTTGTATGCCAAGATGGATTCCTTCCTCCTTTATTTAGGTTTTACTAGGTGCCACTCAGATCCCAACATTTATCTTCCATGATAGGATGATTCATTACTGATACTGGTACTTTATGTTGATGATCTTTTAATCACTAGGACCTCTACATTAGCTATTGAAGTAGTGAAGACAACTCTTCAAGACATGTTTGACATGATAGACTTAGGCTTACTACATTACTTCCTTGGCATTGATATTTCACAGATAGACTCAGGGATCACTTTAGTACAACCTAAGTACACTCTCGATCTTCTTTCTTGGTTTCACATGACTGATAGTGTAAGGCATCCCCTACTCCTTATCTATCTGGAGTTAAGCTTGAGGCTGATTGTGCTACACCATTCATCGATGCTACTTTGTATCGATAACTAGTTGGCATTCTCATCTATTTGATCCATACCAAGCTAGATATTTCATATGCAGTTGGTATGGTTTTGAGATTCATGTAGGAGCCCCATGAGCTGCACTGGAAAGCAACTAAGAGGATCCTTCACTATCTTCAGAGGACTCTTAGATTTGGGATTCATTACACATATGGCATTAAGGTTAGTTCTTAGTTGGATACATAGATTCAGATTGGGTTGGTGATACTCAGAATCACAAGTCTACTTTCAGTTATAGTTTCTCACTTGGTTCTGGTACAATCAGTTGGTCTAGAAAAAAGAAAAATGCTATTGCTCTATCATCCACAGAGGCAGAGTACAGAGGAGTTTTTAATGCATCTACTAAGGTTTGTTGGCTTCAGGGCATTCTCACTGAGTTTGGCGTTCTATTTCAACAACCCATAGTCATTTATTGTGACAACCAAAGCACCATTCAGATATGTAGGAATTTAGTCCAACATCAGCGGACCAAGCACATCAAGATTCATATGCATTTCATTCGAGAGATTATTCATGTAGAGATAATTGACTTAGTCTTTTTCCAGTCATCGAAGAAGGTTGCTGACATCTTCACCAAACCCTTCACTGAGAGAAAGCTCATTCATTTGTGAGCTTTTCTTGGGGTACGGTCCACTTCATCAACAACATCATCCTTCGGGGGGGCTTTTTATCTTCTCCACTTTATTTTCTCTCTCTCTTTTGGGGGGAGGTTTTTTCCCATGAGGTTTCCTCCCTTTCTCTGCTTTATGAGAGATTTCATTGTACATGGGTACCTGATCAGGCCTAGTTTTTGGGACCTGTCTTCATTTCATCACCTAAGATTTTCTTAAGGCAGTGTAAATGTAAATTAAGCTCACTTAGGTATGACTATATTTAGCTGTGCATTCCTTAATTAGGCACATGTTAAGATTAGGTGTTCTTGTGCTTTAATTAGCATGTCTATGATTAGCTAAGTGTCTAGGTTATCTTATCCTAAGTTAAGTAGTTACGTGCCTATCTTTGGGCCACTACTATTCTTAGGCTTGCTTTCACTATTTAGGCATGTCTATTCTTAGAGATTGGATGCCTATATGTACTTGATCATTGAGCTAATTCATTCATCTAGTTTTTGCTTTGCATATTGCTTATGTCTTTGATAGTGTTGAGTGTGTGATTGTTTGATCTCTCATGACTCCTTGTGCTAGTACTCGCAATCTTCCACGATTGGTCCTAATTTTCACATATTCTAGACTTAAAAAATAACCATAATTATTAAATGCATATTACCTCCATAAGTAGATGCCTACTATTGTGCAAGGGCGATAACACCTACCCAAGTAGATACCTACCTAAGTAAGGTTAACCTAGGTGCACAATAATGCACTAAAATAATTAACTAAATTCAAGATAATAAATATGCAATAACAATTGGCCAAGTAAGTCAATAATAAAGTGCACATGAATTAAACAAATGAGTAAAACCGCCATGAGAATAGAGATGAATCTCAAACAAGATATAAAGAATAGAAGATTTTCATAGGGGAAATAAACAAGATAGAGAAACATGATTTAAAGCTCAACAAAGGCATTTAATGGGGCCATTAAATTAATTTTTTTGAATTAGTTAACAATTGAGGACATTGAAGGATGAAACAAAGAGCTAAGAGGGGAAAACTAATATAGGTGTCAATAAGTCCCACATCATCTTACATGTTTAGGAGTATGGTTATAGTGGTCCATTCAAAGATCCTACATTGTCTCACTTGCTAATTATAATGATCCATCTAGTGATCCTACACCACCTTTTATTCATTTGGAGCATGATTATAATGGTCCATTTAGGGATCTTACACCTCCTCCTTTGTTCACTATAGTGATCCATTCTATGATCCTACACCATTATCTTTCTCACTTTTTGTTTTGGGTTATAATGATCTATTCTATGATTGTACACCTCTTTTACATTTACATAGTGATTGTTGACATCGTTATGTAGTTTTTGTTCATGCTTACTTCATATTTTATCAATACTATTGATGAAACTTAATGATTACATGTTTGAAGATGGATCTATCATTACATGAAGCATTGATGAGACATCATCTATATCTATATCATTTTTATATGTGTGTCATTTACTTTCATGTGGTTTGCTTGCTTACTTTGACATACATGATTCATGGTAGTTCATATGCAAATCAAAGTGGGGGCAAAATGTAGAAGTGAAAAGTGCATCCCTAGTGGTTTTCTCCATTTTGTTTAGACTTTCTTTGAACCTTTATTGCCAATGTAATGGTGTAATACATTTGAATGGCATACTTTTGTGTGAGAGTTAGCATTCATCATTAACTTAAGTTTAACTTGACTGCTTATTCCTAGAGGATCTAAATTTGATCCTTAATTCCATGTTCCTATTCTTAAGTCAACTTTGCAAGTGCGACATTGAACCTAGTTCATGATTGCATGTGCAACCTTGACCCCATTTTCAAAAATAATTGTTAATTGTGAGCCCAAGTTAATTTAGTCTTAACTAGCCATTTCTTGTTGACTTCAACATGAAAAACATCATGAACTATTATTCAAAAAAGAGTTTTAAAGCACCTAGAATAATTACAACATCAACATTTGTATCCATAAGGACAAACACATAGGCATTTACATTCTACATGGTGTGCCTTAAATCATTTTAAATTGTCAAATTGGTACATAGGACTTGATTGTAGTTAAGACAAGAGATAGATCCCCCCTCCTAATAGAAGGCTCTATTGGTAGTTTTTATCATCACCTTGTTAAGATATTTGTAGGCAAGCTATTTTTTACAAAAATAAGCTATCAAGTTCAAGGCGTGTTTTTAGGTTTAGGGTCATAGTTTAAGGTCACAAATGCAAGGTTTAAGGTTGTACTTATAAGTTTTAATTGAGACATAAAACAAATAAATTTACAATCTATTAGAACTTGCCTCATACAATTTGATAGCTAATTTTTGAGATAGATTAGAGAACACAATATATTGTAAAATATTCCTTATCAAACATAGAGCTAAGAGTAACTATCCTTCTTTATCAAATTATTATTTATTTCAATGATTTATCTAAAACTAATTGATTTATCTAAATTAATTGTAATGCTAATAATTTTATCTAATTATTATTGTATTATTATCCTAATTAATTTATAGAAGGAATTCTACAATGAAATATTCACTCAATGTTTTGAGAATAAATAAAAGTAAAAACCTTGAACATGCAAATTCATTTATGACATTTGGGGCTTAGTTTTCTTGGGGCTTGGCCCTTTGTTTTTGCTCGTCTTTGTTTAAGACTTGGTCCTTTTAGACTTCGTGAGCATGCCTTCATACCACCTTTTAAAAAAAAAAAAAAATATTGTATCATTTCTCTATTATTTATTAATATAATGTTTAATAAAAAAAATATTCATTTAAAAAAAATCATTTATGTCCATCCTTTTAACAATAGGATACATTATGTCGTTAAGGGCGTGGTTCGATGGTTAAGTCGCTCGGTTGTAGTGGCGGCCACCAGAGTTCAAACCCCTGCTAGGCCAACGAGCTCGTAGGATTTATGCCTTTGCTAGACCAATGAGCTCGCGGGTTTGAAGTGTTCTTACTTGGAGATGAGGTCCCCCGTGTCATGTTAAAAAGTTTACTACGCACATTTAAAAAAAACAATAGAATACATTATGGAAAAGGCTTCAAAATCTATCCACAATATGTACAATGTAAAACCACACATGGCAATGAGAACCTTCATACTCTTTAACATTCCTTATTCCTGCCCTCCAAAAGGGTGCTTAAGACGCTCCAAGGTAGACTGCATTTTATCTTGAGCCACCTGTCCAGTCTGAATATTCATTTAGACAAAATAAGCACATAAAAGCGGTGAGTTGAACAAATATAATCTACTGAGGAACGGATTCTAGAACTTTAGAATTAGATAACTAATGAAAGTTAAATGCAATTGTTCTATTTAGTCTATTTATACATATGATTTACATCTCCAACTTTTTGATGGGTGAGTTCTACTTAAATAAGAAAAATTCAATATCAAAGACTTCGGGGGACAAACAGTCAAAAATAATTTAATTTTATACCTGTACCAATTGAAGATATGAACTGATCTAAATTATGTGAATAAATATAAGCTGGTTAAATATGGGCTGGACTTAGATTGTTAATAAGATGGTTACAGTCCATTGTAGTTAAACTTTCATATAGCTAAGAAAGTAAACAGCTAAAAAAAACTCTTCCCTTTCATATATACCAAGAAAGGGTATACAAAAGGGCTTACAAATTTTCACTATGTATTGCTAGTCCCAAACCCTTTGAACCATACTCAAGGACCATCCAAATATTCTTTTATGTTTTGATTTATGGGTAATTGTTTTTAAACGAAGCTCAGAATAGATGGAATTTTGAAAGGGCCCACACCTTTGCACAAACAGTCATATAAGTCGAGGAGACGAGTTTAACAAGACACAAAGTTAGGATAGCAAAGAACCTGCTAGAACAGAAGGAACAAGTCCAACACAACCAAGGAACACCTAAAAAAACAAGCCCAGAAGGAACAAGCCCAACACAACCAAGGAACACCTAAGAAACAAGCCCAAAGATGAACAGTAGCACCCTTGCTACTAAGAGGGGTAAACAAAGCGATGGAAAAAACCACCACAAAAGGTGGTTTGAATTCAAACTGCATTACAGACCTTTGTTTATGTTAAATAAATAAAAATTTATTGATTAATGAACTGGTAGTTGTTGATCTATTATAAAAATACTTAGCTCACATAGAGCTCACCAAGATCAATTTTTACTCATCAGAGACCAATTTTACTGCGAAAAAATTATAAAGAAAAAACAAATTTCTTGCTTGAACAAATAAATGATAAAATTATAACGATACCTTTTGGAAGAAGCTACCATTTTGTATATTATTCCTTTTGTTCGTGGGTTCTATGAATGGCAGCCTGAATAGACCTATGTTGAGCAGACGTAACCTTTTCAATTGCTGAGGGGTCCGTTCCTGAAGCTTTGTTGACCGCCGTGCCCTTGAAGCTCTGAGCAGTCTCTTGTGCAGCCCCTTACAGATTGGGTGGCCTTCTGCTGATCTTTGTTCCTCATCCCCTGATATAGAACATAACAAATTGTTATGATAAAGAACAAGCTTCCTTCCACTATTTGGAGAATTCATAAGCTTTGTTTATGACGATAAGAAGAGTTTAATTCATTACAGATAATAAGACTAATTACCTTAGCAGGTAGTTGCTGTGCTGCATCTTGTGGGAGGTCGTACGGTTGAGACATTGCTTGATGGTATGGATTATATATGAAACAAAACTTAGAAATCTTCAGCGATATGGAGAATAAATATCCTCCCTTTCCAAACTAAGCATTCGGAAATGTTAATGTTAGGGACAAACAATGAGAGGAGAAAGATACGAGAAAGATACGTGTTTGGAAACCAGGAGGACAAGAGTCAGAAATCTTAACCAGCATGTTTGCCGGATGTTGATTGGAAACTCGACTTTAATGAAAAATCTCCACCGGACTTGGCCCACTCGTGTCGCTGTCGAACAGTTCAAGGTTGGGTATCGGTGGCCAGAGAGTTTCATCTCTGTAAGTATAAAAAATAAATTCTTTGACGGCGATTTATAAAAATATATTGTTGTAATGGTGAATTTTATTTATTTATTATTTTTTGGGTCTCTTTGAGAGGGTTGTTTTTAATGTAATGTTTAATGTGTCTAATGGATTCAGTTTAATTGGTTAAAGTATTGATTTTTCATTGTGGAGACTGAAGTTTAAATCCCAAAGGAACATCCAATATGGAATTCTAAGTTATGACTCTTAGTCTTCCATAGTTGGCTTCTAGTGTGGAGGTGGTTTCTAAATAAGTAGATTTCTAAGTTGTGAGTCTTGGTCTTCCATAGGTGGTTTCTAGTGTGGTTGGTCGAAATGAGTTTGTATTAGTCTAATAGTTGTGTTTGTAAGAGCTTGTATTGGTCCCATTTTGATGCTTATATGAGTGGAATATTTGTAAAATGATTAGCAATATATTTTTTAAAATGTAGTGATCAGTTTGTAAATATGTATATTTGTGCACGAATGTTGGTAAATAATAAGAACCTTATTTGATTTCATCTTCATATATATTAAGGGACTGGTCTTTATTCTCTAATTTATCTATTCTTTATGTTGAGTCATTTTTGTGGGCACAAAATTAACTTGGGTCATATTCATGTTTGTGGAATGACTTCTAAACTTTTAAAATCAAAATTCAAAATTGGGCCATGTTCCCCTTTTTCTACTAGTTGTTACGAGCCAATTAAAACACAAAATATTTTAAATTGTAGTCTAGGGTGTTATATAAAAGGACAATCCCTAATTCATTATTACATATCCATAAATCATTAGAGGATTTCATTACACATTGCATCCTCATAAGAGCATAACATCAATAGTTACACATGCCTAGGCATATTGCATGATTGCCTATTGCCTATGATCATTGTTCCATACCATTGACATTATAAAAAGGTTTGACCAAAAAAGAACATTCATTGTCTAATAATATCCTAAATAGTGTCTATTGACACCACCCATTTATCTATTGGAAGTCTAGAAAACTAGGTGAAACTCTTAATTTGCAAACATTAGGTTCATTTTCATGGATTGATAGAAAAGATTCACTTCCGCACTTGTGAATCCAATCCTGGCCAAATTATAAGAAGGACCCAATTTATATTCTCTCATTATTCTTCTAATGCATGCCCAAGAATTAAACATTTTGAGTTATAGTTCAAAAATTATGATCAAAGCAATGGATGACTATCTATCAACTACTAAAATTAGTTAAATATTTTCACCTAGATCTTAATTACCAATTTTCTAATTTTTTGTCATATGATTTATCAGAGCTCTAAATTAGGTTAATTGAATTATTGTATCTTCCATATTCATTAAACCTAATTTTAAGTAGAACAAATATTTTATTTCTTTACATTTTTGGTGAACCTAAACTTCTTATACCCATTGGGATTTTGTCTTTAAGGTTTCTTCCTTTTGCATTAGGGCTTTACATAAACTTTCTTTAATTTCCAATCTTTTATTTTAGATTAAATGATTAGGGTTTGGATCCACACTTTATTTTTTCTTCATTGCTATTCTCTTCATTAAGGTTTTACATGTTCTTTGTTTGATCTCTATTTAATCCCTAAACCCTTTCTTTGTGTGTTATTGCAATATCTTTACCATGGATATCTTTTCCTCTTTGCTAGCCACATTCACTTCTTGTCTCCTTGTGCTTTATGATGATGATAACTCTTTTGTGGCCTATGATAGTGACCTAGCTCTCACCTCTATGAGTATTTGATAAATGTAGGAATGATATTATATGTGATGACATTACACCTTAGGTATTCATGATGTTGTTGTGCCTTGTGATGCCATTCCTTTTACATGTCATGATATCCCTATTTATATTTTGTTAGACTCATATTATTTTGATACTATATATTGTGAGGATTCTAGGGATATTGATTTATGTGAGCTACCTTCTTTTATACATGACAATGACACACTTTGTGTGGATAGTTCTTTTACATCTCAAGTTATTCATGTGATGATATTTTACCTTTTGATACATCAATACATGATGATGGTGTAACACTCAAATTGTAATAAGGACATTAATGAGTAAAAATAGACCTAACAATTTTTTTGAGAAACGATTACAACATGTAATAGTGTTGTAACATGAACACATATGCAAAAGTGTAGTCATCACACATGACTACACAAACACAAGCACCAAACATGGGTATAAGAGATTTGTAGGTGATACATAAGTATAGAGATGACACCATCTTATTCTATGAAGGGTGGTACACATCATGTTGTGGCACCACCACACAATATTAGAGGATTAAAATCAAGAAAGGAAACACAATAGTCCAAGGGGTTGAGCTTAATTGGTTAAATAATTGAGTTATCATTGTAGAGACCCAAGTTTGAACCCCAAATGGACATCTAATAAGTGTATTTCTAAGTTGTGACTCTTGGTCTTCCATTGTTGGCTTCTAGTGTGGAGGTGGTTTCTAGATAAGTGGATTTCCTAAGTTGTGGCTCTTGGTCTTCCATAAGTGGTTTCTTGTGTTGTTTCTTGAAAGGAGCTTGTATTAATCTCATGTTGATGCTCAATTGAGCATAATATTTGTAATTGGTTAGCAATATATATTAAAAAAATGACTCATTATTCTCTTATGATATTATGTTTTAAAAATTATGGATTGAGTTTCTTATGCTTGCATAATCTCTCTTTGTGTGTGTGTGTGTGTGTGTAATGCCCCACCAAGGAATCCTAGAGGACAACTCTAAAAAACATTTTTTTATTAGAACAAATAACAATAGAATGCACAACATAACATGATAATCTAAACCTAGGTCCTCTAGGGTTCCCCAACTGCGCTACTTACAAAGCCAACATCAAGGTTACTAGAACATTTCACCAATGATAAAATATAACATGAACGATATAACAAGGAAGGTTCATTTTAAAGCACCACATATATAATCCTATATTACTTACTTCCATATTGAAACAACTAATATTCAACCCTTATTAATCATTTTCTAACTAAGTATCATATGAAAGATACATTACTTTACAATACTCTTTACAAGATTAAATCATCAACAATTTTTACATTTTTTTACCATAATTACAGCAATGCTTTCCTTAGTGCACGGGAAAGATTATCAGATTATACCAATAGATGAAAGATGGGATACAATCCAATATGCAATTATCTGGTAGGATGTCACCACAATTAGAATAGGAACTGGAATCCACAGAGCAATGAGAAATCTTCTCGCACATGAACATGCAGCAAGAGTACCCAACGGAGAAATAGCACCAACCTCTCGACTAGGTCGAACCCTGAGGTCCACCCCTCGTGCTAGGAGATAACACTAGGTCCCACATCTAATAGACAAGTAGGAAACAACAGACTAACACAATCACGTGTAATGCATGACTCCAACACAACACCTTTAGAGGTAATTTAGATCATTGCCTCAACATCATAAAAGTAATTCCTCATTTTTGGTTTAATCTATCAAAATTAATTTTTAGTAAACCATTAGACATAATTTCCTCGAAGACCTAGTACATAATCAATCCTATAAACCAATGAATCTAGCTCAACATAACTTGAAACCCTTGTCATCAAGATAGAATAGAGATTTACTATCTACAACAATTTCAACAAGGAACTCTCTCACTCCTAAGGTATTGCCTATTAGCGACATATCTAATTATAATAACATATCCCATCTTCCTAATATAACATCCTTAATCATCATAAGATAAACATTCCCTTGAATGTCTAACCCAGCATCTCTAGTACAAAATATAGATAAAATTATACATTCAATAAATATATCCACTTTATTTAATCTATCCTATTTTATTAGAATCATACTACTAAGGATTTTTTTTTTTACAAATTTCATTATTTTCCAAGTCATAATCTCTTGAAAGAATAGCATGGTTACTCTAATTTTTTTAAGGACCAATGAGAGAAATAATATGTATACTATTTAATCATTCAAACCCCAAATTTACATTTTTAACAAAGTATATAATTTGGAATAAACATAGTATAAATTAATAAATTGAATAACTTCAAACAATAACAATACTTTGATCTTGGAACCTAAATTCATACCTTATGGCATTGAAATGTAAGAGTGGAGTAGATGTTATTCCATACTTTTGAAGAGAGGCTCAGCTTTATTATTACTAATCTACACGTTTAACCAATAAACATTCTACAAGCAAGTACTTCATAATCCTTGCTCTCTCTTACTTACTATTTAGCTTAGTCTCATGGTGGGTTTTACTTAATCTAAATTGTTTTAGGTGACAAGTTGACTTCTTCATGTGGAAAGTAGACAAATCTCAATGGCCTCTAGCCACCCATATGAGAATCTTGTCCATAAAGACATCCACTCTATCCTTTCTTTTGAGTCTAGAATAATCCACACATTGATTTATTATCAACCTCTATAATGATGAACCAAGCTGTGCATACAACAAATTTTGATGGCACTTCCTACGGCAATTTTTTTATATGGTTGAGGGGGGACAAAGTGAATGGCATTGAGAAAAAAAGTGTGACCAATAGATATTATATCATATTTTCATCAGTAAGAACTTTGCCTTGGTAAGAAAGTGATTGATCCAGGTCTTTGGGCTCAAATAATTCAAAGTGATCTTTCGTAGACATTGAAGAAAAGAAAATGAAAGTAAGAAAAGCATCAAATTTTATTTCAATTTTTTTGGAAAATATCAAGGTGACGACATGTAGGGTATGTGGCCTAGGGTTGTGAATCTATCCACTGCTGCTCTTCTAATGTACTTTGATTCTAGTGTTTGTATCACTGCATGCAAGGATGAGACTACGTAGAGATTTAAGAGCAATGGAATTACAAACAAAGTGCTAGTTGTTACCAATTTATACATTTAAACTAGATGTGACAGCGACACAGGCCATTTTGCCCTTAAATCACAAGGCGTGGTCTACTGTTCAATAGGACACCTCTTATGAGAGGAGAGCTTCAACATGTATTACATTGGATATCTTGGGTATTAATCTAAGAGTTGACCAGTTCTATTTCTATTTGAGAGTTCATCTGGTCATACGATGTGTGTTGGACTTATTTTTCATGGTGTGTGAACTCTGTTTTGTTGGCTTCCATACATTTTTCTTATTCAGAGCATGTTAATTTCATTCTATATGTTAAATATGATGTAAGAAATGTGGGAGTTTGTGTGAGTTGAGAAGAGCTTTATATATCCATTTGTTGATGAGAGTTAGAAGTATAACATTTAGCTCTTTACAGATCAGTTGAGACCTTTAAATTGATAAAGCTGTACTTTTCAATTAAACTGACAATAATAAACAAGTGATGCCACTCACTGATGCCATGTCAAACATGTCTATACTATTATGCCTTGTAAGAAATCTTGTAACAACATAGAATAAGAATATACTTAAATGCAAAGATGAAGAGTAGAATTGATGATTGAAAGGAAGCTAGGTGTGCAGAAATATCTTCCTACACTAATCTAATGAGGGGAGGAGAGTGCAAATTCAATTTTTTCTTTACAATTATAGCTATGTTAACCCACTAACAGAGATATTGCAGCAAACACATACACAAGAATGTAAGACAGAAGAACATAGATACAAGATATACGTGGGGAAAACCCTTATGGGTAAAAAATGCCACACTCTAAAACACAGCTCAAATGTATTCTGTAAACAAAGAAGGTTACAATACAATCATAGAGCCAATGCTCTTGCAGAAGTATTCGACACTCATATCTGAGATAATCTGGAAGCATAATAGTACTTGTAAAACTTGTAGTACTTCTCCTCTCCAAAGCTCTTATTTATAAAGAGAATACAAGGCAAAAATGGCTCAACATTGAGATGGGCGTCCAACATGGACTCATGGCCCAAAACCCATGCCTATGGACACTCGTCCAACACTGTAGGATGCGCCTGACACTTGTCAAGTCACCCCATCCCAAGGAGGTCACCTATTTCCAAAATGGGCTATGACAGATGCTCTTACGACTCTTACAACTGTCATAGAATCTGTCATAGCTATCATAACTTACAGCTGTAAGAGAATCTATCATACATAGGCTATAAATAGCATATTCTCTTACAACCTGTCATAGTCCACCTTGGGGCGCCCAAAGATACCTTTTTCAAAGATGCTTCTCGATACATGTCCATACCTATCATAGGAACTTCTATTTCTAACTCTTACATGTCATAACTTTGTCATAGGAATCTGTCATGACCGTTTTGGTCAATATTCCCTTACAGACATTCCAAGATGCTGAAACATGGAAAAATATTCCTACCACTAAGTGGGATGCTTATCTCCTCATGTGAGGAGAAATTTACATGTGGTCATATGCCATGTAGGATGACACATCACTGTGCCAACTCCCACAATATGACAACATAGGATTTGCATCCAAATAATACAATAGGCAATAAATGAACAAATACAAGGAATTACCAAGGCTGAGAGACCTTAATTCCCAACATTCTCCCACTTGTCAAACACCTTGTAAGAGCCAATAGAATTAATAGGATTTAACTGCTATAGGCTGAGAGGCCCATAGACTCTGAACACCATCTGAACTTCTCTATGCCCATTGACTTCGTCAATGTATCTGCAACATTCTTCAAAGTATCTAACTTCTCCAAATTTACCTTCCCATCCTCTACCATGTCTTGTACGAAGTGAAACTGTACATCAATATGCTTTGTTCTGGCATGGAAAGTTAGATTCTTTGCAAGGCAAATCGCACTCTGACTGTCACCAGAAATCATAATCTGTCCTACATCAATACCAATATCTGAACACAATCTCTTAACCCAAATGGCTTCCTTACAAGCATGAATTGCAACCATGTACTCAGCTTCTATTGTGGACAAAGCAACCATAGGTTGTCGCTTACTCATCCAACTAATTGCACAACCAAACATAGTGAACACATAGGCACTGGTGGATCTCCTGCTGTCAATGTCGCCTGCCCAATCATAATCCACAAATCCATGTATACAAACTGAATGCGGAGGTCCTGTAACATTACCATGATAACATATGGAATATTCAGAAGCACCTCTCAAATATCTGAACACTTGCTTAACTGCATCCCAATGTACCCATCCAGGATTAGCCATAAATTGACTAACGACTCCCACTGCTTGGGCAATGTCTGGTCTTGTGTAGACCATAGCATACATCAAACTACCAACATCACTAGCATAAGGTACTCTACTCATGTCCTCCACCTCACTAGGAGATTTTGGGCAATCATTAATAGACAACTTTGTCCCTAATGAAATAGGAACACACAATGGTCTACAATCTGACATGTTGAACTTGTCCAACACGGTCTTCACATACTTACTCTAGCTTAACCAAAGTTTTATGTTAGCTCTATCTCTTTTGATTTCTATTCCCATAATGTACCTGGTTGCACCAATATTTTTTATCTCAAACTATGCTAACAACTGAGACTTCAAATTAGAAATCATATTCTTACCATTCCCAATCAACAACATATCATCAACATACAATGCAATAATGAGAATGCGATCATTATCAAATTTGTAATACACACAATGATCTGATTTTGATCTCAGATATCCAATTGACAACACAAAGGAATCAAACTTCAAGTACCACATCCTAGGAGACTTCTTCAAACCATACAAAGACTTCTTTAACTTGCAAACCAAAATTTCTTTACCTTTCTCTATGTAGTGCTCTGGCTGTGACATGTAAATCTCTTCCTCCAAATCACCATAAAGGAAGTTGTCTTCACATCCATCTATTCTACCTCTAAGTCATAAACAGCTATAAGAGATAACAAAAATTGAATGGATGTCAGCTTTGGAACGAGAGAGAAAATTTTACCATAATCAATTCCCTCCACTTGTGAATACCCCTTCGCAACCAATCTAGCCTTGTACTTTTCAACACTGCCATCTGCACTGAATTTCTTCTTGAACACCCATTTGCATCCAACGGGTTTCTGTCTTTCAAGCAAAGGCACCAAGTCCCATGTTTTATTCTTCTCCAAATCTCATCCTCCACGGCCTCCTTCCAGGAACCTGTATCTTTCATGCCCATAGCCTCTTTCATAGTTCTAGGCTCATCAGTGTTAGTAAGTAAAGCAAAAGCACAACTAGAATCAAGTAATGAATAACCAAACCTATCAGGTTGCTTTCTTGTTTGTGTAGACCTCCTTAATGGCTGAGGTTGAGGTTTCACTTCTTCTTCTAAGCTTTCAGAGCTGCTAGAGCTCTCCTCATCATCAGGTCTCACAGGGTCTGTCAGTTCAATCTTCTCAGGGGTAGAAGGAAACTGAACCGCATCTTCTTTCTTTTCTGTTTGTTTTGGCTGTAGAACAATGGAAGAAGGTGTTAGCTCTATGAAGATAACACTCCTGCTATACAACATTTTTTCATCCATAGGATCCCAAAGCTTGTATCCTTTTACACTGACACCATAGCCAATGAAAATACATTTAACAGCCTTGTTCTCCAATTTAGACCGTTTCTCCCTAGGCACGTGCATATACCTCACAACTAAAAACATGAAGATGTCTAACTAAAGGCTTCTTACCAGACCACACCTCCATGGGTGTCTTGCCAACAAGAGCTGATGTAGGAGATCTATTTACCAGATAGCAAGCAGTGGCTATAGCTTCAACCCAAAACTTTTGTTCGAGGCTTGCTCCACTAAGCATACTCCTAGCCTTCTCCATTAGTGTCCTGTTCATCCTCTCTGCAACTCCATTTTGCTGTGGGGTGTATGGAGTTGTCTTATGTCTTTCAATCCCTTGCTCTTTACAGAACTTATCGAACTTTGCCGAAACAAAACTCACCACCGTTGTCAGTTCTCAAACATTTAATCTTTTTACTAGTCTAATTTTTAGCAAAGGCTTTAAACTCTTTAAACCGACTAAAGACTTTAGTCTTGCTTTTGATTAAATAAACTCATGTCCTTCTACTGTAATCATCTATGAAAGATACAAAATATATAGATTTGGAAATCAAAGGAACATTAATTGGACCAAACACATTAAAATGAATAAGATCCAACACACCAGAAGACTTGTGAGAACTAGACTAAAACTGAACATGGTTTTAATTTCCATATACACAATGTTCGCAAAAGTCAAACTTGAGATTACAATCATTTAACCCCTCAACAAGGTTTTTATTTTTCAAGGTTCTAAGATCCTTCTCATCAATGTGGCCATATCTCAAATGCCATAACATTGGGGCAAGTGCAAAAAGATGGGGGGCCAAAAAGGGGTCTTAAGTGGCCACTTTTTTTTCTAAAATTAAGAAATGCTGGCCTTGGATAAGAAATTGAGCATAGTTATACTCAAAATTTGGAGATGCAACCAAAACAATGTTTGTAGTACTCTAAGTCTACTTTCTAAACTACTATTTTTTTTTGAAAATGGTATAGATTAAGGGGTTCAAAAGAGGGAGCCAAAGACATTGGTGTTGTTTTTGTCAAAAAGACATAACATAGCATGTTTTGTGGCTCCCTCAAAAGGTCAACTTTTTTTTGGTATTTTAAAAATCACTTTGGTGAGAAATTAGCTAACAACATGTAGTTTATGCCCAATTTTTCTAATAATTTTTTGATGAATATTTGATTTTTTACTAATTTTCAAAGTGGACACATCCTAAAAAACAAAATTTTGGCCGTGCTACCCCTATAAATTTTGAAAACTAATTGAAAATTATTTATTTCTTTTTTTAATGTGTAGAATGGAGTCTAGTTTCTAAATATGTAATTTTTTTGAAATTTCAATGAATGGTTCATTTATAATGAAAAAAAGACCAAACAATGGTTTTTGCCCAAAAATGGACACACAAACAAAAGAAATTAAAGATGAAAGGCTTAACATTGTCAAAATGTGAAAAAAATCACATCCTCAAATAGCTAAGAGAAAGCCTAACATTACCCAGGTGTTCGATTTGTTTGACCTTGAAACATGTGTAAATTTGAGGGTTAGCACGAACAAAATTATGTGAAATCCTGTAGAATATGGAAAAACACGTATCTGGATATTGGGAAGGCACTCCAAGCCATTGGGTTGGAAATCCAAAGCAAATCCCAAGACTAAGGCTTAGGATTCCCAAATCAAAACATAATGTGAGAGCGTTATAATACGCTCGCATTATGTTTTACTTTGCATTTTTCCTTTTTCATAAAAGTTTGTGCATTGTTTGTCATGTTTGACATAACGTGAGCACGTTATAACGTGCTTGTGTTATGTCCCCCTTGAATCTTTTTATGTTCAAGGTTATTAATCATGTATGTATGTATGTATGTATGTATGCATGCATGTATCTATGTATGCCTATATGTATGTATTTATAGTGTCAAGGGTAGAGGAGGGTAGAGATGGGGTTGAGCTAGATAGGGGAGGAGATGGGTGGATAATGATTGAGTGATTAAGGTTTAAGGTTGAGGGTTGAGGGTTTAGGGATATGATTTAGAGTTTAGGGATAAGGGATTAGAGTTTAGGACCTTGAGGGATTAGGGTTTAGGGTTGAGGCTTTAGGGATAGCGTTTAGGGTTGAGGGTCAAGGGATTAGGGTTAAGATAGAGTGTTGAGGGTAGAGGGATTAGGGATAGGGTTTAGGGTTGAAAGTTTAGGGTTGAGGGATTAGGGTTTAAGGTATAGTTTTGAGGGTTGAGGGTTTAGGGATGGGGTTTAGGATTCAAGGTTTAAATGTTGAGGGTTGAGGATTTAGGGACGGGGTTTATGGTTTAGGGATAAGGGATTAGGGTTCAGGGTTTAGGGATGTACAATTAAGGGGTACCATAAATAAATTAGAATTTAGGAAGGGTTGGGAAAATTTTGTGAATCATCATGGGCTGGAGATTAGAGATTTTGTTGTGTTCAAGTACATATCCAAGTCATAATTTAAGGTTAAGATATTTCAAAGAATAGGGTGTGTGAAAAACATCAATGCTCTTCAGGTTATGAATACCAACATTGATATAGATAAAAGATGCCCTTCTTCTAACAGAGTATGCAGTTCAAGTTAATTGATGGGCAACAAGTTGTCGAATGAGTTGGTTTAATGGGCATGCCTCCTTCTTCAAAGTTATGCTTGGAGACTTTACACAAAAAATGGTAACTCTATACATTATTTTTCATTCTTTTATTTCCTCTACACTGTTAAGAACTTGTAAAATCTAATTATGTAATGTGTTTATGGCAGCGCATTCCTCCTGCATTTGTTTCATAGTTTATAGACAACACAGATGAACATATGGTGTTGCAAGGCCCAGGTGCGAAGGAGTGGGATGTACAATTAGGGGGTACCATAAATAAATTGAAATTTAGGCAGGGTTGGGAAAATTTTGTGAATCATCATGGGCTAGAGATTGGAGATTTCGTTGTGTTCAAGTACATATCCAAGCCATATTTTAAGGTTAAGATATTTCAAAGAATAGGGTGTCTGAAAAATATCAATGCTCTTCAGCTTATGAATACCAACATTGATACAGATAAAAGATACCCTTCTTCTAACAGAGTATGTAGTTCAAGTCAACCGATGGGCAACAAGTTGTTGAATGAGTTGGTTTAATGGGTGTGCCTCCTTCAAGGCCCAGGTGGGTAGGAGTGGGATGTACAATTAAGGGGTACCATAAATAAACTGGAATTTAGGCAGGGTTGGGAAAATTTTGTGAATCATCATGGATTGGAGATTAGAGATTTCATTGTGTTCAAGTACATATCCAAGTCATATTTTAAGGTTAAGATATTTCAAAGAATAGGGTGTGTGAAAAATATGAATGCTCTTCAACTTATGAATACCAACATTGATATAGATAAAAGATGCCCTTCTTCTAACAGAGTATGCAGTTCAAGTCAACTGATGGGCAGCAAGTTGTTGAATGAGTTGGTTTAATGGGTGTGCCTCCTTCTTCAAGGCCCAGGTGTGCAGGAGTGGGATGTAAAATTAAGGGGTACCATAAATAAACTAAAATTTAGGTAGGGTTGGAAAAATTTTGTGAATCATCATGGGATAGAGATTGGATATTTCATTGTGTTCAAGTACATATCCAAGTCATATTTTAAGGTTAAGACATTTCAAAGAACATGGTGTGTGAAAAATATCAATGCTCTTTAGCTTATGAATACCAACATTGATACAGATAAAAGATGCCCTTCTTCTAATAGAGTATGCAGTTCAAGTCAATTGATGGGCAGCAAGTTGTCGAATGAGATGGTTTAATGGGTGTACCTCCTTCTTCAAGGCCTAGGTGGGCAGAAGTGGGATGTACAATTAAGGGGTACCATAAATAAACTGGAATTTAGGTAGGGTTGGGAAAATTTTGTGAATCATCATGGGCTAGAGATTGAAGATTTCGTTGTGTTCAAGTACATATCCAAGTCATATTTTAAGGTTAAGATGCTTCAAAGAACAAGGTGTGAAAAATATCAATGCTCTTTAGCTTATGAATACCAACATTGATACAGATAAAAGATTCCCTTCTTCTAACAGAGTATGTAGTTCAAGTCAACCGATGGGTAGCAAGTTGTCGAATGAGTTGGTTTAATGGGCATGCCTCCTTCTTCAAGGCCTAGGTGGGCAGGAGTGGGATGTACAATTAAGGGGTACCATAAATAAACTAGAATTTGGGTAGGGTTGGGAAAATTTTGTGAATCATCATGGGCTGGAGATTGGAGATTTCGCTGTGTTCAAGTACATATCCAAGTCATATTTTAAGGTTAACATATTTTGTTGAAGCAATGGAAGAAAATCAAAATTGTAAGTCTAATTTAATTTATTTCAATTTTCAAAGCAGGCATTTGAATTGTAGCTTTACCTAGAAGATTGGTATAACAAAAACTTAATTATGTTACAAGCCTTTCTTTGAAGAACCCTAGACATTATGGACCCTATCATCTAGAAAAGAACATGACAGTGAATTCTGCCCCACCTTTCAAATCAGATATTTAGCTTTTTATTCAGTGAAAATGAAGTCACGCAATGTAAACCGACCATGCATACTAGTAAGATCAAATTCTCTACCTTTTATTCTTATTACTCTTACTTTATTAAGAGAAGAGTGTCAAAAAGAATGGGTTTAATTGTAATCTAACATAAGGCAAAGCAGTTTTGTTATTACATTTTTCTGAGGGATCTCTAATAGTCTAATATAATGCAGTCTTCTATAATATGAACATCTGCATTTGTGTGAATTCTAAGCTTTAATATAGTAGAGTATTAAATTAATGCAATCGGCTATTTATTGGGTTAAAATAACTTTGTTTTTGTAATGGTTTGGGAATGCAGGAGTTGCCAAAAATAGGTGAATGTCCTCTACAATTACCAAGAGAAAAAAGTTTAGTAGTTCTTGTGGATAGAGCCAGTAAACAATGGGAGATTATTTTCCTGTTTCACAACAATATACCTCCCCTAAGTGCGGGGTGGACAGCGAGAAACATAGATGTACCCCAATGCAAAGCTTTTCTCATAATGATCATCCTTATAATTTTAATTGTTAATTACTCACTGTGGATGTACCATACGCAAAGCTTTTCTCATAGTGTGTACACATATTGGCATAATGAACCCCAGATGGGCCATAAAAACATGCCATATAACATTACTAACATTAAAAAAGTTCATAGCCATTTTTCTGACATATTCTTGCAACTTAGATATCTTTAAGAGAAGAGTGTCAAAAATGATGGGTTTAACAACCTAACATAAGGCAAAGCAGTTTTGTTAGGTTTAGGGATAGGGTTTAGGCTTTAGGGTTGAGGGATTAGGGTTTAGGGTTGAGGGATTATGGTTTAAGGTATAGTGTTGAGGGTTGAGGGTTTAGGGATAGGGTTTAGGGTTGAGGGATTAGGGTTTAGGGTTGAGGGATTATGGTTTAATGTTGAGAGTTGAGGGTTTAGGAATAGGGATAGCGTTTAGGGTTTAGGGATGAGGGATTAGGGTTGAGGGATTAGGGTTGAGGGTATACAATAAATAAACTAGAATTTAGGCAGGGTTTGGAAAATTTTGTGAATCATCATGGGTTGGAGATTGGAGATTTTACTGTGTTCAAGTACATATCCAAGTCATATTTTAAGGTTAAGATATTTCGGTGTGTGAAAAATATCAATGCTTTTTAGCTTAGGAATACCAACATTGATACAAATAAAAGATGCCCTTTTTCTAACAGAGTATGCATTTCAAGTCAACCAATGGGCATAAAGTTGCTGAATGAATTTGTTTCTGATGGGGAAAACAACAATGATGTTGAATCAATGGAAGAAAATCAAAATTAGGGTTGAGGGTTGAGGGATTAGGGTATAGGGTATAGGGTATAGGGTAGAGGTTTGAAGGTTGAGGGATAATGTTCAAGGTTGAGTGTCCAAGGTTAAGTGTAAAGGGTATATAGGGTTTAAGGGTTTAAGGTTTGAGGGATTAAGGGTTTAAGAGTTGAGGGATTAGGGTTTAAGGCATAGTGTTGAGTGTAGAGGGTTTAGAGACAAGGTTTATGGTTGAAGGTTTAAGGGTTGAGGGTTGAGGCTTTAGGGCTGAGGGTTAAGGGATTAGGGTATAAGGTATAGTGTCGAGGGTAGAGGGTTTAGGGATAGGGTTTAGGATTTAAGGTTTAAGGGTTGAGGGTTGAGGCTTTAGGGATAGGGTTTAGTGTTTAGGTTAATTGAGACACCTAGATGACTAAGGATAGATGAAGAGGCAGATAAGGAATGACTGAGCGACCTAGAGAGGGGAGAGGTAGAGAGGTGAGTGGGAGATAGAGGTGAGAGATAGAGAGATGAGGGGAGAGATAGAATAAAATGAGAGAGTGAAGTTGACAACTTGAGGAAAAGATGAGTAAGGAGGAGGGAGAGAGGTGGAGAGGAAGGGAAATATCTAGAGAGCCCTGAGAGATATACAAGTGAGAGACCTATAACCTAGGGAGAGAGGGGTGAGAGAGATAGGGGAGAGATGGGGGTGAGGCAGATAGGGGAGGAGAGGGGTGGATAAGGGTTAAGGGTTTAAGGCTTTAGGGTTTAAGGGTCAAGTGTTTAGGGTTTAAGGGTTGAGGGTTTAAGGGTTGAGGGTTTAAGGGTTGAGGTATTAAGGGTCTAAGGGTTGAGGGATTAGGGTTTAAGGTATGGTGTCGAGGGTTGAACCCTAATCCCTCAACCCTCGACACAATACCTTAAAACCCTAATCCCTCAACCTTGGGGTTTAAGGTATAGTGTCAAGGGTTGAGGGATTAGGGTTCAACCCTCAACACTATACCTTAAACCCTAATCCCTCAACCCTAAACCCTAATCCCTCAACCCTTAGACCCTTAATACCTCAACACTTAAACCCTCAACCCTTAAACCCTAAACCCTTGACCCTTAAACCCTCAACCCTTAAACCCTAAACCCTTGACCCTTAAACACTTAACCCTTATCCACCCCTCTCCTCCCCTATCTACCTCACTCCCATGATCTCTCCCCTACCTCTCTCACCCCTCTCTCCCTAGGCTGTAGGTCTCTCACTTGTATATCTCTTAGGGCTCTCTAGATAGTTCCCTTCCTCTCCACCTCTCTCCCTCCTCCTTACCCATCTTTCCCTCAAGTTGTCAACTTCACTCTCTCATTTTATTCTATCTCTCCCCTCACCTCTCTATCTCTCACTTCATCTCCCCCTCACTTCTACCTCTCTCCTCTCTAAGTTTCTCAGTCACTCCTTGTCTACCTCTCCATTCGTCCTTAGCCATCTAGGTCTCTCATTTAACCTTAAACCTTAAACCCTATCCCTAAATCCTCAACCCTTAAAACTTCAATCCTAAACCTCATCCTTAAACCCTCAACCCTCAACACTATAACTTAAACCCTAAACCCTCAACCCTCAACACTATAACTTAAATCCTAAACCCTATCTCTAAATCCTCAACCCTCAACCCTTAAACCTTAAACCCTAAACCCTCTACCCTTGACATTATACCTTAAACCCTAATCCCTTAACCCTCATCCCTAAATCCTCAACCCTCATCCCTTAAACCTTCAACCCTAAACCCTCTACCCTTGACAGTATGCCTTAAACCCTAATCCTTCAACCATTAAACCCTTGACCCTTAAACATTGGGTAAACTTTTGCAAAAAAGAAAAAAATGCAAAGAAAAGAATAATGCGAGCGCATTATAACGCACTTGTGTTATGGATTTTTAAAAAGTTTTAAGAATTTGGCCACTTTTTGGCCCCCCATCTTTTTGCACCCGCCCATTGTCTTTTTAGCAAGAAACTTAGCTTCCATAGCATGTGCACTATGATCAAAACTAGTTACAACAAATTTCTTCACTGCTTGTTCAAATACTAGGGATGAAGTGAGTGCAACTCTTTTCTTCGAGTCAGAAGAACTATTGCACTGTGAAGTGCATGCCTCTAGATGAAATAGAGTACCTCTCCGAGTACCCTTCGCAAGCACCATATATCCTCTAGTCATCTTGCATCCATCCTTTGAAAGGACAACCTGCACACCTGCATCATTCAACATACTTACAGAAAGCAGGTTCTGTGCTAGGCCTGGGATGTGCATAACCCCAGTGATCCCCTTTACTCATCCATTAGGGAATTAGATTTAGACTCTTCCATGACCAACAATCTTTAGATGAGAATCATCACCCAGGTACACTCTTCCACCATCAAACTCTTCATACTTCATGAACCAACTTCGATGTGAGGTAATGTGGAATGATGTACTAGAATCAATCCACCACACATCATCAGATGCATGGGTGGCCAGGGCTGCGATAAAGGCATCACCATCGTCTTGCGACTTGTCAGAATCTAAATCAGGGGCAGTCTACTTTTTCTTTTTCTTTTCCTCTTTGTATTCCTTTCAAAAATGCCCCATTTTACCACAATTCCAATAGAGAGCCTTAGACTTTCTAGGAGATTTGGATCTCCCATGAGATTTGGATCTACCCTTTTCACCTTTCTTGTCCTTCTTCTTCCCTTTCTCTTTGGGTCTTCCACGAACCGCAAGAGCCTCTTTGGCTGACTCAGATGTCTTCCTCCACATTTCTTTAGATAACAATGAGGACACCACATCTTCCATCTTGAAGGTGGTAGTGGTGCTTCCGATAGGCATGACAAGATGATCCCACGAATTTGGCAAAGAACAAAGCAGGGTCATACATTGATCCTCCTCCATTTTCACACCCACATATGTCAATTGTGCAACAATCATGTTAAAAGCATTCATGTGGTCCGCAACAAATCCTCCATCTTCCATCTTTAGAGTGAACAACTTCTTTTTCAGAAAAAGCTTATTCACCAAGGACTTGGCCTAATAAACATCACCTAGCTTCTTCCAAAGGTCTTTCGTGCTCTTCTCCTCATGGACATTCAACAGGACAGAGTCAGCTAGAGAGTCTTATGTGACCCTTAGCCTTCTGATCTTTGAGGTCCCAATTAGCTTGTGACATTGCTGTAGGTTTTACATTGGATACAGTTTCCCATAGGTCACGATCAACAAGTAGGTCCTCCATCTTGAGTTTCCACAACTCCAAATTAGTGCCATTAAATTTCTCCACCTCTAATCTTCTGGATGTGGTTGCCATCTCCTTGCTGCAACAAGATACAGATTGCTCTGCACAACATTCCCACTCAACCTAAGATTAGCTCAAAAAACCCCTACCTAGCAGCTAGAACCAAAACTGGCCAGGCTCTAATACCAACTGAAAGGAAGCTAGGTGTGCAGAAATCGCTTCCTACACTAATCTAATGATGGGAGGAGAGTGCAAATTCAATTTTATCTTTACAACTACATCTATGTTAACCCACTAACAGAGATATTGTAGCAAACACATACACAAGAATGTAAGACAGAAGAAGAGAGACACAAATTATACGTGGGGAAAACCCTTATGGGTGAAAAACCTCACACTCCAAAACACAACTCAAATGTATTCCGTAAACAAAGAAGGTTACAATACAATCATAGAGCCAATGGTCTTGCAGGATTCTTCGTCATTCGTATCTAGAGATGATCCGGCAGCATAACAGTACCTGTAAAACTTGTAGTACTTCTCCTCTCCAAAGCACCTGTTTATAAAGAGAATACAAGACAAAAATGGTTCCACATTGAGATGGGTGTCCAACATGGCCTCATGGTCCAAAACCCACGCCTATGGACACTTGTCCAACACTGTAGGATGCTCCTGACACTTGTCAAGTCACCCCATCCCAAGGAGGTCACCTATTTCCAAAATGGGCTATAACAGATGCTCTTACGACACTTACAACCATCATAGAATTTGTCATAGCTATCATAACTTACAGCTGTAAGAGAATTTGTCATACATAGGCTATAAATAGCATATTCTCTTACAACATGTCATAGTCCACCTTGGGGTGCCCAAAGATGCTTCTCGACACATGTCCATACCTGTCATAGGATCTTCTATTTTTAACTCTTACATGTCATAACTTTGTCATAGGAATCTGTCATGACCGTTTCGGTCAATATTGCCTTACACACATTCCAAGATGCCGACACATGGAAAAATATTCCTACCACTAAGTGGGATGCCTATCTCCTCATGCGAGGACAAATTTACATGTGGTCGTATCCCATGTAGGATGACACATCACCGTGCCAACTCCCACAATATGACAACATAGGATTTGCATCCAAATTATACAATAGGCAATAAATGAATAAATACAAGGAATTACCAAGTTTGAGACACCTTAATACCCAACAATGATCAATGTTACTCATTATGTTTCTCAACAATATCACAACAAATCAATAATAGGTTTATATAATGAATACTCACCACTGACATGACTCCTGAGTTTCTCAATGTGTTTGAAAGATTTTTCCTGGTCTATGTCTAGTTTTATAAATGTCACATTGGGATAGCTTGTGCTTAAGTTTTCAACAAGAAGAGCTATTGTTCGTCATAGTCCTGACCAAATTGTAATAAAGTACGTGATTACAAGACCCTTGTCCTCTTGGACTTGCTTAGTGAATTTGACAACTCTAAATCTGAATTCACTACCAAGCTTTTAATGACCCTAAGGAAGCAGAAAAAAAATCTAGTATTTGTAGGAGAAGGGCAAAAGGGCTTAAGCTACCAACTAGCAGGAGTCAACAAAAAAGATAAAACAAATTTGGGCAATGAATGAAGTGTGGGTACACAACACAGATTTAAACACCTCTGTAAATATGAATACCCATGACCAATGCTCCATGGAAGTCTTGAACCCATTTTAGAATTCTGAATGTCAACCTTAAGGATCTTCAAAAAATAAATTAGCACATGCTATAGATGCACCACCATTTGTGCTCAACAGAAGGTCTCAAAAACAATATATATTTTTTTAACTACAGTGGTTACAAATAATAAACTTAAATGGATTTGTTTTCAAGGGCTACATAACTTTCCACGGGGAGATTGCAGAGGAGGTTAACACATAGATCTATTGCTAGGTTCATTTGCACAGGCCAAAGAACCCTACAAAGGAGCCATTCTCATGAGTCATCTGTTGGATTTAGGATAGACAACTGAGAGGGGGGCGGTGAATCAATTTTCCAAAGCTTTCTTCTAATTAAATACTTAAATCCACTTTGTAAATCAGCAGCATAATAATGAATCAATCATGGAAACATAATACATAAAATCAAGAGTAGAAAACACATTAACACATAAGACATCGAGATTTTGACGTGGAAAACCTGGTTAAGGGAAAAACCATTGGGTGATTAACCCAAGATTGTATTCTCTGTTAGAATAATAGAAAGAACAAAAAAGCACATGCCAATTAGGGCTCACTTCCTGAGCACACTGCTCACAAGAGGCCCACTGCCTACAAGAGACACAATGTCTACATAATAATAAGTATCACATACTTGAACTGAAGAATAGCACCTTCACCATGCTTGAGTTAGTTCCATTTAAGCCCAATACTTCTACTTTGCCTTTCACTTTCCTTCTCGCTACAACCCTCTCATCTCCACAAGATCCATTTGAAATGACTTTACAACTCCTTATTTATACAAGACATCGACTTATGGATAATCATCCAATTCAGCATACATTACAGAGCAAATACATAAATACAACATGACTAATTACAAATAGACTTCACGTGGATCAACAGACTATCGGCCACACAGATCTGAGACTTCAATCTTCATTTAGGAACATGCCAATCCTCACACAACATCTTCAAGATCATCCGCAGGATGTGTAACTCATCCGGTTAGCTAGAGTTAGGAAGCACACTATCATCCAGAAGTTATTCTTTAATTGCAAACTCAAACTCCAATGTGGACCACCAACATGAACTGGACACGATCCAAAGACCTCTATAAGCTTTCTTGAATCACCAAGAACATCCACACTACATCTGCTTATTGAAATCCATATCTCCTTCATTTGGAACCTCTAGAACATAGTCTGTCATCACTGTCACAATGGAATAGATGCTTGTAGACCTCCAGACCACAAACCAATTGAGTTGTCACTTCACATGGACTTCCTAAATAGTCCACCAAATTGCAGAATAGGATATTGCATTTCTAGATTTTACCAGACCTATCTGTATCACTCTATCACTTCTGAACACCTGCTAGAACTGATTTTACTTAAGTGGCCATAACTTCTTCAGATCTTCATTCTGACCTTTGAAATATTTTTTGGATCATCTCAAGACACATATCTACAAACCCTTTGAGGCACATCCTCTGATCTTCATCTTATCTTGGATCTTTACTGTTTTCACTGTTCTTCTTTGTTCCTGATATGACTAATCCTTAGCAAATAGTTCATCCAATCCTTATCATTAATGCAATAGGAGTATGTTGACATCAATGACAACACTGGTTAGGCTGATACTTGCAACAATCTCCCCCTTTGTCATTGATGGCAACATATGATGTGAAAAACTATTTTGACCATCAAGACAAGGACTTTCTCTCATTGACACAACTCTCCCTATCAACAACAACCATTCACATGTCTTCTCTTCCTTTATTGCTCCCCCTTTGATCAGTAACCATTTATTTTTCACATGTCTTCTCTCCCCCTTTGACATCAATGGAAAAGGGCATATACTTGCAACTCCAACACTTCAGAATCATACCAGCTGCTCCCCTTGAGTAGCAGCTCCCCATCATCAATCTGGACCACAAGATATGACTGTGATATCCACCGGACTAATGCACATCAATGCATCTTAGTTCATCAATGGAGGGGTAATAACCCCTAACTTCTCCTTGAGATACTCAAAAGAGTCCTTAGGTAGAGGTTTAGTAAAGATATCTGCAATCTGATCCTTGGAAGGTACAAACTCCAATCTGACCTCATTCTTGTTCACTTGCTCTCTCAAAAAGTGAAACTTGATGGATATATGTTTATTCTTTGAATGCAACATTGGATTCTTTGAAATAATTATTGCACTTGAATTATCATAGAAAATTGTGATAGGTTCCTCATACTCCACTCTGATGTCTCTTAGCATTTGTTTCATCCACAAAACTTGAGTGCAACTATCTGTTGCTGCAATATATTCTGCTTTTGCAGTGGACAGAGATATTGCCTCTTGTTTCTTGCTTAGCCAAGAAACCAATCTCTTTCCCAAAAAGAATGCTCCACCACTGGTACTCTTCCAGTCATCCACATCTCCTGCCCAATCCGCATCTGTATATGCATGAAGAGAGAAATTATGATCTCTAGGATACCGCAAACCATACTCAACTATCCCTTTTAGATACCTAAAAATCCTCTTGATTGCCATGAGATGAGATTCTCTAGGGTCAGCTTGGAATCTAGCAACAAGACCAACAACATTCATAATATCAGGTCTAGTTTGAGTGAGATACAACAATCCTCCAATCATTGACCTGTACTTTTTCTAATCAGTCTTAGGAGAGTTATCATCTTTGGTCAATTTACATTCAGTTGCCATGGGAGTACTTATTGGTTTTGACTCTTCTATCCCAAATTTCTTCAACAATTCTTTCACATATTTGGTCTAAGAAATGAAGATTCCTTTCTTAGTTTGAATGATTTGCAGACCCAAGAAGAAATTCATTTCCCCAAGCATGGACATCTCAAATTCACTTTTCATTTGATTTACAAATGTTTTGCACATACTATCTCTTCCTCCAAAAATGATATCATCAACAAATACTTCAACAATCAAGATATTTTCATGATTAATTTTGAAGTACAAATTACTGTCAGCAGTACCTTTGTTACAACCAATCTTTAAAAGATGCTTATCCAATATTTCATACTAGGCTCTTGGTGCTTGCTTGAGTCCATACAGTGCTTTCTTCAACTTGTAGACCATATCACTATGATCAGACAATTGAAATCCATCCAGTTGCTCAATCTGTACTTCTTCTTCCAAGTCACCATTTAGGAAGGTAGACTTGACATCCATCTAATACACTTTGAAATCCTTGAAGGCAGCAAAAGTAAGCAATAATCTGACTGCTTCAATTCTTGCCATCGGAGCAAAAATTTCTTCAAAATGAACTCCTTCTATTTGAGAGTAACCCTTGTAGACCAATCTAGCTTTATTTCTGATTACTTCACCAACTTCATTTAGTTTATTTTGGAAGACCCATTTGGTTCCAATCACATTCTTGTTTTTAGGTCTGGGAACAAGATCCCATGTGTGATTCTTCTCAATTAGCATAAATAGAAAACTTTTACCAGTACCAACTAAATGGAAGATATTACCTTTTGTTTGAGTACCAGATGCAATCTTTGTTCTGGAACTTTCAAAGATTTTGAATTTTCCATTCTTGAATCGGAGATCATAGCCTTTGTCCACCAACTATCCAACACTGAGAAGATTATTCTTCAATCCTTCAACATACAGTACATTACTGGTTTTGTTCTTTCCATCAAAAGAAATAGTTCCTCTACCTCTGATTCTACCAATAGAATTATCACCAAACTTTACCACTCCTCTTTCATACCTTTCCAAATCTATGAACTTATTTTTGTCACTTGTCATATGGTGAGAGCATCCACTATCAATGACCCAATCATCCTTTTCTTCAACTTGGGTGGCCAGAACTCTTTCTACAACTTTATGATTGATAGATTTAGAGGGCATTGGATCTTCTTCCTTGATGGAAATAAACACCCAATCACTTTCAAATTTGTTTCCTGTCTCTGATTCATCATCTATTACTCCTTCATTATCATCCTCTTCATGAACATAGTAACAATTCTCTTGGAACCTTGATCTATTAGGATTTGGCCTTGAAAATATTTCCAGACACGTTGAGGAAAAATGACCAATCTTATTACAGTTAAAACACTTAAAAAGTAATTTCCCTTCATACTTACTGGACCCTCTTGGTAGTCTTTTTGCAATAAGGGCTTCAAGTTGAGCAGTTTCTACTTCTTCTTCTTCCAGGTCTTTTCTTGCTTTTTCATACCATGAGAGTTTCCTTGAGGAGTTCTCTCCTAGATCAAACCTTTGTTTACCTTTTATAGAGGCACTGGATTTGAATGCAGATTCAATCTTCATGGGGGCATCTCCAAACTCAGTCAATTTAAATGCAGCTAATTTACCAACCAATTGATCTCTTGTGACACCTGAATGGGCTCTGAATTCTTCAATGGTAGCAACCTTGTATTTATAAGAAGCAGGAAGGGATCTGAGAACTTTTCCAACAATCTCATCTTCATCCAAGACTCCACTAGCACATCTAATGCCACAAACAAGCTCATTTACTCTCGGCATAAAAGTAGTGATATTTTCATCTTCTCTCATCTTCAGATTTTAAAATTTTCCTTTCAGACTCTGTAGCCTTGCACATTTAACATACTTGTCTCCTTCATTCAGAAGTTCTAGTTTTTCCCAAATCTCAAAAGCAGTTTGTAGTTCAACAACATTTGTCAGCTTTGAATTAGACAAGGCACTTAGAAGAGCTTCTTTAGTTCGCAGATTGTTTTCAGTATCTGTGATTTCATTTGTAGTTTTCGGGCCATTCTGTGGAGGAGTATACTTCATTGAAGCCATGGTCTAGAACTGCATTCCCATACATTGCGAGTGACATTGCATGTGAGTTTTCCAAAGAGTAAAATTGGTTCCATCAAACTTCAGACTATCCTTCTTGTAGGATGACATCCTAGATCTGCTCAAGCAGTTAAGCTCTTTTAGAGGAACTTAGCTCTGATACCAATTGTTGGATTTAGGATAGACAACTGAGAGGGGGGGTGAATTAGTTGTCCAAAGCTTTCTTCCAATTAAATACTTAAATCCACTTTGTAAATCAGCAGCATAATAATGAATCAATCATGGAAGCATAATACATAAAATCAAGAGTAGAAAACACATTAACACATAAGACACCGAGATTTTGACGTGGAAAACCTGGTTAAGGGAAAAACCATTGGGTGATTAACCCAAGATTGTATTCTCTTTTAGAATAATAGAAAGAACAAAAAGGCACATGCCAATTAGGGCTCACTTCCTGAGCACACTGCTCACAAGAGGCCCACTGCCTACAAGAGACACACTGTCTACATAATAATAAGCATCACATACTTGAATTGCAGAATAGCATCTTCACCATGCTTGAGTTAGTTCCATTTAAGCCTAATACTTTTGCTTTGCCTTTCACTTTTCTTCTCGCTACAACCCTCTCATCTCCACAAGATCCATTTGAAATGACTTTACAACTCCTTATTCATACAAGACATCAACTTAGGGATAATCATCCAAGTCGGCATACATTACAGAGAAAATACATAAATACAACATGACTAATTACAAAAAGATTGTTGGCAAGAGAGACTATATGGATTCATGGTTTTTGTCATTGATGGCAACAAAGGTCATCCCACATATCCGCAAGTCATAGTGTGCCTCCATTGGAAGTCAGAATGAAGATTATTGTGGTCCGGTGAACAAGAATAGAGCATGTGGCAAGGTTCGACAGACTGGTCCAGATCTCTCAGAAGAAGTATCTTGGTGCAGTGCAGATTTGGGGAAGTCAAGAGGACTACCTTGAGTAATAGATTCCAAGGATTTAGCCTCCGGTGATGGACAAGGAAAAAGATATGAACAGTTGAATACTGGATTCCTGAGTAACAGTGTGAACAGAGGAAGAACTGACTGACAGAACATCAGATTGCTTTCCGAATGTGTTTCTGACAGTGGTAAAGGTTATGAAGACTTGGATTATGTTTGGCTAACATGATTAATGATATCTACAAGTATATGCTTGATCCGCATTACTTGATGAGCAAGGATTTAGCCGACAGAACAGAGTTTGTGAGAAAATAGACTGTTCCGGATGCCGACTAGAAAGGTGATGAAATTACTTGTGCAGATATATATGCACGATGGATTTAGTTGTGAGAAGTGTAGTTGTGTATTGTTGTTGTGCGAATAAGTGCAGAGTAGAGCAGAAATAGCCAGAGAGATCCGGTATGTGAAAGGAAAGAATAATAAAGAGAAGAGGAAAGATGAAGTGCAGCAGATCAGTGTACTGAGCCTAACTGGAACTGAACTCCAGCATATGTGGATGCTTCCAATCAGTTCAAGTATTGTATAACATTCTTTTGTAGACAGTGTGTCTCCTTGTAGGCAGTGTGCCTCTTTGTGAGCAGTGTGCTCGGGCAGTGAGCCCTAATTGGCAAGTGCCATTTTGTAATTCCTTATTCTTCTAATAGAGAATAATCTTTGGGTTAATCACCCCATGGTTTTCTCCCTTAACAGGGTTTCCACGTCAAAAATACTGTGTCATGTGTTTCTCATTTCATGGTAATGTTTGTTTGTTTGCTTCAATGCTGCATTGATTAATAAGAAAGTTCAAAAGAAGAAATAATTAGGATAACTGATTCACCCCCCCTCTCAGTTATCAACAATTGGTATCAGAGCTAAGTTCCTCCTAATAGAGCCTAACAGCTTGAGGAAGATCTGGGAGTTCAAATGGATGCATATGGTTTAAGGGAGCAACTCAAGACTGCCCTTGAGGATCTTGAACAGTCAAACTCTGAAGTTAATGAATTAAAGGAAAGACTCAAACAGGCTGATGAATTCATGAGAGAACTAAAGGACAAATTAAGTCTCTCTATGAAAAAGAGAAAGGAGCTGCTCCAACAATTGGCAAGACAAAGTGAAGAAAGTAATACAAATGAAGAATTGACTAAGAAAACCAAGTTATGTGAAAAGTTATCAAAAGAAGTTATTATGGTAAGACATGAAATGGAATCAGGAGTTATAAAGTTTACTCAAGAGATTGAAGAGAAAAGAAAAGCTGAAGACAATCTAAGACAATCTCTTAAAGAGAAATTAGAAGATTGCCTCCAGATGGACAGGATTATTAGACATCTTGAATCTGATCTTGAAGATGCCAAAGATAATGAAGAAAAACTTGAGGATCAAATTGTCTCTCTCAAAAGAGATCTTCAAACAGCAAATGAATATAAAGAGAAATTCAAGATAAGTTCTGCTCAACTTGAAGTTCTTCTTAGAAGTCAAAAGAGGGCAGATGACAAGTATGGTTTGGGATATGAGAAAGGAGAAAGTTCTAGATCCAGTCAAAAGAATTTTGGATCAGAAAATCCAAGGAATAGGCCTAGAAGACCTCCGGTCAGATAGCCCAATGCTCAAAGATATCCATCCTTCAATGGATACTACCACAGTTGCAATCAATTTGGTCACAAAGCTAATCAGTGCAGAAAGAGAATGAATCAGACTAATTCATCCTTCTCCGGACAGTGCTTTAACTACAAAAGGTATGGACACAAGTCTCATGAATGCAGAAATATGCAAATAAACAAATCATTCAATGGTAGATGCTTTGCATGCAATAGAGTAGGTCATATGGCTAATCAATGTAGTCAAGAGGTTATCAGTCAAATATGCAAGGAAATATTATTTGCCAAATCTATAATAGGTCCGGTCATAATGCAAAAGTCTGCAGAAGCAAGAATCAGGACAAAAGAGGTCCGGTGTATAATCAGAATCAAGACAACGATAAATAAAAGATGAATGCAGATGAATTTAGGAATTAGATGAGCAAGATTTGGGTGAAGAAAAGTTCAGAGAATGTAGAGGTTGGATCCACACTAGACTTTGGTGCTGATATTCCTTCTGGAAATTAAAGGTGAGCTCTGGCTCAGGGGGAGACTCAAAGAAAATCCTGTTCCCCCAGCCAATCAAGTGGTGCCGGATGTGGCACAAGATGCGGAGTAAAGGGTTTGTAGATATAAGTCTTGAGATGATCTCGATAAGATTTCAGAGGTTCGCATGAAGATGTCAAGAAGTTATGATCAATCAAGTAAGACCTGTTCCGGGAGATGCTCTGGAATGACAGAAGATACAAAAGGGTCCGGAGAGATCCGAAAGCGCATTGTCTTATTCTGTGGATTGGATAGAGTGTTTAAGATGTCCTTGTGATGTGTCATCTTGATTTGTTCATGGTTGGAAGATCTGCATGATGTTCATAGATCAGGACTGATCCGGTTCTTCAAGTTATCCGAATAAGGCAAACTGGAATAATGTAGGTCGAGCATTTATTGCCATTAGATATTAGGGTTTGCAGAGCAATATAAGGGATTTGTCATAAATCACCTGCTCATTCTGCACTCAAGAAGAAGTGAAAGTGGAGCTCTACAACAAGATTCATCAAGTTCACCAAAGATCTCCTGCCGAAGTCATTACATACAGAAATCAATCCAACCACTCCATGTAACCGAAGGCGCATAAGGTATTTTCTGTTTTCGATATCTTACTACAAATCTTTTGAGAAATGGCTACTTCGAATATAGTAAAGATCTCAGATAGGCCCCGACCTGAATTTAAGAAACACCCATACAAGTCATTGGAGGTAGATCCCTTAGGAACATTCTCTAGTGTTCCTCATGGCATTTTACACACAGAAGACATTAGGGTTTACATACATGCAAGTATTGAGGAATTCGGGGAATTCAAATTGAGAGATTTCTATCACAAACAACTGATAGACAATGCTTTTGAGCTTAAACCAGAGTATAAGGGTATCCAGAAGAAATAGTTTGATCAATTCATTCATTTCTCCTGCTTTGAAGAAGATGAATGGGTCTGGTATGTATTGAGTAGGATGCATGACAACTTCCTATGGCTGGATAGACCCTGCAAGATCACAAAAGAGGCAATTAGGGCAGTGATTGGTCTATACTCTTCCGGAGGGATACCTATCCTCAAATCTGTCAAAAATAACATTGTAACTGAGGCCACCAGATCAAAATTTGATAAGAGGGCAATGACCATTGAAGATATTTCTGATCCGTATATCAAGTATGCATCTATGGTAATAGGATACAAGATTTATCACTCCAGTAGGGAGAATTTTGTATCTGGAACTGTAGTATACACTGCCTATGAGATGCTGAGGAAGAATGTAGATTATGATCTTTGTGAACTTCTTTTAAGCCAATTAATGGAAAATATACAGAAGATCAAAAAGGACAAAAAGAATTCTTTTAAGTATGGTACTCTTATATTATGTCTATTTTTCTATTTCATGAATGAGCTGCCCGGATCAAGTGGATGGGTATGGCAGAATGACAAACCTATAGCAGTCCAGATCAGAGATTACTTACATGGACTTGGGGATGCCAAAGCAAGAAATACAGCTCTGTGGGGATACTTCAAAAACTTCCAGAGTATGATGCAAGCAAGAGAAAGAATCCCCCAGTCTCTTGTTGAAAAATACAAAGACTCAGTCTGGTTTATGGTTGATACTGATTAGTGCCTAATGGAGGCAGTTGAGCCAAGGATAGTCTGGATCATGCCCATGGGGTATGAGGTTGATGAACAGATTGTGGAACTGCATGTTCAACACATGCTTAGTCAACCTAAAGATCCAAAAGTAGAAAGGTTTGGAACCTTTGAGGAGCTGAGTGTGAAGATCCATGTGGAACTCAGAGAACCTGAGATAAAAAGGAAAGTAAGAAAAGAAGTTGAACATATTGCCCAAGGCCTAGGCATCCCAAAGGAGGCACTTGATGCCAACCGGGAAAAGAGGAGAAAGGCTGAGGAAGAAAAGAAAGAGGCATAAAAGAAAAGTAAGAAAAGTGCTCTGGTGGAAACCTCAACCCGGACCAGATCATCAAAAGGATCTACACCTGTCAAAACTAAAAGCTCAAAAATATCTAAACCGGAAGGTCAGATATCCGGTAAAGGAGAGAAAAGGTCTAAAATAAAAGCCACAAGGGCTTATACAAGTCAGAAAGATGAAGAGGAAATGAAATTAGATGAGGGGGTAAAAAAATAAAGAAGCAGAAGAAGAAAGGATCCGGTAAACCCTCCACAGGCCAAGACAAGGAAGAAATGGCAGAGGTATTTGTTGAAAAGCCCACCCTGTCTCTAGAGAGTGTAATCAAGTCAGTCACAGTGGATGGAAACCTTCAACCAATGACTAAATTCTATGATGACTACAATGAGGTTGACCAAAAGATTCTGCAGGAAGCCACAATCAAGTATCTGAACATATACAATAAGGCTTTCATTGAGATTATATCTCTAATTCCTAAAAGCCTAGAAAAGGAATTAGAAATAAGAAAGAACAATGCCCAGGCAAAAGATCTTGAGATCCGGGAGCAGATAGCTATTCAGCTATATCCTCAAATTGATCCCAAGACAATGAACATAAAATTCAAAGACTGCAAATATGAGTTCAGGAGTAAAGCAAGGATGAATCAACTCATGCTTGGTGAGACTGACAAGGTGGCCATAGAGACAGAAGAGATCCTCTGGAAGGCCTTCAAAAGGTTTAATCTTCCTGTTGTAGAGGACTTGGGTACTGATCCCTCATCCACAAGTGCTGCAGAAGAAACTTCTGAGAAAGCAACAGAAGAGATGGGCCCTGAACAAACCAACATTTCTCCTCTGGTTTCCCCTACAGTCTCCGAATCCAAAGAAGAAGAGAAACTACTGGAGAAAGAAGCAACGGTAAAAGAAAAAGAAGCTGACAGTACCAAGGGTGCAGAGAAAGAGAAGACTCCAACAGAGAAAACCACAACTGATAGTGGTAAGAATGTGGAGAAAGAGAAAATTCCAAAGGACAGTTCCAAGACTATAGAAGAGAAGAAACATCTGTCTCCGGCAAGAGACAATGATGTGAGACCACAACACACACTAGTGGAAGACTAAACTCAAGAAAGGAAACATAATATGATTCATTATTTTCTCCATTATATTTATTCATCAATTGATTATTTCAATAAACAAGCAAAAGAGAGATCATTACATGATAAGCACATAGTTAATTCATTTATCTTCCTCACAATAATAATAGCAATAATGAGGGGAGAGAGAGGTGGGGGAGCTATATGTTCTAATCATATTTTTTACCTTGAATAAAGATCAATCAAGAAATAAATATAAGGAGAGAGACTACTAATGCATAATAAACCAATAAGGTAGTTCTTTCACAACATCATCCTAAAACAAGCATAAGAGGAAATACTAACATTCTCTAACTTGAGTTAATCCACAAGACCTAATTCTTTTCATAATGCCATTAGAAATCATATACACAGAGAATGTGTGTGTGTGTGTGAGAGAGAGAGAGAGAGAGAGAGTGTGTGTGTGTAGTGCCCCTCCATTTTCACTTTGGTTGTGCAAATAGTCTGGCTAAGGAACCTAAAGATGAAGATGGAACATGAGCTTCTATTAGTACTTTTGTGGGTATGATGCATATTGTTATGTTATTATTATTATGCAGAGATTTATTTGGATACTTGAGTGATGCAATAGTATGTTGTTAGGATAGGTGGAAAGAGCTGTATTGTACCATTGAACATATAGGGGACATATGGGAATGAGATACTAATGTTAGAGTTCCTTTCCAAGTGCTTTGACTATTAAGAATATGTGCTCTAATTGGTATGCTTGAGTGAATAGATACTAGGCTACATCTCCACCTAAATTGGTAGGTTTGACCGTACCTTAAAACCCAATGGATCAATTGATTAGAGATAGCACTTGGTCCCTTACCCTAGCCATCATCCTTGAAGAGGATAAGTATCTAGTTTGGTACCTTGTCAGTGTGGTTAGTATGTCATACATAAATCAGGATTTCTCGAAGTATATTAACCTTAACTTGCCTCATCTGGTATATTAACCAACCCTAACCTAAAACTTAATATCTAGTTCCACTCTACCTGTCTTCTGTAGACTAATCCACATATGCAATCCTATCCCTTAGAATGAAACACATGTGAATCCTCTTACTCTCCATTCAAATTTAAAATATCTTGCTTCCTGGGAAAACATTCTTGAAATGTGAATGTCATTCCATTAGCTTGCACACAAGGGCTCTCAAAATAGTAGTTTAATAATAAAAACCTAAATGATAGAGAAATTCTACAAAGATGGGGTAACAAGAAAGTAAATATCCCAAAGGGGATTTTCACTAGGAATGAATTTTGTGTAATGGGCATGTAAAAAGGATAAACATTATAATCAATCAAGGGTAAAACCAAAAAAAAAATAGAATGTACAATGGAGATCTAGGCCTTGGGTACATGTATCTTCCAACCAAAAAAATACATATATGGATTCTGTCGTATTGCTATCTGTGTTGTACAATATAGTTGACAAAAGATAAGAGATCTATCTTATGGTTTACACTAACTTCATGTTATGAATCAAAAGGACTTGGAGTTATCTAACATGCTTATCCTTGGAAGGGGATAAAATTCCATAAAGAAATGGTGTTCCAATACGTGCATGTTGACCTAGAAGATTCGATATCAATAAAACCCACCCGCATGTGATGTGCTAGTGGCTTATATGTTGTTTGAAAATATACATAATGGTTCATCTGGGAGATGTTAACTAAAGATAATGGTGGTTGAAAGTTGTGAACATAGATTGGTCACTTGCATTAGAAGCATCACAAAAGCCTACCCTAAAAAGAGGTCTTGTTTAGGGAATAAAGAAGAGAAATGCAGCTCAAAAATGTAAGAGATATATACATTTTTAGAGAAGATAAAATATCAAGTTGATAGGATTGGAGGTTGAGAAACACGGATGGTCTCAGAGATGGCCGCCTAGCCAAAACAAACGTGCTTCTTGGTTAACATTTTCTTCACATTCTTCATCACCCAGCATGTGTCCATGCACCTTACCAACTACATTTCTTGGAAGTTTCCAACATTTTAGTGCTGCCCTGTCTTCTTTCCTATCCATTTAACAAGATTTTCATAATTAGAATTTTCTTCCAATCACTCCACCCATAATCGAGTCTCATCCCTTTCGCTCCATTCTACAAAGCAGAGGATAGAACACCTTCAAGATTATAACAGAGTCATGGTGGATTCACAATGAATTTATCCAACCAACGAGGACATAGAAAAAGGCACACGGATGAGCCAGCGGCCCAGTGTTCCTCTGGCTCCCAAATTGAGCCTTATGTCTGAGAAAGGAGATCCAGCTGCTAATCCAGGCCAAATTACGTAGATCTTTTGGTAGTTTCAACAACCTCAGGTTTAGGTCTAATTCCAAGTGGATGACTCATGAGAATGGCTCCTTTGTAGGGTTCTTTGGCCTGTGCAAATGAACCTAGAAGCAAATCTAAGTGTTAACCTCATCTGCGATCTCCCCCTAGTAAGTTTGGTAGCCCTTGAAAACAAATCCATTTTAGTTTATTATCTATAACCATTGTAGTTCATTAAAATATATTATTTTTAAGACCTTCTGTTGAGCACAAATGGCAGTCCATCTGTAGCATGTGCTAATTTATTTTTAGAAGATCCTTAAGGTTGACATTCAGAATTCTAAAATGGGTTCCAAACTTCCACAAAGCATTGGTCATGGGTATTCATATTTACAAAGGTGTTCAAATCTATTTTGTGCACCCACACTTCATTCATTTCCCAAATCTGTTTTGGCTTTTTTGTCGACTCCTACTAGTTGGCAGCCCAAGCCCTTTTGCCCTTCTCTTGCAAATACTAGAATTTTTTTCTGCTTCCCCAGGGTCATAAAAAGTTTGGTAGTGAATTAAGAATTAGAGTTCTCAAATTCACTAAGCAAAGCCCAAGAGGACAAGGGTCCTACAATCACCTACTTTACTACAGTTTGGTGTAGACCATGTCGAACAATAGCTCTGCTTGTTGAAAACTTAAGCACAAGCTATCCCAATGTGACATTTATAAAACTAGACATAGAATAGGAAAAATCTTTCAAACACATTGAGAAATTTAGGAGTCACGTCAGTGGTGAGTATTCAATATATAAACCTATTATTGATTTGTTGTGATATTGCTGAGAAACATAATGAGTAACATTGATCATCAATTCTACTCTTCAGCTTTGCATTTAAGTATAGTCCTATTCTATGTTGTTACAAGATTTCTTAGAAGGCATACTAGTAGAGACAAGTTTGACATAGCATCAGTAAGTGGAATTACTTGTTTATTATTGTAAGTTTAATTTAAAAGTACAAATTTATCAATTTAAATGTCACAACTGATCTGTAAAGAGTTGAATGCTATGCTTCTAAATCTCATCAACAAATGCATATATAAAGCTCTTCTCAACTCACACAAACTCCCACATTGCTTACATTATATTTAACATATAAAATGAAATTAACATGCTCTGAATGAAAGAAATGTATGGAAGCACACAAAACAGAGTTCACACATGATGAAAAATAAGACCAACATGCATCGTACGGCTGAATGAACTCTCAAATAGAAATAGAATTGGTCAACTCTTAGATTAATACCCAAGATATCCAATGTAATACAGGTCAAAGTTCTCCTCTCATAAGAGGTGTTCTATTGACCAGTAGACCTTGCCTTTTGATTTAAGGACAAAATGGCTTGTGTCACTGTCGCATCTGGTTTAAATGTATAAACAAGTAATAACTACTACTTTGTTTGTGATTCCATTGCTCTTAAATCTCTATGTAGTCTTATACTTGCATACAGTGATACAAACACTAGAATCAAAGAACATTAGAAGAGCAGTAGTGGACAGATGGACAACCTTAGACCACATACCCTACATGCCATCGCCTTGATATTTTCCAAAAAAATTGAAAGAAAATTTTATGTTTTTCTTACTTTCATTTTCTTTTCTTCAATGTCTACGAAAGATCACTTTGAATTATTTGACCCCAAAGACCTGGATCAAACACTTTCTTACTAAGACAAAGTTCTTACTAATGTAAATATGATATAATATCTATTGGTCACACCTTTATTCTCAATGTCATTCACTTTGTCCCCCTTCAACCATATAAAAAAATTGCCCTAGGAAGTGCCATCAGAATGTGTTGTATATGCAGCTTGGTTCATCATTATAGAGGTTCATAATAAATTAATGTGTGGATTATTCTAGACTCAAAAGAAAGGATAGAGTGGATGTCTTTATGGACAAGATTCTCATATGGGTGGCCAGAGCAAAATCCATTGAGATTTGTCTACTTTCCACATGAAGAAGTTGGCTTGTCACCTAAAATAGTTTAGATTAAGTAAAACCCACCATGAGACTAAGCTAAATAGTAAGTGAGAGAGAGCAAGGATTATGAAGTACTTTCTTGTAAAATGTTTATTGGTTAAACGTGTAGATTAGTAATAATAAAGATGAGCCTCTCTTCAAAAGTATTGAATAACATCTACTCCACTCTTACATTTCAATGCCATGTGGTATGAATTTAGGTTCCAAGATCAAAGTATAATTATTGTTTAAAGTTATTCATTTTATTAATTTATACTATGTTTATTCCAAATTATATACTTTGTTAAAATATATGTAAGTTTGGGGTTTTAATGATTAAATAGTATAGATATTATTTATCTTGTTGGTCCTTAAAAAAATTAGAGTAACCATGCTATTCTTTCAGGAGATTATGACTTGGAAAATAATGAAATTTGTAAAAAAAAAATCCTTAGCAGTATGATTCTAATAAAATAGGATAGATTAAATAAAGTGAATAGATTTATTGAATGTATTATTTTATCTATATTTTGTACTAGAGATGCTGGTTTAGACATTCAAGGGAATGTTTATCTTATGATGATTAAGGATGTTATATTAGGCAATACCTTAGGAGTGAGAGAGTTCCTTGTTGAAATTGTTGTAGATAGTAAATCTCTATTCTATCTTGATGACAAGGGTTTCAAGTTATGTTGAGTTAGATTCATTGGTTTATAGGATTGATTATATACTAGGTCTTCGAGGAAATTATGTCTAATGGTTTACTACAAATTAATTTATATAGATTAAACCAAAATTAAGGAATTGCTTTTATGATGTTGAGGCAATGATCTAAATTACCTCTAAAGGTGTTGTGTTGGAGTCATGCATTATCCGTGATTGTGTTAGTCTGTTGCTTCCTTCCTATATTGTGGATGTGGGACCTAGTGTTATCTCCTAGCATAGGGGGTGGACCTCAGGGTTCCACATGGTCAGGAGGTTGATGCTATTTCTCTATTGGGTACTCTTGTTGCATGTTCATGTGTGGGAAGATTGCTCATTGCTCTGTGGACTCTAGTTCATGTTCTAGTTGTGGTGACATCCTACCAGGTAATTGCATATTAGATTGTATCCCATCTTGCATCTCTTGGTATAATCTAATGTAATCTTTCTCGTGCACTAGGGAAAGCATTGCTATAATTATGGTAAAAAATGTAACAATTGTTGATGATTTAATCTTGTAAAGAGTATTGTAAAGTAATGCATCTTTCATATGATAGTTAGTTAGAAAATGATTAATAAGTGTTGAATATTAGTTATCGCAATATGGAAGTAAGTAATATAGGATTATTTATGTGGTTCTTTAAAATGAACCTTCCTTGTTATATCGTTCATGTTATTTTTATCATTGGTTAAATGTTCTAGTAACCTTGATGTTGGCTTTGTAAGTAGCACAGTCAAGGAACCCTAGAGGACCTAGTTTTAGATTATCATGTTATGTTGTGCATTCTATTGTTATTTGTTCTAATTAAAAAAAAATCATTTCAATAATTTAGCCTAGTTTAGAGCTATCCTCTGGGATTCCTTGGCAGTGCATTGCACCTGGTATTAGAGCCATGTTGCAGCACTAGGATCTCTGGTTAATGTTGTCACCCATGTCTAGTTATATTAATTCTTCTTATGCATGTGATAGGGACTCTTGTGTTGGATACCATGTTTTAATCTAAACACCCAGCTTGATGTGTTGGATAGATGATTAGACACCTTGTGTATTCTCCTGTTGTGTGTGATCCCTTGGATGCGTGTAATTATTGATCCTCCTGGTGTGGCCTTGATTCATTTCCATGACTTTCAATTTCTTAAAAGTGCAAATTTAGTTTGGAATGTATGTTATATGGTTTTAAAAGAAAATCCTGGCCTAAATGTCTCATCCCTTTGTATGTGCTCCTAGTTGGTAACAGTGTTTACATCCATATGTGGTTCAATGCATTTTCATAATGATAAGAATATGTTGCTTGTAAAAGGGGTTGCTTGGTTAGACTAAGGAAAAGCACCTAGGTAGTTAATAAATGAATTATTGGTTAGTCTTTTCATGATTGTTACAATATATGCAAGGTGGTGTAATGGAATATTGATCATGTGTTTAATTAAGATTAAGTTCAAGAGAATGCACGGGATTGTGTTTTGGAAGCAATTATGTGAATCCTCTTGTTCTGTGAAAATTTATATAATCTTTGATGAAGAAAGAGTTGACCTACAGGAAGAAGCAAGAGTTAAGTAGAGGGTTATTATCATTCGTTTGTGAATGTGGAACTTGTGTACAATTTGTTGAACTCTGGATGCATATATTAATGATTCTTGGATGCATTTAGAAAATTCATAGTGCTTATGTAAAACTCTTATTGTGTGAAGAAAAGTTAGTTTGCATATGCATATGTTATGAGGATAGAATGTTAGACTGAAAGAATAAAAGTGAATGAAAATTTGTTAAGTGGAGTTGTCAAGTGATCATGATGATCATGACGTTGATATTTAGCATCATGTGATATAGGAAAATAAATGTACCCATGGTATGTGATCTTTTGAAAAGGAATTGTGTATATAAATGTTACCCCCTGTAAATGTGAGAAACCAGTAATTGTGCATTGGTTGAGTGTTGTGAATACCCTATACTTACTTTGTGTGCCCATGGGATGGTGATACTGTGTACCCACCTATGGGAAATATGTTGTATTTTAGGTGTGGGATTAACCATACCATCATGTGTACTTGTATGTTTGTTACCTAATTGAGGGCCAACCCATGTGTGGTTGAGAATTATATATAAGACTAGCCAAAAGTTAGTTTCATAGATTCTCTTCTTTTGGTTCTCTAGTCCCTTAGTCCATGAAGGGGTAGTAGTAGCCACAAAGTTCCTTGGGTGGAGTGTATAGCATATGCATATTGTGGCACAGAGCAATCCCCATTCAACCGATCCCGAGGAAAGTACTCACTACTTCCCCTTATGATAGATCAGGGTACTTGATTCATATGTGTTAGCCTAATCCCCACACTTTTGAGTACAACAGCATTGGTTGGTTAGTATATTCCTAGCTTCTTGTAGGGGCATTGAGCTGGCAGGAGCGAGTCAACCTCGTCTGTATGAGAGGTGAAGCTTGAGTAGGCCCATATTGATATACTCATAAATATGCATTATATATACTGTATCTGCATGTGTTCTCACATGATGCAATGGATACAATGCCACACCTCACTGATGTTCTGACACAGTGCTGGTGATGATGTCGTGTTGCCATTGGTAGTGAGTTGGGATCGAGGACACGATTCCACATGCATAGACACATGAAGGTGTACTATGAGATTGTGTTATGATAGCCTACTTGTGTGATGAGTGTAATGGGGCCTCGTACACTTGTAGAGGGATAATCATGTTTGTTTTCGATAATGTTTGGGTCAGTTAGCATATGGGTATGTCCTAGCCATGTATATCTCTAGCTACGGTGAGTACCTACATGTGCCTTCTCCACGAGATGTCACTATGTGGGGTGTGTCCTATGCGTGCCTACTTCTGTGGAGCCACAGACACACTGGCATGCGGCATACGACCAATATGTGCCTTCTCCAGCTGGTGTATGACTATGTCACACTGAGACATGATGCGAGATATGGTTGAGGTGCACATTCAATGCGAGCAGCCAAGGAGTACATGGGCCATGTGGCTAGACCATGCTGCATGACAACACGAAGTAGGGTGTAGCTGAGGAGCACACTTTGAGCCATGTGGATGGCGTTCTCACTCTACACCACATGAGGGCTACTACTATAGCCTGACGTTGTTCCCTTCTTCCTTGTTTGGTGGCTAGTATCTAGTTACATAGTATTATACAGTGCAATTTTGAAGATTATGGACTTTCTTTATTGTTATTGATGATTTTCTATTGATTGTGAAGGCCAGCACTTTGTTTATATTTGATTGTGATGGTTTAGCCACACTTTGTGATCTTATTTGCAAGTATTCCTCATGGTTACATTTGATTTAGTGTTGAAATTGTGTGCATTTCTTGCTTTATTGTTGAAATTGAATTTTTATTTAATCTTTCTTTATGACTTTGGTGGCTAAACTAGTTTATCCTTATTATTTTCGATGTCGACCATGTGTCGTATTGTGATTCCTCTCCAAGGATGTATGAGGTGGACTTGGTGAGTGTATACGAGGAAGTAGACGCATGGAACCTTGAGGATGGGGGTATGTGAGGCTGTTATACAGCTAGGACCCACTACCCACCTATGTGTGAAGACTATCTCTTGGAGGATAACCACCTTATACAACAAGAGAGAGGTCATTGTGGTCTTGTTTGGATGGTCTCACCCTGTGTGTGTGGCCTAACACCAACAAGCCACTGAGTGTGAGCTATGAATTATGTGAGATGGATTTTAGCTCTTGGCTCATGGATTATGTATCATGGATTACTATGCTACTTTTTGGTGTCCAGATGGACCCTTGTGTAGCCTTGTGATGTGATTATTGGTGATGTGAATTTGTGTGTATGTGAAGAATGTATGTTAAATCATGAATATAGTACTTATGAAATGATAAATTATGTCTCCATGCTTCAAAAAGGTGAAAAATTATGATCTTTTGTTGAATATGTTATGAGATTTAGTGTTGTAAAATAATTAAAGCAGAATGTCTTGTTTATAAATGATGGATATTTAATGGAAAGCATGTGCTTTATGTGTATAATTATGTTGTTATTTTGTGAAAATGTAGCATTCTGATGTACTTATTGCTTAACAACAAAATTGGAAGAGGAATTTTAATGGTGGTGTATTTTAAATTGAATACTTTGTATGTTTATGATATGAGAATTTCTACTAGTTAGGATTAGAAAGGGTGCAATGTTTTCTTTGTCCTAAAAGAAACTGATGGGTGTCAATGCTAACATGTAAGGATTTTGAGTGGTTTATGTACTATGGAACCATTTTTGAAATGCAAATCTTGATTGTGTTACTATTGTGACATTGGAAATTAGAAGGGTAGATTATGTTTGAAATGGAGTATATAAGTTTATATTTTGTGAAAATGTAGCATTCTGATGTACTTATTGCTTAACAACAAAATTGGAAGAGGAATTTTAATGGTGGTGCATTTTAAATTGAATACTTTGTATGTTTATGATATGAGAATTTCTACTAGTTAGGATTAAAAAGGGTGCAATGTTTTCTTTGTCCTAAAAGAAACTGATGGGTGTCAACGCTAACATGTAAGGATTTTGAGTGGTTTATGTACTATGGAACCATTTTTGAAATGCAAATCTTGATTGTGTTACTATTGTGACTTTGGGAATTAGAAGGGTAGATTATGTTTGAAATGGAGTATATAAGTTTATATTTTTGTGAGATAAATCCTTTCCATAAGAAAACTAGTGTATATTATTTTTATGAAATGAATCAGCTTTGATGTTGGTACTAACGTGTTATGGTTCCACCCTAGTTTGCGACTTCAGGAGTAAGTCAAGTTTTAGGGGGGAAGGATGTAGTGCCCCTCCATTTTCACTTTGGTTGTGCAAGTAGTCTGGCTAAGCAACCTGAAGATGAAGATGGAACACGAGCTTTTGTTAGTACTTTCGTGGGTATGATGCATATTGTTATGTTATTATTATTATGTAGAGATTTATTTGGATAGTCAGGTGATGCAATAGTATGTTGTTAGGATAGGTGAAAAGGGCGGATCATACCATTGAATGTATGAGGAACATACGAGAATGAGATATGAATGTTAGAGTTCCTTTCCAAGTGCTTTAGCTATTAAGAATATGTGCTGTAATTGGTATGCTTGAGTGAATAGGTACTAGGCTATGTCTCCACCTGAATTGGTAGGTCTGAGCATACCTTGAAACCCAATGGATCAGTTGATTGGAGATAGCACTTGGTCCCCTGCCCTAGCCATCATCCTCAAAGAGGATGAGTATTTGGTTTGGCACCTTGTTAGTGTGGTCAGTATGTCATATGTCAATTAGGGTTGCTCGAAGTATATTAACCTTAACTTGCCTCATCTGGTATATTAACCAACCCTAACCTAAAACTTAATACCCAATTCCACTCTACTTGTCCTCTATAAACTAATCTGCATGTGCAATCCTATCCCTTAGAATGAAACACATGTGAATCCTCTTACTCTCCATTCAAATTTAAAATATCTTGCTTCCTGGGAAAACATTCTTGAAATGTGAATGCCATTCCATTAGCTTGCACACAAGGGCTCTCAAACTAGTAGTTTAATACTAAAAATTTAAATGATAGAGAAATTGTACAAAGATGGGGTAACAAGAAAGTAAATATCCCAAAGGGGATTTTCACCAGGAATGAATTTTGTGTAATGGGCATGTAAAAAGGATAAACATTATAATCAATCAAGGGTAAAACCAAAAAAAATAGAATATAGAGTGGAGATCTGAGTCTTGGGTACATGTATCGTCCAACCAAACAAATACATATATGGATTCTATCATATTGCTATCAATGTTGTACAATACAGTTGACAAAAGATAAGAGATCTATCTTATGGTTCACACTAACTTCATGTTATGAATCAAAAGGCCTTGGAGTTATCCAACATGCCTATCCTTGGAAGGGGATAAAATTCCATAAAGAAATGGTGTTTCAATACATGTGTGTTGACCTAGAAGATTCGATTTCAATAAAACCCACCTCCATGTGATGTGCTAGTGGCTTATATGTTGTTTGAAAATATACATAATGGTTCATCTGGGAGATGTTAACTAAAGATAATGGTGGTTGAAAGTTGTGAACATAGATTGGTCACTTGCATTAGAAGCATCACAAAATCCTACCCTAAAAAGAGGTCTTGTTTAGGGAATAGAGAAGAGAAATGCAACTCAAAAATGTAAGAGATATATAGATTTTAAGAGAATATAACATATAAAGTTGATAGGATTGGAGGTTGAGAAACACAGATGGTCTCAGAGATGGCCGCCTAGCCAAAACAAACGCGCTTCTCAGTTAACATTTTCTTCACATTCTTCATCACCCAGTATGTGTCCACACACCTTATCGACTACATTTCTTGGAAGTTTCCAACATTTTAGTGCCACCCTATCTTCTTGCCTACCCATTTTTAACAAGATTTTCATAATCAAAATTTTCTTCCAATCACTCCACCCATGATTGAGTCTCACCCCTTTTGCTCCATTCTATGAAGCAAAGTACAGAACACCTTCAGGATTATAATAGAGTCATGGCAGATTCACGGTGAGTTTATCCAGCCAACGAGGACGTAGAGAAAGTCGTATGGATGAGCGAGCGACCCAGTGCTCCTCTAGCTCCCAAATCAAGCCTTATGTCTGAGAAAGGAGATCCAGCTACTAATCCAAGCCAGAGTGCGTAGATCTTTTGATAGTTTTGACAACCTCATCTTTGGGTCTGATTACGAGTGGATGATGTTGCAAGTATGGGCCTAACCGGTGTTTTCATTGATGTCAACATACTCCTGTTGTATTAATGATAAGGATTGGATGAACTATTTGCTGAGGATTAGTCATATCAGGAATAGAGAAGAATAGTGAAAATAGTAAAGATCCAAGATAAGATGAAGATTGGAGGATGCACCTCAAAGGGTTTGTAGATATGTGTCTTGACATGATCCAAAAAATATTTCAGAGGTCTGCATGAAGATCTGAAGAAGTTATGGCCACTTAAGTAAAACCAATTCTGGCAGGTGTTCAAAAGTGACAGAGTGATACAGATAGGTCTGGTAAAATCTAGAAATGCGATATCCTATTCTGCAGATTTGGATGTGAAGTGACAACTCAATTGGTTCATGGTTTGGAGGTCTGCAAGCATCTATTCCATTGTGACAGTGATGACAAACTGTGTTCTAGATGTTCTAGATGAAGGAGATAAGGATTTTAGCAAGCAGATGTAGTGTGGATGTTCTTAGTGAATCAGGAAAGCTTGTGGAGGTCCTTGGATCATGTCCAGTTCATGTTGGTGGTCAGCATTAGAGTTTGAGCTTGCAATTAAAGAATAACTTCTAGATGATAGTGTTCTTCCTAACTCGGGCTGATTGGATGAGGTACACATCTTGCAGATGATCTTGAAGATGTTATGTGAGGATTGGCATGTTCCTAAATGAAGATTGAAGTCTCAGATCTGTGTAGCCGATAGTTTGTTGATTCGCATGAAGTCTTTGTTGATAACTGAGAGGGGGGGTGAATCAGTTATCCTAATTATTTCTTCTTTTGAACTTTCTTATTAATCAATGTAGCATTGAAGCAAACAAACAAACATTACCATGAAATGAGAAACACATGACACAGTATTTTTGACGTGGAAACCCTGTTAAGGGAGAAAACCACGGGGTGATTAACCCAAAGATTATTCTCTATTAGAAGAATAAGGAATTACAAAATGGCACTTGCCAATTAGGGCTCACTGCCCGAGCACACTGCTCACAAAGAGGCACACTGCCTACAAGGAGACACACTGTCTACAAAAGAATGTTATACAATACTTGAACTGATTGGAAGCATCCACATATGCTAGAGTTCAGTTCCAGTTAGGCTCAGTACACTAATCTGCTGCACTTCATCTTTCCTCTTCTCTTTATTATGCTTTCCTTTCACATACCGGATCTCTCTGGCTATTTTTGCTCTACTCTGCACTTATTCTCACAACAAAAATACACAACTACACTTCTCACAACTAAATCCATCATGCATATTTATCCGCACAAGTAATTTCATCACCTTTCTAGTCGGCATCCGGAACAGTCTATTTTCTCACAAACTCTATTCTGTCGGCTGAATCCTTGCTCATCAAGTAATACGGATCAAGCATATACTTGTAGATATCATTAATCATGTCGGCCAAACATAATCCAAGTCTTCATAACCTTTACCACTGTCAGAAACACATTCGGAGAGCAATTTGATGTTTTGTCAGTTAGTTCTTCCTCTGTTCACACTGTTACTCAGGAATCCGGTATTCAACTGTTCATATCTTTTTCCTTGTCCATCACCGGAGGCTAAATCCTTGGAATCTATTACTCAAGGTAGTCCTCTTGACTTCCCCAAATCTACACTGCACCAAGATACTTCTTCTGAGAGATCCAGACCAGTCTGTCGGACCTTGCCACATGCTTTGTTCTTGTTCACCGGACCACAATAATCTTCATTCTAACTTCCGGTGGAGGCACACTATGACTTGTGGATATGTGGGATGACCTTTGTTGCCATCAATGACAACAACCATGAATCCATATAGTGTCTCTTGCCAACAATCTCCCCCTTTGGCATTGATGGCAACACTTAGTGAAAAATGACTAAGTGTTTACACTATGCTCCCCCTTGGCTGATGCTCTATCTTTATATACAATTTCTGGAACTCCCCCTTAGTTGGATTCCTCATTTTTCACTACTCCTCACTCCCCCTTTGACATCAATGGCAAAGGGTAGGGTCCGCACACCAAAATTTTCAAAAATTTTACTATACTTAGCCGCATATTACATACTCACATAAACTAAAGAATGTCTGCAAAGGATGTCTTCAATTGGACCAGTTCTGTAGCCCAACTTTGCTTCATTCTGTCCAAAATTGAAATGTGGCCACTCAACAAAAATGCAAAAGCTTCTGCCCTCTTGAGATCTGTCGGATCATTGGTTTGGGCGGTAGTCTGAGCATCACTTATGGCCTCATGCATAGTTTCTAACTTAGGGATAATAATCCTTCTAAGTTCTCCCATCCGGTTAATTATATTCTTCCTTTCCTTCTCAAAGTTCTTTATTGCATTTGTGATTGCAATAGTTTGACATTCTTGAGTTACTATGGAGGAAGAGAGAGGATCAAAACTTTGAGACAAACTCAGTAGTTTGTCCTGTTCCTCTTTTATTTTCTTCTCAATTTCTACTATTGCTTTTGACCAGGAGATACAAAATTTGTAAATGTCACTACCATCCTTAAGAGCATTTTCTAAGCTCTTTATTCCAATACTCATATTTCTCCTATCATTAGAGATTAATCCTAGTACTTTAGAAAATCTTTTATCCAAAAACTCCTTCTGGACCTTTTCTTCAGCTGATTTTTCTGGAGAATCAAAATGTGTATCAACACTACTGACTAAGGTTTTGAGATTACCAGAAGAGGAGGCTGTCGGATCTATCTGGACTGATGGCATAATCTTTTCAAGCACTCTGGAAGCAGCCTCTATCAACTCATAGTCTTCCATGTGAGACTTTAGGAGTTTTTCATTTGCCTTAGCATTTGTAAATGAAGCTATCTTCATTGTCTATACCGGAGAGAGGGAATCAAAGTTGAATGGACCTTTTAGAAGCTCCAGTTCATCAATCTCTATTGTTTCTTGACTCAGAAATTTTTGAACAGTTTGTGTTATGTGTGCCACTCTTCATAAGATTGAGATGATTTCATCTCTCTATTTGTGCATCACCTACACATCTCTTCTTTGCATGGTTAGAGCTTTTGTTATTATAGTCATGCATGATGATTACACTTGTGAGTGTACATCCATTGCAACATTGTTATGTGTTGTAATTGTTCCATGATTTTTTTGGGTGTGCTTTTACTTGTTGATGTCTAGTAAAATGGGCATTACATTTGGTATTAAAGCAATGGTTACAACGCTAGGAGATTTGTTAGTGTTGTTGGATCTTATCTTAGCTGTGTACACTCATATGAAGCTAGTAGTGTTTCCATGGATGATTTTTGTGTTGTTACATGTATGATGGGTATATCCTATGTGGATATAATTAGACCTTTTTTTTTTTGTAATATCTAGTGTATATGACACATCTTCTTAAATTCTTGTGTGCTTAATGAAAGTGTTGATAGAATATGATTGATATGATGGCCATTTTTGTTTTCATGATTTCTTTGTCATAGTTACTTTAATAGTACTCGCATGAAAATTTCTTGATGAAAAAGTGTTATTCATAAATCAATCCTAAATGAAACATCGTATACTCTTCTATGGAATCACGCATATTAAGTTTTTAAAGGGATTGTGTGTTGATCATAGGGGTTCAAGCTTATGAAAAATATTATATGCTTTGATTTCTTAGAAAGTAGTGTATTTTGAATTTTACTCTTTTGAGTATATGGTTATCATGTTGCATATTGTGCATATTAGCAAGCAAAAAGAAATTGTAATGACTTAATTTCCCAATCATGTTCTTCCTTAATTACATGATATTATCTAGTTAATCTATACATTACATGAGTATCTTCTACCTTTGTATGTTGAAATCTTACTATGGTGTTAGATGTTACACAAATTTGATATATAAAGGTTCTTATGTTTATAGTGTAAAACCATTATTTGATTATTTGTAACCATGATGTGTGATTTGGATGATGATATATCTCCTTCCATGTTCTAATTATGTTGCCTTTGACATATTGATGTGGTTTGGTATGTGAATACTAGTATGTTCGTGTATGAGAACTCCTTGCTTTCTCTCGTCTTACATGATTTGTTGATTTTGAGTGAATGAGATTGTGTTAGGATAAAGGTCCACTTCTTATCTTGTGTTCTCTTATAATGCCTTTCTCATCACCTTAGTTAGTTTCCAAGTGCTACATGTGTGTCTTGTGTTTATTAATTGTCTTTTAGTGCATGTTATGATGCTCTTGTGTATCATATTACATTTTATTCTATTCATATCTAGAATGGTTAATTCTTATGATGATGGCATTAAACTCCTTAATTAACCGTGTGACAATTGATTATATTATGTTCAATTAGAAATTGATAAAGAGGTACAAACCATATTCTAGTAAACTATTGAATGCTAGTTAAGATGAAACATGATTCTTGCATTATTATCCTCTAGGTGAGTGCAAGAAGATGGGTCCAGTTTTTGGCCGAAAAGTGGAAGTTATTTTCCTAAAAATCAAAGTTTGTCATAGTTGGAGTAAAAATTTGAAGCACTTATGCATAGAATATTAATATTATGTAAAAATATGAAATGTAGGATTTTGTTTCTAGTTTTCAAATATGTAATTTATTCTAATTCCTAGATGATAAAAGTTAGCTTTGTATAGGATGTACAAAAATTGGATTTTTAAAAGTTGTATGTTTTGGGCCAAAACATGCACACATATGGCTAGCATAATTTGACCTAAATTAAATCATTTTTCTAATTCCTTTTGTGGAAAGATACATATGATTCTAGAGTTTGGTCAGGATATATTTTTTGTAATTTTTCATAAATAATTTTTTTATTAATTTTTATTGCCCTTTATTTGTGTCTTTTAAAACCCCTCATGTACAACCAACATAATTTGAGATAAACTAATCATAGCATAAATTTTTCTTTCATCATGTAGAGAATGATGTCTGGATTAGCTAGACATAATTTGTTTTTCAAAAAACTTTGAAAACACAAAACTATTAAAAAAAGTAATATATGTCTTTTCAAGTTTATGAGTCCCTTTTTTTAAAATTAATTAATAAATAGAAAAATATGTCGAATAGTAAACAAAATTATATATTTAAAAACTAGACATTGTCATTTGTAACAAATTTTAATCTAGTCTAAAAATTAAAAAAAAAAGTCATTAGCCATATTGGTAAAGTAAGTTTTTTCTCTTACTAGTAAAATGACATTGTACTTATAGGTCCAAGGTTGAGGGTTGGCTTTCCAAGCCTAAAACCAAATAAAATCCTTAGGTTTCAATTTTCAAATTCTTTGGAATGAATACTTGCTCTGAAACGTGTACCTATTCTTCAAAGGAATGGGGACATAGTTGAATTAGAAATAGGTACCTGTTCTAAAATGCATACATGTTCTAAAGATAAATGGCTACCCATCTATAATATATTTGTGATCAATCTATTTTTAGTAAATGTACTATGACAGGGTCTTTGTAACTTTTCATTTTATAAGTATGTCCCGAGAGCAACTATTTCTACAATTTTTTAATGTAGGCATCTCTTACAATCTCTCAACATTCCATATCATATTCAAATTTTAAAGAGATTCAATCATAAGGAGCATTTTCAAATGGAATCAAGTACAAGAACTATTTTTAGAGGAATCAAGCAAAGGAATTATTTTTTAGAGAAATCAAACACATATGATATATTGAACATATGATCTACATCTATTTGTACTTCAGAAAGCTTAAGGAGGGATCCATCTCAAAGTAAAGTAAAGATTATTTGTTAGTTTTATCAATATATTTTGGTAATTATGGGATCAAATAAACATCAACAAAAAAAGGAATCTCATGACACCTGAAGAAATTGAAGCACATTGAGAGAAAGAGGTAAAATGAAAAAGAGATAGGAGAGAGAGGATTAGAAATGAAGAATGTTGAAGCATCTAATTTGATGACTATTGAAGAGGAGAACATTGAAGAGACCAACATGGATGAGGTGAATGTAGAATATGCAAATGTGGAAGAGTTCAATAATATGGAAAAGGTGATTATAGAAATGAATCTAGGTAAGCCTTCAACTGATCTCAATGATAATGATATTAGTTGTTTAAAGGAAGCTAGATATAGCAATGTTAATATAAATTCTTCTATTAGAAATAACACAACAAAAAATGAAAATAAAAATGAAAACCCTTGTATGAGTGAAAATAAAAATATATGTTTTTTTAAATTGAATGAAATATCTTGAATAATCTTCATGGTAAGATATTCTGGAGACAAATTTAAACCCATGCAAATAGATTGTATAAAATTTTTTTATAGCAAAAGTCTAGGATTTCAATCTCAAATCATAATGCAATTAATTAGAATGTCAAAAATGTGAAGAGTAATGAAAAATTATAATTATTTCTAAAATCCAAAAGGAAATATGAATCAATGAAACATGTTATGTCTAGTGTTGCTAATGCTATTGATTTTTATTAGAAAAAAAATTGATCTAAAGATAGGAATGCAACACGATGAGCAATAACAACTGCTTTAATTAATAAATCAGTTGTGAGAGAAAGAATGATAAGTAAGACAAGTGTATTTTTAAATGTAAATGCTAAAACTTTGATAAGAGTCGTAAAGAGAAGAATAAGTATTGAAGATGATCCAATTAACCAATGTTGGGATTTTAGTGCTAGACACCCAAGGTTTGACATGAAATTAAATAATCAAATTAGGTCTTTAATTGAAAAATATTGGCATGATAATATAAGGGTAATGTCTAATGCTAGAGATGTTTTGAAATTAAGAGTGGGGTCAAAAAATCATGATCCTCATCCAAAACATCTATTAGACAATGATTCAAACAAAATTATATAAAAAATTTCTAGACGATTCAATTATAGAAAATTTTAGCATAAGTCAAAGATCATTTAAGAAATCTAAACCTTGGTATGTCAAAATTAATAAACAAAAATTCTCTGCTTGTAGAAAAACTCATGTGCAATTACATTATTGTTATGACATTTTTTGATAAATACACTGTACTTTTCATACTAACCAAATTATGCAAGAATGTAGTATTAATATGCCACCTACTACAGTTAAGGAGTTTATAACAAGTTTGCTTTGTGAAACACCTCATGGACAATCATTTTATTCAAAAGTATGTATTTATAGACAATACAATAGATGTGGTACATTATTAGGAGAAAGCATGCATGAAAGTAGTTCACATGGTTTTGAACAATAATTAGTGGATGTGAAGAGGCTCAACAATGTTCAATATCCATTAAAGGATGGAAAATGGAAAACTTTGTGAGTTAGCCACAAAACAAAGTAGTGTTTATGCATTCATCATAGAATTCAAGAATAAGATTGTGTACAAATGTGTGAAACAATCTTAATATGGTTGGTGGCTTGATGAACAATTTTACATATGTAAAAACACATTTCCAATAGGAATTTTACTTTCAGTGGTTGACTTTGTAAAAAATTATACTCTTGCTCCACAAGAGGAGATTTAGTCTCAATATTATAATTTAGTTTAGGTAGCCATCTTTGTTTATATTATATATAGACATGCAAATGATAGTATAGAAGATGACATAATTTTCTTGAGGGAGTACCATTTATATTTGAGAGATAACTAGTTACATTCATTAAAGTTTGTGCAATATTGTTTCAAAGTATTTTATGACAATTTAAAAGAAAGAGAAATCTAGATGGCACAACATCTCATATGGCAAACAATCGTATAGGACAATTAAAAAATGCTCAAATGCTTTATGGGCTATGTAGGACCTATAAAGAAAATAATTTCCAACATATGTGGAGTTTATTTGAAGTTGAGCATGGTAAAGGAGAGCATGATGGAGCTAGAGCATGTTTGAAAAGATCTCTTGCTAGGGAGAAACTAAATTTTATGGATGCAACAAACTTTAAATATGCACATGCAATTGTGAATTGGTACATAATGAAAACTTATCTACAGGATTAGTGAAAACTAAAAATTTTGATGGTTCTTTTGGTTAATTGGAGAAGGAAATATTCTTTCCTAATATGATTGTGAGACAATTAATGGATCAACAAAAGGGCATTCATTTAAGAGTTCAAATGCAAGCACAAGGACTATACGGACTAGGGAACTTGCTTGTTTTTATTAGTTTTGTATTGGAGGTGAGTGGGAAGCATGTGAAATTAGAGAATGGGTTGAAGGATGGCAACATATATCCCTAACACCTATACAAACACATGATCAACATGAGACAATGTTTGAAGAGGATAATCAATTGTTTGCATCAGATGACTATAATCATGTTTCGAACCTTGTATAACAAGGTACATTAATTCAATATCTAGTTTCATTACATTGTTTTGTAATCTACAATTATATACATGCATGTATTTTTTGAAAATATATATCATGCCCCATTTTATTGTAGTTGTAAGTTTTTTTCATGACATGTGTATGTTTTTGTTGCACCTAAGGTAAATGAAGAGGAAATAGAGTATTGGTTGGATCGATGTGTTGAGACAAAACATACGTTGCTACAACTTAGAGTAGATGATGACAAATTTGAGTATCCAATAGATTTTATGGTTATTTTTAGCACTTGGATATGAAAATATCTAACAAGGAATAATGGTATACACACATTTGAAGATTATGGAACAAATAAGAAAATTGTGCACTACTTGCATTTGGTTGTGGCAACAAATATACAATTAGTGAGATATCTCATGAAACCTGTTACAAAAGAGTTATGGATACTTTCCATGGAAGAGCATGAGGCAATTATAGATGTGTTACCAAAACAAGAGAGGATACATATGGAACAATGGAGTAATGTTTTTAAATGGTTTGTAGGTATGTAGAAATTTTTAAACTTTTAATCTTTATTTTTTGAGTAATGTATAGTTGTAAATATTTACTTGATAGTTAATTAATTTAATGTCATGCCCTAAGAAAATTAGTAATTGATTTCATGTCCTCTTAAGCCATACCCTAGCTATATTCCATAAATTAGGTAAGTACGATTTAGTTTAGTAATTTTGGAATTTGGTCTAGGATGTGAGTTTAAGATTAAGTAGATTTATAGTTAATTGATTTACTAGCACACCCTTATCAAATTAGTAATTTATTTCATGTTCTCTTAATCCATTCTCTTAACTCCCCTTAAGCCATCCCCTAACTATGCTTGAAAAATTAGGTAAGTTTAATTTGCTTTAATAACTTTTGAATTTGGTTTAGTAACTTATTTAAGATTAAGTAAATTTATAGTGGATTGATAGTTATTAGCATGCCCTTAGCCAATTAGTAATTGGTTGAATATCCCTTAAATCATCCCCTTAACATACTTTAAGCCATTCCCTTAACTATCAAACATATCTCTTTTGTGTCTTTGTGCTCCTATGTTCATTATCCCTTTTATCATTTTTATTTCAAGTCTCCTACAACTAGTTGGTATGATTTTCACTACTTGTGCATTCAATGTGTTACAACATATTTAATTTTCCTATGATAAGAATAAATTGAATTTAAGGAATTTCTATTGTAATTTTCTCACCTAATGTATAGTTAGGACTCATGTATTTATAGTTAATTTATTTACTTGCATTGGTTATACACATATGTACTTGTTCATTATACTTTTTAATTTCATTTTTGTTTCAAGTCTCCTACAAATAGATTCCATGATTGTCACTACTTGTACATTCTATGTGTGATGACATCACTTAAAGTCAAGGAAATTATATATTCTACAATTTAGTATAATCTAGGTGTCCAGAACTTAGAATTAGGACTCATGCAATTATAATTTTTACTCTATATTTTAACTTAGAATTATGATTCCTATAATTGTAATTTTCTTACTTCTAGAATGTTATAATGGTATTGTTGGTTCTTTGATAACATTTATTGTAATTTAGTTTAACTCATTGTAGATGATGTTTAAAATTAGAATGGTTAAATTGATAGTCCAAATAGCCTTACCCATCATAATATAGACATATATGTTTTTTCCCATTAATATTTCTTTCTTAATTAACTTGTTCAAGGACATGAAATTAGGACTTTAATTAAGACATGAAATTATGAATTCAATTAAGACATCAAATTCTTAATTAAAAGTATAAAAGTATACCAAATAAGTAGTAATTTTTTCCGTGTAACTTTTAACTTAAATCACAATTAATTAAGACTTGTAATTGTAATTAAGACTTGCAATTAGGACATGAAATTAGGACTTTAATGAAGACATGAATTTCTTAATTAACTTGTTTAAGCATATCAACCATTGTCACAATGCAAATATCAATAACTTGATCATTTTAGTTAACAATACAAAATCAATTGTTGTCCCAAATTTAGATAAAATATTAGAATGCACTAGTGTTTATTCTTACATACTACATCTCCTTGATCATGTTCATTCAATTTAAAACATTGAAATTTACCCTTAAGCATCTTGGATAATTTATAATTAAGTTGAAACCTTAAAATAATAAATATTAAGAAATATAACTTAATCTAGAGTTTCACATTCAAACTTATTTATGTCACAATTCACCATGTCACTATTTTTCTATTTCAAACTCATATTTATAATTCACTATACAACTATACCAAACAAGTAGTAATTTTTCCATGTAACTTTTGTCTTATCACAATTAGTTAATACTTGTAGTTGTAATTAAGATTTGCAATGAGGACATGAAATTAGGACTTTAATTAAGACATGAAATTCTTAATTTTAATTAAGACATGTAATTGTAATTAAGACTTACAATTAGGACATAAAATTCTAATTTCATCTTAGAATTGTAATTAAGACTTACAATTAGGACTTTAATGTTTAATTGTAATTTTGACTGTCACATTAGAATTAGGACTTCCAATTAGGACATCAATGTTTAATTGTAATTTTGATTGCCACATTAGAATTAAGACTTGCAATTAGGACATGTAATTATAATTTCATCTTAGAACTAGAATGAGGACTTTTTAATTTTACAATTAGATTTCTGATTTTTGTTAGGAAAGATGTCTCAACCTTGGAATTACAAAAAGTGTGATTTTTTGATTATGAAAAACATAAAAACTTAATTTCTAGGGTATAGGGTTTTTTTAGCCAAAACAAAATTTCTAGGTGGTCTGCACTACCATTGGTGGTGCTCGGTGTGTAGATCTCTTCAAGCTCTTCAATTTAAAAAAATGGGCCCAATTGTCATCCCAAATCAAAAGTTATGGCCTTCGGAGGTTGGGCTTCTCATATTGGAAAATGTAAAAATGTGTTGGACACAGAAAGCAATTGTAAGGGAGAGTTACATGTGTTGATGTGTGTTTTGACACATCATAAGGCATCTTTGATTGGAGATAATGAAACCATAAGAATTTGGGTCCCACTTTTGGTTGGTTTTAGATCATGGTTTTGTAATTACTATTTGATGGTTTCATGTATTGTATCTCCTATATATTAGGTTCTTAAGATGAAGGTTATGTGTGAGAGTATTATAGATGTTGAGTTGCCTCTAGATCTCTAGTTGGTGATACTCATGTGAAATATTTCTCTGCAAGTATATTACATAATATTATTGATTTCTAAATAATATATTGGGTGGCTTTTTAAATGTGGGGTTTTTCTCCCAAAAGGGTTTTCCCACATAAATCACTGTGTAGTGGTATGATTGTTATTTATTTTTATTTCTATATAATTTTTGTAATTGTTGTAAAGATCTTAAATGTCTTGCATAACCCTCCGCTCAATATTAGTGTAGGAAGTTGTTCCGCTACCTTAGCTTCCTTACAAGTGGTATTAGAGCTTAATCACCTTTAGTTTCAGTTGTGGGGTGTTAGGTTTTTTGTAGGTTCTTTGGAGTGAAGATCATACAGCCACACAAAAGTTTTGTATTACTTCCATTTGTGTTTGTCCCTCTTCATCCTTCTTAGTTTATTTGATTTTCTTTTCATTTCTATTTCAACTAGATATCACTAGGTATATTGTATGTTGGAATTTGTGTTGTGCAGGTAGTTTGAGGCCTTATAGAGTTAATGGTTTTTATTTTGCATACATTTTGGACTCCAGTGCCCAACGCAGATGTCCTCATGGTGCATTGTCATCTGAGGCTGAGGCCCTGTCTTAGCTATCATAGATTCCTCTCTCCCTGATTTTATTTTTGCAACTATCTATTTTAGATTCTATTTAAAATCATTGTTTTTGTGCATTTTTGTTTGTTTCCCTTCATTGTCAATCACCTGTTTAGGTTGTATTGCTTTGATTGGGATGCATAGTGGTTATGTAATAATCTAGGATAGATTTACTCAACATTCAACACCTTGAATAGAAGAACCCAAGTGTAGTCATAGTGGAGAGTTCACTCAATCGAAGCTAGTTGATTGATAAGTAATTTCCCATGCTACATTTTTGGTGAATTTGATGTGTTCTAAAAAAATTTAAAACCTTCTCTACTTAGTTGTTGTTCACCCTACATATTTGGTGAACCCATTATTTTAAAGAAACACTTTCTTAGAAACAAAAAACAACATTCTCTTTTCATCACCTAGTACTGTGTGTTGTAAGGCCTAAACGTAGTTTATGAGTTTTACGACCCAGTCTTCAAATTCACAGTATGTAGTGCGTAGGAGTGAAAGGAATTTTAGGAAATTGACCTCAATAGAATTTTTTGTCAATCCTTCCATGCCTATCTGCTCAGCTCTTGACTTTAATAATCTATCCTTTGAACAACTTAATGTCTCTCATTCATGCCCATTTTCTTCTTGCTCTGTACCGATGACTTTGTTCCATGATGCAAAGCAAGTTTTTGACCACAAGGTAGCACTCGAGCTTGTCCCACTAGAACAAATTAATGCCTTAGATTGTGAGTTAGGCGATTTTCATAATTTCTTGTCTCATGAGGAAATATTTGGATTTGTTGTTCCTTTGGTTCATGCCCTCCATGTCATGTTGAAAAATCATCCTAAGGATATTCACTTTCTTTTGGGCCTCACTCATATTATGCATAGTGAAACCCCGCCATTGGTTAACTGTATTCTAGGTGCTCAAGACTCCCAGTCTCAAACCCTTGGTAATCATCTCTCCATGGCTCTATCTACCATGTGCATTCACACTTACACTTATGTATAAATGACCACCAGTTGTGCTAATATTGGTAGTGTTAGATTTGCCTCATCTGCTGGTGGACATAATCCTAGTAATCAATATGGATTCCCTCTTCCCTCGAGACCTTTAAAATTTAGTCTTCCTCCTAGTTTCCCTAGAATTTCTCAATAGATTTTGCAACCTTCTACCTCTGCTTCACTTCCACCACTCTCACATACAACAAATCCTATAATAAACCAATAATTGCAAAATGTTGGTTCTCTACAGCAATAGCTTGCTTTTTTGTCTACTTCATCAGGACAACCCCTTGTCCCTACTTACTACCGATGAAATCCCCTTTCTCTATTTTTTCCACACCATTTCCATAGGGCTTTGAAGCCCCTAGATTTGAAAAGTATATAAGAAAGGGTGATCCGAACACTCATATTTTTGCCCTCACTCATATTGTACATTATGAAACCTACCATTGGTTAACTGTATTCTAGGTGCTCAAGACTCCTAATCTCAAACCCCTAGTAATTAGCTCTGCATGGCTCTACCTACCATGTGCATTAACACTTACACTTCTATACAAATGACCACTAGTTGTGCTAATATTGGTAGTGTAAGGATTTGCCTCATCTGTTGGTGGATAGAATCCTAGTAATCAATATGGATTCCCTCTTCCCTCGAACCCTTTAAAATTTAGTCTTCCTCCTGGTTTCCCTAGAATTTCTTAATAGATTTTGCAACCTCCTACCTCTGCTTCACTTCCTCCACTCTCACATACAACAAATCTTGTAATAAACCAATTACTGCAAAATGTTGGTTCTCTACAGCAACAACTTGCTTTTTTGTCTACTTCATTAGCACAACCCCTTGTCCCTACTTACTACCGATGAAATCCTCTTTCTCTCTCTATTTTTTCCACACCATTTCCATACAGATTTGAAGCCCCTAGATTTGAAAAGTATATAAGAAAGGGTGATCCAAACACTCATATTTTTTCTTTCACTACTCTTTGCAGTGACTTCCTATTTCAAGATACTGTGTTAACTAAACCATTCCCCTGTTCCCTCAAGGATATGGTGTTGGATCGGTTTTGTTCACTTTCTGACCATTCTATTCTATCTTTTGATCAATTAGTAAATTAGTTCTTACAATATTTCTAGGATTACATTGTACCTCAGGTTACTTTCACAGACTTAGTGCACTGTAGGTAGGGAAATAATGAAAAAAGTAACTAATTTTATCTGTTGGTACAAATCTTTGTTCTCACAGATTTTGTACGCTTTGCCTGATTTTGATGTACAATGGGTTTTTATAGAAAACCTATAGCCAAAGATTTGGGACCATATTATTTTGATGCGTTATTCCTCTTTTGCAATCTTTGCACAACATTGCATAACTATCAGCAATCGCTAAGCTAGTTTGAGAGTTCTACCTCACCAGCTCCTGCTAATCAGTCTGGTGCTTCCACATCATATAACTATAAGAAAATTACTTTTTTTACACAAATAATTCATCAACAGTAGTCAACAATCTAGCGCTAGGCTGAAGTAACTTCACAAGCTGCTCTAGCCCTGTCTACTCTAAAAATAAATAATAATAGAAAATTCACTCCTTTAAAGGAGTCTCTCTATAGCATCATGATGGAGCTCCTAAATTGTGGCTTGGTATAGATGCCTCCTATTCATTCTCTCGATACCATCAAGCCATTACCACCTTCCTATGATGCAAAATCCTATTGTCAATTCCACCGAGTCCTGGGTCACAATACTGAGTGATGTCTGCATCTCAAGCACACAATACATGACATCATCGACCAGGGTGCTATATAGGTCTTGGCAGTGGATAAAAAAAGTAATAAGTTAGTCACTCTTGTAAAATCTATATAGATTCGATGCCTTACCATAGCCCCTACTTCATTGACCTCACTTCTCCCTTTGTGGCAGTAGAGTCATCCCCTAATGTTTCTTCTTCTCACTCCTATTCTGAGATGATAGATATGGTGGATGTTCATTCTTACCCTACTAAAGAATGTTTTATTCTTGAACCTCTTATCTCCTTTTCTCGTTATGAGATTATACCTAACACATCGGAAGGCCCTCCCTACATTTCTACAGATATCAATTGGAAACCCATCAATGGCCTCATTGATCCTATTTGCATTGTCAATGTGGTTACAGAGGAATTCATGTATGTATATGAACTATATAAATATGTATATGATTCATCTAGCATATTTATAAGGTGTCATGATGACATGTCTCACTCCACCCTAGGTATGATCGACCTTTCCATCCAGGTGGACCCAAATCCCTAGAAGTTTTGTTGTCTATCATTCCTTCTTTCAACATTTCTTATGTGAAGTTGGGCCTATCTTGGCTCACTTCCATGGGTACAGTCCCTTCATTGGTTCATCACTTCTTTAAGTTTCCTCACAATGGTGTAGTGCACATGATTCATCATAGTGGATTCATACCACTCACCATGTGGGATAAATTCTCATTGGACTACTTCTAGCTAGCTCTATTGAGCCGCTCAGACCTCATAATGACTTTCTATTTTTATCTTACTAGAAGTTCAAAGTGAGTAGCATCACTCAGTTGTTCATTGGTCCCTTAGTTTCCTCTTCTTCAGCTGCTTCCCCTATGGTACCTTTGTCTTTGAGGGCTGCTCTTGTTCCTTCTTTTGCTCCCCTAATAGATAAAGGAAAGTAGCTCATACACAGTGTACCTCCCGATTTCCATGCACCTAATTTGTACTCTACAATGCCTCCTCCCATATCTTGTTAGAAAACTTGTTGGTGTTGTCATTGATGTCAACTCCCAACAGATGGTTTGCTTGGTTTCCAAGTTATTTCGAGAAAATTTGATAAAAAATGTGTAGTATGATAGAGGTACCATCAGTATTATGTTCCAATTTTTTTCCTAATTGAAGATATGGTTATGTAGTTTGGAAGTGTTGATCAGAGGTGTTCATAGGTATTATATCCCAAGTTTCAGGTCCTAGTTCATGCAAAAGTAGAAGACATGTTTGGCAGAATATTTGACTATGAAGAAGACTATATGGGAGAAATGAGTTTTCTCTATATTTCTCCATATTGAGATTTCATGACCTATGGATCTGGAAATGTGCTTATACAGTCCACATCAATCTTCCCTTGAAGTTTCTAGTGTTGGGATGCTCTGCAAGTTTAGTTCTTGCGTTGGTGATCAGTAGTAGTGTATCTTGATGTGTATAATGAAGACATTCTTTGATTTAGGTGGTTGTGATAGTATGGAAAAGAATTTTGATGACGTTGAATGTTCAAAGAAGGTGTGTGAGTGCTATGGAGTGTCTTTCTCTAGTTCACATAATGTTTTTGGACATGGAGAAGCGTAGATGTGATCATTATCTTAGGCTTGGTCGACCTAGCATGCTAACACTATTTATAGAGATACCTCGTGGATTGTGAATGTGATAAGTAGCTTGATGATACAAATCTAAGTCCTAGTTGTCCCTTGATATGGTCTACTTTCACTTCTTTCCATTGCAAAAGTGTTTAGTGTTGAACTAAGTAATGTTGTATGTGTGTAATGCACACACTTCATTAGGACTGACCTAATTGAGAAATGTCTTGGTTATAGATGGTATAAAGGCAAGATGAAGTTGAATGGAGAAAATTGGAGAAGAATATGTGAATGTGAATCAAGGGTAGTGAAGTTGTATGTGAACCTAATGCTTATGACTCCATAATGCAGTGAGTAGAAGGTGTCTACATTTTAGTGTGCCATAAGTTGCTGGAGGTAGTGAGCCAAAGGTTGTGGATGGATAAGGCTATTAGTGGTGGATCTCTCCTATTTCTTTAAGATAGTGAATTTCTCTATTGTAGGGACTTGAGCTGGCCATTTCTCCCAAAAGGCACACCTATTAGGAAACCGCTACCAACCCAGATAAGGACCAACGGGAGGCGGTTAAGCCATGTCACGAATCTTGAAGGGGGATGCTGACTTTTTTGCCAACAATCCCCCCTCAGCGTTACCTAAGGGGATTCAAACCCATGACTCGGCTCTGATACCAATTGTTAGATCTAGGGCACATAACTGAGAGGGGGGGTGAATCAGTTGTGCAAAGATTTGCTTCTATTTTGAACACTTGATTCTTCTTTGTTAGTTAATAGCATATTAGTTAATCATTCATGAAAACATAATGCATAAACACAAGAGCAGATAATCATCAACACATTAGACACCAAGATTTTGACATGGAAAACCCGGTTAAGGGAAAAACCATGGGGTGATTAACCCAAGGATTATTCTCTATTAGAAGAATAAGAAAAAATGAATGGCACATGCCAATTAGGGATCACTGCCCGAGCACACTGCTCACAAAGAGGCACACTGCCTACAAGAGACACACTGTCTACAAAGTGATAAGAATCACAAACTTGAACTAGAGATTGACATCTTTACCATGTCTGGATCAGTTCCATTTAAGCCCGAGATACTTTTGCTCTTCCCTTCGCTCTTTCACTATACCACTCTCATCCACTACTCTACCCACTTTGAAATGAACTCACAAACCTTTATTTATACAAGACATCGACTTAGGAACAATCATCTAAGTCAGCAATCAACCATAGGGACATCTACAAGATGATTAATACATCCAGTCGGCCACCACAAGAACATTCGCAAGATGAACAACTCATCCGGTCGGCTAGTCTGAGCAAGAGCTTCATCCAGAAGAATATCTTCAATTCCAGGCTCTACCACCAATGCGGACCAACAACATAACCTCAACATGATCCAAGAACCTTCACAAGCTTACCTGATTAACTAGGTACATCTGCACTTCCTCTACTCATTGGAATCTCTTCTCCTCTTCATCCAGAACTTCAAGAACACAATCTATCACCACTGTCATACTGAAGAAGGTGCTTCTGAAACTCCAAACTTTGTACAAACTAAGAGGACACATCACAAGGACATCCCAAACACTCCTTCCAATCCACAGAGTCTGACAATGCTCCTTCGGATCTCACTAGACCTTTTTGTAACACTCTGTCACTCCAGAACAGCTCCTGGAACTAGTTCTACTTGACCGATCACAACTTTTTCATATCTTCATGGAACCTCTAAAATCTTAACTGGATCATCTCAAGACTCATATCTACAAACCCTTTAATCCGTATCCTCTGATTCTCAACCTATTAAGTACATTTGCCTTCTTCTTATCACTGTTCTTCACTATTCCTGATTGAGACTACTTTTCTTAATATCCTCAACACATAGCTCATCCAAACCTTCTTACCAATGCAATATGAGTATGTTGACATCAATGACAACACTGGTTAACCTCATACTTGCAACAATCTCCCCCTTTTTCATTGATGGCAACATATAATGTGAAAAACCATCAAGACAAGAACTTCTCTTTTCTGTCACAGCTCCCCCTATCAGCAACAACTCTTCACATGTCTTCTCTTCCTTTACTACTCCCCCTTTGATCATCAACCACTTGTTTTTCACATGTCTTCTCTCCCCCTTTGACATCAATGGCAAAGGGCTCATACTTGCACTTGTAACATATCAGAATCATACTAGTTGCTCCCCCTTAGTAGCAGCTCCCCATCATCAATCCAAATCACAAGATGTGACTGTGATATCCACTGGACTGATGCACATCAGTGCATCCTAGTTCATCACCGGAGGGGCCATGACCCCTAACTTCTCCCGAAGATACTCAAAAGAGTCCCTGGGGAGAGGTTTAGTAAAAATATCTGCAATCTGATCCTTGGAGGGTACATACTCCCATCTGGCTTCATCCTTGTTCACAAGTTCTCTCAGAAAGTGAAACTTGATAGATATGTGCTTGGTCTTAGAATGCAATACTGGATTCTTAGAAATATTAATTGCACTTGAATTATCACAGAAAAATGTGATAGGCTCCTCATATTCAACTTTAATGTCTCTTAGCATCTACTTCATCCATAAGATTTGAGTGCAACTACCTGCTGTTGCAATGTATTCTGCTTTAGTTGTAGACAGAGCTATTGCATCTTGTTTCTTGCTTAGCCAAGAAACCAATCTCTTTCCCAAAAAGAATGCTCCACCACTGGTGCTCTTCCGGTCATCCACATCTCCTGCCCAATCTGCATCTGTATATGCATGAAGATAGAAATCCAGATCTCTAGGATACCATAGACCATACTCAACTATTCCTTTCAAGTACCTAAAAATTCTTTTGATTGCCATAACATGAGATTCTCTAGGATCAGCCTGAAATCTTGCCACAAGACCAACAACCTACATTATATCTGGTCTAGTCTGAGTGAGATACAACAATCCACCAATCATTGATCTATACTTTGTCTGATCTGCCTTTGGAGAGTCATCATCTTTGCTCAACTTACATCCGGTTGCCATAGGAGTGTTCATTGGCTTTGAATCTTCCATACCGAATTTCCTCAACAATTCTTTCACATATTTGGTCTGAGAAATGAAGATCCCTTTCTTTGTTTGAGTAATTTGCAGACCCAAGAAGAAATTCATTTCACCAAGCATAGACATTTCAAACTCAATTTCATCTGATTTGTAAAAGTTTTGCACATACTATCTCTTCCTCCAAAAATGATATCATCCACAAACACTTCAACAATCAAACTATTTTCATGATTAATTTTGAAATATAAGTTACTGTCAGTAGTACCTTTGTTGAATCCAATCTGCACAAGATGCTTATCCAACCTTTCATACCATGCTCTTGGGGCTTGCTTCAATCCATACAATGCTTTCTTCAACTTGCAGACCATATCATCATTATTAGACAATTGAAATCCATCCGATTGTTCAATGTATACTTCTTCTTCCAAATCACCATTTAGGAAGGCAGACTTGACATCCATCTGATATACATTGAAGTCTTTGAAGGTAGCATATACAAGAAATAATCTGACTGCTTCAATTCTTTCTACCGGAGCAAAGGTTTCTTCAAAATCAATTCCTTCTATTTGAGAGTAGCCTTTGCAGACCAATCTGGCTTTGTTTCTGATAACTTCACCAAGCTCATTTAGTTTGTTCCGGAAGACCCATTTGGTTCCAATCACATTCTTGTTTCTAGGTCTGGGAACAAGATCCCAAGTGTGATTTCTTTCAATTTGCATCAACTCTTCTTCCATTGCTTTTGTCCAATTTTCATCATTGCATGCTTCATTTATTGTCTTAGGTTCAATCTTTGAAATCAAACAACATTCATCTAAATTTTGAGCAATTTTCCTCCTTGTTTGTACCCCTTTGCTTTTGTCACCTATGATCTGATCTTCAGAGTGATTTAGAGTTACATACCTTGGAACTTTGGGAGTCTCTTGCACTGCTATTTCTTGATCAGGTTCATTCAGACAAACCTCTTCTTCCTGATTTACCAGATCAGTCTGAATCTGACTTTCAAGAAGGGATTGAGTTCCTTGAATCAGAGCACCATCCTGATCATCTTCATCATATTCATAAAACCTTGAGGGCTTCTCAATTCCATCATCAACCTTCACATTTGTACTTTCTATCATCTTTTTTAGTCTCTTATTGTAACACCAGTATGCTTTGCTTTGAGTGGAGTAACCCAAGAAAATTCCTTCATCACTTCTAGCATCAAAATTTCCTAGATCTTCATCTCTTTTGATGTAACACTTGCTACCAAATACTCTGAAATATCTCACAGTAGGAGTTATACCAAACCAAAGTTCATAAGGAGTCTTACCAGTATTGTTTCTGATTTGAACTTGGTTAAGAGTGTAGACTGCAGTGCTGACAGCTTCTCTCCAAAACATCTGAGGAACATTTGCTTCCATCATCATTGTCCTAGAAGCTTCCTGGATGGTCCGGTTCTTTCTCTCAACTACTCCATTCTGCTGTGGAGTCCTCGGAGCAGACAACTGTCTCTTTATGCCATGCTTCTCACAAAACTCTATGAATTCACTGGATGTGAATTCACCACATCTCTCAGACCTTAGACACTTTAGTTTCAATCCGGTTTGATTCTCTACCATAGCTTTGAAGATTTTGAACTTCTCAAGGGCTTCTAATTTCTCTTTTAGGAAGGTAACCCACATCATCCGGGAATGGTCATCAATTAGCAACATGAAATATCTATCACCTTGCATACTCTTGATTCTTGTCAGACCACAGAGATCAGTATGTACTAATTCCAACAATCTGGTAGTGGACTGATCCTTGCTTTTAAAAGAGACTCTGCTCTGTTTACCTAGCTGACATTCTTTGCACAAACTATTTGTAGGTTTCACCAATTTTGGAAGATCTCTTACAGCCTGAATATTGCTTATCTTGATGATGTTATCAAAATTTACATGACACATCCTTCTATGCCATAGCCAACTCTGATCAACTTGAACAAATAGACAACTTTTATTTGAACCAACCAGATGGAAGATATTACCTTTAGTTTGAGTACCGGATGCAATCTCAGTTCCGGACCTTGTAAAGATTCTGCATCTTCCATTCTTGAACCGGAGATCATAGCCTTTATCCACTAACTGACCAACACTGAGAAGATTGTGCTTCAATCCTTCAACATATAGTATATTACTAGTTTTGCTCTTTCCATCAAAAGAAATAGTTCCCCTACCTCTGATTCTGCCAGCAGAATTATCACCAAACTTTACCATTCCTCCATACTTTTCCAAATCTAAGAACTTGTTCTTGTCACCAGTCATATGGTGAGAGCATCCACTGTCAATAACCCAATCATCCTTTTCTTCAATTTGGGCAGCCAAAACTCTTTCTACAACCTTATGATTGATAGATTCAGAGGATATTGAATCTTCTTCCTTGATGGCAATAAACACCCATTCATTTCCAGATTTGCTTCCTATTTCTAATTCATCATCTGTTACTCCTTCATTGTCATCTTCTTTATGAACATAATAGCAGTTCTTTTGAAACCTTTGTCTGTTGGTATTAGACCTTGCAGATCTTTCCAGACATCTTGAAGCAAAATGACCAATCTTATTGTAGTTGAAGCACTTAAAGGGTAGTTTTCCTTCATACTTACCGGATCCTCTTGGCAATCTTTTTGCAATGAGGGCTTCAAGTTGAGCTATTTCTGCTTCTTCCTCTTCCATATCTTTCCTTGCTTGTTCATACCATGACAACTTCCTTGAAGAGTTCTCTCCCATCTATAACAATCTTCTTCTTTCTTCTCTCTTCTGGGTAGTGAGCCCTTGGTAGTGTGCCTACTAATTTTTGGTGTTGTTATTCATATATATTGTGAGATAATCCTCACCATGGTTTTTCCCTTATTGGGTTTTCCATGTAAATCTGATGTTCTTATGTGTTTGGATGTGTTTACATTCTGCTAATGCATTATAAGTGGTTGATGTTTTGAGGGTTTAAATTTAACATACAACTGATTCACCCCCCCTCTTAGTTGTCTTGTGCATTCTAACAATTTGTAGTAGAGCCAAGTTCCCTAAAGAAGCTTAACCACTTGGGGTAGATCTGGATGGTGCTTAGGAAAGGTATGGAGGTCCTGGTGTTTGATGGAACAAATTATGCTTTTTGGAAAACCAGAATGGAAAGCTTTCTTGTCTCACTAGGATATGGCATATGGAAGATTGTTGAAAAAAGTATACTATACCTAAAGATGGTCCAAAGAATGAAGATGAGATTAAAGAATATGAGAACAATGGAAAGGAAAGGAGTGCTCTTCTGAATAGTCTCTCTTATTCTAAATTAGTGAAGATAATGTGTTACAAAACTACTCATGAGATATGGAAGACGTTGGAAAGCACCTATGAAGGAGATGACAAGGTCAAGCAAGCAAAGTTACAGATTTTAAAGTCCAAGTTTGAAGCCCTAAGAATGTTAGAGGATGAAAATATTGCAAGCTACAGGCAGGGAGTGGATGAAATTGTCAATTCCATCAATGGTCTTGGTGGATAGCTGGAGGAGAAAGAAGTGGTAAAGAAGGTACTAAGAACTCTTCCTAATTAGATTATAGTGCTAAAGTTTTTTCTATTGAAGAAACTCAAGATCTGGATAATTATGTTAGGGATAAAATGTTTGGTACTCTAACTAATTTTGAGATAACATAATTTGGTCAAGATGATGCAAGAAAAGAAACTATTTTTAAGGATAGCAAGATAGAAAAGAATGTTGAGTATGATTCAGATGACTTTGATGAAGTGGAAGCAAATTTTGTGAGTAGGTTGAAAAAAGGCTCTGGAAAATATAGAGGTAAGTTACCTTTCAAATGTTTCAATTGTGGAAAGATAGGTCATTATGCTTCTAAATGTCCAATCAAAATCTCTAATGACAAATACAAGGAGAACAAAGGTAAATCATTCAAGAAAAGTTATATGTTAAAGAAGATGACAACATATCTGATGATGAGTCTAACTATCCAGATGATGATGGTAATGAGTTCTTGTTTATGGTTTTGAATGTTGGAACTGATTCTACTAATCCTAGAGGATGTATGAAGCATATTTCTCTAGAAATATGGTACCCCATTAAAGGAGCAATGGTTACTATTTTTCATGCAAGAGGGGAGGAATCTAGTTAATTGATAGTGGATGTTCAAATCATATGACCGGTGATAAGAATAAGTTCGTGAAGCTTGAGAAGTTTGATGGAGGGTTTGTTAAGTTTGGAGATGATGCATTTGCTAAGATCTCTGGAGGAGGTTCAATCAATTTTGATGGTAAGCACAATATAGATGATGTCCTTTATGTCAAGGGCCTCCAACACAATCTTCTTAGTGTAGAAAAAATGTGTAGCAAAGGATACAATCTTGTGTTTTAGGATGGTGGTTGTGAAATTATAAAAGAAGACTCTGAAACTCTGATTGCTAGAGGAACAAGGACAAAAGGAAATATATATATCAAATTAAAGGTGATGAAGTGTGTTCCTTATGACCCTTGAATTAATGAAAGTTGGCTATGGCATAGAAGAATGTGTCACCTTAATTTTGACAGTCTAGTGAAGATTAGCTATGCTCAAGCTACGAGGGATTTGCCAAGGATTACAAAGCTTATCAATGTAACCTACAAGGAATGTCAGATTGGGAAGCAAACAAGGAATAATTTCAAGATCAAAGAATATTCTAACACTGGACCTCTAGAGTTAGTGCATACAGATCTATGCAGACCTACAAGAGTAGGAAGCTTTCAAGGTGATAGGTATTTCATGATATTGATTGATGATTTCTCTAGAATGACTTGGGTAACTTTTCTCAAAGAAAAATTAGAAGCTCTAGATAAGTTTAAATCTTTTAAGGCTATGGTTGAAAATTAAATTGATTTGAAATTCGAGTGTTTAAGGTCTAACAAAGGTGGTGATTTCACCTCCAATGATTTTAATTGCTTTTGTGAAGATCATGAATAAAAAGACATTTGACAACACCTAGGACTCCTCAGCAAAATGGAGTTACGGAAAGGAAGAATAGGATAGTTTAGGAAGCAAAAATGATAATGATGAAAGAAGATATCTATTGGAGAGAGGCCATCCACACTGTAGTTTACATACAAAACAGAGTGCAAACCATGGTCAATAGTTCAAATACTCCATATGACCTATGGTATGGAAGAACTCCTACTATAAAATACTTTAGAGTTTTTGGAAGTAAATGATACATTAGGAGAGATGAAGAGAACTTAGGAAAGTTTGATAAAAGATTAGATGAATGTATCTTCCTTGGATATTCTACAAAGAGCAAGGCTTATAGGTACTACAACAAGGGACTGATGAGATTAGTGGAAAGTGTAAATTTCAAAGTGGATGAAGAACCATACCAAATTTTAGTGCTATTAGAAGGATATGAATCAGATGAGAACCATTGTAGAGAAGAATAAAGAGAGGAAGAATTTAAGGAAAAGGAGAAGCAAGTAGATGAAGAAAATTCCCTGGAGAAGATTCCCAAGTCTCCCAAGTATGTGTAGAAGAATCATTCTAAAGATCAGATCATTGGAGATAAGAACAAAGCTGTTTTAACAAGGGGAAGTATTGCTATGGCAGATGAACAAGTAAATTTGTGCTTATTATCTCAAATAGAACCCAAAACAATGATTGAAGCATGTAAAACTGAGCACTGGATCAAGGATATGGAAGAGGAATTGATGCAGATTGAGAAGAATCAAACTTGGGAAGTTGTCCCAAGACCAACAAACAAGAATGTGATAGGAACCAAATGGGTCTTCTGGAACAAATTGAATGAAAATGAGGAAGTAGTCAAAAATAAGGATAGGCTAGTGCATAAAGGCTACTCACAAGTATAAGGAATATATTATGAGGAAATATTTTCTCTAGTGGCAAGGTTGGAGGCCATCAAATCATTCTTGGCCTTTGCAGCTCACAAGTACTTGAAAGTTTATCAGATGGATGTGAAGTCTGTCTTCCTAAATGGAGAATTGGAAGAGGAAGTATATATTGAGCAACTAGAAGGTTTTCAGTTATCAGATGACCCAAATATGGTCTGCAGATTAAAGAAGGCATTATATGGACTCAAATAGGATCCTAGAGATTGGTATGCAAGGTTGGATAGGTACATGCTACAACAAGGATTCAAAAAGGGCACTGCAGATACTTCAAAGTTGAAGTAGATCAAATCCTAATTTTAGAAGTGTATCTAGATGATATAATCTTTGGAAGAAATGAAGGTATGTGCAAGAGATTTTCAAAAGAAATACAAAAGGAATTTAAAATGTCAATGTGTGTGGAAATGAACCTCTTCCTTGGGTTACAAATCAATCAATCAGAAAAGGGCATTTTCATTTCACAGTCAAAGTATACTAGGGAAATGTTGAAGAAGTTTAGAATGGACTACTCTAAATTGGTATGTACTCCCATGAATACTAGTTTTAAATTAAACAAAGATGATGAATCTCCTAAGGCTGATAAGAGCAAGTATAGATCAATGATTGGTGGATTGTTATACCTGACTGCTACTAGACTAAATATCATGCATGCAGTTTGTCTTGTGGCTAGATTCCAAGCTGATCCCAAAGAATCACATGTTGCAACAGTAAAGAGGATATTCAGATCCCTGAAAGGCACTCTAGAATTTGGCCTATGGTATCCCAAGGATATTGATTTCTCCCTAAGTGCATATATAGATGTAGATTGGGCAAGATGTATAGATGATAGAAGAAGTACAAGTGGTGGTGCTTTCTTTCTAGGAAGCAGACTTGTCTCTTGGCTAAGTAAGAAGCAGGACTCAGTATCATTATCTATTATAGAGGCAAAATATATAGCAGCAACATCTTGCTGCACATAGGTGTTATGGATGAAGTAGACATTGAGGGATATCAAAGTGACAAATGATGAACCTATTCCTATCCTATGTGATAATACAAGTGCCATCAACATGTCCAAAAATCTAGTGATGCATTCAAGGACAAAGAAAATTTCAATCCGTTATCACTTCTTAAAAGAAAAAGTTGTAGAGAATGAGGTGAAGTTGCAGACATATTTACAAAGGCTCTCCCTAAGGATACTTTTGAGCATCTCTGATAGAAGTTAGGAGTTATTGCCCCTCCTCTTAACTAAATACATAAATGTATGCATCTATCCAAGAAGTATTTCAAGATACATTTTTATGAACCTAGACTGATGTTGAAGGCTACCTCTTAGGGGGAGTAGGTAGAGAAACTATTAGTTGGTATAGTCAGAAGGAGCACATCCTATGATCTTAAAGGGGAGAATGAAGAAAAGTGAGAGTAGTAGAAATGAAGCAAATACTTGCTGGTGTTGTTGCCCTTTTCCATTGATGTTAAAGGGGGAGAGAGTCAAAGAGATTGAGAAACCATTGTGCAGAAAAGTGTGTGAAGAGTAAGAGTTGTTTCTATCAGGGAGAGCAAGAGATACTTTTGGTCTTGATGGTTTTTCAAAGAGTTAGTGTTGCCATCAATGACAAAGGGGGAGATTGTTAGAAACTTACTGGTGTTGTCATTGATGTCAACTCCCAATAGATGGTTCACTTGGTTTCCAAGTACTTTTGAGAAAAAATGATAAAAAGATGTACAGTATGACAGAGGGACCATCATTATTATGTTCCACATTTCTTCCTAATTGAAGATATCCTTATGTGGTTTGGAAGTGTTGATCAAAGGTGTTCAGAGGTATTATATCCTGAGTTTTAGGTCCTGGATCATATGGAAGTAGAAGATGTGTTTGATAGAATATTTGACTAAGAAGAAGACTGTCTAGGAGAAATGAGATTGCTCTGCATTTCTCTGCATTGAGATTTTGTGACTTGCAGATATGGGAATGTACTTATACAAATCACATCAATCTTCCCTTGAATTTTCTAGTGTTGGGATGCTTCACAAGTTTAGTTCTTGCATTGGTGATTAGTAGTAGTATATCTTGATGTGTATAATGAAGACATTCTTTGATTCAGGTGGTTGTGGCAGTATGGCAAAGAATTTTGATGATGTTGAATGTTCTGAGATGGTGTGTGAGTGCTATGGAGTGTCTTTCTTTGGTTTGCATAATGTTTTTTGACTTGGAGAAGCGTGATGTGATCCTTAGCTTAGGCTTGGATGACCTAGCATGCTAACACTATTTACAGAGGTACCTCGTGGATTGTGAATGTGATAAGCAGCTTGATGATATAAATTTGAGTCTTGGTTATCCCTTGATATGGTCTACTTTCACTTCTTTCCACCATGGAAGTGTTTAGTGTTGACCTAAGTAATGTTGCATGTGTGTAATACACACGCTTCATTAGGACCGACCTAATTGAGATAGGTCCTGGTTATAGATAGTATAAAGGCAAGATGAAGTTGAATGGAGGAAAGTAGAGAAGAATATGTGAAGGTGAATCAAGGGTAGTGAAGTTGTATGCGAACCTAAATGCTTATGACTCTGAAATGTAGTGAGCAGAAGGTGTCTACATTTTAGTTTGCCAGAAGTTTCTGGATGTAGTGATCCAAAGGTTACAGATGGCAAAGAGTATTAGTGGTAGATCTCTCCTATTCCTTTGAGATAGAGCATCTCTCTATAACAATATTCTTCTTTCTTCTCTCTTTTGGGCAGTGACCCCTTGGTAGAGAACCTACTGATTTTTAGTGTTTTTATTCATATATATTGTGAGCTATTCCTCACTATCATTTTTCCCTTATTGGGTTTTGCACATAAATTTGGTGTTCTTATGTGTTTGGATGTGTTTGCATTGATGCTTCATATGTTTATATTCTGCTAATGCATTATAAGTGGTTGATGTTTTAAGGGTTTAAAGTTTAACATACAACTGATTCACCCCCCCTCTTAGTTGTCAGGTGCATTCTAACATCTCTTACACGAGAGCTCAGGATAGACATGTATTACAACCTCGTGCACAATGTTTCCCTAGAGTCTCTCAACCCTTGTTGGCTAGTTTCTTTCCTCCTGCCTCCTCGGTGGCACCAGGAAACCCACATTTATTGAGTACTCCTCCCTCTCCTCCTATAGTGGTTCCCCAACCTTCAATGGTTTCTTCTATTCTTCTTGCCCCTCAAGTGTAAAGAGGAAAGCAACCCATGTTGCAGGCACCATCCCCTTCTCCTACTCCTATGGTCTATTTGCCATTAGTGGTCACCTATGTTGGTCCATGTATCCCTATGAATGTGGATGGTGTGGAACTCATGATGGAAGGTCCCACGGATCCATCAGTGGAAGTCTTGGCCTGTACGAGGCACAACTAGCTTGAAAGGGATTATAAGCATTAGTGCCATGCTACAGCCCAAGTGCATGTTGTTGATAAGTAGCCTTTGTCTGAGGATCCCTCTTCCTCATAGTAGTCTATTGATCATTGCCTTCCTTTGTATCCCCACCTTCCTGTTTCCCCTCCTTTATCTCTCCTATCCCCCACCCCCACTCTGGTCATCAGTGCTTCTTCTAGCGCTACCTCTGCTACTATTGTACCTACCTAGCCCGCATTGCCTAAACATAAGCTTGAGTGCTATCCTACACCATCGTAGCTTTAACCTAAGTGTATTCTGCAATTACCTTTACCACTTGCTCACCCTTCTTCTTCTTCTACTTTTCTCTTTGTGGAGAATGTTACTCCACTCGTGTCTCCTAGTTCTCACCCTACAACTAATAGCACTTAGGATCCACCTGTGGTTTGCATTTTAGATAGTGACTCTCCCTATTCCTCCCTTGTGAGAATCACAGAGTCTATTTCAAACATCTGGCCACATTATCCATGATCTTGCCAAAATCATTGACAATTGTTGAACCTAGTTCTTAGGAAGATCCAGCCTCGCCTGTTGATCCTTTGCACTTGGTTCCAAGAGAGTGTCTTTTGATTTCTCTGGCTATGGTTCCATTATCAACAATCCCTTTGTCCTGATAAGAGTATCAAGATTGGGACTAGGATGGCCTTCTTGCGGGTGAGCCATGAGAACTTTACATATGTTTTATGTGTTTGCATGCTTGTTAGTAATGTTTCTCCTGTGGTGTTCTTTTATGTTTGTTAGTTCTTCCTGGAGGACCCACAATGCCCTTGTAGACATGTGGATATATGTGGAATACATCTGTTGTCATATTCTTCTATTTGTCCATACTTCCTTCTCTATATTATCCTTTTTTTTTTGTTCTGACATTTTGGGGATGCTGTAAAATGTTGGAAGATTTAGCTTCCTTCCATGTTGACCCAAAATTTTTAAATGTTTCACTTTTATTTTCTCACTTTTTTTATTTGTCTCTTTGTGACCTTCTACCTTTGTACTCATAGTTCTACATTCTTGGAAGAAGATGATAATACAAAAATGAGATTATATGATTATTACATTTAGATGGATATTATGCTAACCCAAAAGCACGTAGATACATTTGTGTGTTTGGTGTTTTTGATTGTTTCATGTGGCATGTGTTAGAATTTCTCAATGTCATACCATGCATATACAAGCTCTTTGTGTATCATGGCTGCACCATCACCTCAGTTGTCCCTCTTTGGGGGCATCCCTTTTATTTTACAAGATGCAGCTTTGAGAACATTTCTGTTGATATATGTCTCTTAAATCTCTCTTCCCCATTTATCCCTTAAATTCAATTGCATACGTGTAATTTATGCATTTATTTTAAGGTGGGGACATATCTCCTGCTTTACACCTTTTTACACACACCACTTTGTTGATGCGCTCCCTGAGGTGTTGGTTTTTGATACACTCTTCGAAGCATTCACTCCCTGTAGTGTTTGTAGCTAGTGGTCCCAAGAAGATACACTTTCTTGGCTTGTCCATGCTTTCAACTACTTGTTTTGCACTCTTTGTGAGTCACCTAACAATGTAGTTTGTTATTCCTAGTAGCCCTTAAGAGTTGGTATGGTTCCTAGCTCTTGTAGTATGCCAACCCTAGAACCATACTTGGCATCCCTTCTAGCTCTCGTACTGTGCTAGAAATACCTCTTTTTCACTTTGCATTTATTTCTTTCTTATGTGTGTGTGTGTGTTTGTTGTAGATAGTAGTAGATTGTGCATTATATTATATGATTTGCAAAATAGTGATGTTTAGGCAAATCATATTTAATCTAATTCTTTTAGAATGTTTTATGATACTAACATTGCCTCTTGTGCAGGTTTATTACCTAGCATCGTAGTTTTGTAGGTTCTTGTCCTAGGGGCTTCATACCTCTATTCAAAGAATCTCATGCATCCTCTATGACATTCCTGTTGGAGGTATAACATGCTATGTCATTTCCTTTTTACTTTAGCTTACATATGCACGTAGTGTAATACATTCGCTAAGGTGGGGGCTAAATGTAGCATAGAAAATTGCATACCCTTGTAATTTCATGCTATGTTTACTAACCATTTTAGCATTTCACACTTCCTCTCTCCATGATAGGGTAGGTTTATGTGATTTTAGTCTATTTCATCTTCTTTTATCAGAAATTTGTTATCGTGCTTTAATGTTGATATGGTCCTAAGGTTCCTTGTATGACCAGGAGCTGGTTTTACTTGGACCCAAGTGCTCTGTGTGGACATCCGTATATCGTGCTAGCATGCCACGTCTATTTTCTAATAGGTATCCATTTCTAGGCATTACAATACACTTTTAGTGATCATGATGATTCTTGGTAACACTCCAAAAGTTACAGAATGACTGCTTGCATGCATTTTCGAGATTCTTCCCTCTTGGAAGAGTATTGGAAGGATTTTGGAAAAAAGGATTCACACATTCATTCATTCATTCACTCTCTCTCTCTCTCTCTCTCAATTTTGAACACTTTGGCTTTGATGATCTCTACTATTCCTCTTGTGCAAACTAGACTCCTGCAACAGCTATTGAAGATTTTGATATTGTTGACATTGTGAGATTACTTATCTTGTCTCTTGGGGTTTTGTTACACTTGTTGTGATGTTCTCTTTTGCTGGGTTTTGAGGTTGCACATTATCTTCAAGATTCTGGGAACTCATAGCCTCCTCTTGTATTTCCAAACTGGTAAGATCTTTCCATTAGGGTTGCTCAATACTTGTTTGTTTAAATTTGTTTGCTTTTCATAAGTTATTGTATGGTGTAGACCATCATTTCACTTGCTTTGCTTGGTGTAGACCACCCTCTTCTTATTAGTTGCACAAGCTGCATTCTGTAGGTTTCTTTCCCCATAGACTAGGGATGAAATTCTTGTTGTTTTGATTGCTTTTTTGCTATTCTTACCTTCCTAGATACACTTAGGATAAGAACATACACATTTCCTTTTGATTTTTATGTTATATATTCTATTTTTACTTGTGAAGGTAGAAATACCAACATCAGGACTCGACTAAGGCAAGTCCCCAAGCAACCCCATCACTTTTCCCCTCTCTTTTTGCAAGTTCTTTGGAGTGAAGATCATACAACCACACAAAAGTTTTGTATTACTTCCTTTTGTGTTTGTACCTCTTCATCCTTCTTAGTTTATTTGATTTTCTTTCCATTTGTATTTCATCTAGATATCACTGGGTATAGTGTGTGGTGGATTTGTGTTGTACAGGTAGTTTGAGGCCATATAGAGTTAAAGATTTTTTGCATACATTTTGGTATCTAGAGCCCAGTGCATACATTCTTGTGGTGCACTATCATTCAAGGTTGAGGCCCTGTCCTGGCTATCACAGGTTCCTCTCTCCTCCCTAATTTCATTTCTGCAATTGTCTATTCTAGATTTTGTTTAGAATAGTTGTTTTTCTACATTTTTGTTCGTTTACCTTCATTGTCAATCATTTGTTCGAGTTGTATTTCTTTGACTGGGACGCATAGTGGTTTTGTAGTGATCTAGGATAAATTTACTCAATATTCAACACTTCAAATAGTAGAAGCCAAGTGTAATCAAAGTCTAGAGTTCGCTCAATCGAAGTTAGTAGATTCAGAAGTAATCTTCCAATGCTACATTATTTTTTTATTAAATAATGGTAACATTTTGTAATAAGAGCTGCGTAGTAGTAAGAGTCCTTGCCAAATGTTGCCAGCATAGGGCAAGAGAAGAATATGGGGAAAAATAGTTGTGCAAAAGTTAATTAGATTTAGAAAATTAAAATCAAGATCTTAGAACTGCAAGATATAGTGTTCACAATGCTTTTTACACAATCAAGAAATGAAGAACGAAATTGTAAAGATAATTTTTGAATAGCTTGAGGGGGATGGAGTCTTAAATTTGCAGAGAAAATATTTGCATGTTCAAGATCAATAGGAAGAGAGAGTAGACATGATGATTCTTGTAAATTAGAGTGCACAAATACTTCAATGGTGGGATTTGTAGCTAGTTCATATGTATACAGTTTTGATGAGAATTCTTTGAGGAGGGGTGATTGAAGTTGTGGAAAGCAAGACCATTGAAGAGTAACATTCATGGTGGTAGCAAATGCATCAGTGATATGTATAAGTTGAAGAGCTTCTTACAATTCAACAGGTTTATCATAGTTCAACTTTATAATGCTTGCCTCCAATTACGTTTAATTGTCTATATCATGTTCATAGTTCATACTCTTTGTATTTGGAATAAATGCTCTTGTAAAGAACAAATTAAAGTTGCCATTAATAGATATCGTTGATAGCTTTGGCAGATCAATTAAATGTAGGATCCACTACAGAGGTCAGTAAACCAGTAAGTTAATTCTGTTGGATATTTTCACTTAGCAAAGCCTAGTAAAGTTTTAAAATTTGAACTATATTCATCAAAAAACCTAGAGCTGTTAAACAGAAAATTCTACCTATTAATTTTTTAGGGTGGATTAGTTGAGGTTTCTATAGGAGTTGCCATTTGAGAATTTAAAAACAACAGTATACATGTAGACTGAAAAACTAGAACAGAAACATAGTAATACAAAGGCTCATAGTAATACTCCACCCTTTATGTCTAGCAAGTAGGTGCTAAGCCTATCAAATTCATGGCATATCTACATGGTTGGAGCAAACTAGAATTATAAGTAAACTGTGAAGTAAGACTAGATTAAGAAGTCATCACAACAAACTAGTAGTTAAAAAGGTAAATTACCTTGACAAACAATAGTAGTACTAACAACAAAATCCTTATTAACTACTTGATATGCTAACTCTCGAGTATGGCACAGCACAATGGCAACGAGTTGCCCTGCAACAGGTTCAATTTATGGAAGAGTTGAAAGCACAAAGATAGTAATCTTCCCCATTCTAGACTTTGCTTGGAAAATAATGTACATTTAATAACATTCAAGAGGCAAAAACATAGCTCAATGAAGTTGAACAAAAACAATCATGGACAGAAAAATATGAAAGGCCCATGTTTTTGTTTAACTAAGTTGATATGAATTTTAGGGAGATGTCACATAAATGTTCCCTGAGAAAATTAAACTAGTGCTTTCCATGTGATGTAAACTATAAACAAAACCACTACTAAACACCCATGTTTTTGTTTTACTAAGTTGATATAAATTTTAGGAAAATGCCAAATAAATGTTTTCTTAAAACTAGACTAGTGACTTCCATGTGATGGAAACTATAAAAAAAAACATAACTAATTTGTCTAACACTATCTGCTGTAGTATTGAGAATATACTGTCCAATGAAATACTTTAGTTAGAAGCCAGTTTGGAGGAAGAGTGTTTTAAAGGGAGAGGAGCCAATAATTGGGCATGTTATGTGGATGGGTCTTCCATCCATACTCGAAGCCACATGAACCAATGGAGTTTGTGGAGTTGGAAGACTAGTATGTGTTTATGTAATTGGAAAAGCAAATTTTAAAGTCATTCACAACATATTTTAATTGTAAAGATACTTAAGCTAATTTGTCCCTTTATCATAAGTTATCTAAACAAAGTGCATGTATGTTCAATGACATGATAGGTTAGTTTTTCCCAAACAAATTTAAGTGTTTCAATATCTACTGTGCACAGACCCTTATGTATTTGTTAATCACATCTACAAAAAAATTAGTCAATGTTCCTAGAATTGATTGCTCCATGTACTCAAATCACCTTGCTGGTTTTGTATAGGCCTTTCAATCTACTCCTTCATTCTTCAAGAGAAGACCAATCACAATGTACAGGGCTTTCTAAAAGGCTCTCTTCATATACAAGACCCAAAGCCAAAAAGCCAAAATTGATTCCTTGATAGAGATCCACGCTAGTAGTCAAGCAATCAAGCATGTTGTGTTTCACATCACCCCTTCTGTACTTTCAAGGATAGACATTGGAAATTGTTCAGGACATTCCAATTTCATGACATTGCAATGTTTCTCATCACCTTGGGTTCATTTGGGTAGACTACTAGCTCCCTCACCATATATATCTGATCCCCCTTGCTGTTGTAAGCATCTTGATTTTGATGCTAAGTCCACAGTGCATAAGTTTCATTTTTCACCTGGATATTAAGAACAATATAATATATTTCACTATAAAATTATAAATTCAAATGTGGTCAACCTCTATAAAACATATGGAATATGACACCAAAACCTAATTCAGTTACTGAACTTTTCATATGAATTAACTGAAAATCCTAAGAAGTTGAAAGGAAATTACCTTAAGAATTCCATGCCCAAAACTGCTCTCTATATGCGCTAAAGTCAGACTGCCTATCTGAACAAAATTTCTCAGTTGTTGGACTAGATGTAAAATTATAGGCACATAAACCACCCATAAAGGTGTTTGGTGTGGAAGAAGGCTCAAGACAGTTTCCTAGATCATCAGCATGAAGCACAACTATCTTTTCCCTATTACCACCATCTCCGACAGTTATGTACACAGGAGCACATGGATCCAATGTATAGTTGAAAACTTAGTTTGATCTCTCGTAAGCATGAACCTGCAAGCAACATACAAAACTTCATAATTAGTACAAGTCATGTAGGTTGGATTTTGTAGCTATGATACTAGTATACGAAAGTGAAACCAACCCAAGATAAAAATATAGACAAACCGCATTGCCTTGTAGCTGATAGACCATAATGTGGAAAGAGGGACTTCAGAGAAAGCAACTCAGTGGTAGAGTAGCCTACTATTTGAACAGAGATCCTTGGTTTGATTCCTTTATTGTCTAGCTTTTATAAAATTGTATCAAAGTTTGTCTTGGCTAGGAGATAACTAGGGATGTGTGGCTTAAAGCACAAGTAGCTCAGACATTGAAAAGCCAACTAGTAAGAGGGTGGTCTATCTTTAGTTTGAATCTTAATTCATTTTTCCACCATCCAATCATAGCCAATACTTATAGGCTTGCAATCTTGAGCAGAGTTTAGCTTGAGGGTGGAGTGTGAGAAGTGACAATCCATATCAAGCAACAAGGATCATAGAAGACAAGTCACTTGGTAGTAGAGCACCCAAATTTCAATAAGTCGGTCTTTGGTACAAATCTCAAAACATTTTGGTTTTCAAATTTTCATTCTACCAAAGCCAACATTCATAAGAATCAGATAAGAATCCATACATTTAACATGAGAAGTTTCAAGAGGTCAAATAGCTAAGTGGCAGAGCGGCCCACTAGCTCAAACGTGGTATTGGGTTTGACTAATTAAGATGTCTAAGCACATTCTACATTGAACACAACATATAACAAAGGAATCACTTACATGGCCATTGAATACAACATCAACACCATGTTTATAAAGATGCTCTTCTATTTCTTGTCTCATGCAATCAGCTTCACGATAGTGAGCTTTGTAACTATTGTACCAAGGTGAGTGCCAAGTAGCAACAAGCCAGGGAGTTACACGTCTATCAACATTTACTAAATCATACTCCAACCATCTGTATTGTTCCCTTGTAAACCAAAACAAATCATTAAGATTAATAAAACAATATAGAGTATTAGTAAACTTTACCCTTGATTTTGAGCATTATATGGTTGTTATCACTGCAGTAGATCGAATTAGTTCAATTCTTTCCAAAAAAATCATCATCCTCTTGTATGATGTAATAACTAAACAAAGCTTGTAAACAATTATCTTACATGTCTTATTGTAATCAATGTACCCTCCAATCATGACAAAATGGATGCCTCTAGCATCAAATGAATAATAGAAAGGGCTTCTAGATCCACTCTCTTCACTTGGAAATGCAAATCTAGACTGGTAAGTTGATAATTGCAAATACATTGTGATTTCAATCTACTAGTAATCCACAAAAGAACAAAAATAATGACATCATTTAAATAATCAACTACTCAGAATACCAAATCTATATTTGATCCATATACATTAATTAGTGCAAATCTTCGATAAATTAGAATCCAAAGATTATATGGGTGCAACCTGAAGGTGCAATACCGCCAACTAAATTAACTTTTGTAATTTCAAGTTTAGGCCTCCAATAAATAAACTAATTTGAGCCCAAAGTTTGACTCAAAGACTAAATTAATGCGTGTGTGCCCAAGAACAACTTAGTCAAAAGTGCAGGTGTTTGTTGTTGGCCAAATTTCCATATACACATGTTCAAAAATAGGAAAATTGTAAGATAGAATAAAGCTATAAACATTAAACATAAGTAATAAACTAGAAAAGGCAATGACAAAAGAATTCTATGTCGAAAAGATCTCACTTAATGCAAGCATTAACATCTATTGTAGTCCCTAAAAACCCTAAGACTTTTACTGATGTTTCAAGCATTAGCTTGCTAGCTATGTTGCACAGGAAAGATGGGATCAATGGTGTAGGAAAGAATGAAGGGCTGCATGCAATTTCAACTCATGTGGTGGCTTCTGCAACACCTAGTAAAAGCCTCCTTAATACTATCCATGAAGCCTCTGGTTTGGATGAGAATATCATTGGATCTGGCAGAAACTAGTTTCATTAATACTGAGGAAACCAGGAAAAGGGAAAAAATAGCTTTCCAGGTTTAAAATCTTAGGTAAAGCTGGCAACAAATAGCAGGTAACAAGAATGGAAAAGTGGGCAGTGATTCTCATGCCCAGAATCATACTGCATAACTAAGTGATTAACTAGTGTGAAACAAACAAAAAGAATGCATATTAGACAATACCATTACCACCCACAAACTTTCTTATTCTTGTTAATATAAAGACAATATTACCACAAACTCTCATTACTCCAATAAAAATAATTCTCAAAACCGTTTTTTGCAGATAGGCTTCTATAGGTATCCTAAGAACCATTTAGATATGATATAGGAGATAGGAGATATTGTTTACAACATTATATCATACCTGTCATGCTACTATCATAGTGGTCTAAGGTCTTTTTTGACAATCGAGAACATACCATATTACAGAATTCCATTATGAATGATAAGAGTTTATATTAACCATAAAGATGGGCATATCAACTTTACTAGGCAATGGATGGACTATAACGAAGTAAAGAAACTATCATTAGTCCATCATCATCATCATCATCATCTATATATATATATATATGAGTTACCTTAAGAATGTTACTAAAATATTTGACACAACTATCTGTCAACTTGCATATACATACCGTTAGAATAATAAATTATTATATCAAGCTACTGCTAATTGTCCATCACAACTCCTCCATGAAATCAATCCTATGAGAAATAGAAATAAATCTTCCAACAAATACAAATTTCACTTTAAATACCAAACATAATAAAAAGAAGTATCCAACATAGGTCCTAATCCCAATTAGAACAAGCCTACAACTGATGCGTAAAAAGAAGGATACACCCTAAGGGCCAAACCTAGTCCTCGAGGGCTCATATGAAACAACTCTACCTACGTAACCCATAGAATCAGCAGCATTGTAGTTTGCTAACTTGTCAACTAACCTTACCCAGTTATCTTCAGGATCAACATTGACTCTAGCATAATCACTATTCCAGTGAATCAAATTATGAACAAGCAACAAATTTAGAGAAAATATCAGGTAGTGGTAAAACTATCATAACTCCTTCATTTCTCAATAAAAATTAAAATTTTAAAACGTTTTGGGAAGGTAAGGATAAGAAAAATAAAACTCAAAAAGGAATTTAAGATATTATTTAAGACGCAAGAGTAGTTTTTCCTACAATTAGCCTGAACAGTCAAAGTAACAATGAAAAAATTGCTGACAGAGGACACTTTTATGATGTTCAAGAATATTTTCCTAAACATGCAAGGTTCTAGAGAAAGAATCAAAGTATTAAGTATACACTTATTTGTGTATATGCCCGTCTATAAGGTACAACATCATAGTCATGGATCAATATATCAATCACTTAACTACAAAAATGATTATATAAGTTATAACTAATATCTTAGTATGAAGTAAACAAAAACATACCTTAGTACTTGCAAATCTTAATTATATGGTACCTTAACCCTTTTTCAAGGGTCTAAGACAGTGCTATAGGCACAAGATTCTATGCAGCATTCAAGTCCTTAGCAAGTGTGTTTGCTGACTGTAGAGCAATTACCATATCATCAACCCTTTGTTGGAGTTCTATATGCAATACAATGTCACCTAACTTTCTCCAGTTAGACCATTCATCATCATTAGTGTGAACAAAATTACATTGGTAGGAAGAGATGTTTTATCAATGAAATGCAAAGTAGATTTTGTGACTACTTCTTTGACTTCTCCCCATTCACATAGACTATTGGCAAGAATCCCAAATTTAATTGCTGTCTCACTTCCACTTGTAGCTAGAATGGTTCTCAGCTTATGAAATACATTTACATGTGTTTCACATTCACCAATTGTACAGTTTATCACATCCATACTTTGCATCAATATATTGATTTAAGAGGCAATCTAGAGGGCATTCCAGAATATTTCAGTGTTAGTTGTGAAAGGCATAAGTTGTGCGGGATAAACTTTGAAACACAAAGACATCATCGAGCTGTAAGATTGTCTCCTTCAAAATCAAGAATTAAAACATTAAAGCGGTATTTAGTTGAATCCTATCAAGAAGAATTAGCTGTTGTTAGGGTCAAGGATCGAGCAATCAATTGTACATTGAAATTCCAAGGTTAATAAAGCAACAAACAAATAACAACAGTATGCTCAAATTGGGAAGGATATATATATAGAAAGGGGTACTATAGTTAAAAAAATGATGCAAGTAGAAGAATGCAAAAGGCATGGAATCCTTTTGGTAAAAATGCCTTCAGGGATAAGAGGTATGCATATGGCACAAGTTTTTTGATAAGAAATGTCCCCAAAGGGATGTAGTTGCAATCTGTGTTGCATACAATAATATTCATATAAACTATAAGAACTTTTGATCAAAATTTTCACAACTAAATCAAAACAACATAAAGCATGATAGAACAGAGCATTCGGCTCATAACAATGCCATGTAGAAATCATAATAATGCAATTTCACAGTAACCCTAGATTCCAATTCCATTGATATAATAATATTTAAAATACTAACAATGATTTCAACAAAACTAGATTTTTTAGTCAATAACTTAAGAAATTTAGCAATGGAAAATCAAGCTCTAAATGTAACCATACTACTAAATTCGTGTGCCAAAATAAGCGCTTTGAACTGTTTTGACAATTACCTTAAGGAAATCACTCAATCATTCAATCTCTGGATTATCAAACAAACATCCAAACACCACAAGTGACATCCATCCGAAGGTAATAATAGTGAAGGATATTACGTAACTGCCCTTGACTAGGCACTTCGTACAGACCTATCTTTACAAGTTTCATTAAATAATTTCTTTTGAAATAAAAAAAAATAAACACACATTTCTATTCATGGTTTTTAAAAATTTAACCTAGTTTTTTCCTTAATCTCTTCAGGAAGGAATTACAAGCATAAGTAAAATTAGAAAGAATGCATAAAATAGAGTCCAGACCTAGATTTGTTTGAGCATATCTTCAAGAAGCAAACCCTTATCCACATTGAGTACTAGTTTATGAATTGCATTTAAATACATGGCCATCTCGAGCCCCTGATAAGAGGGCTTCTTCCAAGGCTTGTCTGCCAACACATTGGCTTCCCTCATTGTCTGCTCTAGGGTTTGAGCGGGACTCTCCTAGAGGGCATCAACTAAGCTAGCTCCAAACTCTTCAACCCCTGTATACTTGATGCCCTTCAAAATGACGTCCCTGTAAACCTAAGGAGAGAGGCTGATCATACCAGTCCCTTCAAAGCCTGAAACAAAATCAAAGACAATTGCTCCTGAAACACAATTCACAAAACTCATACACTAATACAGCCAATTCAAACCCTAAATGCTTGAATTTTCACATGCAATGAAATGATAACAGCACCTCCAACTCCTCCTCTTCTTCCTCCTCGTCATTCTCTAAGATGACGTCTGCAGGAACCCTGTAACATGTGGCTTCTATAAGGTCCCATTCATTGTTATACAACTGTGTAAACACAAGAGGACAATGCATGTTAGAGGCGTTGTATAAGAGGAGCGATAAAAAAATGAAAAAGTAGAGGGCAAACCTTCAATAGCTGCTTCAAAATAGGACTGCACACACTACATTACCCACTTCTTTTTCCACAGGCACGGATTCACCTCTCAAGCTACTTTCATTTACAGAGCTTGTACTTGCTATCCCAATGCCATCCATAATAGGAATGCTTTCACCCGCTTTCACAGCCAAAACGGTGTTAATTTGGACATCGTTAACAAGCATTTTTCCCCAATTTTCTCGATGCGATGCAGATCTGTTTCTCTTGTTGGAGAAGAAAAGCATAAACAACTACAAAAAACATTGAACAACTACAACAGAATAGGAGCACTCTCCAACAACACGCTTCTCTTTTTGACATGCCTGATTCCATCAACACAACAACTTCCGGCCACTTGCCGTTGCCAAAACCTTGCAATATGCACAATCACACCCGTCATTCCATTTCCATGCAGTCAAGAATAAAATAGTAGGAGTATAATAATGACCCAATCAGAAAAGACCATCTACTAGAGATTAAATAATAAAATATTTACAACCTTAAATTTACCTTCAATATTTTTCATGCGGCACGAAAGCCGAAGCAAATTAATCCTATTTTTGTTTGGTGAAAACAATAGTGCCCTCTTACGGGCGGGGACTAATAATATATGGACTTTTAATTTTCGATGATGAATAATGTTCACATTAAAAAACAAATAGAATAGCATAGACTCCAAAAATTTATATTAAAATTAAAAAAATGACAATAAACAAAGGAGTCACACAACTAAGGGACAACCAAAATTTAAAAAATTAAAATACAGGCCCTTCTAAATCCTTATGTGAACAACCTATATTTTTAGTTGCTGTGATTAAAATATAACTTTTTGCGAGGCCAGCATTCATCACGTCAGCTTTCATTGTCGAATGGCGCAGACCTTGTTACAACTGCCACACTATTCTTCTTCCACACGTTAGCCTGCGCCATGCTCGAAATAGTTTACAGCACATATTTTGGCCTACACAGTAGTATAGGCCGCGCCAATTCTATAACCTCTGCACTATCCATTTCTTCATGCCTGCCAATACTTTAACTTTCAAGCCAGCATCCTTTGTTTTCTGTGCCATGCCTGCAGTAAAATTTCAAGCTGACTCTCTCTTTATTCTCTGCGCCATGCCTGAACTTTCCTCAATAGTAGCGTCATCTTAGTTCAAAATCCCCAGGCCATCCATCATATAAGCTAGACTTCTTTTGACTCCTAGGTGGCCTGTTCTAGGCTGACACTGGAGCCTCAAACCATGTCATCCCATACGCACGGCCTCCGTTTCCCACGCAAGCCATATCCATTTTTATTACTCCAAGTTTTGACCATTCATGTCCACACCAAATTCTACCGGTCAACACTTCATTAAATATGTGCACGATGGTTATATTCTCTACCTGTGCCAGGTTCATTATATTCATACCTCTCTCTATGTGAGTGTGTGTTGGGCGGCTCCGCTCCCTTAATCCTCTTTGCCATGGTGAACCTTGAAATTTTTAATTGGTGTGTGCTAAAGTTGCACAATAATTACAAGGATTTTAAATGAGATATCAACAACAAATGTTCCTAAACTAGTTTTGCACAAGGCTCTATCTGATCCAAAATGCCTCTTCTCACACACGTCTTAGCAACTTGTAATCTTCTCATAGACTCATTTTTATGCACTCTTTCTCTAGATAGCAACCTCTTTCAATGACTTTGACCAAGGTATTTAATGGCATAGGGAGTAGTTATAGAATTGGAATGGTTCATCTTCCTTGTCAGCCAACTATTTGTTCTTGACTCCTCATCTCACCTATTTGCAAGTGTGTGCAAGTGTCAATAGTTGCACTAGGCTTCACCAACCAAGTGAGTATTCTCTCTCACAAGCTACTCCATAGCATAGAGTTGCACAAGTTTCTACTTATGTGCAAGGCCTCAAACCTTTATTCCAACTATACTACACTATTGCATGTGTGCAAGATTTGTCCAAGCCACTTATTCTACTTAGTCATATTAGGTGATGTAGATTGCTTATGCACTCAAACGCTCTTGCATCATTTTATGAGTGATTACTTCGCTAAAATTTCTCTAGATTTGAGTACATTGACATTGTTCTTCTCATTGGATTAGGTAGGAATTTGACCTACTTTTCTTTCACTTTGTTCCAAGTTGTATCAATTTGTCAAGGGGTTTCACAAAGATAGAATCCCCTACCTAGCAAACTCATCAATGGTGTTCCTAAACATTGTCATCTTTTTAGTAAAATAAAAGAACTTGATTTTATTCTTCTCTAGGAGCTTAAAGCAATAGGTTTTTTGCTTGAAACCAATCTGAAATTCATATGGAAAGAAGCTATTTAATTTGTAAGCAAACATGATAAGGGCAGGGGTGGCATTTCCATTATGTTAAACAATGAATGGGCCATGTATGTCAAAGATAATGGATGCTCTGATTGTAATAGAGGATTTTGGTTGATATTAGAGAAAGATAGATTCAAATTTGGCATATGTGTTGTTTATTCTCCTAGTGATTACAAGGAGAGAATTGAACTTTGGCAATGGATGGAAACCCTACCTAGAATCCCCTAGATTATTGGGGGTGATTTCAACATGGTAGAGTAGATGGAGGATAGGATTGGTGGTATCAATATGAGTTGGAAAGGTAATGAACATTTCTTCTAGAATAGAATGAAAAAGAATTAAAACTATTTGATCCCATAGAGAAAAAGAAGAAATAAAATAAGGACGTTTGGTACACATGGGGTAATTTTCATCTAAAAGAGTGATAAAAGAATCTACTATAGATTAGATAGAATATATGTCATTGAGGAGTTCTTCAAATTTGATAAGAGTGATAAAATCAATTTGGTGAAAGTTCATCCATATACAATCTCATACCACTACTGTATTGAGGCTAAAATTGTCATCCAGAAACATGGAAATGCTAATAAAATCAGACAAGATAGTTTGTATAAATTGAATATTGAGCATCTAAAACATAATGACTGTAATGAGGGCATATTTACTTTGAGAGAGATCAATAGGATACTCCTGTACAAGCTCTCAAATATTTATAGATGGAATAATAATACCAATATTTGGAAAAAGACTAGCACTTGACATAAGGAAAGTTGAAAATGACCTCTAAGAAAAGTTATGTAAGGATGAAAAGCTTCTGTAGGAGGATCTTTCTAGTGTCTCTTTGTCTAATACTCTGGATGACACCAAACATAAACTGAAATGTGTCCAAACATTTAAAGCTAAGAGATTGAAGGTAAGAGCCAAGATGAATTGGTTGAAGATTGGGGATAAGGGGTCTAAATTTTCTTCAAATTCATCAAAACCAAGAATATAAGAGAAGAAATTGGTTCCATCTAGATAGAAAATGATTATATCACTAACATGAATACAATTAAAGAGGAATTCAAAAGTTTCTACATGAAACTATTCATTGTTGAAGACAATAATAAAAGCTATAAAGAAGCTCAAAAAATGTGCAAGAATTTAATTCCTAATAAAAATTTAGAGAAGGATGCCTCCATTTTGGGTAAGGACATTAGCATTGAGGAAATTAAAAAAGCTATAACCTCGTTTAATAATGATAAGTCTCTAGGCCATGATGGGCTATCGACAGAGTTCTACAAAGAAAATATTGAGTGGATAGTAGAGGATTTATGGTTAGTCTACAAATAAGCAATCAATGAAGGCTCTTTGGGGAGTGATACAAATAGGGGAATTATCAAGTTGTTTCCAAAAGAAGGTGACATAGGCTTAATTAAGTATTGGAGATCCATATCTCTTCTCAATGTCTCTTATAAAATCTTAGCTAAGATTTTGGCCTTGAGATTGACTAACATTCTTCCTAAGTTTGTTAATACCACTTAGATTGGTTTCATTAAAGGGAGGTACATACTAGAGAATCTAATTACAAGCTGGGAAGGCATGAATTGGGCTAATGTAACTAAACAAAATGTAGGTATGTTGCTCTTGGATTTTGAGAAGGCATATGATAGGGTTGAGTGGTCCTTTGTTATAATGACTCTTGAAGCTTTTGGATTTCCTAAGAAATGGTAGGATATGGTCAAGTTTTTATTCAAAGATGTAGTTACCCAAATTGATGTGAATGGCTCCCTTATTGAACCTTTCATTCTACAGAGATCTATTAGGTAGGGGTGCCCCTTGGCCCCTGCCTTATTTGTGATTGTCTTTGATGCTCTCTACTACCTCATTAGGTCTTCAATTAATGGGGACAAAGTCAAAGGGTTAATGCTTCCTAATAAGGAGGAATTGATTAACATACAATTTACTGACGATACTACAATTTTTGTGGATATTGATGATTTTTTTTTTTTGAAAATTTGATGGGTAAATTAGATATTTTTTGTAAAGCTTCAAGAGCAAAAATATATGTTTGTAAATGCCATATTCTATGTTGGTCTGACACATCTCCATCTTGGTTTAGTAAATATGATATTCAATGGGGAGGACCCAATAAGAAAATTAGATATCTAGGCATACCTTTCTCAATTAGTCCCTCTCTGAAGAGTATGTGGGAGTGGGTTCATGGTGAGATTGAGAAGAAGTTGATGAAGTGGAATAAGTAATATCTATCCCTAGCAAGGAGATTACAAATTTTCCAAAAGATCTTAGCCTCATATAAAATATACTACTCTTCTGTATGGCTTTTTAATAACTACCGTATTAATGAAATTCAAAATAGTATTAGAAATTTCTATGGTCTGATGGGAGAAGTAACAAGAAAAGGGTTTCTATGAAGTGGGATTGGTGCTGCAAGAGGAAGGATTTAGGTGGAATGGGATTGAAGCACTTAATAATTCAAGGGATAACTCTTGTAATCAAGTGGATTGTCAAGTCTTTGGAGGGTGATGAGCCTTGGAAGATACTAATTAGAAATAACATCATTCAATTTGTTTCAAAATGGGCCAAACAATGGATTGGTCTCCATAAGTATGATATCTTATTTGGAAAATATTATGTCTCCTTTGGTGGTTCTAATGTGTTTAAAAGCCTTTGGAAGGCTTGGGAAATGGCTAGAGAACTCATGGAAGATTGTCCTACCTAGGATCAATCTGGTAAAAAAATTGTAGCTACAAGTCTCTATGGTGGAACTTGGTTTGGGCCAAAAAGCCTCTAGCTCTCATCAAGGGCTACTCTGCTAAGAGTTGGAATCATAAAGGACTCAGACATTTTAATGATGTTTTGAAGGATGGTCAATTAGTGGAGAGGTAGTCCTTGCGTAGATCTTTTGGATTGCCCCAGTCATAGAAAAGAAGCTACTTTTTGATTGAAAAATCATATTGTGAGCTGTTATTCCCTATTGAGAAAAGCACTAAGCCTGGAGTTGGTAATAATATCAAATGGATTGATGGTACTGCTCTACCCAATACTACCTCAAAGAAAGTCTATAATCTCCTGATTAGCTCTCGAGACATCACCAACCATGTCGATAACTATTGGAACTTGAATTTGAATAATAAGAAGTGGTCAAAAATCTTTAATTCATGTTGGTAAAATGTTTTAGAACCTAAGAAAGCTTGTTTTAGATGGTTGATTTGGTTGAAAAGAATTGTTGTTGGTTCTAACTATTTTTTGATGACCCTACCAAGAAATTATGTGGTTATATTTCAAGGAACCTGAAACTGTTGAACGCTTATTTTTTGAATGCGACTTTGCTAAAGATGTTTGGTGTCTCTTCTTTTCAGGTCTTAGGGGGTGGGATAGAAAAAGTTCTATTTATTTTTATGAGATTTTGTTTGGATATGTTGACAGCTTGAGCAATTGTTTAACCTTTTTTGGTTAGTTTTGATCACTAAAATTTTATGGATTCTTTGAAAGTTTAGAAATGAGGACAAATTTCAAGGAAAAAGGAGATACCTTATGGAGTATTTGAGAAGAATCACCCTCCATATTGTTTCTCCATAGGTTAGGATGACCCTTGAGGTCTCAAAAGAGAAATTTCTTGAGCTTATGGACGAAGGGCAAACGATGTTGAAGAGGTCTAAAATTATTACAACTAGTTTTGGCCACATGAAGCAAGAAAGGTGAACTCTTAATTCTTCAAGAATTATATGAAATTATAAGATAAGTGTTGGCAAAAAAGTCAGCATCCCCCTTTGGGATTTGTTACATGGCTTAACCACCTCTTGCTAGTCCTTATCTGGGATGGTAGCAGTTTCCTGATAGGTGAGCCTTTTGGGAGAAATGGGCAACTCAACACCCTACAAGTGGTATTAGATCTCGGTCATGGGTTTAATCCCCTCAGGTAACACTGAGGGGGGATTGTTGGAAAAAATGTTAGCGTCCCCCTTCAGGATTCATGACATGGCTTAACTGCCTCCTGTTGGTCCTTATCTGGGATGGTAGCGGTTTCCTGATAGGTGCACCTTTCAAGAGAAATGACCAGCTCAACAACCTACAATAAGTAAAACAAGAAGATGGCCTTGTTGCAAATATGTGCCTAATCAGTGTTGTCATTGATGTCAACATATCTGTGTTGTCATTGGTGTCAACTGTGCTCTTACTTTGTTGAGGATATTGAGAAAATTAGCCCCTCTAGTGATAACAATGTCTTGCAGTAGAAATAGTGCATTACAGGAAGAAGAACAGTCTAGAAGAATGCTCCACATTTCCTGTCAAATAAATATCTTTGCCTACGGGTTGGGAGTTATTTAGAAGCTTGTCTAAAGATGTTATATTCTAAGTTTAAGTCTCCGGTATGAAGAATTGAGAGAGTTATGTTCACCAGAGTGAAAACAATTTTTTTTGTGTGTTTGGTGGTGATAAGGAGAAAGTGTTTTGCTTCGCATTCCTCTGCATTGAAGTATTTTGGTCTACGGTTCTAGAAGTAAGTCTTGGTTCATGATCAATGCCTTCAAGTGTGATGGTTTGTGATTTGGTGGTCCGCAAGCTATCTTTTACTCATGATAGTGGTTGGCAGTGTTGTTCTTGTACTCTGGTTTGAAGAATTTTGTTGATAGAGTTGCTAGAGATCATGCGGTTGTTCCTGGTGATTACAATGTGCTTATGGATGTCTCTAATCATGCTCCTACATTTGGATTCATCTTCAAGGTGTAATTTAGATTGTGCATGAAGTGTGTTCTTGAGAATACTTGTGTTAACACCAGTCTTGGCCAACTTGGTTGAATTCATCATCTACGGAGATGCATCGAAGATTATGATAGTGTGTTGTAGCATTGAAGATCGTGTTTGAGTCCCAGCTAAGGCATGGTGTGATCCACATACATTCCTACATCTTTTACTTAGCTAAATTTGCATTAGGTCCAAACCTATTTTATGTATGTTTGTAATGCTGACCTTGGAGATTGTTCCAATGGTTGATGATTGTAATCCCGACCTTGATGATCATTCCAAGGTTGATGTAGTGTATAAATACTTGTAATTGAGTCGTGAAAATGGATCCAAGAGCAAAGATGTGAAGATAAAGTGAAGTAAAGTAGCAAAGCAGAGGTGTTTGTGCTTTAATGGAATTGAACCTTGGCATGAAGTAGTTGCTGTTATCTCAGTTCAACCCTTTGGCAGTGAGCCATCCATAGGTAGTGAGTCTTTCTATGCAGTGAGCAATTTGGGCAGTGAGCCCTATAGGTAGTGAGCCTTTGTTTTTTGGTATCGATATAACTTATATATTTCAATGGGCTAACACCTACCATGGTTTTTCCCTTTTAGGGTTTTCCACATAAAAATCTAGTGTCTCCTATGTTGTTTATGCTTTTGTGTGAACTTATCATTTGATGCTTTCATGGTTATATCTAAATATAAGTAATTGATAAGCTAATGATCATATTTGGTTAAAAGTTTCAAGACAATTGATTCACCCCCCTCTTAGTTGTCTGGTGTAGTTCAACAATTGGTATCAGAGTCAAGTTCCTCTGAAGAAATCCTAACAGCTTGAGGAAGATCCCTGGGATGTCTTATAAGAAGGAAGCTCTGCATTTTGATGGGACAAATTATGCTCTTTAGAAGGCACGAATGAAAAGCCATCTTCTTTGTCTTGGTTATAAAGTATAGAAAGCTACAGAAACAAAATATACCATGCCTCCAAATCGTTTGACGACTGAACATGAAATCAAAGAATATGAGGTGGATGTCAAAGCAAATGATGCTCTGCTAAGTTCCTTAAGTGATTGTATGCTGACAAAAGTTGTGGATAAGTTGAAAAATCTGTATGAACGAGATGATTCTGTAAAAGAAGCCAAGCTACAAAGTCTACAAGTGAAGTATGAGGGTTTGAAGATGAATGAAGATGAAAACATAAAAACTTTTATGCAAAGAGTTGATGAACTTGTCACTGGAATAAAAGGTATGGGAGGAACTCTCGGTGATAAGGAATTTGTGATAAAAATTCTCAGATCTCTACCAAAGTCACATAGTCGCAAGGTGGCTGCAATTGAGGAATTCATGATTGTGAAAACTATTGACAAAGATCAGTTGCTTGGAAAGCTTACATCCTTTGAGATGAGAGAATTTGGTGATGCCCTGTCTAAAGTTGAATAATCTTTTAAAGCCAAAACTTTAGCAGAGATCTCCAGATCTGAGAAATACAAGGTGGATGATGACTTTATGAAATTGAAGCCAACTTTGTTGACATAATTCAAAGAGGTTCTAGTAAGTTCAAAGGTAAATTACCTTTCAAATGTTTCTCATGTGGTAAAGTAGGTCATTATGCTTCCAGATGTCTTGAAAGAATTGAAAGAAATAGAAAGAAACACAAGAGCATGCCTAGAGTCCCAAAGAAATGCTACTATATCAGAGATTTTGATGATGAAGGGGTGATTGATGATGAATCTAATGATTCTAACACTAGTGCAAATGAATGCCTGTTTATTGCTATTAAAGAAGATCCCATGTCTACTAATTCTGCTAGCTGTGTGAAGGATGAAAAACCAGTAGAAGAAAGTGCTTTGGTTGTTTAGGTTGAGAAAGATAAGGATGAATGTATTATTGATAGTGGATGCTCACGTCACGTGACCGGTGACAAAAGTAAGTTTGTAAGTTTGGAAAAGTATGATGGGGGACTGGTTAGGTTTGGAGATAATGCAACTAGTAAGATTTGTGGAAAATGATCTATTTCATTTGATGGAAAGCATAATACTGACAATGTTCTATATGTGAATATCTTGAAGCATAATCTATTGAGTGTTGGTCAGATGTGTGACAAAGGATATGATATGAGATTCAAAGATAATGGGTGCAAGATCATGGAAAGTTCCAGAACTATGATTTCTATCGGTAAGAAGACAAAAGGTAACATCTATCAATTGAGAGGAACGAATGATTATTGTTTATTAGCTCAGGCAGATGAAAGTTGGTTGTGGCATAGAAGGATGTGTCATATAAACTTTGATATTCTGGTAAAGATAAGCTCAAGTTAGGCTATGAGAGATTTACCAAAACCTGTGAAACCCTCCAACTCAATTTGTAAGGAATGTCAGTTGGGAAAGTAAATAAGGACAAGTTTCAAGACCAAAGAATAATTTTCTATCAGTTTTCTCGAACTAGTGCATATAGATCTTTGTGGTCCTACAAGGGTGAGAAGTCTACAAGGTAATAGGTACTTCATGTTTCTTATTGATGATTATTCTAGAATGACTTGGGTTACCTTTCTAAGAGATAAATCAGAAGCCCTAGACAAGTTCAAATCTTTCAAGGCAATGGTTGAGAATGAAATAGATTTGAAGATCAAATGCTTGAGGTCTAATAGAGGAGGTGAGTTAACATCAAATGAATTCAATATTTTCTGTGAAGAGCATGGGATAAAGAGACAACTGTATGGAGTTGTGGAAAGGAAGAATAGGACAGTTCAGGAGGCTACTAGGACAATGATGAAGCAAGAAGGTCTGTTAGAAGTCTTTTGGAAAGAGGCTATTCACACTGTTGTCTACATTCAAAATAGAGTTCAAGTGAAAGGCAATGGTACTAAAACTCCCTATGAATTGTGGTATGGAAGAATCCCTATAGTAAAATATTTAAAAGTCTTTGGAAGAAAATGTTATATCAGAAGAGATGAAGATCTAGGAAAGTTTGATGCAAGATGTGATGAAGGAGTCTCTACCAAGAGTAAGGCCTACCGGTGCTACAAGAAAAGGCTCAAAAAGATTGTTGAAAGTGCAAATGTGAAGGTAGATGAAGGCAAAGAAAAGAATATCAGACCTGAGTTGTTATGAACCAGATGAACCTGTGACTCTAGAAATTGAAGAGAAAGATGAGTAAGTAGACAGTCAGGATGAAGAAGAGGCTCTAGAAAGTATTGTCAAGACTCCCAGGTATGTAAGGATCAATCATTCTAAAGATCAGATTATAGGTGACAAGAACAAAGGTGTGCTAACAAGAAGAAGAGCTGCAGAGGAACAAGTCAATTACTATTTGCTTTCAAAGATTGAACCAAAAACTATGAATGAAGGATGCAATGATGAAAATTGGGTAAAGGTGATGGAGGAAGAACTACTGCAAGTAGAGAAGAATGAAACTTGGGAATTAGCTCCTAGACCCGCTGAAAAAAATGTTATTGGAACTAAATGGGTCTTCAGGAACAAGCTGAATGAAAATGGATAAGTTGTAAGGAATAAAGCAAGACTTGTATGCAAAGGATATTCTCAAATTGAAGGGATAGATTTTGAAGAAACCTTTGCTCCAGTAGCTCGGATTGAAGTAATCAGAATGTTTCTGGAATTTGTAGCTCATAGAGATTTTAAGGTATATCAGATGGATGTGAAATCTACCTTCCTAAATGGTGAATTAGAAGAGGAAGTATACATTGAGCAACCAGAGGGATTCCAATTGTCAAATCAAGGTGATATGGTACGCAGGTTGAAGAAAGCATTGTATGGACTCAAACAAGCTTCGAGAGCCTGGTATGCAAGGTTAGATAGGTATTTATTACAATTGGAATTTAGTAAATGTACTATAGATAGCAATCTGTACTTCAAAATCAACGATGATCAGATCTTGATTGTTGAGGTATTTGTTGATGACATTATCTTTGGAGGAAATGAAGGTACGTGCATAAGGTTTGCTAGTGAGATGAAAAGTGAATTTGAAATGTCCATGTTTGGTGAAATAAATTTCTATTTGGGTCTGCAAATTAATCAATCAGATAAAGGAATCGTCATATCTTAGTCTAAGTATGTGAAAGAGTTGTTGAAGAAGTTTGGGATGGAAGACTCTAAACTAGTATGTACTCCCATGGTAACTGGTTGCAAGTTGAGCAAAGCCGATGAATCACCTAAGGCTAATCCAAAAAATATAGATCCATGATTGGAGGATTGCTTTATCTAACTCAAACCATACCTAATATTATACATGTAGTTCTGTCTTGTTACAAGGTTTCAAGCTGATCCAAGAGAATCACATGAGATGGTAGTTAAGAGAATTGTGAGGTATTTGAAAGGCACTCCAGATTATGGCTTATGGTATCCAAAGGACAATGATTTCACTCTTAGTGTTTATACAGATGTAGATTTGGCCAGAGATGTTGATGACAAAAAGAGTACAAGTGGAGACGCCTTCTTCTTGGGTAATAGATTGGTCTCATGGTTAAGAAAGAAACAAGATTCAATATCTTTGTCAACTACAGAAGCAGAGTATATTGTAGTAGCATGTTGTTTCACTCAAGTATTATGGATGAAGCAAACTTTGAAGGATATAAGAGTTGTGTAAGAAGATCCAATTGCAATATTTTGTGACAATACAAGTGCCATAAACATTTCAAAGAATCCACTGATGCACTCAAGAACAAAGCACATGTTAATAAGGTATCACTTTTTGAGAGAGAAGGTGACAAAGAATGAAGTAAAGCTGGTATATGTGTCCACAAAGGATCAGATTGCAGACATTTTCACTAAGCCTCTTCCTAAAGATACCTTTGAGCATCTCATAGAGAAGTTAGGGGTCATTACCCCTCCTATCTTAAACTAAGATGCATAGGAATGCATCAATCCAGTGGAGTTCAAAGTGTCATTCCTTGATCTGGATTGATGTTTTGAAGGCTACCTCTCAGGGGAAGTAGCTTAGTGTTTGTGGTAAAGTAAATGGATCAAAGCAGTAGCGTGCATGTATGTGCCCTTTTCCATTGATGTCAAAGGGGGAGAGAAATCATGTGAAAAACTCTGGAGGAGAAAGAATGTAGTGCAGATGTGTAAAGGAGAAAGGGGGAGAATCTTGTCTTGATGGTCTTTTCAATTTTTCACATCATATGTTGCCATCAATGACAAAGTGGGAGATTGTTGCAAGTTTGTGCCTAATCGGTGTTTTCATTGATGTCAACATATCTGTGTTATCATTTGTGTCAATTGTTCTCTTACTTTATTGAGGATATTGAGAAAATTAGCCCCTCTAGTGATAACAATGTGTTATAGTAGAAACAGTGCATTACAGGCAGGAGAACACTCCAGAAGAATGCTCTGCATTTCCTGGAAAATAAATATCTTTGCATGCAGATTAGAAGTTATTTAGAAGCTTGTCTAAAGATGTTATATTCTAAGTTTGTGATGTAGCACACAACATATACTCAATAGAATTGTGCTATTAAACACATGAGAGACAAAGATTTGGAAGATGGAACATAAAAAACTTCTATTCATCAACTCTACTGCTATAATGAGAGAAAACTCTCTTATACCTAAGAAAACAAAAAAAACAAAAAATTACCTTTTTTGGCAGATTTCAACAATTATCAGATTTTTGCCATTTTAGGTAATTTTACAATCATATCTTGAGAATCCAGTTTTTTCCCAGAAAACTCATAAAGCTAAGGTAGGACGAAAAACCAACTAACATCCTAAATTCGAAACATGAGTTTCGAGTTATTAAAAAAAGCAACTTTTAAAAAACTAGAAAAAAATACTAATTTGCCATTTTGAGGGCCAAGATGAAAGTTTCAAGTCCCACAAAAGTGCCAAGATGAGGTCCAACCAACTAGGGTAGGTTGGGAAACCACTGGGCACCTCATTATGCTTCCACCTATAAAATTTCATAGAAAACCCACATCCGAGTCAAAAGTTATGACCTCCAGAAGTCCCTGCATCAGTTTGAGCCTCCGGTATGAAGACTTGAGAGAGTTATGTTCACCAGAGTGAAAGCAATTTTTTTTGTGTGTTTGGTGTTGACAGGGAGAAAGTGTTTTGCTCCGCATTCCTCCGCATTGAATTATTTTGGTCTACGGTTCTGGAAGTAAGTCTTGGTTGATGATCAATGCCTTCAAGTGTGATGGTTCATGATTTGGTGGTCCGCAAGCTATCTTGTACTCATGACAGTGGCTGGTAGTGTTGTTCTTGTGCTTCGGTTTGAAGAATCTTTCTAATAGAGTTGTTAAAGATCATGTGGTTGTTCTTGGTGATTACAATGTGCTTGTGGATGTCTCCTGATCATGCTCCTACATTCGGATTGGTCTGCAAGGTGTAATTTAGATCATGTATGAAGTGTGTTCTTGAGAATACTTGTGTTAACACCAGTCTTGGTCAACTTGGTTGAATTCATCATCTACGGAGATGCATCGAAGATTGTGATAGTGTGTTGTAGCATGGAAGATCGTGTTTGAGTCCCAGCTAAGGCGTGGCGTGATCCATATACATTCCTATATCTTTTTCTTAGCTAAATTTGTATTAGGTCTAGACCTATTTTATGTATGTTTGTAATGCCGACCTTGGAGATTGTTCCAATAGTTGATGATTGTAATGCCGACCTTGATGATTATTCCAAGGTTGATGTAGTGTATAAATACTTGTAATTGAGTCGTGAAAATGGATCAAAGAGAGAAAATGCAAAGATAAAGTGAAGTAAAGTAGCAGAGTAGAGTAGAGGTGTTTGGCTTCAATAGAACTGAACCTTGGCATGAAGTAGATGTTGTTATCTTAGTTCAACCCTTTGGCAGTGAGACTTTCTTTGCAGTGAGCAATTTGGGCAGTGAGCCCTGTAGGCAATGAGCCTCTATTTTTTAGTATTGATATAACTTATATATTTTAGTGGGCTAACACCCACTATGGTTTTTCCCTTTTAGGGTTTTCCATGTAAAAATCTTGTGTCTCCTGTGTTGTTTATGCTTTTGTGTTGAGCTTATCATTTGATGCTTTCATGGTTATATTTGAATATAAGTAATTGATAAGTTGATGATCATATTTGGTTAAAAGTTTAGGATAATTGATTCATTGCCCCCCCTCTTAGTTGTCTGGTGTAGTTCAACATGCCTTTAATCATATGCCTGAAGAATAGAGAAAGGAAGAGGCACAACTTCTATCTAATGCTACTATGGAAGTTGTAAGGGATATGAGAGTAGAAACAAATGATATTTCATGATTTAGTCCTAGCATTATGGTGATTAGTTCCTTTGTTTCTTGGTGGCCTACTTACTATTGATGTTGTACAAGCTTTAGAGTATATAATAATGTAATTTTGTATCTGTGCCATGGTGGTGCTTGAGGACTACTATAGCCCTTCTATCTAGTTTTTTGGTATGAATACTTCATCCCATTTGGTGTTGCTTCCCTGCATGAGCTATGAACCTATATTGTAACCTGCATTCTATAGTTATATATTCAATTCAAAAAAACATTGTCTGTTAACTATAGTAGGTCATAGACATCAAGGTGAACAAATTTCAAAATTTAAATTCTACAGAGTTGAGATGTGCACATACAAATTTAGATCTACAAATAGGTCTAGATCTTCACTTGTAGAGATTAGTTTTGTAGTCATGGAAGTGACCTAGACTAACAAACATAATTTATCAATCTTGAAGTGTTCTTTTCATATTGTATAGGGTCTTGATTAAATTGACAAATCATCTGGTGACATCTACCACAACATATTTTTAATTAATTTTTAATTAAATATCATTATTTAATTTATTTTATTTATGAACATTTATTTTATTATATTTATTAGGCCTAGCTCATCTATCTAGGGCATATTTTGATGTATTATGTTTCTTATTTATTTAGCTTATATTTTATAAAAGGTTATTTATTTTCCTTTTCAAATATGTATAAAAAGTCATAAAAAATAAAGTCATGTCATTAAAATTGAACCTTATTAAAAATTTTGAAAATAAAATATGTATAAAAACTTTTAAAATGTGAAAGCCACATTGACGTGTTGAAAACTACTACCTATATATGAGATATATAATATGTATTGGTGAAATTTGTACACCCATGCCATTTCCCATTTAGTTGTGTACCTATTTTGAGGGGAATGCTTTGATACATACATACATACATACATATATATATATATATATATATATACATATATATATATATATATATATATATATATATATATGTATGTATATATATATATATATATATATATATATATATATATATATATATATATATATATATATATATATATATATATATATATATATATATATATATATATATATGGCCTAATCTTGTGCAAAGTTAGATTGTTTACTCTATGTTATCCACCTACTTCATTACATATCCTTTTATACACCTAGCAATTATTCTCTTTCCCATGTTAACATAGCCATATACATTTATCCTATGTACTTATTTATTGCTCTTAAATGCTCGCATTTATTCCCATGCACATGCATCCACTATGACCTATCCCTTCTTCTGTCTTGGGACTAGTTTTTAGTCACAAGATCATTCTGATGGTCATAGACTTGTCTCACCCTAATTCAAATTTTGAATGATTTCTTGCATTTACTCTTCCTACTTAGGGATGAATAAACACAAGTTTGCATGATATGTTTCCATGTATTTATATTTAAATGAACTCAATGCATTCATTCCAATCATCTAGAAAAATAAATTTATGGTGAGAAGTCATTTGCATTTTTGCACTGCAATTGGTGTTCTAAAAGGAACCTAGAGCTGCATAATCATTCTAATGTGTTTGCATGAATGAAGAGTGTTGTCTTTGATATTATTTAATTTTAAGGGGGTTGATCAAGGCATAGCATCCTCGTGGCTTGTCATATGACAACCCTACTATAAACATATTTATCAATACTAGTCTACTTAGCCATTATATAGTTATTCAGAAGCATGAAATAAATCAAGACATCTTAGGCAAAGTGAAGAAGAATAGTTTGCAAATATCACAAGATAATTTCATAGCTTAAGGATAAGATTATGTTCATAGATCTATCCTTGATAGTTAGATTCATCTTTGCATAGATTTAACATAGAAATTTGATCCCTAGGTGATTACTAGTTTCACATTAACTATTTCTAATTCTAAGATATATACCAAATTTATATTCTTCCTCACTCTTTATGCCATTTTTAGTTATCAATCTATGTTTATTTATATTTCTCATATTCAATTATTATAAATTATTAGTATCCAATTGTCATTTATTTACCTTTGTTGATTTATATTTCTTTTTATGCATTTTGAATTTAGTTTATCCTAGGTAACACACTAAGGAAAGATTATTTTCCTTTACATTTTGGGTCAACCCATCGAATCCTACACATTCCACTCTTTTTCTAGGGTTTCTAATTTGCATTTCTAGATTTGATAATATTATAAAATTTCACACATTTTTATCCTTACCTAGGCTATGATCCATATTTCCTTACATCTTTTCACTAGGGTAACTTGGGTATACAGAGCCAATTATCTTTTATTTGATCATTCCATCCTAGGCTATCCTATTATTATGACACCAATTAAAATTTGTTCCATGGTTAATTATTTATATTTATTTATTTTAGATTATTACATGTTTTTTATTTTTCATATCATATGACACATCTATCCTTGATATACTTAGGGATTTTTATGCTATGGATATGTGTGTTCTTTCTAAAGAGGCATTATTCTATCATGTACTACATTCTCCTCTTTTGTGCAGTTGATTAGTGTCATCCTATGTTTGTAGAGATGCTTGGTTTATTTGTCCATGACATGATCCCATGCCTTGTAACAATGATGGTCACATACTAAGCAAGGACATATCATTTAATTTACCCATGCATGACATTAGTGTGCCTACTAATGATACATCTCTCACATGCCATGATAGTCTATAGATTCATGTCCTTTACATTAATCATTCTTCTACATTTCAAGTCAAGTCTATGGATACTTCTCCTTCACATTCCCTTTGTTCACATGATTATATATTATGTCTTGATGATACATTATTATCTTATCATGTTGATTTTATTGATACCTCTTTGCTTTCTCCTACATTGCATGATGATATTATGAGTTTGAGTGGTAAACTCTTACATAATGATTATGATGGCTCTAGTGATGCATCATTTTATGTAAAATCTTTCTTACTTGTTAATTACATGTACATAGATGATGATATTATATTTATTAGAAAATTTAGATTATACCTACATGATAGTTGTTTAGAATGGTTTGATTCATCTTGTTTTCTCTACACTTTTTTTAGTAATTTAGCCAATGTTTTTATTGCATACTTTTCTAGACTAAATTTACATGAGGATAGTATGGACTTAGTGATGATCTATATTGATTTCTCTTTCAATCCTTATTCTTATACTATCCATAGGACCTAGATACATACAATAAACCTATTGTTCATCACAATGCACCTTATATTGAGGGTACATGTAACATAAAAGACAAACCACCTAAGAGAAGATATAGCACATTTTTAGATATTTTATCATTGCTTGCTATATTTCATACTTATCTTCCCAACCTAGGGAGTCATTTTTATTTCCATTTTCCTTTCTTGCATATTTCCTCCCATTCTTGTTCATATCCACTTCATGCCTTTTATTTATTTACCATTTCCTTTTTCTTTTATTTCCCACTTAGGTTGCTCACATTTCTTTTCTTTTAGTGTCTTTACATTTTTTTATTATAACTCTTCTTATTAAAGACATGATATTTCCATGGTCCATTTGAATGAATATCAAATTGGTTTTGGAAAAACTGTATAGAGCTTTTTTGCATCGACGTTTCGGATCACACTCCATGATCCATCATCAGGAAGAGGATAAAAATGATACACAATTGTAGAAACTAGCTCCTTAAAAAGGTAGAGTTGACACGAAAAAATAAGATAGGGTGGGAGAATAAAATAAAATATATAGAAAATAAAAATATATAAAATAAAAAATAAGAAAGGTAACAAGGAGAAAAGAGAGAAAGTAGATATGGGGAAGTTGATGAAAAAGGGTAAAGTAGAAGTTAAGAAAGATTAAACATGAACAAATAAATGAGGAATAATAAGACAAGGTAAGAGAATAAAATGAAAAGAAATAAAAAAATATTTAAAATAAAAGAAAGGTGATAAAGAGAAGAGTTGAAGATAATGATAAAAGAGGAATAATAAGACAAGGTAAGAGAATAAAATGAAAATAAATAAAAATATATAAAATAAAAGAAAGGTGGAAAAGAGAAGAGTTGAAGAAAAGGAAGAGCAAGTTGACATAGGGAAGAGGATTGAAATGAAGAGAAAATAAACAAGACAAAGTGACTAAAAAACAAGAAGAGGGGAGAGGGAAATGATAGATAAAGTTGGTAAAGGAAACGAAAGAAGAGCAAGGTCGAAAAGATGAAGAGGAGGGGAAAATTAAAAGGAATCAGAGGGGAGGAGAGTTATTTTGGAGGGAATCTAGAAGAGGATTCCAAGTCAAGCTTAGGCTCCATCAATCTTCTCGGTTTAGGTTCATGGGGTGGTCTCTAATAAAAATAGCTTCTTTAAGCTTTCTCTTGAATAAACTATCTTCTTTGACAAGGAAATGTGAATCTTCAAGGCAGATGTGGTGTTTTGTGCTAGAGGAATACTCTGCAAGGGTAGACTTTGTGATTCTTTTATGCCTGATATCAATAGAATGTTCCTTGATTCTGGTGCTGAAAGAGCAACCCGTCTCCCTGATATAAGGAGCTCCACAAGAGAAATCAATCTTGTAGACCCCTACATTAAGAAGAATGTTTTTAGGGTCCTTGGTGGTTAGGACAAGGCTTCTAATGGTCGCCATAGGTTTGAAGGCACAATTGAGTCCATTTTTGTGGAGGATTTTGGTGATCTTATTAGAGATTCTTTCAAATAGGGAAGGGTGGTGCCAAAGACTTCAAGAAAGTTCTAATTGGTTCATTTAGAAATAAGACAAGTTTTGGCTTGCTTAAAGGCTCTAGTAATCTACTTGTTGTGGTACCCATTTAATTTGAAGACCATGGAAAGGTGGGAAAGATCTTGGTTAATGTGTTCATCATCACAAATGCGAAGGGCTCTCATGGTGAGAGTCTTGAGGACACCTGCCTTTTGAGTGGGGTGGTGATGTGAGGAAGCATGGAGGTAAAGGTCTATGTGGGTTGATTTCCTAAAGACTCTGCGAGCAAGGGAGCCATTTGTTTTTTTAATGAGAAGAATGTCCAAGAAGGGGAGTTGGTAGTTGGATTCATGTTCTTTGGTGAATTGGATGCAAGGAGAAATATTGTTTAAGTGAGAGTGAATATTTTCAATTGGTCAAGGCTATGGGGCCAACAAATGTTGGTATCGTCTACAAAGCACTTCCACCATTTCAGTTTGAGGAAGAAAGAGTTAAAGGCTAGTTCTTCAAAATGTTCCATGTAAAGATTAGCAATGATAGGAGAAAGTAGGAATCCCATGGAAACACCATCACATTGTTCGTAGACTATGCCTTAGAAGGTGACGGAGGTGGATTTAAGGCAAAGCTCAACAAGGGAAGCAATTTTGTCACTGGTCTTGCTTCTAACAATCTCGATGGAGTCCATCAAAGGGACTTTGGTGAAAAGAAAAACCACATCAAAGCTTAGTAAAATGTCATCATTCTCAACTTTTTGGTCTTTGATGAAATCGATAAAGTGAGCAGAGTCTTTGATAAAGGAAGAAGAATTTCCAATAAGAGGAGAAATTAATTTAGCCAGCTAGGCGGCAAGTTTGTAAGTTGGAGAATAAGTAGTGTCAACAATGGGCCTAAGAGGGATACCAGCCTTGTGAATTTTTGGAGCACCATAGATGCACGGGTGATTTCTTTATTTGGGAAGAGACATTTTTTGATCACGTCATCAAAGGGGGATTAGTCAATGGAAACTTTCACTTGTTTAGAGATCTTGGAGATAGGGTTATGGGATAGGATTTTGTAGCTGCCACTATTATTTAGGTGGTCAAACATTTTGGTGACGTAATTAGGTCTATTCATGATGATAATGGCATTCCCTTTATCCACTTTGGTGATGACAATGTCTTTGTTTTGCAAGAGTCTTTTGAAAGAGATAAACTCATTTTTAGAGACATTCCTCTTGGGGGGTTTGGCGTACCTAAGAGCAATGACACAATCTTGTAACCTCATCGGCTAAGACATTGGGTAGCGATACATCATATGCTTATGCCCATGTTTGTTCTCCTATTATTATTACATTAATACATTATGCTTCTTAGATCCTACATATGGAGCCTTATGTTGATACATCATATTTTTATATTTTATAATTTTTCTCCTACATTGCCATATCACACTTCTAGAGTTATCTTTATAATGGGGGAATCAAGACTTCCCTCTTTATACTTTTCACCTTCACGGTTACATATTCACTTTGGGAGGAACCCTACCTTCCCTATTGATACTATTTAATTTCATGTACTTCCATCTTATTCCTTCATAACCACATCAAGGGCATCATAACTTCTCCCATAATGTCTAAGCTTTCACTTCCTTATCATTGTTTTTGGGGCACCATTCTTCCCCCATACATTACTAAGGTTTCATTATCCTATCATGCTTCTAGATCTATTCTAATAAATTGGTCTAGCATCACACCTTCCCCGTGTCTTATGATCTTCATTATACTATTTTAGTCATCTAGGATTATTTAGTTATACATGTGCTTTAATGGTCTTATGCTTAGACATGATTTCCTTGTACTTTTATGATTATCTATTAGCATCATTACACATTGGTTTATGACATCTATCTATAGACATTAACATATAATGGGACCATACATATGCCAATCAATCATTGATTTTATCTTCAAATCATTATGATGTAGACAAGATTTAGGTGCCTTAAATAGACTTCCAAATCAATTAACTAGAGTCAAATTAATTCACCTTTAGGAGTACAAATTTCACAATTATAAAATCATTAGTTATTGAACTTCACAAAAAATGTCAAAGAAGTTGTTATTTTATTTGATTCACCACAATCTACATGGAACATTTTCTCTCATTCTCATTTATGAAGTTTTCTGTAATTACATCGTATTTCCCTATCCTTATTGAAATTTAATCCAAACTCATTTATTTCCCCTTTAACACTTGTCACAACCTCTCTATTTCTTCCACATATAGTATTTATTAGTTCCTACCATAAAACTATAGTAGAGGGGCTGATTTTATCAAGAGATTAAATTTTGTGATTTTAGCCAATCAAAATTTCAAATTTCCCTTTGTCAAGTTATTTTGCAATGTTTGATAAATGGAAGTTGCTAAATTGTTAACTTTTGAGCATTCAAAATTGATTTTGTCAACTTAAGATTGGTAGGAAATAAGGTAGATGCAGATTCCAAGACTAGAGAAGGCTCAATGATCTATGTTGTGTATTGTTCCATCTAGTTTATTGGCCAAGCCAAGACTGTACAAACTGGTATACCCTTATTTTGTTTGACACATTGGGATTGAGTCTTTTTTAGCTTTACATGTGTACAGGAAGAAACAGTTAACATCCATTTGCCCTCTACTATTGCTACCCAATGCCCACCTCCTACCCTTACAATTGCAATGTTTTTCAATTTAATCAGTATATTTCGTTTGGACAAGCATGAGGGTGATTTTTTTGGCTCCATGAAGCCTCCAAGTAACACTAAATTTGCATACTGTAAATCCTATATACAAAACATTTTTCTATGGAGGTGTAAGGTGGTCCATGAATCAAGTGGTTTAGTATCACTTCATACCCAGTTAGACAAATAAGCACTAAATGGATCATTGTTGTTATTTTTTATTTAGTAGTTTGGACAACTACCTATGCAATATGATGGTGAGTATCATTGTTTTACCTCAACATTTTTGTTGTGTCTCTCAAATATTTAAGTATCTTGTTGTTTTGATATCATCATACCACCTTTATCTTTGTGAAAATATGAAGACTTAGTTCCTCTAGCAAAACCACCTAGAATGTAAGCTAATGTCAATAAAAGCCCTAAAGTTGTGCCTATAATAATATAGAGATGAAACATGTGGTTGCCATGGAAAACCTCCATGGCTGCTCCCTTGTCAGGCTTTCTGTAAAACAAGAATAATTTGGAGGCTTCCTTATATCCATGGTAATTTGAAGAAACTACAAGAAAAAGGGAGAGAGAACAAGATAAAGTTGCAACTATGTAGCTTTAAAATGTTTTCAAATCCAAAATTATTAGCATGTGTAAATCTGAAAATTACTTTCAATTTAGATGTTATAGTATTTCTCCAATTTAAATAGTGTAGTAGAAGAAAATAGCTTGCAAGAAGAAGACAAGTATTTACGTGGAGAAACCCCTAAGGGAAAAAACTCCACACCAAATGTGTTTATGCTTGTATTAAATCTCTTGTGAAAGATTACATTCAATATTGAAATCCTTTGATTCCTTGATGCACTTCAAAAACTTCTTCAATCTTCAAACCTGTAAAAAACTTCAAAAGCTTGTTTTTTTTTCTCAAAAAAGTTTCTTGCTTTTTTTTCTAAGTCTTTTACAAAAAACTCTCTAGAAAATGTATGGGGCTCTTAATTAATTAATATGAAGCTTCATAATTCAAGAGCTTCTTAATTCAAAATCTTGAAACTCAAAATACAATAAATTGTAGTTGATAACATAGCTTCCAATGCTCATGCAAAAACTAAGCACTCTAAATTGAGAAGACTTAACTCAAACAATGTCCAAGCTTTCAATTAACTACCTCTTCATGATGTGTGCACCCAAGTATACTAAAATTAGCTTTGCCAACATCAAACATATTTCTAAATAAAAGCAACAACACAAACTCCTCAAATTGGGTGTCCAAGTTTGCCTAATCTCTTTCTATTAACTAAAGTGATCAACACACACCAATCTCATGCAAATAACAAGCAAGATTGATATCCCCAAAGTTATTTTGAATTACCTTGTTCTGTATATGCAAACACTAGATTCAACATGCAATTGATACCCATTTCCTAAAACACTAAGAAGTACCATCCTACAACTTTCTGGAGTTGGAGTGTTCTACAAGTAATATCTTAAAAATAACATGCAATTGACATGCAAGCATTTTCAACAACATGCAACTGATACCCATTACTTGAAACATTGAGATGTACCATCCTGCAAGTTTTTAGAGTTGGAGTGTTTTTCAAATAATATGTTAAAACTAACATGCAACTGACATTCAAGGTCATATAACTAAGATGCAACAACATGCAAGGTCATACAAGTCCATAGAAGTGGCATGCAACAACATGCAAGGTCATACAAGTCTATAGGAGTGACATGCAACAACATGCAAGCACATGCAAGTGACATGCAACAACATGCAAGCACATGCAAGTGACATGCAACAACATGCAAGATCATACAAGTCCATAGGAGTGACATGCAACAACATGCAAGTACATGCAAGTGATATGCAACAACATGCAAGCACATGCAAGTCCATAGGAGCAACATGCAACAACATGCAAGCACATGCAAGTAACATGCAATAACATGCAAGTAATGCAAGTGACATGCAAAAATATACAAGTCCATGCAAGCTTTTATGAACTCATGTAAGCAATATCCAATTCATGCATCTTTAACACTTTAGTTAACTCCAACATTATATCCATGCAAAATGTCTCAACATTATCCACTCATGTACATAAAAAAATACACAACTCCAAGTCTAAATATAAGTCCCCATCAGAAGGGGACGCCCAAGTTTAACCCCCACTTACTAGGAGTTATCAAACTCTCAAAATAGACTTAGGAGAAGTCAACAAAGTCTTCATGGCCTCCACACTAAAAATGGATTCCCAAATTTGACCTTATCAATTAGGAATTGATTGCAAAAGTCAAAGTGATATACTTAATATATAATTAATCTCTCAAAGTCTTTGTGTTGGGGAACACATTTCAAGAACTTTGGAGACACATGATTTGGTTAGGATTGCAAGTTAATGGAAACTTATCCCAACATTCTCCCACTTGACATTATACATTGCAATAACTCTAAATGATTTAATCAAATTTTAAATCACAGGGAAAAACATCCCTAGCTATCAATGTACCATTGATTCTTCAACATGCTTTTGTGCTCTACAAGATACCTACAAAAGCAACCATGATAATCATCATCTCAAACAAGAACTTGTCACATCATGTCACCCATGATAAATAAGAAACATGACAAGGTGAAACATATCAACTGTCACTAAAACCTGCATCAATCTCAATGTGAACACAAGCATCAAATCATATGATAACATAAGATTCTAAGTGTCTACCACACTCATACCAAATATAAAAGAAACCACATCAAGTTGCTATCTCATCCAAAATATCCATACCTCAAAACCAAGGTAAACAAACCATCATAGGTAGAACTCCATGCCATCAACATACCAACCCAAAATTGCAATCAAGTCCCTGTAAAACAATCCTACTAATCATCCATCCTCCCATCTCAATGCGTCATACCAATGTACAAATGACCAAAGACAAGGTCAACAAACAAAATATGCAATAACACTAAATGGATATGTGGATATTGATAGTCCACATCTAAGTCTTTAATGCAACCAATGGGTAAAGGCAACCCACTAAACTGCACAACTCATAGATCCCAATGGTGAAACATGCAAAATCATCTTCACATCAATAACCTGCAAACTGAGACAACTAAGAAAATATTGTGACAATAAAGAGAATACATATCTAGGAACTCCCACTGCATGGGTAATGTCAAATCTGAAAATAAGATTAAAGCATTAACAAATCCTCCTATAGCACTTGTCTTAGAGGAAGTGGCTAAATCTACTACCATATAGTGTCAAAACATATAATGATATGCATAAAACATCTCTCTTTACCAATATCTGAATAACTCTCCCAAGTCCTCTTAACCAATGAAGAAAAAGATCAAGGAGCTACCAAATTATTGTCAACAACAACACTTGACTCCAATACAAACCTCAACTCCATAAACATGAGAACCTTTAAGAAGACAATATACTAGGAAAGAGAGAAACTGCAAAATCATACCATGTCTTTATACCACACTAACTTGTGCCAATCTACGTAAAGTAAGATCTCTTTCAACACTCCCAAACTAAAAGGGTATCAATATCTAACATCCAAATTATGATGAAAACATGGCAGCAATAGATGTTAATCTCTCACTAAAAGTAGATCAAACTAGTCAAACATTCCCACAATAAAGGGAATAAGCCCAAAAAACCACAAACCATTTATGTACCTCTCCAAAACAAATCCTCAAAACTAGTTTCATAGCTTAAGATCAAATAATAATGAGAACAATAGAAATTCATAAACCCATGCATCCACTTCTCAACAATCCTTTTCAAGACTAGTGTAAAATAGAAGACAAGATACATATAAAGAATGCATCTAATAATCAGGTGGCCAACACCTATTAGATCATTTACCTGTCGAGTAGACCAAGAGTGGGATACAAGATTGTCCTTGCATATAACACCAAGCAATAAAAGCTTATAATAAAGACAACCTTCTCATAAGGTCTCATAATGAGAAATCTTTCCAACACATATCTCTAAGTTCAAGAGATATCAAGTCTCACCCAAGTCTCTCTAGTATCCATGAGTTTTCAACAATCAATCCATGCCAACTTCAAATGTAATCTGCACAATCATGAAGCTCCAAGCAAATGATTAATACTTCAAAACCAAAGAGAACTAACTAAACCATTGTCAAATTTCCAACTATAGAATCAGGAACATATCAAGATATCATGATCTAACATCTTCACAAAAAGATCATATGCTCCAATGAACATATCTTGCTCCCAAGAGCACCTGTATTATGCCAAAAACTCTAACTCATGATCAAGAGTGCATCATGAAATAATACTATACATCCTCTAAAACAAGGATCATATATAAAAAATAGATAAGTTATAAACTCAACACCTCACCAAAAAATCCAAGAGTCCTCCATGGAAAACCAAGATGTCAACACCTCTTCAAAAAACATGAAGATCTAGCATCCTTTGTCAATAGAACCAAAAAATTCAATGAACCCTTACTACAAACTAAAGGCATAATCCAAGAGCTTCTTATGACATCAACAACCATTGCAAAATATCATCCATCTTCTAATCAAAGATTTTGCATGGCTCACAACACTATAACAACAACAGTTTAGAACCAATATCTTTAAACAAAGAAGATAGAACACATTATGTAGCTGGACAAAACTCCCACTAAAAGTGATACTAATTTATGCATGGTATCATGATCAACATCATTACCAAAACTCCACTAAAAGTGAAAAAAGCTTCTTATGCAACATAACATTACTGCTATAGATTCCAATGAATAATAGAACCAGGTACTCCAAACTACCCTTTTGTCTCAATACAAAAAATACCAATGTAATTAAGGTAACCAAGAAGAGGCCTACCAAATAGAACCTTCATCAACTGATTCACAAGATCTACACACATGCAACATCTCATAGGAGAAAAGAACATGATCAGTGCTTCAACCTTTAATAACTAAAAAATAGATTCAACCCAACATCAGTAACATATAAAACACTTGTAACCAGGTATAATATGTACATTTCCAAGACTCAAACACCAGAATCAACTCTAGATCTGATTTGCCAAATAAATCCACATAGGAGAAACCATAGATCATAAGAACCCAACAAGCAGCCTTGCAAATATGAAATTATTTCCATCCAGAAAGTGTTTGAACACAATTTTCCACAGATCTATAAACCATAGATTTTGGTTAACATGTAAAACCTACAAAACCATATCTTTGTAAATCTGAAACTAATTAAACATCCAAACATTCACACTAGTCAACACCATCAAATATGTCATCTCAAAAAATAGAATATCACAGATCTACAAACCCATAATCTCTTGAAATCAGAAAACTGTGAAAACCTACATATTCAAAATAGCATGAATATGAGAAATGATAAACTAGGTTGTTTAGGAGTGTCCATATAATAAAATACCACCTCCACAACCTCCATACAACTAGTGATAAATCATCCAGTGCTTTCATGTAACCATGGACTAAAACCATGAACCCAACATAAGCACTCCAAACTATAGTCCAAGAAATGAGTATTTTTCCATGTGATCAAGGTACTAGAAGTAACTATCCAACATAAACACCCTTTCACTACACATGACCACAAGGTCAAGGAATAAAACCACCAAACAAGAGAATATACACATATTGTTAAAATGGAGTTCCAAATCACTATCACAAGATCAACTCCATAAAGATCCATAACCTTGAGCCTCAAGAGCCCAACAAAGATTCTTTTGACAATATCCATCTGAGAGGTAAATATCATGGCTTCCAAATTCACAGATCTACAAAACAATGTTAACACATAGAACTTCCCCTGCAACCAAAATTCCTCCAATACTTTAGAAAAAAAGCATCCATCTCTCACCACAACCAATATCTCTGATACTAAATGTTGGGGAAAGGGAGAGAGAACAAGGTAAAGTTACAGTTATGTAGCTTTAAAATGTTTTCAAATAAAAGCAACAAAAGAAAGTCCTCCAATTGGGTGTCCAAGTTTGCCCAATCTCTTTCTATTAACTGAAGTGATCAACACACACTAATCTCATGCAAATAACATGCAAGATTGACGTCCCCAAAGTTATTTTGAATTACCTTGTTCTATGCATGCAAGTGACATGCAAACACCAGATTCAACATGCAACTGATACCCATTTCTTGAAACACTGAGAAGTACCATCCTACAACTTTCTAGAGTTGGAGTGTTTTGTAAGTAATATCTTAACACTAACATGCAAGCATTTGGAACAGCATGCAACTGATACCCATTACTTGAAACACTAAAATGTACCATCCTGCAATTTTTTGGAGTTGGAGTGTTCTACAAGTAATATCTTAAAATTGACATGCAAGATCATATAACTAACATGCAACAACATGCAAGTTCATACAAGTCCATAGGAGTGACATGCAATAACATTCAAGCATATGCAAGTGACATGCAAGAACATGCAAGCACATGCAAGCGACATGCAACAACACGCAAGGTCATGTAAGTGACATACAACAACATGCAAGGTCATACAAGTCCATAGGAGTGACATGCAATAACATGTAAGCACATGCAAGTGACATGCAACAACATGCAAGCACATGCAAGTGACATACAACAACATGCAAGCACATGCAAGTAACATGCAACAACATGCAAGTACATGCAAGGAACATGCAACAAAATGTAAGTTCATGCAAGTCCATAGGAGCAACATGCAACAACATGCAAGCACATGCAAGTAACATGCAACAATATGTAACAACATGCAACAACATGCAACAACATGCAACAAAATGCAAGTACATGCAAGTGACATGCAAAAATATACAAGTCTATGCAAGATTTTATGAACTCATGTAAGAAATATCCAATTTATGCATCTTTAACACTTTAGTTAACTCCAACATTATATCCATGCAAGTTGTCTCAATATTATCCACTCATGTACATAAAAAGCACAACTCCAAGTCTAAATATAAGTCCCCATCAAAAGGGGACGCCCAAGTTTAACTCCCACTTAGTAGGAGTTATCAAACTCTCAAAATAGACTTAGGAGAAGTTAATAAAGTTTTCATAGCCTCCACTCTAAAAATGGATGCCCAAGTTTGACCTTATCAATTAGGAATTGATTGCAAAACTCAAAGTGATATAATTAATAAATAATTAATCTCTTAAAGTCTTTATGTGTTGGGGAACACATTCCAAGAACTTTGGAGACACATGAATTGTTGGGATTGCAAGTTAATGGAAACTTATCCTAACATAAACAAGTATAGAAAAATTAGGGTAGGACAATTCCTTGACTCACTACATATTTTATTCATACATGATCATGTTCAAGCATTGTCCTTAACAAAATTTACAATGCTGCTTTAAACTTGTAGCACAAAGTTATATGAAATCATTTATCCTTTATCTTTATTTCAATTTTTGGAGGCCATATACTTAGCATGCTCTAGCTAAAAATTATACACAAGACCAAACATACCAAACAACATCTCTTTCTCTATAGCTAGACAGATTACTGAAATATGGTAATGCCAAGAATTGTCTTTCACGTCTTAACACAAATAAAAAGAGGTGTCTTCCAATTTATATTCATACACAAGGTACCATAGTCTTGAAAAGCATAAAGGAGATTATCTTGTATATGTTATTGGACTTATAACACCTATATTTTCATGTGATATACTTGATCTTATGCCCAAAATATATTTGTAAGTTATCTGATTTGATCTTGATGCTATACATTTTGATAGGGTTTTCCCAACTGGTAATATAAATATATTTATGCAAAAAAAAGTATGATACTAGTTTGTAAAATTATTTTGGATCAGACTAAATAGCTTCTGCAGGCTATTCTTCTATACTCAACAAGCCACAGTGTCTAATCTAGAAAGTGTTTTGCAAATTATTACACTTGTGAACAAGCTACTCTCAAATCAAAGCTACTAGTCATCCTTTGTAGGAAGTTTAATTGATTCTACTATTTGTCTTCAACCTGCTTCCTCTTAGACATGGTTGTATCCATGCTGGTTTCGTAGTAGCATAATGTTTTGGCCATTTAGTTCAATGGTTGATAGGGGAAGATTAATATTGTTTCACTACTCGAAGTTTGGACAATGCAATAGATCTCTTGCTAACTACATAGAAGAATTTTCCTTAATTCTAGTCTCGATATCACAAATTTCTAAACTAGCTGAGCTACTACTAGAAAATTTTGTTGAGTAACAATACAAGCTTCTCATTCCCTAAAGGCCAATCTAAAAAGCATGGGAACTTTTGAATTCATGTTCCAAAATTTGAATGTGATTGCTTCCATTATCCATCTTTGATAATTGATTGCCAATTCCATTTTGATTAGCTTGATTCCATTATGGGACTTTGACAACTAAGTGTTAAGCTCCATTTTGTTTAGCTATTTACAATCTTTTGTGTCCAATTGCCTTGATCTTTTCAAACATTTCTTTTCTAGAATTTGAATGTATTTTCAAATTAAATGCTTCTATGTTACAACCATTAGAGGCATAAATCAGAGTGATTGTGTTTTCTAGGTGTAAGTATCTCATCCATGCAGTCCACACATAGTTCACTGCTCTACCCAGACAGGTGGTAGTGATTGCGTCTTGTAGGTGTTGTTTTACATGTTTTAATGGTTGCATGCTCTAGTCCACACATGCATTATCCTTCTTTTTTAATCCTTTGATATACATCCATACCCTATTCCAAACCTCTTATTTTGGCATAGGCAGACAAGATGCTGGCAAAAGTTATGGAATTCAGCTTTAGAAATGCCAATTGCATTTGCTTGAAAATTTGTAAAGCCTTTTTACAACATCCATTTTGTGCATATGCTACAATAATGACATTGCATGAGACCACGTTTCATTGAGACATTATGTAAAATAGATCACTACCTTGTCTATGCTTCACATTTTGCATAAATGTCTACTATAGCATTTCAAATAATAATGTCTCGCAGTGATCCTGCCATGTATTAAAGTGGGCTCTCCAGTTTGTGAAGAGGGATTAGAAATAACTCACAATATTCATGACACATATGAGGGACCAAAGCATGGCCAATTGTGCATTGAGAAAGAGGTTGAGAAAGAGGCATGTCTATCTTTCAAACTAGGACTTCAATATGAAAACATTTATTTTATTTCTCAAACATGCAAGAAAAATTGGTAATAGATTATTGTTGGAATTATTTTAATCTTAAGCGGGAACAACCAACGTATTTAATGCAGCTGATAGAAGAGATCCATTAGGATTAATTCCCCCATTTGCTGTGTCTAATTTTTCTACTGCCCAGTTAATGTTTCTGGCAGTGAATTTTTCTTGTAGGTGAATTTGAAATGCGTGGCAAATTTTTGAAAAGGCAAGAAAGACAAAAAGGAAGAATAGAATGTTTTTTGAGTGAAACGAAGCAGGACAACAGAACAAGGAATGTTCAACAGAATAGAATAGGAGAACAACAATCCAGTCAACAAACAGAGGAAGAAGAAGAACATGCAGCAGTAGAGGATATTGCACAGAGAGCAGTGCTTTGAAAGTTTGTAGTAGCATTGCACAAAACACAGAAAACTCTGTTGCTCTAGAATATGGGTAGTTTGTTCTATGGAGTAAATACAAATCCATCGCTCTGATTTTTGTATGTAAACATTTTTTAATGTAATTTTTTGTGTATGAATTCAAAATAGAAAATTATTCTGTCTCCTTCTCTTGTCTCCTTGGTCTGTATTTTTCATCTTTGCCCACTTTAGTTGGGATCTTTTCCCAACAGTTTGGTATCAGAGCCCTAATTTTTCTAGGCATTTAGTTTTAATAGCCCTAGCTTTTTTTGGGCATGCAGTGATAGAACCCTAGCTTCTTGGTATTTAGGAAAGCCCTAGATATTTTCTAGGTATTAGTATTTTCTTCCATTTAGAAAAATGGTAGGAGGAGATAATAGGAGTTGGCAACAACCACCTATGTTTGATGGTAAAAATTATGACGTCTGGGCAAAGAAAATGAAAACCATTTTAGTTGCAAATGATTTGTGGGAGTAAGTAGCAAATGGGTTCATAGATGTGACTAACCCAAATGCATTTACAACATTAAGCAATGCTCAAAAAAATTAGTTGAAGGAGACTAGGAAAAATGATGCAAAAGCCCTCAGTTTGATTGAGGTAGCCTTGACAGAGGCTATTTTTCCTATAATAGTAGCAGTTAGTTATACAAAAGAAGCATGGAAAATATTGCAAAATAGTTACAAGGGTATTGACAAGGTGAGGCTAGTCAAACTCCAACTGCTAAGGAGAGATTTTGAGACCCTATAGATGAAGGACATTGAGTCCATTTCAAATTTTCACACAAGGGTTTCCACCTTGGTTAACCAGTTGAGGATAAATGGAGAATCCATGGAAGAGCATAGGACTATAGAGAAAATCCTAAGAAGCTTACCCTCTAGATTTGACCCAATGGTTATTGCCATAGAAGAGGCCAAGGACCTCTCAAAAATGACAGTTGATGAGTTGATGGGTTCTCTTCAAACCCATGAGCAGTGGCTAAACAAATATGCTCCTTCCCTAAAGAAAGCCTTCAAAGCCCAAGGAAATGTGAGAGGCAGGGGAAGAGGAAGAAATGGTAGAGGAAGAGGTCAAAGGGGCAGAGGTAGAAGCAACTCTGGAAGAGGATAATCAAACAGTCAAGAGGAGGCCAGCACCTCCCAATCAAACTTCCAAAACAAAAAGAAGAACAATAGCTCAAATCAAAGGTATGATAAGAGCAATGTGTAGTGTTACTACTGTCACAAGTATGGTCACTATGCAAGTGAATGTAGGAAGAAATAACGTGACCAGGGGAGTCAAAATGCCAATGTGGCGAATGAGAACAAGGCTGAAAATGAAAAATAGTCACAAGTGTTCATTACATGGAACCTTGCAAAATAGGGCAGCGTTAAAATTTGGCATTTGGAGAGTGCCTGCAGTAACAACATGAGTGGTAATAAAAATCTATTTGCCCCCATAGATAACAACATCAAGTATGAAATTAAAATGGGGAACAATAAGAATGTTCTAGTCATTAGCAGAGGCATAATGTGTATTCAAACCAAGCATGGTGAGGAAAGACAAATCCATGACGTCTATTATGCCCCAGGCATAAAACATAATCTCTTAAGTATTGGACAAATGGTCCAAAATTGTTATAGAGTCTTGATGGAGAAAGGGGAATGCATCATCTATGACAAGGATGGAAGCAATAAAGTTATCGCAATAGTTCAAATGACAAAGAACTAGATGTTTCCCCTCAAAATGGAAATCACAGAACAGTCAACAGGCCTGCAATAGTCAACCTTCAAAACAATCATCAAAGACCCATCCAAGCTTTGGCATTTGAGGTATGGGCATTTAAGCTACTCTAGTTTAAGTCTTTTAGCTAGAAAAGACATGGTTAGGGGCCTACTAGCAATTGTAGAGCCCGATGGAAAGTGTAAAGCATGCATCCTAGGTAAACAACATAGGTAGCCCTTTCAAACAGGGTATTCTAGGAGAGCAAGAGCACCATTAGAGTTAGTGCAATCAGATTTATGTGGTCCCATAAAGACCCTAACCCTAGGTGGAAATGTTTATTTCATGACATCCATAGATGACTACAGTAGAAAAACCTGGGTGTATTTTTGAAAAACAAGTCAGAAGCATTTGAGAATTTTAAGGAGTTTAAGGCCTTGGCTGAGAAGCAAAGTGGCCACTATATCAAAGTCCTTAGAATGGATAGAGGGGGAGAGTACATTTCGAAAGAGTATGAATTTTTGCAAATATGAAGGCATCGAGAAACAATTCACAGCCTAGTATACTCCACAGCGAAATGGAGTGGCTAAAAGGAAAAATAGAACCATCATAGAGATGGCAGCAAGCATGCTGAAGGCAAAAGGTTTGTCAAATGATTATTCAGATGAAGTTGTAACAACATCAGTCTACCTATTGAATAGGTGCCCCACAAATGCCATTCATGATAGGATTCCACAAGAAGCATGGACAAAATGCAAATGGAGTGTTGAGCACTTGAGAATATTTGGGTGTGTAGCATATGCACTCATGCCAAAAGAGAAGAGGCAAAAATTGGATGACAAAGGTGAAAAATGCATTTTCATAGGCTATAGTGAAGAGTCAAAAGCCTACAAATTGTACAATACCATCACCAAGAAAGTGGTGATTAGAAGGGATGTTGAATTCATTAAAAATGAGTCATGGGATGGAATGGTGAATAGTAACATGAGTATTTCTATAACAATACCCTTTCAAGATGAAGAAGCTCCAGAAGTCAGGAGCTTTGAAACTCTATAGCAAGGAAATAGTTTAGAAAGAAGGAGCTCCAAAAATTTTCAGTAGAACAGTTGCTCTAGAAATTTACAACAGGGTGAAAATTTCGGTGCTCAATCTTCTTCATTAGTCTAATAGTCAAGAAGCTCTAGAAATTTAAACCCTACGCTTGCATCATTGATGCCATAGAGGACAAGAAGCATGAGGGAAATTTATGATAGCACAAGGTATGCTAATTTTGATGAAAATCTAGATTTTGCATTGTTTTCCTCTAGTGATCCAATATAATTTGAAGAAGCCGTGACAGAGGAAAAATGGTGTAAAGCCATGGATGAAGCTGTATTCTATAGAGAGAAACAAGATATGGGAGCTCACTGATTTACCCAAGGAGAAGTAAGTCATTAGAGTTCACTGGGTCTAGAAGATCAAATGCACTACTCATGGTAAGGTTGAGAGGTATAAAGCAAGGCTGGTTGTTAAGGGTTACAAACAACATCTTGGAAGAGACTATGATGAGACATATGCACCAGTTGCAAGGCTGGAAATAGTGTAGTTAGTCCTAGCAATTGCAGCCCAAAACAAATGGAAAGTGTTTCAAATGGATGTAAATTTATCCTTCTTGAATGGAGTGCTGAAAGAAGAGGTGTATGTGGAGTAGCCACCTAGTTATGAATCACCAGGGCAAGAAAACAAAGTGTATAAGCTCTGAAAAGTTCTCTACAAGCTTAAACAAGCACCATGATCATGGTACAATAGAATTGATTTGTACCTACTGAGCCATGGCTTTAGCAAAAGCGATAGTGAGCCCACACTGTACATAAAAGCAACCAATGGTGAGATTCTTATTGTTGTTTTGTAAGTAGATGATTTAATTTTCACAGGGAGTAGTTATCTTTTCATTGTTGATTTCAAAGAGGCAATAAAAATGAGTTTGAAATGATAGACCTAGGTTTGCTAAAATATTTCCTAGGCATAGAGGTCGAACAAATAGAGAATGACATTTTCATTTCACAAACTAATTATGCCAAACAAATCTTGAAGAGATTTAGAATGTTGGACAACAAACCTGCACTAACACCAACAGCTATAGGTCTGAAATTAAACAAAGAGGACAACAATAGTGATGTTAACCCAACCCTCTATAAGAGCATGGTTGGAGGTCTCATGTACTTGACAGGAACAAGACCTTATATAACGGACACGGTAAGCCTAATTTTTAGGTTCATGGAGAAACCTAAGGACACACATTGGCAAGAAGGAAAGAGAATCTTAAGGTATGTCAATGGCATGAAAGGCTATGGCATTATGTATACCGCCTCCAATGAGTTTCATCTAGTTGGGTACATGGACAATGATTGGGCAGGAAATATAGATGATAGGAAGAGCATATCGAGATATGTTTTCCACATGGGTTCAGGAGAAATATCATGGGTATTGAAAAGAAGTAGCCCATATTTTCTCTTTCCATAGTAGAAGCAAAGTACATAGTAGCAAATGCAATAGCATGTTAGGCTATTTGGCTTAGAAGAATCCTTGTAGACTTGAATGAGGAGCAAGAAGATGGTACAACCATATTTTGTGACAACGTGTCTTCTATTGCCTTGACAAAGAATCTTGTCTTTCATAGACAAAGCAAGTACATCGAGATTTGCTACCATGTCACAAGGGAGTTGCTAGAGCATGGAGAGATTGAATTTTAGTTCTGCAAATCTGAGCAGCAGCTCACTGATATTTTCAGAAAGGCATTGTCAAAAGACTCCTTTGAACACCTAAGGGATATGCTTGGCATGACAGAAAGCTCTAGAACTTTAGTTCTGGAAACTCATAAAAGCTCTGGAAATTTAAACAGGTCTAGGTAGGACAACTCCGGAACACAAACAGGTGCAAATAGGATAGCTCCTAAAATTTAGCTCTGGAAAGATAGAGCTCCAAAAATTTAGCTCTGGAAAGATAGAGCTCCAGAAATTTAATTCTGGGAAAACAAAAAGGCTCAAGATTAAAGGGAGTATTGGAAATATTTTAATCTTGAGTGGGAACAACCACCACATTTAATGCAGCTAACAGAAGAGATCCATTCAGATCAATTCCCCCCATTTGCCATGCCTAATTTTTCTACTACCCAGTTAATATTTTTGGTAGTGAATTTATTTTTGGTAGGTGAATTTGAAATGGGCAACAAATTTCTGAAAAGGAAAGAAAGACAAAAAGGAAGAATAGAATGTTTTTTGAGTGAGGGTAGGAGAACAGAATAGGGAATGTTTAGCAGAACAAAACTGGAGAACAATAGTTCAGTCAGCAAACAGAGGAAGAAGAAGAACCTATAGAGAGTAGTACCCTAGAAGTTTGTAGCAGCAATGCACAGAACACAAAAAGCTCCATTGCTCCGGAATATGGGTAGTTTGTTGTATGGAGTAAATACAGAGCCATAGCTCTAATTTTTGTATGTAAACATTTTTTAATGTAATTTTTTGTGTGTGAATGAAATAGAAAATTATTCTGTCTCATTCTCTTGTCTCCTTGGTTTGTATTTTTCATCTTTGCCCACTTCAGTTGGGATCTTTTCCCAACAATTATAATCTCTTTGTAGTCTAATTTTGTGACAAAGTTTGGTTGATACCTTCATGGATTATGAAAAATAATGAAAAAGCTATGTAAAAACAAATTTACACCATTAATTTTGAAAGCTATTTTACTGAAAAAATCATAAATATTAAATTTATATTTGCATATTGATCAAAATTAATGAGTCTATACTAGCAAATGTCATTGGAATACCTGTTGATTTGTTTTTCTTTAATCTTATAAGCATTCCATTCCACCGGTATTAAGACAAACATAGATGGTTGTTATAAAAAGGATCAAGATTTATAACTTCAAGAACAACCTTCTAACAAAAGTGTATAGTGTACCAGGTGGAGGGTCTTATCTAGGCTATCTCTTTGGAGAACAAAAATGAGAAGCTAAACCACTAGTCATGTGCTCATCATTACGAAATATACTATGGCTTTGCTTAGTACTATAAGCATGGCATTTCCCCAAGTTAGTCCTTTGTACATTGGTAATGCAATAAATGTTTTCTTTCAATGATATCCATTAAAATAGGGTAGGAGAGAAACAATAATCCTTGCAAGTATATATCTCTTATCATGGAAATAGAAATATTCATGCTTTCAATCTGCAAAGAGATTTGCCTGTTGTATACTCACAATTCTGCACAATATGAATTGTGGATTGTTAATGTAATAAATATTTGCTTACATTGATATCCATAGAAATAGGCCATAGGGTAGGAGAGAAATAATAATACTTGCAAGTATATATCTCTTTATAATGGAAATATGAGACAAATGTCTATGTTGCCTATTCAAATTTTAGATTCTAAATTTTGGTCCTTTGATACCAGCTTGGGTATATTGATCTTGTTATCTTCCCATTGGGATGGGGTATTTTCCTTAGATAATATTTTTTTGTAGAATTCTCTTGCTTCCTCTTTGATCTCCCGAGCCATATTGCTTGTTATTGTTCCATTTCTCTTCCTTATATTTCAGATGGAATTTGAGGTGCATCTGATTTTGGTGGAGAGGTGGAAGTAGGTTGTGTTTCTATCTCTCTTTCAACTAGGTTTCCCTTGATTTTTGTTGGCAACATATTTCTTCTCTCATCAATACTTCTTCAAGTTCTTTTCTCAATGATTTCTCCATTTCATACCTTTCTACATCCATACCAAATTTTATATCTTTGGAAGCAATAATATTTAACTCATGCTGAATTCTAATTTTTTCCTTGAAAATATTCTTGAAGTGGTCTAGATTCCACTCCATTATTTTCTCCTTCACATACTTTAGCTTAGAGGCTAGCTAAAACATTCTAGAGCCTTTCACGAAGGGGGCAGCCTACCACCATTTTTGTATAAGGGGTATGAATTTTGGATCTCTTAGCCACATATCCTAGAATTTGAAATGTCTAACCTTAGGGCCTATTTCCTCTCCTATCTTGAGGCTTATAGGGAAATGATTAGACCCAAAGCATGCTAGGATTTCTGTTGTGTGTTCAAAGTTAGCCTGTATACATTGGCTAGTAATGAGGAATCTATCTAATCTTTCTACTATTTTTTGGAAATTCTTACTTCTACTTGTCCATGTGTACTTTCCATTCTTAGGATTGCAATCTACGAGATTATTATTCTCAATGAAATTTCTAAAATACCTCTGAGTTCTTAAGGGATGTGAGATACCCCCATCTTCTCAGATTCTTCCATCACTGCATTAAAATATCCTCCTACTCTTATCTTTTCATTCTTGATTATTTTTAAAAGTTGGTGGAGGTGATTCCAAACACACTACTTTTGACCTATGCCTGTTGGTCCATTTATGCATATGATCCATAAATCCTTCGAATTTAGGAGTTTGGGAACCTTACCTAGAATCTAGTTCTCTCTTCTCTCTATGATCTCTAGTCTTGGAAGGTGTTTTCTCCATAGGATTGCTAGTCCTCCTGACCCACCACTAGCTAGAGAGGTTGTTGTCTCCCATTCTTTCCATTGGCTAAAGTTTTTATCCCCTATTCTGCTAAGAGTTTGGTTTCCTGTAGGAGTACTATGTCTGCTCTAGCCCCATCAATTTGAGATTTGATGAGGCATATTTTGTTAGGGGCGTTAATTCCCCTAACATTTCACATTAAGACTCTCATTTCTCCAGAGGAGATCTTTCTGCTTTCCTCTTCTTTAAAGCCTTATCTATGGTTGTCTATATACCCACTGTAATTTCTATTTGTGTCTTAGTTTTTCTTTGTCTGGTGCTCTTCCTTGAGGATGCCAATGTATTTTTTGTTCCTCTAGGCTCCATAACTATCTGTGAGATGCCTAGATTTTTTCTCTCTTCTTCTTCTCCATCCTCTAAAAGGACTTCCTTGACAATTTTATCATAGATGTCATTTGTCTCTTTTTCTAATGCTTCCTCCAATAGAGCCTCCATCCTGTCTTTATTTAGACCTGAAACTTCTTCTGCAACTTCCCAATATCTGATTGACTCCTGGGGAGCTTTTCTTCCCTTCTCTGTTTCTTGATTTACAGATTGGATCTCTGTCTCGTCATCCTCAATAGACATGTCTTCTTCTATTGTTTCATCTATATCCTCCCTTGTGAGGATGTCCTCTCTAAGTTCCATTCTCAGATCACTCTCTTCCTAGTCATTGTATTACCCCTCAGATGGAGGGGAAAACACCACTTGAAGGTTAATGTGCTCCACCACCTCCTATGTGTCTTCTATGGGTGTCACATCAACTGGTTGGTCTTCCCCTTCTTCATTTTCTTCCATGCAACCTTCAGACTGGCATGTGTTTATCTTACTTACCTTAAGGAGTTCATTGTGGTCATTTCAAACCATTCTTGTCCTCCCTGTTCCTTCTTCCTATGAGGCATTAGACTCCAAGTTTGTCGCTCCTTCAAAGAAGTTTTCTTAGTCTCTATGTGTATCTTTTTTGGGAGTTTCTGCTTTGTTTCCATAAGAATGCATATTCTAATTGTGGATAACCAGCAGTGATTTTGTTTAGACTCAATTTCTTGACATGTTCCAAGGGTATTTCTTATCGTTCTCAGTATTTCCATATCCCTATACTCAATAGGAAGGTTTGGGATTTATACCTAGAAAGGAAGGAAAGGTAGTTGTTCCATGTTGGTGATGAAGTTTGGTTTCCATGGCTGACAATATATATTTGTCTCTCTATATTTCTGCATACTATTCTGTAGTATTTTATCTCTATTTCCTTGATTTTGAAATTTGAAGACAAAAAATCCATCTCCTAGCTCCACCATTTCTTCCATCTGAGGCCAATGTTTGTCTACCCATTCCTCTAATTCAAGGATCGAGAAGTGATAGGAGAGGACCTTACTTATTAATGTCATTTCTCTTAGAAGATCTATTCTCCTCTTGATAGTTTCTCTTGGAAGTTTAACGCGTATCTCCTGGTGTTCTTTCTGATGATTTACCTTTGGGAAGCTCTGCCTAGGCCTGTATTACCATTTCACTTCTTTTCCTGGATCCTCTGGATATCCTTGTCCTCTATAATTCAACCCAGGCCATGGCTTTCCACTTTTGCTCCTCCTTTGGCACCTTGTTTTCCTCTGGTTGTGATAGGACTTCCTCTTCGTGTTCTCATATTTGTTTTATTGTTCCTTTTTCTTAGAGAGCTTCTGGTATATTTGAAATACTTCCTCTGCTAAAAACTTTTTGTATTCTTTCTTCGATTCCCTTCCTTTTTCTTAAAGTCTGTGATCCTCTTTATATTGGAATCCTTCTTGGCTAAATGATTCCTTGGGATAATGTTAATCCTACAGTTTCTCTACTCTCTCCCATCATACCAGCTTCTAGATCTGGTTTTATTCCCTATGTTTTCTTCATTTCCAAACCAATGCCTTTTTTGCGGATGTTTCTCATCATTTACTCCAGCCCATATTTCTTCATTCAAGTATCTGGTTCTGAAGTTTTTCTCCTCAAACCTTCTACCCCTGTGGCATCTGGTTCTGGTTCGAGTGTTACTCATCATACTGCTTTGTCTGGTACTGGTTCAAGGGAACGAAATATTTCCACCATATACCACATATTTCATTGAGTACCCTTTAAATACACATTACTACTACTACATGGGAAGATTCATCTTTTATTAACTTTCTATAGAACCAAAGCTAGATCTCATGTGCCTATTCAAAAGTCAATAATCTTTTGCTACATAGAAAATACCATTAATGAATCAATAATTACTAATATATTATAAATACATTACAAGATTTAGAATGCGTTTTAATGAATCAATGAGTGCTAATATGTTAGAAATAAATTTTAAGATTTAGAATTCTTGTGATAGAATACATATTAATGAATCCATAATTCTAATATATTATAAGTACATTTCAAATATATGATGGGAGGCTGCGTAACCTCTCAAATATCTTAAATATATATAAAATTACGTCCCACCAAACCATCATTTCTAATATTAATCATATTTTCAATATTATTATTATTCACATTGTTAATATTAATCTCCTTTGCAAATATTAATTGTTTGTCATTAAAAATGAAGGAAAATTATATATTGTTTTAATTATATAATGGATGAAATATCTATTATTTTGGTTTTAATCATACAATTGAAACGGATGGACTATATATTGTCTTAATTACATAATGGATGGATTATTCATTGCTTTAATCATATAATTAAATTGACTGATTAGAATATTTATTGTTTTAATCATATAATTATAATTAAAATGGATTGATTAGAAGTGATAAGTTATTTTTATATAAAATTTGTTATTTCATTAAAATTGATTTTTATATATAATATTTGATTAATATTGATTATTATATAAAGTTAGAATATTAGAATATTGAAATTAAATTGATTTCTTATAGAATATTATATTGTTCAAGTATGCTAGAAATTAAGTGATAAATTAAAATTCAAATATAAAAGGATTATTGAAATATGTAAATCTTAGAGTATGTTAGAAATATAAAAGGATTATTGAAATATGTAAATCTTGGAGTATGTTAGAAAATAAATGATGAAAAAAATGATGTAATTAGAAAATAAAATATTAGTTTATTGAAATATGTAAATCTTAGAATATGATAGTAAAGAACTGATAAAATAAAATTAATTTTGATTATAATTGTATACACCTAAAAATGGTTACGTCGAATTAAATAAATATTTTAATATTTGTTTTATTTTCATTCTTCTATCAATTAAATAAATATTCTAATTTATATGATTGGTTATTATCTTAAAATTAAATAAAAATTAATTAATTTAATTAAATTCCCTAAATTCTTCTATAGTCTCATATAATTAAATAATCCTAAATTATTTAATTAATCCCAAATTCGTGTATTCCAAAGTCATAATTTCATAAATCCACATCACCTTTCAACCTCACCATGTTGCACACATAATTAAATATTTTAATATTTAATTAGTTAATATCCCCTCACCCACATGTCCT